>JAIOJX010000028.1:85018000-86218000 GCA_022376925.1 Tragulus kanchil | reverse complement strand
TTTTTAGAGTTCTGGAAAAAATACTGCCTTTTCTCTCTTTTTTTAATTCTAAGATTCCAAGAAGACACATGTTAGGCTTCCTTCAATCTAGCCATCATACCTTTTAATCCCTCTTTCACAATTTCTATCTCTGCTCCTCTTTCTGGTACATGCGGGTCGTCATGTATTTGTTGACAGTATGCATAAATATTATATAAATATATATGCGTGTGTGTGCATGCATTGTAAGTGTGCGTATGTGACCATAAATTCAGAGAGAGAGAGACACAGAGAGAGAGATAAATTTGGATTTATCTACATTTTTGCCATTTAATCTATTTACGATTCCTTTTTTTTATGTTATTATTGTTTAAACTTTTCAAAAAAAATTTGACCATGCTGCCTGACTTGCAGGATCTCAATTCCCCAGCCAGGGATTGGAGATTCTCTGGTGGCTCAGTGGAAAATAATCTGCCTGCCAATGCAGGGGGCATGAGTTCAATTGGGTTGGGAAGATCCCCTGGAGAAGGAAATGGCAACCCACTACAGTGTTTTTTCCTGGAAAATTCCATGGACAGAGGAACCTGGTGGGCTACAGTCCATGGGGTTGCAAAGAGTTGGATATGACTTAGTAACAAAAACAACAACAAAATGAGGGATCGAGTCAGGACCATGGCAGTGAAAGAGATAAATCCAAACCACTAGACCACCCTACTATTCCTTCTTATGCTTCAGATCATCTTTATGAAATGTTTTCCTCCTGAAATGTTTCATATTTGTTTGTTTGTGATAATTTAGAGTCAGTTTCTTGGTATTAAACCCTCTCCATTGCTCACTTGCTTGTTTTCTCTGCAAATGCTATAATCTCCCCTTTATCCTTAAATGGTAATTTTGCTAAATGTATAATTTTAGTTTGATGTTTTACACTATTTAAACATATTTCTGCTGTTTCCTGATTTCCACTATAATCATTGAGAAGTCTGGTATCCTGTTTCTCCTTCAATCATCTCTCAGGATAACTTTGCATGTCCTTGGTTGATGATGTTTTGTAGATTCACTGTGATATTTCCATTTGTTGAAATCTTGGTACTTATCTTCCTTGGACTATGTTGGATCTGTAAAATCACATTTTTTAGAGTTCTGGAAAAAATACTGCCTTTTCTCTCTTTTTTTAATTCTAAGATTCCAAGAAGACACATGTTAGGCTTCCTTCAATCTAGCCATCATACCTTTTAATCCCTCTTTCACAATTTCTATCTCTGCTCCTCTTTCTGGTACAGAATGAATTCCTCAGATATAGCCTCCAGTTCCCTAATTCTCAATTTTAGTCTGTCTTGTCAACCTGCTGCCCATTCATTCAGTTTTCAAATTTGAACAGTTATGTTTCACTTCTAGAAGTAACAGTTAATTTTTCTTTTTATTTCTGTCAATCCTCTTTTCTATGTTTATCTCTGTGATTACAGCCTTCATTTTGTACATAAAGCACACGTATAGCTCTTCTCCATCGTTTCTGACCATTCCAACCTCCAGAGTCCTTGAGGGCCCACGTCTGCTGCTCCTCTTGATGTCCATGCCTTGTGGCTTACCTTCTTTTGGGTTTGGTTATCTACATATGGGAGATCACGCTTTGTTTTAGTCCTCTACCTCCCTGAGTATTTATATTCCTTTCAGAATCCCTGTGGTCTTTGGGGACCCCATGAGTGAGGCCTTAACTCCTCGGTTCCTGAGCCCCTGAGGTCCCAATGATTCCTACAGGATCCTCGTGCCTGGGCCAAGAAAGTCTCAACCTCACTGCTTTAGGAAAGGCTCTTATTTTTTCACTCATTTGTTTTTATTCTGTGGTGTGTGGGATGGGTGGGAAGAGTCTCAGGCGGTTTCACTTACTTTTGGGATGCCAAGAAAGCCATAAATATTATTCCATACATGGTTCTAGTTGTGGAATAAAAGCCCTTCACCAACATGAGTGTGTTTAATGACACTGAAATGTTATATTTACTACAATAAAACAACAAAATGATTCCAACCATTAAAAGTTTCTGCCACTATAATCATTGAGAAGTCTGGTATCCTGTTTCTCCTTCAATCATCTCTCAGGATAACTTTGCATGTCCTTGGTTGATGATGTTTTGTAGATTCACTGTGATATTTCCATTTGTTGAAATCTTGGTACTTATCTTCCTTGGACTATGTTGGATCTGTAAAATCACATTTTTTAGAGTTCTGGAAAAAATACTGCCTTTTCTCTCTTTTTTTAATTCTAAGATTCCAAGAAGACACATGTTAGGCTTCCTTCAATCTAGCCATCATACCTTTTAATCCCTCTTTCACAATTTCTATCTCTGCTCCTCTTTCTGGTACAGAATGAATTCCTCAGATATAGCCTCCAGTTCCCTAATTCTCAATTTTAGTCTGTCTTGTCAACCTGCTGCCCATTCATTCAGTTTTCAAATTTGAACAGTTATGTTTCACTTCTAGAAGTAACAGTTAATTTTTCTTTTTATTTCTGTCAATCCTCTTTTCTATGTTTATCTCTGTGATTACAGCCTTCATTTTGTACATAAAGCACACGTATAGCTCTTCTCCATCGTTTCTGACCATTCCAACCTCCAGAGTCCTTGAGGGCCCACGTCTGCTGCTCCTCTTGATGTCCATGCCTTGTGGCTTACCTTCTTTTGGGTTTGGTTATCTACATATGGGAGATCACGCTTTGTTTTAGTCCTCTACCTCCCTGAGTATTTATATTCCTTTCAGAATCCCTGTGGTCTTTGGGGACCCCATGAGTGAGGCCTTAACTCCTCGGTTCCTGAGCCCCTGAGGTCCCAATGATTCCTACAGGATCCTCGTGCCTGGGCCAAGAAAGTCTCAACCTCACTGCTTTAGGAAAGGCTCTTATTTTTTCACTCATTTGTTTTTATTCTGTGGTGTGTGGGATGGGTGGGAAGAGTCTCAGGCGGTTTCACTTACTTTTGGGATGCCAAGAAAGCCATAAATATTATTCCATACATGGTTCTAGTTGTGGAATAAAAGCCCTTCACCAACATGAGTGTGTTTAATGACACTGAAATGTTATATTTACTACAATAAAACAACAAAAATGATTCCAACCATTGAAAGAAATGTTTCAGGTAGACAAATATATAGTTTGGCTTACATCATTATTTTATTTCATTTAGAAATACTCTTGTCTTATTATTTTCCTATAACATGATGCAGATTGTAGTACTATAGTTTCTACCTTGTAACATAATTCTTAAGAAATATTGATTTCTGGAGTATTAGCAAGGGTTTTAAGAAAAGTCATTTTGATTAAAGATACTTGAAGCAAGAAAAAAGGCAATAAAAATATGTTATAAGGTGTCTATATAAAAGATAATGCTTCTCATTTCAAGAGAAAATAAATCCTATACCTAGTGGGAAGGTACCTATAATACTTCAAGTGAACTACTGGTTTAAAGATGACAATCAGTAAAAGCAAAAACTAAAAACAAAACAAAGGAAAAAAACCCAGCAAGCAATAGCGTAATGCAAGAAGTAAAGCCACACTGCGTGGATTCAAATCCCAGTTCTATGACTTACTAGTTATGTGCTAGTTATGTGGGAGGTGATTTAAATTTTCTTTGCCTGTATTTTATAATGTTTCAGATGGAGCTGAGTTGGACAATGATGTCCGAGTAGTTGATTAAATGAACAGTCAGTCATAAGGGAAGTAATAATAAGCACTAAACACATTTCAGAAAGTATAAGCAGGAAGTCAAAGCCAGAGAAATCACCAGTCCCTGAACAAAAGACTCCTGTGGTTACATGGATCCAGGACAGAAAGGAAAAGTACTGAGTCCTGAATGTCTCCCCTTCCCCATGGAGAGTCCTGCACAGAGGCATCTGAAGACAATCTCAGCAGAAGGTCCAAGACAAAGAGGTCACCGAACGAAAGGACAAGGCAGAGGGACATGTGTCCTTGACTACAGCCCTTTCAGAGCCTGTTGAGCATGGACTGTGCACCCAGTCTGGTATTGGAGCTTCCCCCCAAGAGGCCTGCTGCTAAAATCTCTGTAATTCAGGTCAATTTTAAAAACCACAGTAGTCTTCTGGGCCAGCAGCTGAACTCCTTACCAGGAAAAAGAGAAAAATGATCCATTTATTCTTTGCAGGAGTAAGGAATATGGTGACCAAAACTCCTCACCAGGGAAGCAGAGTTAACTGAATTCCATAATGTTATGTGAGATCTGGCCAAGCTGAGGGTTCGTCTGGCCTCAGATCCAAGGAGTACCACGAGGCACCTCCACATGCCCAAGTATAGGTGGACCTTCCTCAGAAATAAGGGTTTCATCAGACTCTGGTCTGTTCTCTTTCAGAATAACGAAGCAGATGCTGTGACGTTGGATGCTGGTTTAGTATATGAGGCAGGCTTGAGGCCCTACAATCTGAAGCCTGTAGTGGCAGAGTTCCATGGGACAAAAGACAGTAAGTTCTCCGTCAGACTCAGAAGGACTTTGCAGCCCTTGTTCTCTCCTGGTATATGCTGGGTCTTGTCTCATTCAGGCAGATAATGGAGATTAGCTACTAATGAGCTTTCCACATTGGGGAGTGAATGGGAAATGAGGGGCCCCGTGGCCAACATTTTTGAAGTTACTAGCACATCATCCTGCCTAAAGCATTAGGACTTTCCTGATGGCTTAGTGGTAAAGAAACCACCTGCCAATGCTGGAAGCATAAGAGACATGGGTTCAATTCCTCTGTTGGGAAGATCCCCTGAAGAAGGGCATGGCAAATCACTCCAATATTCTTGCCTAGAGAATTCCATGGACAGAAGAGCCTGCTGGGCTACATTTCATGGGGCCCCAAAGAGTTGAGCACTACTGAAGTGACTTAGCATGCCTGTGCCACCATAGCCACAGCTCAAGGCCTCCAGGGGCTTTCGGCTGGTTGAGGACTGGTGCTCATGACACTGAGCTCCGAGGCAGGCTGTGTGCAATGAACAGAACCACTGAGGGTTAGATCTATAAAGAGGATTTCTCCAAGAGCCACAGGTGCCACATGCAGGAGAGACCACACAGGAGCACACTTGGAGCCCCAACAGCCTGCATCTCATCTCAGCAACTTGACTGTTCCTGGTTCTGTGAGGAAAAAAATACGCCCCAGTGGAGGCTTCCCCAAGAGGCCTGCTGCTAAAATCTCTGTAATTCAGGTCAATTTTAAAAACCACAGTAGTCTTCTGGGCCAGCAGCTGAACTCCTTACCAGGAAAAAGAGAAAAATGATCCATTTATTCTTTGCAGGAGTAAGGAATATGGTGACCAAAACTCCTCACCAGGGAAGCAGAGTTAACTGAATTCCATAATGTTATGTGAGATCTGGCCAAGCTGAGGGTTCGTCTGGCCTCAGATCCAAGGAGTACCACGAGGCACCTCCACATGCCCAAGTATAGGTGGACCTTCCTCAGAAATAAGGGTTTCATCAGACTCTGGTCTGTTCTCTTTCAGAATAACGAAGCAGATGCTGTGACGTTGGATGCTGGTTTAGTATATGAGGCAGGCTTGAGGCCCTACAATCTGAAGCCTGTAGTGGCAGAGTTCCATGGGACAAAAGACAGTAAGTTCTCCGTCAGACTCAGAAGGACTTTGCAGCCCTTGTTCTCTCCTGGTATATGCTGGGTCTTGTCTCATTCAGGCAGATAATGGAGATTAGCTACTAATGAGCTTTCCACATTGGGGAGTGAATGGGAAATGAGGGGCCCCGTGGCCAACATTTTTGAAGTTACTAGCACATCATCCTGCCTAAAGCATTAGGACTTTCCTGATGGCTTAGTGGTAAAGAAACCACCTGCCAATGCTGGAAGCATAAGAGACATGGGTTCAATTCCTCTGTTGGGAAGATCCCCTGAAGAAGGGCATGGCAAATCACTCCAATATTCTTGCCTAGAGAATTCCATGGACAGAAGAGCCTGCTGGGCTACATTTCATGGGGCCCCAAAGAGTTGAGCACTACTGAAGTGACTTAGCATGCCTGTGCCACCATAGCCACAGCTCAAGGCCTCCAGGGGCTTTCGGCTGGTTGAGGACTGGTGCTCATGACACTGAGCTCCGAGGCAGGCTGTGTGCAATGAACAGAACCACTGGGGGTTAGATCTATAAAGAGGATTTCTCCAAGAGCCACAGGTGCCACATGCAGGGGAGAGACCACACAGGAGCACACACTTGGAGCCCCAACAGCCTTGCATCTCATCTCAGAGCAACTTGACTGTTCCTGGTTCTGTGAGGAATAAAAATACGTAGAGAAAGTTGGAATGTGGCCTCTGTCGCCATGGTTCCAGTTTCCTGGGGGAGATTGGCTTGGTAGGTGGAGGCAGACACTCCTGGCAAGGCTGGGGCTGACAAGAGCGTTGGGGTATGTGTGCATGTGGCAGAGGGTTGTTACAAATGTCTCCTTTGTCGTCTGTTCTTTTCCCTCTAAGCTTAGGAAGGCTTTTCTGGTCCTTCCCTCTTTAGGACCCTACCCATCATAAATTTTGCCTTTGGGTCTCCCTTCCCTACTCAGGAGCCTGGTAGTGATGAGCAATGCTTTCCTGGGCGGGGAGGGCAGTTTGAGAATCTTTCATCCACACTGTCCCTTCACAGACCCACAAACTGGCTATTATGCTGTGGCTGTGGTGAAGAAGGGTACTGACTTCAAGCTGAACGAGCTCAAAGGCAAGAAGTCCTGCCACACAGGCCTCGGCAGGTCTGCTGGATGGAACATTCCCATGGGGCAACTTTATAACCAATTGCCAGATCCACAGGAATCACTTCAGAAAGGTAAGTGGGCAGGAGGATGAGCACCCTCAGCAGGCACCTCTTTTTCAGATGCCCACACGGGCCACAGTGGCATCACTCAGACATGGTCAGGTGATGACATGGGATCATCTCCAGCCCACTTCACTCTACTCTGGAAGTGGAGGTGGGAGATTAACCAGATTTAAACTGGCAGATCTACTGCCCCAGCAGCTGTTAGGGGCTGTTACAAGTCCTTTTTTTCTTGGCACTCCTGACACCCCATCAGAGACTGTCCTGAGGAGTTGGGGGAGGAAATAGAGGGCTTCATTCAGGGATCTCCAATATTCTTGCCTAGAGAATTCCATGGACAGAAGAGCCTGCTGGGCTACATTTCATGGGGCCCCAAAGAGTTGAGCACTACTGAAGTGACTTAGCATGCCTGTGCCACCATAGCCACAGCTCAAGGCCTCCAGGGGCTTTCGGCTGGTTGAGGACTGGTGCTCATGACACTGAGCTCCGAGGCAGGCTGTGTGCAATGAACAGAACCACTGGGGGTTAGATCTATAAAGAGGATTTCTCCAAGAGCCACAGGTGCCACATGCAGGGGAGAGACCACACAGGAGCACACACTTGGAGCCCCAACAGCCTTGCATCTCATCTCAGAGCAACTTGACTGTTCCTGGTTCTGTGAGGAATAAAAATACGTAGAGAAAGTTGGAATGTGGCCTCTGTCGCCATGGTTCCAGTTTCCTGGGGGAGATTGGCTTGGTAGGTGGAGGCAGACACTCCTGGCAAGGCTGGGGCTGACAAGAGCGTTGGGGTATGTGTGCATGTGGCAGAGGGTTGTTACAAATGTCTCCTTTGTCGTCTGTTCTTTTCCCTCTAAGCTTAGGAAGGCTTTTCTGGTCCTTCCCTCTTTAGGACCCTACCCATCATAAATTTTGCCTTTGGGTCTCCCTTCCCTACTCAGGAGCCTGGTAGTGATGAGCAATGCTTTCCTGGGCGGGGAGGGCAGTTTGAGAATCTTTCATCCACACTGTCCCTTCACAGACCCACAAACTGGCTATTATGCTGTGGCTGTGGTGAAGAAGGGTACTGACTTCAAGCTGAACGAGCTCAAAGGCAAGAAGTCCTGCCACACAGGCCTCGGCAGGTCTGCTGGATGGAACATTCCCATGGGGCAACTTTATAACCAATTGCCAGATCCACAGGAATCACTTCAGAAAGGTAAGTGGGCAGGAGGATGAGCACCCTCAGCAGGCACCTCTTTTTCAGATGCCCACACGGGCCACAGTGGCATCACTCAGACATGGTCAGGTGATGACATGGGATCATCTCCAGCCCACTTCACTCTACTCTGGAAGTGGAGGTGGGAGATTAACCAGATTTAAACTGGCAGATCTACTGCCCCAGCAGCTGTTAGGGGCTGTTACAAGTCCTTTTTTTCTTGGCACTCCTGACACCCCATCAGAGACTGTCCTGAGGAGTTGGGGGGGAGGAAATAGAGGGCTTCATTCAGGGACAAGTTTGCTGGACCCTGTTGTCCACTTCCCTGGGGTGCTGTCCTGTCTGTGACTGATGCTTTCCCCATTCTGCTGGAGCTTCTCATAGTGGCCCTCTGCCAGCCGTGAACTTGGCCTGCTCCTCTCCAGGTAGGTCCTCCATCTCTCAGGCATGGCTTCTAGAGGAGACCTCTTTGAGCTATTTTCTGATGAGGCAGGAAGGTGCCTGATCGTGACCTTGGTCTTGAAGGGTGGTTGGCCTAGACCTGGTTCTTGGGGGTCGGGGAGGTGGTGATAGATGACAGTGGACGGGTTACCGTGAAGGGTGTTGGATTCTTGATCTCTAAAGGAGACGAATTCACATTGGGATCAAAAAGCCTTGGCTTGGGTCACTCAGAGCTTCATGAAGTAAAAGCCTATTAAAGAGAAAAAGGGATAGGGAAAACTTCCAGCACAGGCATGGGAAGAGAGTATAGAAGAGAACCACTCTTAGCCAATTCAGGTGAGACAATTTGTATTTTCTAGTTTGGTTATTAAAGAATAGACCAAAAGAACATCTTAAGGTTGTAAAGGCCTTGCTGGGCCCACACCCACAATATTAATATGAGATTAGCTAAAGGGTAGTCTCTGGGCTAAGTCTAGGTGAGATATTTCAATGTAAAGGCCTTGCTAGGCCCACAACATTAATATAAGATTTAGCCAGAGGATAGTCTCCAGGCTTTAGGGCTACCTGAGGCATTCTAATGTAAGGGCCTTACTAGGCCCACAACATTAATGTAAGACGAGAAACTTAGTTTCAGGGTTGATCTTTATTGTAATGAACATTTCAGGCTAGAAAAATGTTTATCTTTCTTTCTCTTCTTCCTCTTCCTCCCCCTCCGCCTTGGGACCTGCTTGCCTCCTTATCAAATCTACCTACTCACCCCTTTCAGTGGGAGGGAAAGAGTTAAGTGAATCCCTTTTTGGAAACCCTTAATCTTGAAGAGGGGCTTCCCTGGTAGTTCAGATGGTCAAGAATCTGCCTACAATGGAGGATACCTCAGTTCATTCCCTAGGTCAGGAAGATACCCTGGAGAAGAGAGTGGCAACCCACTCCAGTATTCTTGCCTACAGAATCCCCATGGACAGAGGAGCCTTGTGGGCTACAGTCCATAGGATCGTTGAGTCGGACATGACAATGTATACACACAAACATTTATAAAGGCAAACTGCATCTGTAGGAGTGCTGGTTTTGTCTGAGTCTTTCTGGTGAGCCTGGGATAGAAGCTGTAATTGCCTCTGACGAGCTTGACTCATGCCCTGTGTTTCTGTGTCTCTGTGTTGAGCAGCAGTGGCCAGCTTCTTCTCGGGCAGCTGTGTCCCCTGTGCAGATCAGACGGCATTCCCCAAACTGTGCCAACTGTGTGCGGGAAAAGGGATGGATAAGTGTGCCTGCTCCAACCATGAACCATACTTCGGCTACTCAGGGGCCTTTAAGTGAGTGAAACCGGCTGCTGCTCCATCCTGACTCCTCAGTGTCCTCAGGTTGGGGGTCTTCACTGGCCCATAGCAAACCCCAGCCTGCAAAGGGGCATCCACAGAACCTAATTCCCTCACAGGGACTTAGTGACACAGCTGGGACTCCCCAAGTCAGGCCAGTGCATAATCTCTTCACATGATATTGACAAGGAAGTGCCTCTTCTGGGACCCTTTCTGTCTCCCCAGAGTTCTATTGCTGGTCTAGGCTGAGCCAGAAGCTGAACCCCAGTGTCTAGGCTGTTCTGCAGTGATGGCCTTCTGCTCACCGTGGAGGCTGTGTCACCTGCTCAGTGTGCTGGCCTGTATCCTGCCTCCTTTCACTGTTCCTGCACAGGCAGCTTGTGTGGATGATTTCTTGCTCCTTCCTCTCCCCTGGTTATATCCTGAAGTTTTACAGCCAACCAAGGGCACCTTTCCTCCCTCAAGGGACACTATGCCTTTATTCGTCACCAGAAGTTTGAAAACACTTTTCACTACTGAAATATCTTCAATAGCTTTTTGATGTTTTGGGTCACATCATGAGGGCCTTCCAGCTCCTGTGAACTCACCCCCATAACTCCTTGGTGCCCTGGATATCAACACCCCATGGTGCTTCCTCAGCTATGGATCTGCACAGAGGCCTCCTCAAGCCCTTCCCTTGTCTCAAGGCTGGACAGTGTGGTCTGTCCTTCAAGCCTGAGGAGAAGGGTCTTCCCTGCAAGAACCTCCCTAATGTGTCTCCTCCTCACAGGTGTCTGACGGATGGTGGTGGAGACGTGGCCTTTGTCAAGCATTCAACAGTATTCGGTAGGTGATAGGAGAAGAATATGTAGACTCTTCAAGCAGAGGGCCTTCATTTTCTTCATGTTCATGCTCAGTAGTCAGATATGAGCCTCGTGTGTTCTTCCTTCCTCACTGCTAGGATGTTCTCCTGTGAGGAGGTGTGTGCTTGTCGGGTGCCCACCTGGTCTCCTGGGCCTCATCCTATCATTCAACTTGCTGGATACTTGAAACCCTTCCTCCTGGCCTGTCTTGCAATAACAAAGGATTGGGGGCAGGTCTGGCTGACCATAGCCAGTAGTTGGTTTGCCAAAATGAGACCTCTTGTAAGGGGTGGGCAGTCACCCCTCCACTGGGCATCAGAAGCTTCTTGGCCTGTAGTTGGCTGTGGGATCTTGAGTGAATCAGCTTCCTTCTGGCCCTTAATGTTTACTCTAAGCTTCTCAGCTCACACAGTTTATGATTCAATGAGGTTGCAAGGGAAAAGAGAGGTCACCACAGTTCACCCTCTGCCTGCTGTTGGCTCATGTGGATTTCCCTCCCCCAGAAAACCTGCCTAACCAGGACGACAGGGACAAGTATGAGCTGCTCTGCTTGGACAACACACGGAGGCCTGTGGACGAGTACCAGGAGTGCAACCTGGCACAGGTCCCTTCTCATGCTGTTGTGGCCCGAAGCATGGATGGCAAGGAGAATGTGATCTGGGAGCTTCTCAACCGTGCCCAGGTATCGAATCCCCTGTCCTCTCTCCTACCTATGAGTCCCTGCTTGGATGTGGGGCATTTTCCTTCACTCCCTCTCAGCTGCCGTAGAAGTCCTTCTATGTTCAGAACATAGTGGAGACAAGTTTGAAAACCTTTTCAACTGACTCATAGCTTTTGATGTTTTGGGTCACATCATGAGGGCCTTCCAGCTCCTGTGAACTCACCCCCATAACTCCTTGGTGCCCTGGATATCAACACCCCATGGTGCTTCCTCAGCTATGGATCTGCACAGAGGCCTCCTCAAGCCCTTCCCTTGTCTCAAGGCTGGACAGTGTGGTCTGTCCTTCAAGCCTGAGGAGAAGGGTCTTCCCTGCAAGAACCTCCCTAATGTGTCTCCTCCTCACAGGTGTCTGACGGATGGTGGTGGAGACGTGGCCTTTGTCAAGCATTCAACAGTATTCGGTAGGTGATAGGAGAAGAATATGTAGACTCTTCAAGCAGAGGGCCTTCATTTTCTTCATGTTCATGCTCAGTAGTCAGATATGAGCCTCGTGTGTTCTTCCTTCCTCACTGCTAGGATGTTCTCCTGTGAGGAGGTGTGTGCTTGTCGGGTGCCCACCTGGTCTCCTGGGCCTCATCCTATCATTCAACTTGCTGGATACTTGAAACCCTTCCTCCTGGCCTGTCTTGCAATAACAAAGGATTGGGGGCAGGTCTGGCTGACCATAGCCAGTAGTTGGTTTGCCAAAATGAGACCTCTTGTAAGGGGTGGGCAGTCACCCCTCCACTGGGCATCAGAAGCTTCTTGGCCTGTAGTTGGCTGTGGGATCTTGAGTGAATCAGCTTCCTTCTGGCCCTTAATGTTTACTCTAAGCTTCTCAGCTCACACAGTTTATGATTCAATGAGGTTGCAAGGGAAAAGAGAGGTCACCACAGTTCACCCTCTGCCTGCTGTTGGCTCATGTGGATTTCCCTCCCCCAGAAAACCTGCCTAACCAGGACGACAGGGACAAGTATGAGCTGCTCTGCTTGGACAACACACGGAGGCCTGTGGACGAGTACCAGGAGTGCAACCTGGCACAGGTCCCTTCTCATGCTGTTGTGGCCCGAAGCATGGATGGCAAGGAGAATGTGATCTGGGAGCTTCTCAACCGTGCCCAGGTATCGAATCCCCTGTCCTCTCTCCTACCTATGAGTCCCTGCTTGGATGTGGGGCATTTTCCTTCACTCCCTCTCAGCTGCCGTAGAAGTCCTTCTATGTTCAGAACATAGTGGAGACAATGTCACACACCATCCACTCACAGGAAGGCACCCACACAGCAAAGCCTTCTTGGAGTTACACAGAGCCTAGCCCTGAATTTTCATCTGCCAGACCCTTACATTCTGGGTCATTGAAGTGAAGATGCTCCTTCTTGCTGTGTTCCATTTCTCTCTGCCTGGAAAGGAATTGAGCTCTCTTTCGAGGTCCCTCAGCCTGACAGCAAGGGAGTTGTCCACGCAGCCTGTCCCCCTTCCCCAGAGCAGCAGAACACCAGAAGTAAGCCAGCTTTTCTCATCCAGCCCTGCCATCTGTCCATCAGGGCAGCCACACAGCCTCTGAAGGAGTTGCGTTTCTTACACCCAGTGAGCTGTCACCCAGCCAGGGAGACAGGCACAGAAACAAGTTCAGGGAAAGCAGGTGTTTGTTATGTGGTCCAAGAGGGCTGTGGATGGAGAAAGTGCTGGGTGGGAAACAGCAGATCCAAAGGCCCTCTCTCCTGGCATCTTGAAAATTTCACAGTTTTAATCTTTCTTTGGTCCCATTTTGCAGCGTCTCTTGTTTCTGTAGCCATTCACACCTGTGTTTTACTACAAACAGGAACATTTTGGAAAAGATAAACCAGAAAATTTCCAGCTCTTCAAATCCTCTCCAGGGCAGGACCTGTTGTTTAAAGACTCTGCCGATGGGTTTTTAAAGATTCCTTCTATGATGGACTCCGAGCTGTACCTGGGATATGAATATGTCACTGCTATTCAGAAAATAAGAGACAAAAGAGGTAAGTATTTGGGAAAGATTACATAGCTATAGAAGCTTGGAAACCTGGTGAGGATGAGCACCAGTGATAGTCTTTCCAGGTACTAAACAACTGTCCCAAGAATCCTTCATCTGCCCTATCTGTGCAGTCCAGAATTAGATGGATGCAAAATGGCTTTAACCACCATGAGATGAGCCTGGATGTCACCAAAGGACATTAAAGGAAATTAATACTTAAAATGATTTCTACTGGGAATTCCCTGGCTGTCAAGTAGTTAGGCCTCTCTGCTTTCACTACAGAGAGCCTGAGTTCAATCCCTGCTTGGGGAAATAAGATTCCACAAGCCACAAGTCACATCCCACTCATGCCCCACCACCACCAAAAAAAGGAGAAAGATTTGTATTGATTTCAGCATTGTTTCCCTTGCATAAATTAGAGTTACCCTACCCACTTTGTGAAGCCAATTAGCCTGGCACAAAGTAAGTCAGATAGAAGGAAATTGCTACAAATATGCACATCTGAAGCCAGCACTATGGTCACCATGTGTCATGATGAAGCTGGAGCTTTAGACAGGTTGATCCTTCTCCTAAATTTCCTTGGGTCACTGGGGATATGTTTGAACATTCATTCATTCAACAGACATGTGCTGACCATTTGTTATTAAAAGCTATAAACAGTGTAACACACTGGGCATACAATGATTAGGCAAAGATATATTAGATTCTGCTATCATGGAATTTTCAGAAGAGTAGAGAAGACAAATGTTGAAAGAATAGTCACTCCACTGAGTGGTCAATTAAAAATGAGACATGTCCTCAACAGAAGGAAAACAAAAACCTAGAACAAACTATCATGGCTGTACAAGAGTGCAAAACAAAGACAGACAGGTCCAGGAATTGAGGTAAAACTTCCCCAAGGAAGTACCTCTTGAGCTGGTCTGAAAGTTGGGTAAGTCTGTTTATTCAGCAAACATTTATTGTGCTGACAACGAGCCAGGCACTAAGGGTGCCATGGAAACACGACAGGCATGGCCCTTGCTCCAGCCAAGCTTATGTCCTCTTGCAGGGAACAGACAATAAACAATGAATGAATATACAACAATAGCTCAATGGTTAAGACTTATTTCTAAACAAGGGAAAAAGAACTTGGCCTAAAGTGATAGAGTACCTTGGAGCTGAGAGGAGAGTGGACTTCTCAAAAGAAATAATATTAAGTTAAGTCTAAATGTAAGAAGCCAACAAAAGACTGCTATTGCCTTTGATTTCTAAAGGATTGACTCCTTGAACAGGATCTGTTTGTGTACTGCTAAAAAATCCCAGCATTTTCATGAAGACTGCAACACAACCAGCAGATAACATCTGGGCCTCTTCTGATCTCTGGTTCTCTTTCTTACGTCCTAGCCCCGGACACCTCAAGTGAGGGCTGCAAGAAGGTGAAGTGGTGTGCAATAGGCCACCATGAGAGGAAGAAATGTGATCAGTGGAGTGGGAACAGTGCTGGGGAAATAGAGTGTGAAACAGCAGACAGCACTGAAGAATGCATCGCCAAGATTGTGGTACGTCTCTCCTGCCTCCACTGATGCCTACCACGGCTGCCTACCTGTCCCCAAGGCTGATGAGTGTTCCTGGGAATTATATGAGAGCGAGACTCCAGGAATCTTGCTCTTACTGTGGGAGCCAACCCCACCGATCCTCAACCCCTTTGAACTTGTGACTCTGAAGTGCTCATTAGGGCTTTTTGCCTCTTAGTGTTAGAACTTGATGGAGGGCAATCTGAGTTGTGTCTGCTTAGGGAGGCTGGGCCTCAGTGTGAGTGTGCCTGAGACCCAAGGTGTGCTGTGGCAAAAGGGACAAACTCGCGTTACTGTATAAGCAGGTGAAAGTTTAGCTTTGTTGATCACAAGAGCATACCATATTTGCTTTTAGAAATGTTGAAAAACTGAAGGATATAAATAAGAAAATACATAAAAACTATCATATGCCGTAGCACCCCAGTCGGGCTCAGGGGGAATAATGGGTGTGGCGAGAGGTTAAGAAATACATACATAGACAGAGATAAGCAGAATGGATGGGAATGAAGAACTCCGGATCTAGGGGATTAAGAGCCCAGAGCACATTCATTCAATCCTCTTTATTGATAGCTTAAGCATCCAGAAAATGTTTCCAATAGTGCAGACTGGGACTTAGTCACATGCCTAGTCAGCAGCTATCCTTGAGACTCTTGCTGTTTGCTATTTCTTTAAAGGAAAGGGCTTGCTGCAGCTGGGGGGCAACTAGACCTTCAAGAAGTTCAAAGGAATCTGGTGTGCATGCACATGCAGCATTCTGACATGCGCTGACCTGGCATTCCTAAGTCCACAGCAGCACTCCTATCTGTTCTTCCAGGCTAGCATGACTCCAGCTAATGAGCTGTATGTATTTATTTATTTTTTGGCCTCTTTTATTGGTCCTTTATCTATTTATTTTCATCCATCTTTATTCTTTGGCCTCTGTGGGCCTCCCATTGCAGTGGCCTCTTCTCACTGCAGAGCTCCGGCTCTGGGAGCATGGAGCCCAGCTTGTAATTGGACACACCAGTCCAGCTGCTAATTTTGCACCATGAAAAATGTGATCGTGAGTGGGAACAGTGCTGGGGAAATAGAGTGTGAAACAGCAGACAGCACTGAAGAATGCATCGCCAAGATTGTGGTACGCTCTCCTGCCTCCACTGATGCCTACCACGGCTGCCTACCTGTCCCCAAGGCTGATGAGTGTTCCTGGGAATTATATGAGAGCGAGACTCCAGGAATCTTGCTCTTACTGTGGGAGCCAACCCCACCGATCCTCAACCCCTTTGAACTTGTGACTCTGAAGTGCTCATTAGGGCTTTTTGCCTCTTAGTGTTAGAACTTGATGGAGGGCAATCTGAGTTGTGTCTGCTTAGGGAGGCTGGGCCTCAGTGTGAGTGTGCCTGAGACCCAAGGTGTGCTGTGGCAAAAGGGACAAACTCGCGTTACTGTATAAGCAGGTGAAAGTTTAGCTTTGTTGATCACAAGAGCATACCATATTTGCTTTTAGAAATGTTGAAAAACTGAAGGATATAAATAAGAAAATACATAAAAACTATCATATGCCGTAGCACCCCAGTCGGGCTCAGGGAGAATAATGGGTGTGGCGAGAGGTTAAGAAATACATACATAGACAGAGATAAGCAGAATGGATGGGAATGAAGAACTCCGGATCTAGGGGATTAAGAGCCCAGAGCACATTCATTCAATCCTCTTTTATTGATAGCTTAAGCATCCAGAAAATGTTTCCAATAGTGCAGACTGGGACTTAGTCACATGCCTAGTCAGCAGCTATCCTTGAGACTCTTGCTGTTTGCTATTTCTTTAAAGGAAAGGGCTTGCTGCAGCTGGGGGGCAACTAGACCTTCAAGAAGTTCAAAGGAATCTGGTGTGCATGCACATGCAGCATTCTGACATGCGCTGACCTGGCATTCCTAAGTCCACAGCAGCACTCCTATCTGTTCTTCCAGGCTAGCATGACTCCAGCTAATGAGCTGTATGTATTTATTTATTTTTTGGCCTCTTTTATTGGTCCTTTATCTATTTATTTTCATCCATCTTTATTCTTTGGCCTCTGTGGGCCTCCCATTGCAGTGGCCTCTTCTCACTGCAGAGCTCCGGCTCTGGGAGCATGGAGCCCAGCTTGTAATTGGACACACCAGTCCAGCTGCTCCACGATTTTCCCGGGCCAGGGATCGAACCGGTGCCCCTTGTACTGCAAGGCAGACTTCACCCACTAGACCACCAGTGAAGTCCTGAGCCTATATTTTGTCTCAGTCCTCCCTGTTATATTTCTTTTTGTTTTTCCTCTTTCCAAATTGTCTTTCTCATGACTCGGCCAAGGCTGCAAAGACTTCTGCTAACTTGTTTCCCATAACCATAACTTTATAGATCAGAGAAAATTCTGTTAACTGGTCTCATATCATACATACAGTTTATCACTCTTTCCTCACCTAGTGTTGCCTAAGGAGCTTTTCTTTTGTTTTCAAAGAACGATTTGTTTCCATGTTTTCAAAGAACGAATCATTCTTTGAATGAATCATTCTTTGAAAACATTTTTAAAAATATATTTTAGTTTATTTTTGAAAGAATATACACTTTTCTGTTTATAATGATATGTCTGGAGACCAAGTTTATGGAGTACTTTCTCTTTAGTTTCTTTATTTTCTTTTTCTAAATTTAAATTCCTATTTTTTCTTTTCCACTATGGTTTATTATAGGATGTTGAATATAGTTCTCTGTGCTATAAAGTGGGACTTTGTTACTTATCTGTTCTGTGTATTAGTATAACAGTTTGCATCTGCTAACTCCAAACTCCCAATCCATCCCTCCCCCATGCCCCTCCACCTTGGCAACCACAAGATTGTTCTCTGTGCCTGTGAGTCTGTTTCTGTTTCTTAGATAAATTCATTTGTGCCATACTTCAGATTCCACATATAAGAGATATCATATGGTATTTGTCTTTCTCTGACTTACTTCACTTAGTGTGGTAATCTCTAGGCCTCTCCATGTTGTTGCAAATGGCATTATTTCGTTCTTCTTATAGCTGGGTAGTATTCTATTGCACCACATCTTCCTTATCCACTCATCTGTTGATGGACACTTAGGCTGTTCCATGGAAACGTGATTTGAATGTTGATAGTTACTCCAGAGTGTGGATGTGCTACAATTTATTGAGCCATTTCCCTGCTACTGAGCATTAAGTTTGGTTCTGTATTATTGCTATTATGAATCATATTTACATGTTTTTGCCTACTTACACAGTTTTGCACGTATCTGATTGTTCCTTTAGGGTATATTCCTCAAAAGCATGTTTCTAGGCCTAATGAAAAACTTGGCAGTCTTGTAGAATATAGCATCTCTGAAATTTGGGGCTTTTTAGCTCTATTAGAGCCAGAATTCATTAGAGTATATTTTACTCATTCATTAAAAATCTCATTTTGGGCCAAGAACTGGAATAGCACTCAGGCAATGTGGCCACAATTCAGGGCTGTGAATTATATGCCACGACACAGCCCTTTGTCCCTGACCCCATCTTACAACTGAGAATTCCTGGTGTCAGAAAGGTGTGTGAGAGTGTCTCTTGGACAGTGTGTCCTATGAGAGGACAAGAAGGCTGAATGTGGGTCTTTGCTCCTAAAGAAACTAAGCAAAACACCCAGAGTTTATCATCAGTTCATCATAGTTTGGGTGAAAATGGGAGTACATTTTAATTTCTATGTCAGGTCAGCTTGGCTGATCTTCTGGGTCTCCAGTACCATCACCTTCTGTCTCAAAGGGCCTTCACAACCTGTGCTGGTAAGGCTGCTTCAGGGAAACAGCTGGAAGGGCATGTGGGACAGGAGAGGGTCTCTTTTCACCTATGGTGATGTACTGTGTCTTTGCAGAAAGGAGAAGCGGATGCCATGAGCTTGGATGGAGGCTTCATCTACATAGCAGGCAAATGTGGCCTGGTCTGTTTCTGTTTCTTAGTAAATTCATTTTGCCATACTTCAGATTCCACATATAAGAGATATCATATGGTATTTGTCTTTCTCTGACTTACTTCACTTAGTGTGGTAATCTCTAGGCCTCTCCATGTTGTTGCAAATGGCATTATTTCGTTCTTCTTATAGCTGGGTAGTATTCTATTGCACCACATCTTCCTTATCCACTCATCTGTTGATGGACACTTAGGCTGTTCCATGGAAACGTGATTTGAATGTTGATAGTTACTCCAGAGTGTGGATGTGCTACAATTTATTGAGCCATTTCCCTGCTACTGAGCATTAAGTTTGGTTCTGTATTATTGCTATTATGAATCATATTTACATGTTTTTGCCTACTTACACAGTTTTGCACGTATCTGATTGTTCCTTTAGGGTATATTCCTCAAAAGCATGTTTCTAGGCCTAATGAAAAACTTGGCAGTCTTGTAGAATATAGCATCTCTGAAATTTGGGGCTTTTTAGCTCTATTAGAGCCAGAATTCATTAGAGTATATTTTACTCATTCATTAAAAATCTCATTTTGGGCCAAGAACTGGAATAGCACTCAGGCAATGTGGCCACAATTCAGGGCTGTGAATTATATGCCACGACACAGCCCTTTGTCCCTGACCCCATCTTACAACTGAGAATTCCTGGTGTCAGAAAGGTGTGTGAGAGTGTCTCTTGGACAGTGTGTCCTATGAGAGGACAAGAAGGCTGAATGTGGGTCTTTGCTCCTAAAGAAACTAAGCAAAACACCCAGAGTTTATCATCAGTTCATCATAGTTTGGGTGAAAATGGGAGTACATTTTAATTTCTATGTCAGGTCAGCTTGGCTGATCTTCTGGGTCTCCAGTACCATCACCTTCTGTCTCAAAGGGCCTTCACAACCTGTGCTGGTAAGGCTGCTTCAGGGAAACAGCTGGAAGGGCATGTGGGACAGGAGAGGGTCTCTTTTCACCTATGGTGATGTACTGTGTCTTTGCAGAAAGGAGAAGCGGATGCCATGAGCTTGGATGGAGGCTTCATCTACATAGCAGGCAAATGTGGCCTGGTTCCTGTCTTGGCAGAGAACTACAGTAAGTCGGAGGGGCACCTCTCAGTGTTTCATTTCCTCTGAGCCACAAAGATAGGAGACAGAAAATCACAGCCTGATTCAACTGCATGGACCATAAAGCTCTGAGTACCTCCTACTTGTCAGGCTCTGAGTCCCCTCATCTCTAGTCCCCATCATAATCCTGAAAGATGGGATTGTCTATTGTACCTTCCACAAGGGAGTTGGAGACTTTTCACTGGGAAATTCTAGCTAAAAGTGACCCCTCTTCAGAGGACAGCTAGGTTCTCAGTTGAGGTTCCTCGCAGGTCTTCTTGCTTCCAAAGCCCACACGTCTCCTGTTGCCCTGGTACAGGGATTCAAGTACAGTTAGCAGACATCACTGTGGCCACATGATAGATAGATTGGGAAACTTGAAATTTATAATTTTGGGCTAAATTCCAGAGGCCAAGGAGCTAAAGTAAATTTGCATAATTCAGAGACCCTGCTTTTTTTGGGAATTGGGGATATGTAGATAGTTTTCCTGGCTCTTATAATTCTGAGCTGTGTGTAGAGAAGATGATTTCCAATCTATAAATGAGTGTTTAATGACTTCGTTTTTCCCTCTCCAGAAACTGAGGGTGAAGCTTGTAAGAGCACACCAGAAAAAGGTAAGTTGATGTTGGTAACTCCATGAGTTTAAGATAAATTTCCGTTGCTTTTGGGAAAGCATAAGGTAAGTCTAAATTCAAATCAAAAGCAGATAAGAGACCAATTTTTCAGAATGCAAAAGAACCATGGAAGGAGAATAATTGACAATGATGATTATAGTTGCCATGACTCACACATGGGAATTCTCATTTAATCCTATGTGTCTTGTCGTCCTCTAAGTATGCATAGAGGAACATCTTAGAGAGATTACAAGTTGTCTAGACTCCGACCTCCAGCAAGCGAATACAGACCCTCCCACCATTGCCCTGCATTGCACTAGGCCTGCAAAATTATAAATGAGAGTTAGCACCAACCCAGAAACCTTGCTGATACATGCCTGGCAGGCCTGAGGGGAGAGACACAGGCGGGAGTCTAGGAACATGATATTGCCTAGCCTTCCACCCAGGGCTAAACCAGAAATCCAGGCCAACCTGGCTCTCACCCAGAACTCTGGCTGGAAGTGAATCTGGAAAAATGTGGCAAGAGCAAGGCAGGAAATCTCATCAAAAATATGGGTCCTGAGTCCCACGCTTGTCCCTGCAGGTCATTTCAAGTTATTCGTGTACAAGTCTGTCCTCATCACTTATTCCTGGTTACAACCTCCCCATCATACCAGGAGGTAAACTCTTTAGCCAAAAATAGAACCATTCTTAGTCCATGAGTAATAAGATTTGTGTATTTCCTATTGGAAACAAATTTAAATCACAAAACTGAAATCATGAATTTATATTCTATTTCCAGTTTTAAAGATTAGCATGTATTTTCTGCCAGTGGTGGCAGCTAACTTGACTCTGACAGTTTCCACTTTGCATATTTATTTTGGTGCAAACCTATATTCTCCTTATCATGAAACATCTGGCCAGAATACCCCTGTAGTTTATTGCACATTTACTACTCTTTCCTAATAAAACTGTTAGTGATAGAATGTTGGAGCTACATGTACTCTTCAGAATCCATTCCTCTGCCATTCCACAGTGGAGGGTAAGTTGGTGGTTTATGTCACTAGGTTCATGTCTTTGGAGAAGTGTTATACACCATCCATTGCTCTGACGATTATGCATTCTTACTTTTCTTTCAGTTCAGATTAATCTACACCTCCTGGAATGATGTCTATCTCCTCCCAGTCAGATATTAGGAAGACCATTTCAAAGAAAGAAGGAATGATTTGGGATAATTTTATTCCCTAGGGTGATGGCAGGGTTTGATAGTAGACAGACACTCTGGAGGGCACTGAGGTGTTAATATTCCCTTCTTTGATGTCTGTCTTTTAGGGTATCTTGCTGTGGCTGTGGTTAAGAAATCAAATGCTGCTATCAACTGGAAAAATCTAAAAGGAAAGAAGTCCTGCCACACTGCAGTAGATAGAACAGCTGGCTGGAATATCCCCATGGGTCTGCTTTATAGCGAGATTAATCACTGTCAGTTTGGTGAGTGAGCTCTAGGAGTATACTGTTGTCAGGGTCAGTTGGAACAAGGTGAACTGGCAAGGGTGGTATGGTACAAGAGGCTGTGGCCCTGGTTCTTTGGTAATGCAATTTGGCTTAGTGAACTTCAAGGAAATAAAAGGAATGGTAGGACTGGGAGGTGGATAAAATGGTTCTTCTCAGTTGTACATAATGGCTTAAGAGAATATGTTTACTTTTTGCTCTCATGCAAAAGACCAGAGACTGCAGTCCATGACTGGTATTCTCATTAGAAACCCAGGCTTCTCTCTCTTCCTGCTCCACTATTCTCAGCATAAGGCCTTCATCTTCAAGGTCACCATGGTTTCCATTACATCCATGATCTAAGCAACTGCAAGGAACAAATAGTAAGGGTACTTGAAGTATATACCACCTTGGTAAAGGCGCCATTCAGGAGCTCTAACCCAGTTACTTCAGCTAACTTCTCATTGCCCCTAATTTAGGTACATAGTCACATTTAGTTGTAAAAGAGGCTAAAATTTTCATCTTTTATCTGGGCATGTTTCTGTCCCAAATAAAGCTAGACTCTTTATTCAAGAAGTTAAAAACAGAACTACCATATGATCCAACAATTTTACTTCTAGGTATTTACTAGAAGAAAACAAAAATACTAACTCAAAGAGACATATGCAGTCATATGTTCATTGTAGCTTTACTTAAATAGTCATAATATGGAAAGAACCTAAGTGTCCATCATGAATGAATGGATAAGAAATTGTGGTATATATAAACACACAATAGAATATCATTTAGCCATAAAAAAGAAAGGAATCTTACCACTTGCAACAACACGAATGGACCTCGAGAGTATTGTGTGAAATAAAATAAATCAGTCAGAGAGAGACAAATACTATTTTCTCTCATTTATATGTGGAGTTTAAACAAAACAACCTGAGCTCATAGACACAGACAGCAGATTGGTGGCTGCCAGAGGCAGGGGTTGGGATGGGCAAATTCGGCGAAGGTAGTCAAAAGGTGCGAACTTTGGTTATAAAATAAGTAAGTCATGGGGATGTAATGTACATCATGGTGATTATAGTTAATGCCATACTGCATGTTTGGAAATAGCTAAGAGAGTAATTCTTAAAAGGTTTTTATCATAAGAAAAAATTTTAATGTGATATTGAACAAATTGAAGAATAAAAATTGTATATACAGCTCAATAGATGCAGAAAAAGGTTTTGATAAAGTGTATCATCTGTTTATGATTAAAAAGAAAAACTCTCCATAAAGTGAGCATGGAGGGAATATACCTCACCATAATAAAGGCCATACATGACAAACCTACGCCTAGCATTATACTCAACAGTGTAAAGCTAAAAGCATTCCTTCTAAGATCAGGATCAAGATAAGGATGTCCTCTCTTATCACCTTTATTCAACATGGTTTTGGAAGTCCCAGCCAAAAGAAAAAAATTTAACCCTGTATGATGATAGATATTAACAGACCTATTGTGATGATCATTTCACAATCACAATAGTGAATCATGTTGTACACCTGAAATTAATATAATGTTATATGTCAATTACATCTCAATATAAAATTAATGGAGAAAAAATTAAAAGTAAAGAACAACTTGATCTTTGTTACAAAAAAACAAAGGGAGGGGGCCTTCCCTGGTGGTCCAGTGGGTAAAGAGTCCACCTTGCAGTGCAAGGGGACCGGTTCGATCCTGGCCTGGGAGGATCCACGTGCAGAGCGGCTGGACCAATGTGTCCAATTACCAAGGCCCTGGGGAATTATTTTGAAGTATAAAAAATAGCAGTCATATGTTCATTGTAGCTTTACTTAAATAGTCATAATATGGAAAGAACCTAAGTGTCCATCATGAATGAATGGATAAGAAATTGTGGTATATATAAACACACAATAGAATATCATTTAGCCATAAAAGAAAGGAATCTTACCACTTGCAACAACACGAATGGACCTCGAGAGTATTGTGTGAAATAAAATAAATCAGTCAGAGAGAGACAAATACTATTTTCTCTCATTTATATGTGGAGTTTAAACAAAACAACCTGAGCTCATAGACACAGACAGCAGATTGGTGGCTGCCAGAGGCAGGGGTTGGGATGGGCAAATTCGGCGAAGGTAGTCAAAAGGTGCGAACTTTGGTTATAAAATAAGTAAGTCATGGGGATGTAATGTACATCATGGTGATTATAGTTAATGCCATACTGCATGTTTGGAAATAGCTAAGAGAGTAATTCTTAAAAGGTTTTTATCATAAGAAAAAATTTTAATGTGATATTGAACAAATTGAAGAATAAAAATTGTATATACAGCTCAATAGATGCAGAAAAAGGTTTTGATAAAGTGTATCATCTGTTTATGATTAAAAAGAAAAACTCTCCATAAAGTGAGCATGGAGGGAATATACCTCACCATAATAAAGGCCATACATGACAAACCTCGCCTAGCATTATACTCAACAGTGTAAAGCTAAAAGCATTCCTTCTAAGATCAGGATCAAGATAAGGATGTCCTCTCTTATCACCTTTATTCAACATGGTTTTGGAAGTCCCAGCCAAAAGAAAAAAATTTAACCCTGTATGATGATAGATATTAACAGACCTATTGTGATGATCATTTCACAATCACAATAGTGAATCATGTTGTACACCTGAAATTAATATAATGTTATATGTCAATTACATCTCAATATAAAATTAATGGAGAAAAAATTAAAAGTAAAGAACAACTTGATCTTTGTTACAAAAAAACAAAGGGAGGGGCTTCCCTGGTAGTCCAGTGGGTAAGGACACCGCCTTGCAGTGCAAGGGGCACCGGTTCGATCCCTGGCCTGGGAGGATCCCACGTGCCGCGGAGCGGCTGGACCAATGTGTCCAATTACCAAGCTGGAGCTCTGGAGCGCATGCGCCCAGAGCCGGTGCTCTGAGACAACAAAGGCCACCGCGATGGGAGGCCCACACGGGCCAAAGAACAAAAAGACGGATGAAAATAGACAAATGAAAGACCAATAGAAGTAGCCCGCCTGCTCCCCTCCCTCCCCACCCCACCCCCCCAAAAAGACAGAGGGAAATGGCCATTGGGTGGACAGCTACAAGCCCTGCCACAGAGCTTTCTAGCCAACGTGGTGTGAGTCTAGGCAATGCAGTGTGAGCTATCCTTGTGTCTCTGGAATATCTTGGCAGTCTGACTTAGTTCCTAGTCACCTTCAAAGAGGTGGAAATCCTTTTATTCTCTGTGTCCTCTGAATATCGTCAAGTATGACCTTAGTTCTACCTCCTAAAATATGTGTGTAAGTTCATCACGGACATGTTTTCTCATAGTTCTTATTTATTTTAACTTCCTGAATACTTTCCTTCTGTCATCTCAAATGTGCGTAGTGAATTTGAAAGGAGAGGCCTCTAAAGACAGTTATGAATCAGGCAAGTCCTATCTATATTGGAGGGGGTGGGGTTGGTCAGATTCAGAGACACAATCACATCTTTGCACTAATATACTCTGTGACACCAGTTGACAGGAAGTGAAGCGTGGCTGGGGCAACATTCTGGAGTTCTGTTCCCCAAACAGCAAGGGTATGGCTTCTGCTCTCCTGACAGATAACCAGCCACAGGACAGCAGGCGAGCTGTGAGTGAAATTCCCCAGAGAAAACAAGTGGAATAACACAGGGAATAAGCCTTTCAACCTTACACCCTTTAGTCACCTTTCATATTGTTTCCACCTCATCTCTCCCTAGGTGAGTGATGAGACTATTGCAAGGTTGGTGGAATCCCCGCCACCTGAACTGTAATGGTCATTAACCATTCCCTGCCTCAATTAAGTTTTCTTTCAAAGCCTCCAGCCTGGCAAGTCTTGAGTTGATGGCAGGTCACATAATGAGTATGTTCTACTGATCCTAGGCCATACACACCTGTGATGTGTTAGATAAAGGCCATTCATATTGACTCAGGAAGAGTTGATTTTCTCTTGTCCTTCTGCAGATACATTTTTCAGTGCAGGCTGCGCCCCTGGGTCTCAGAAAAATTCTAGTCTCTGTGCTCTGTGCATTGGCTCAGGAAATTATCCAGGAAAAGAGTGTGTTCCCAACAACAATGAGAGATACTATGGCTACACAGGGGCTTTCAGGTGAGTCTTATAATCCTCATACAAAAATAATAATCCCAGTCTTTTGTCTCATTCAGGTGAAATTCTTACATTCCTAGCCCATTAATCCTGCATGTGTGTGTGTGTGTGTGTTAAGTCGCTTCAGTCATGTCTGACTCTTTGCAACCCCATGATCTATAGCTGCCAGGCTCCTTTGTTGATGGGATTTTCCAGGAAAGAATACTGAAGTGGGTTGCTGTGCCCTCCTCCAGGGATCTTCCTGACCCAGGGATCAAACTCACATCTCTTACATCTCCTGCAATGGCAGACAGGTTCTTTACCACTAGTGCCACCTAGGAAGCACAGTCCTGCATGTTAGGGTGTCACATTTACAAACATATGTAGAAACCTGTGTGAAGAGGGATCCGGGTTCCTCCAGGACACTGTCTCTAGAATTGGCTGTCATAGACAGCAAAGACTGGTGGTATGGTGCATGTCAGAAGTTCTCAATAGAGGAGATTTGCCCCTCCGGAGATATTTGGCAGTGTCTGGAGATGTTTTTAATAATCATTGGGATTGATGGGGTGCTACTGGCGTCTAGTTAGGAGAGGCTGCTAAACATCCTACATGCATAGGGCAGCACCCTGCAACAAAGAACTACTGATCCTTAATATTACTAGTGTCAGGTGAGGAAACCCTATTATAATTGAATAAACACAGGAGTCAAGCGTCTGGATAATGTTCTTCCATTCACCAGGATCTATAATCATGAAAATATACAAAACTTCAAGTCCATAATTTGTACCTCTTTGGTTACATCTCTGTCTTATGGAACCTGTGCGCTTTACGACCTCATTCACTATCCTGTCTAGGTTAGGCCTGTGCTATGCAGTAGTGCGTGAATCCATCAGCCTCACACTGATGGGGGTATTCATAACTAAACTTCTCACAGAGAAGGAAAAACAAAGGTTATCCCAATTTTCTAGTCAGAACCGCTGCGAGTTAGAATTAGAACAATTCACAGTCCACAAACTTCCAGTTTTACTAGTATACCATGAGTAAGGAATCACCTTGCTGGAAAACTGCCTCTCTAATATCCATGTTAATGTTAGGAAAAGGATGTAGCTCTGTTGGAGAAGGTGTAACAGAATTTAGAATTTAGTATACAGAACTGAGATTATATAAACCTCAAACAAGTGTATCAGAGGTTTTGTTTTCATTTTATTACTTACATTAGTAATATATAAGTTTAGTGATCAAATGGGAGTCACAATTGCTGATATCAGATGGCCAGCCCTGGATTTATAAGGCTGCATATTACTCAGCCAAAAAAAGGAATGAAATTGGGTCCTTTGTGGTGACGTGGATGAACCTGGAGTCTATTATACACAGTGAAACAAGTCAAAATGAGAAGAAAAAATATTGTAACCCATATATATGGAATTGAGAAAAACAGACAGGTGAACCTATTTTCAGGGCAGGAATAGAAGCACAGACATAGAGACCACTTGTGGATATAGTAGGGGGAGAAGAGGGTAGGAGGAATTGGACTAATAGCATTGGCATATATACACTACCATATATAAAATAGCTAGTGAGAAGTTGCTGTGTAACACATGAAGCTCAGCTTGGTGATTGGTGGTGATCTAAAGGACTGGGATGGAGGGTGGGTGGAGAGAGGCTCAAGAGGGAGGATGCTAAACATCCTACTGCATAGGGCAGCACCCTGCAACAAAGAACTACTGATCCTTAATATTACTAGTGTCAGGTGAGGAAACCCTATTATAATTGAATAAACACAGGAGTCAAGCGTCTGGATAATGTTCTTCCATTCACCAGGATCTATAATCATGAAAATATACAAAACTTCAAGTCCATAATTTGTACCTCTTTGGTTACATCTCTGTCTTATGGAACCTGTGCGCTTTACGACCTCATTCACTATCCTGTCTAGGTTAGGCCTGTGCTATGCAGTAGTGCGTGAATCCATCAGCCTCACACTGATGGGGGTATTCATAACTAAACTTCTCACAGAGAAGGAAAAACAAAGGTTATCCCAATTTTCTAGTCAGAACCGCTTTGCGAGTTAGAATTAGAACAATTCACAGTCCACAAACTTCCAGTTTTACTAGTATACCATGAGTAAGGAATCACCTTGCTGGAAAACTGCCTCTCTAATATCCATGTTAATGTTAGGAAAAGGATGTAGCTCTGTTGGAGAAGGTGTAACAGAATTTAGAATTTAGTATACAGAACTGAGATTATATAAACCTCAAACAAGTGTATCAGAGGTTTTGTTTTCATTTTATTACTTACATTAGTAATATATAAGTTTAGTGATCAAATGGGAGTCACAATTGCTGATATCAGATGGCCAGCCCTGGATTTATAAGGCTGCATATTACTCAGCCAAAAAAAGGAATGAAATTGGGTCCTTTGTGGTGACGTGGATGAACCTGGAGTCTATTATACACAGTGAAACAAGTCAAAATGAGAAGAAAAAATATTGTAACCCATATATATGGAATTGAGAAAAACAGACAGGTGAACCTATTTTCAGGGCAGGAATAGAAGCACAGACATAGAGACCACTTGTGGATATAGTAGGGGGAGAAGAGGGTAGGAGGAATTGGACTAATAGCATTGGCATATATACACTACCATATATAAAATAGCTAGTGAGAAGTTGCTGTGTAACACATGAAGCTCAGCTTGGTGATTGGTGGTGATCTAAAGGACTGGGATGGAGGGTGGGTGGAGAGAGGCTCAAGAGGGAGGAGCCATATGTATACCTGTAGCTGAATCACCTTGTTGTGCAGAAAAAACTAACATTGAAAAGAAATTATCATACAATTAAAAAATTTTAAAACAATTTCATATTATAAGGTGGCCTTTATGAATGAGAGATGTGTCTCTGATCTCTTTTATTCTCTCTCCCTTACTGGGACTCTGCAGGTGTCTGGTGGAGGCGGGAGACGTGGCCTTTGTGAAAGATCAGATTGTCCAACAGAACACTGGTGGTATGTGCACAAGCCTTTGTCCCCCGAAAATCAGTGCTGCTGGTTCACTTGTGTTCAGGATGTCTTTGTGGAACGGTTATGGACTTAGTCAGAATTCAGAGCTCTGATTCCCAACCTGTTTGTTCAGTGATGAGAGACTCAACCACTTGGGTAGGCAGAATGGTTCCCAGTGGCCCTGAAGTCTCTCCCAGGAACTTTCCCTGCAGATGTAGGCACTGTGCCTTCTTTCCCCTAAATACTTCAGTGTACATTTCCTAAGAACAAGGATATTTACATATTTACATTAAAATTAGCAAAATCAGGAAATTTATACTAATGTGGATTTAATACTCATCACGTCCACAGTGCCTATTCAAAATTAGTGAATTTATCTGCCAAAGTTCCTTTATAACTATTTCCCATATTTCTAGGTCCAATATATATATAAACACATTATAGGTCTTCTGGGAAAACACACAGACAGTGGCACCCCTGTAGGAATGAGCATCAGGACTTTGACTTCTAGAACTGTTCTCCAAGAGAAAGAAGCAGGGCCCTTGGAAAAGGAGCTGATTCTGGAGCTGGGGCAGGAAAAGTACAAGGTGAACCTAAGAACATCGTGCAGAAGTGCTCAGAGAGATGGAATGGATCAGCCCATTGGTGCTCTTGAGAAAGCCAAATAGCCAAATCTGACATTTTGAGCATTACAAGAAATAATAATAGTAGTAAGATAATAACCCAGTGAAATAGAAATTGGACTAATAGCATTGGCATATATACACTACCATATATAAAATAGCTAGTGAGAAGTTGCTGTGTAACACATGAAGCTCAGCTTGGTGATTGGTGGTGATCTAAAGGACTGGGATGGAGGGTGGGTGGAGAGAGGCTCAAGAGGGAGGAGCCATATGTATACCTGTAGCTGAATCACCTTGTTGTGCAGAAAAAACTAACATTGAAAAGAAATTATCATACAATTAAAAAATTTTAAAACAATTTCATATTATAAGGTGGCCTTTATGAATGAGAGATGTGTCTCTGATCTCTTTTATTCTCTCTCCCTTACTGGGACTCTGCAGGTGTCTGGTGGAGGCGGGAGACGTGGCCTTTGTGAAAGATCAGATTGTCCAACAGAACACTGGTGGTATGTGCACAAGCCTTTGTCCCCCGAAAATCAGTGCTGCTGGTTCACTTGTGTTCAGGATGTCTTTGTGGAACGGTTATGGACTTAGTCAGAATTCAGAGCTCTGATTCCCAACCTGTTTGTTCAGTGATGAGAGACTCAACCACTTGGGTAGGCAGAATGGTTCCCAGTGGCCCTGAAGTCTCTCCCAGGAACTTTCCCTGCAGATGTAGGCACTGTGCCTTCTTTCCCCTAAATACTTCAGTGTACATTTCCTAAGAACAAGGATATTTACATATTTACATTAAAATTAGCAAAATCAGGAAATTTATACTAATGTGGATTTAATACTCATCACGTCCACAGTGCCTATTCAAAATTAGTGAATTTATCTGCCAAAGTTCCTTTATAACTATTTCCCATATTTCTAGGTCCAATATATATATAAACACATTATAGGTCTTCTGGGAAAAACACACAGACAGTGGCACCCCTGTAGGAATGAGCATCAGGACTTTGACTTCTAGAACTGTTCTCCAAGAGAAAGAAGCAGGGCCCTTGGAAAAGGAGCTGATTCTGGAGCTGGGGCAGGAAAAGTACAAGGTGAACCTAAGAACATCGTGCAGAAGTGCTCAGAGAGATGGAATGGATCAGCCCATTGGTGCTCTTGAGAAAGCCAAATAGCCAAATCTGACATTTTGAGCATTACAAGAAATAATAATAGTAGTAAGATAATAACCCAGTGAATAAAATAAGAACACATGAATCCATCCTGATTAAGCAAGTGAATATAAGGGAAATATCTTACTTATTGTAGAATGCTAATTACAGATGTAGAAATAATCATGAAGTTAAAAGCTATTGTTTGGCAACCAATACAGAAATAATGGATTCAAGTAAGGACCATCAATGGGTACTAAAACTAGTGGGTGAATATTAGATGCCCATGGCATTAAAAACAAGGCAATTTTTAAAAATTTTGATAAGAATGAGCATTCCAGCTGCCCACTCTTTCACCAATTGCTTATACCACCCTCTAGAGACGTGTGTGTGTGTGTGTGTGTGTGTGTGTGTGTGTAGTTGCTTCATGTCTGTCCATTCTTTGTGACGCTTTAGACTGTAGCCCACCAGGCTCCTCTATCCATGGGATTCTCCAGAGAAGAATACTGGAGTGGGTTGTTATACCCTCCTCCAGGGGATCTTCCTGACCCAGGGATTGAGCCCATGTCTCTTACATCTCCTGCACTGGCAGGTTGGTTCTTTACCCCTAGAGCCACCTGGAAAGCCCCTCCTCCTTTTACCCAACCCCACACTTTCCACTCGTGCAGAACAAGCTCCTCTAAGAAGGCTTCCCCAATGGCACACTTCCATCCCACAACAGAATCCTCTGTCCACGTTGCTATTATTATTGAATTCATCATATTCTGTAATAAACTATGACCACAGGCAGCTCTTTATTTTCCTACATCTCAACACCAACCACAGCATAAGGCACACAGAAGTTACTAAGTACTTACTTGAAGGAACATTAATCTGAGTAATTTTTCTTTCATACCTCCTGTTTACTTCTGCTTTTTCTTTTACAGGCTGTCTTTTTCCTGGAGCATTACCCTGGGCTGGTTCTTTCCCACCCCTTGATTTCTCTTTGTATCCTTTCAATAGGGCTCCCCTCTCTAGACCTCATTTCTTCTTTGCAAGGACTCCAAAAGCCTTACTTTCTGATGGGAAATTGTAGAGGATGTCCAGCTCACATCTAAACACCAAGTTACAATTCTGTTTGCTCTGTGGTCATATTTCAAATGTACACAGTACACAGTACAAATGTACACAGTACACAGATACTGCAACCAGAACCTGTATTAACTCAAACTCCTCACACAGCCTCTGTCCCTATGGAGGACTTTGCTATATGCCCTGCCAGTCAAGCCTAGATTAATCTCTAAGTCATTGTGGTTCTGTTCCTTTAGAATATGCCTCCATTAAATTCTATGGCATGTTGTGACATGAAAGAATCAGGATAGCATGTAGACTATATGATCTAATTATGTGGGTATGTGTCTGCACCTTGTAGAAAAGAGACCAGAAGAAAGATACCAATGTTGAAAGTGAATGCTGTGGGATTATACTGGGTTTCAAAGTCTTCCTCTGTAGCATTTTACAAACTAGCCACAGTAAACAAGTATTATTTTTGTTGGGAAGAAAAAAAAAATTTTTAAAGATTTATTTATTTATTTTGGGCGGGGGTCGGGTTGGGGAGGGAGGGGAGCAGGCGGGCCACTTTTATTGGTCTCTCATTTCTCTATTTTCATCCGTCTTTGTTCTTTGGCTCCTGTGGGCCTCCCATCGCGGTGGCGTCTGTCATTGCTGAGCACCGGCTCTGGGTGCATGCGCTCCAGAGCTCCAGCTTGGTAATTGGACACATCAGTCCAGCCGCTTCGCAGCACGTGGGATCTTCCCGGGCCAGGGATCGAACTGGCGCCCCTTGCACTGCAAGGCGGTGTCCTTACCCACTGGACCACCAGGGGAAGCCTGGGAAGAAAATATTTTTATCACACCCTTTAGATGCCCACTTCTCCTAACCCAGAGCAAATCACCTCCCATCTCATTTTTCCTAATAAGTCCTATTTTGGGCTCACATATTAACATTGATTTCCATTCATAAGTTCTCATAGACTGGCCTTTCTTCTTACCTAAGTGCCACACTAGGGCTTCCCTGGTGGCTCAGCAGTAAAGAATCTACCTACAATGCAGGAGACATGGGTTTGAGCCCTGGGTCAGGCAGATCCCCTGGAGAAGAGAATGGCAACCCACTCCAGTATTTTTGTCTGGAGAATTCCATGGACAGAGGAGCCTGGTAGGCAACAGTCCATGGAATCACAAAGAGTTGGATGGGATTTAGTAAATAACAACAAAATGCCACACTCCATTCCACACTCAAGGCCTTGAGGATGTGTTTAGCCTGACTGCCCAAGACTCTGTCCCAGTGGGGCTGTTCTGCTCCACCCACTAGAAATACCAGGCAGGTACCTGTCCCTGAGTCTTGCCAGAGCCCTCTATCCCCTCAACAGAGAAGTGTTCCTTTCTCCTCTTAGCCCTACCCATGTTACAGGACACATCCGAATCCTTGCCCCCTCCAGCTAGCCTTTCTGAGTCAGTGTGCTTTTACTGTGTTGGTTCCCTAGCTCACATAGCATTTATAGTGCTATACAAAATGTAACAAATGCCCTGTGCTCTTGCTTTTGGTATGGATGCTATTTCCCACTCCCAATAAGACTGTATCTTGTGGAGGGCTGAGAACATAGTATTGAATAAATGCTTAAATAGACTAGCATGAGTTTAGAGAGAACAAGAATGGAATCTGGAAGGTGTTGAGTTGAAGGGATGGGTAAGAAAAGAAAGGAGAAATGTTAAAGGTGAAAGAAGATAGGTGCATATACTGGTAGGAAGAGAGGCAGGCCATTTGGAGTTTTCTATTAAAACCAAAATTGCACATTTGGAAAGTGTAGAAAAAGGGGTATTATATCATTATATATAAATTTAAACTTTTAAAATGGTGAATTCATATGTTACTTCATTCAATTAAATGAGAAATTTTAATTAATAAAATGACTGTAACACTGTATTTTAGGAGAAATGCAAAATCCAGAAACACTTATTTGAGAATTGCTTCAGGAGCTTAAACCCTGGGGATGCATGAGATGTTCTTTTTTCAGAGACGCTACAGAAAAGATGAAGCAAGGGGCTGAGAACAGGATATGGAATATTCTGATCTATTACTCACAGAGGCATGTGCACATTTCACACAGAACTAGTATGAGGGAGCCAGATTTAAGGCACCTTCCAAAAGGGCCTCTGGGGAAAATTCTTTGCTTGCTAGTGCCAGATTGTATAGCACAGAGATCGTCAACCTGCTTAGAGGGTCACATGATTCCTACACTAGTGCAAGAGATCCAAGTGAAACTTGAAATTTAGTAGAAATGAAGATCCTTTTGAACGTCATCCACAGAATGTGGGGTTCACTCTCCTTTGGCTGGGTGGACAGACCGAAAGGAGGGCTCCAGGAGAATTCCTTGTAACTCTCTTCCTCTCCATATCACTGAAACCCCTGCTGGCTATTGGGTCCAGACCCTCCACATGCCAGTGGAGGGTGGCTACATCTCCCCAGTGAGGGTGCTTTGATGAAAGCTTTGACTGACCCACCTTTTCTGGATTCAGGGAAGAACACTGACCCATGGGCAAAAGACCTGGTGGAGAGTGATTTTGAACTGCTTTGCAAGGATGGCACCAGGAAATCTGTAGACCAGGCTAAGGACTGTCACCTGGCCCAAGGCCCGAATCATGCTGTGATCTCACGGAAAGAAAAGGCAACTTGTGTTGAGGAAATATTAAACAGGCAGCAGGTATGGACCAGCCAGGCCTTCCAGCCTATTCTTCTTGTGTGGGTGGGGATTCTTTGGGGATTTTGCAGCTGAGGAAAAGCCCACACTCCAGCATTATTTTCCTGAAAGTTAAAACTGAGAGAGTGTAGATTGTGGACTGAATCTTCCAGGCTCTGCTCGTATCTTCTGCTCACTGGAGGTCAGGTCCCATCTGATACAGGTCCTCCAAAGTCCAAGCATCTGCCTTCTAGCTAGACCCTGACCTTGCTCTGTGGTACCCTCATTTTCCCCAATTCTGTCTGTTTTGAAAATGAAGGCAACTGACTCTGTTTCCCAACTCTTCCCACAAGTGATGAAAAGTGGACTGTGTTTCTCTTGCTTAGGCAGATTGAGAACTATCCCAAAAGGCAGAAAAAAACAAAACAAAACTACTCTCAGGGAGCTTGTTCTCTGAGGAAAACAGCCAATTGAGGGCTTATCCTGTGGGTAAAGGTAAAGGTAATACTGCCTGAGAATTTTAATCCTAAAGACCCTACCACCCCTAACGACCACCCCTCAGTGACAGCTGTCTGTTGATCCATCATTAGTTTTCTTCTTTTAAAAATGAATATAGCACACCTTTGTGAGTCCTCTTAAGGTAAATGCAACTAAAAATTAGCATTTAATGAACATTTCCTAAGTTATAGATGAAATGCTAAACTTTCTGTAGTCATTATTTCATTTATAATCTTAGAAGACCTGGAGGAGTGAAGCATCTTATCAAGTTAGGATCAAGAGGAGAATTCCTTGTAACTCTCTTCCTCTCCATATCACTGAAACCCCTGCTGGCTATTGGGTCCAGACCCTCCACATGCCAGTGGAGGGTGGCTACATCTCCCCAGTGAGGGTGCTTTGATGAAAGCTTTGACTGACCCACCTTTTCTGGATTCAGGGAAGAACACTGACCCATGGGCAAAAGACCTGGTGGAGAGTGATTTTGAACTGCTTTGCAAGGATGGCACCAGGAAATCTGTAGACCAGGCTAAGGACTGTCACCTGGCCCAAGGCCCGAATCATGCTGTGATCTCACGGAAAGAAAAGGCAACTTGTGTTGAGGAAATATTAAACAGGCAGCAGGTATGGACCAGCCAGGCCTTCCAGCCTATTCTTCTTGTGTGGGTGGGGATTCTTTGGGGATTTTGCAGCTGAGGAAAAGCCCACACTCCAGCATTATTTTCCTGAAAGTTAAAACTGAGAGAGTGTAGATTGTGGACTGAATCTTCCAGGCTCTGCTCGTATCTTCTGCTCACTGGAGGTCAGGTCCCATCTGATACAGGTCCTCCAAAGTCCAAGCATCTGCCTTCTAGCTAGACCCTGACCTTGCTCTGTGGTACCCTCATTTTCCCCAATTCTGTCTGTTTTGAAAATGAAGGCAACTGACTCTGTTTCCCAACTCTTCCCACAAGTGATGAAAAGTGGACTGTGTTTCTCTTGCTTAGGCAGATTGAGAACTATCCCAAAAGGCAGAAAAAAACAAAACAAAACTACTCTCAGGGAGCTTGTTCTCTGAGGAAAACAGCCAATTGAGGGCTTATCCTGTGGGTAAAGGTAAAGGTAATACTGCCTGAGAATTTTAATCCTAAAGACCCTACCACCCCTAACGACCACCCCTCAGTGACAGCTGTCTGTTGATCCATCATTAGTTTTCTTCTTTTAAAAATGAATATAGCACACCTTTGTGAGTCCTCTTAAGGTAAATGCAACTAAAAATTAGCATTTAATGAACATTTCCTAAGTTATAGATGAAATGCTAAACTTTCTGTAGTCATTATTTCATTTATAATCTTAGAAGACCTGGAGGAGTGAAGCATCTTATCAAGTTAGGATCAAAGATGCATTCAACAGCTATCTGTACCAGCCCTCATTGAGTGGCTCATATTTAATATCTTCTTGAGAATAATACTGAAAAGGGGCATGTTTCTGCCCTCTCATTCCCTGGAAGCCACCCTCAAGGCCATGACCAATGAAATGGGGAAGAGAGATCAGAGAAGTCAGCAGTGGGTGGGTTGGAGGGAGAGACTTCCCTGAGGTAACAGAACTAGGATGAACTCTACAGAGGACTTTGGGACCTCATGGAAACCTAGATCTGGGGCCCATATTTGTGTGAATGCCAGGGGACAGATATGGAAAGATCCTAAGGCATCCTCTGCAGCTTCCTTTCCTTCCCAGGCACCCTCCCCCAGTTTCCAGTCTCCTCCATTCCATCCATGTGTTCCCAGCAGCTCTTTACCACAGGTCCTCATGTACTTTCTGTCCGTTTGACAGGACATGTTCGGAAGAAGTGTAACCGACTGCTCGAGCAACTTTTGTTTATTCCACTCAGAAACCAAGGACGTTCTGTTCAGAGATGACACTAAATGTTTGTCTTCAATTAAGAACAAAGCATATGACTCCTACTTAGGAGAAGATTATTTCAGAGCTGTGGCTAACCTGAGAAAATGCTCAACCTCAAGTGAGTAGGAGGAACAGCATGGGGAATCTGCCAAGTGAACGTGGTTGGAGTTCTGGGTGCTGGCTTCAAAAGAAGGGATGGGCTGTAGTCACCAGGAGATGACCAGTTGACTGGATGAAATGATGAGGGAACAATGCAATTCTAGCATGAATGAAAGGCTGCTTGTGTGGGCAGATGGTAAGAGGACAGGGGCTTCTGGCACTGGACATGTAGAATCCCATGCTATTACTAAGAAAAGGAAAAGAGTTATGTGTCCATGCCCATTGCTCTGCTCTGAACACTTGTTTATACAGCACTACCTTGTTCAAAATGGTAGCCTTTAGCTCCCCGTGTGGGTATTTAAATTTATGTTAGTATTAAACAAAACTTTAAATATAGTCCCTTTAGAAGAACTTTGCTTTGAACATTTCCTAAGTTATAGATGAAATGCTAAACTTTCTGTAGTCATTATTTCATTTATAATCTTAGAAGACCTGGAGGAGTGAAGCATCTTATCAAGTTAGGATCAAAGATGCATTCAACAGCTATCTGTACCAGCCCTCATTGAGTGGCTCATATTTAATATCTTCTTGAGAATAATACTGAAAAGGGGCATGTTTCTGCCCTCTCATTCCCTGGAAGCCACCCTCAAGGCCATGACCAATGAAATGGGGAAGAGAGATCAGAGAAGTCAGCAGTGGGTGGGTTGGAGGAGAGATTTCCCCTGAGGTAACAGAACTAGGATGAACTCTACAGAGGACTTTGGGACCTCATGGAAACCTAGATCTGGGGCCCATATTTGTGTGAATGCCAGGGGACAGATATGGAAAGATCCTAAGGCATCCTCTGCAGCTTCCTTTCCTTCCCAGGCACCCTCCCCCAGTTTCCAGTCTCCTCCATTCCATCCATGTGTTCCCAGCAGCTCTTTACCACAGGTCCTCATGTACTTTCTGTCCGTTTGACAGGACATGTTCGGAAGAAGTGTAACCGACTGCTCGAGCAACTTTTGTTTATTCCACTCAGAAACCAAGGACGTTCTGTTCAGAGATGACACTAAATGTTTGTCTTCAATTAAGAACAAAGCATATGACTCCTACTTAGGAGAAGATTATTTCAGAGCTGTGGCTAACCTGAGAAAATGCTCAACCTCAAGTGAGTAGGAGGAACAGCATGGGGAATCTGCCAAGTGAACGTGGTTGGAGTTCTGGGTGCTGGCTTCAAAAGAAGGGATGGGCTGTAGTCACCAGGAGATGACCAGTTGACTGGATGAAATGATGAGGGAACAATGCAATTCTAGCATGAATGAAAGGCTGCTTGTGTGGGCAGATGGTAAGAGGACAGGGGCTTCTGGCACTGGACATGTAGAATCCCATGCTATTACTAAGAAAAGGAAAAGAGTTATGTGTCCATGCCCATTGCTCTGCTCTGAACACTTGTTTATACAGCACTACCTTGTTCAAAATGGTAGCCTTTAGCTCCCCGTGTGGGTATTTAAATTTATGTTAGTATTAAACAAAACTTTAAATATAGTCCCTTAGTCACACCAGCCATAATTCAGGTGCTCAGTAGATACTTGTCTCTTCACATAGATGGACAAAGAAAACATATCCAGCACTGCAGAGAGTTCTTTTACATGGCACTGCTCTTGAGAGCTTGGCCATGGTAAGTTCCAGGAACTCTAAAGTTGCCATACACAGCACAGGCATACCTCAGAGATAACTAAAGGTTCAGTTTCAGATCATGGCAATAGAGGAATATTGCAATAAAGCAAGTCATATGAAGTTTTTGGTTTCCCAGTGCATATAAAAGTTACATTAATACTACACTATGAAGTGTGCAATAGCATCATCTAAAAAATGTCTAACAATATACATCAGTTCAGTTTAGTCCCTCAGTCATGCCTGACTCTTTGTGACCTCATGGATTACGGCATGCCAAGCTTCCTTATCCTTTACACTCTCCCAGAGCTTGCTCAAACTCATGTCCATTGACTCAGTGATGCCATCCAGTCATCTTATCCTCTGTAACCCCCTTCTCCTCCTGCCTTCTATTTTTCCCAGTATTGGGGGCTTTTCTGATAAGTTATCTCTCTGCATCAGGTGGCCAAAGTAGGATCTTACCTCAGTATTGATGGCTGATCAGATCAGCGTAGTGGCTGCTGAAGGTTAGGATAACTGCAGCATTTCTTTAAAATAAGACAACAATTAAGTTTCCTCAATTGCCTGTTTCTTTCTTAAATTCTTCACGACTGGCTTTTACCTGTATTTTTGCAAGTGACAAAAATGTTTTCTTGATTCTTTAGAGAATTGAGCTTTTTACAGTTCTGGGTGCTGGCTTCAAAAGAAGGGATGGGCTGTAGTCACCAGGAGATGACCAGTTGACTGGATGAAATGATGAGGGAACAATGCAATTCTAGCATGAATGAAAGGCTGCTTGTGTGGGCAGATGGTAAGAGGACAGGGCTTCTGGCACTGGACATGTAGAATCCCATGCTATTACTAAGAAAAGGAAAAGAGTTATGTGTCCATGCCCATTGCTCTGCTCTGAACACTTGTTTATACAGCACTACCTTGTTCAAAATGGTAGCCTTTAGCTCCCCGTGTGGGTATTTAAATTTATGTTAGTATTAAACAAAACTTTAAATATAGTCCCTTAGTCACACCAGCCATAATTCAGGTGCTCAGTAGATACTTGTCTCTTCACATAGATGGACAAAGAAAACATATCCAGCACTGCAGAGAGTTCTTTTACATGGCACTGCTCTTGAGAGCTTGGCCATGGTAAGTTCCAGGAACTCTAAAGTTGCCATACACAGCACAGGCATACCTCAGAGATAACTAAAGGTTCAGTTTCAGATCATGGCAATAGAGGAATATTGCAATAAAGCAAGTCATATGAAGTTTTTGGTTTCCCAGTGCATATAAAAGTTACATTAATACTACACTATGAAGTGTGCAATAGCATCATCTAAAAAATGTCTAACAATATACATCAGTTCAGTTTAGTCCCTCAGTCATGCCTGACTCTTTGTGACCTCATGGATTACGGCATGCCAAGCTTCCTTATCCTTTACACTCTCCCAGAGCTTGCTCAAACTCATGTCCATTGACTCAGTGATGCCATCCAGTCATCTTATCCTCTGTAACCCCCTTCTCCTCCTGCCTTCTATTTTTCCCAGTATTGGGGGCTTTTCTGATAAGTTATCTCTCTGCATCAGGTGGCCAAAGTAGGATCTTACCTCAGTATTGATGGCTGATCAGATCAGCGTAGTGGCTGCTGAAGGTTAGGATAACTGCAGCATTTCTTTAAAATAAGACAACAATTAAGTTTCCTCAATTGCCTGTTTCTTTCTTAAATTCTTCACGACTGGCTTTTACCTGTATTTTTGCAAGTGACAAAAATGTTTTCTTGATTCTTTAGAGAATTGGAGATACATTTAAAAATTGTACAGGTTAATTTAGTTAGTATAAATACCATATTTAAAGGATACTATTATTGAAATACTTTTATCTTTTATTTATTTTTTACCCTATAAACCATGTTTACTTATTTATTTTCTTGTTGCATATCTATTTCTTCAATTAGAAATCTATTTTCTATTCATACTATATTAAACAAGTGGAATCAAAATATCATCATGTTTTTGCTTAGTCAAGAAATTAATTAGTTTTGTAAAATATATATATTATACATACTATTTATATATATGTATACAAAAGCTTTTATACTATGCTTGATAAAGGCTTGAGAGAAAACATTAAAAAAAAAGATGGAGAAATTAGAAAACATAAACTTAATGAAATGGTAACACTGAATATGAAATAGAAAAAGTGAAACAAACTAGATAAAAGTGAAAGACCATCATATAGTTCAGTTGTTTTTAAACATAGTTGCTTATTAGAAATATTATCTGGAGCTCTGGTGAAAAGAAAAGCAATATGTGGGCATTTGTATTTTTCAAGAAATTCTAAGATAATTCTGATATGAATTTGGATTTTAAAAAGTGATTACAGGTTTTTCTATTAAATGGTAGTTTTGGTGGTATAGAATTCTATAATTTTTCTGTTGACCAATCATGATACAGTGATATTAAGTGAATAATAGTTACATAATCACAATAGTAAAAGATGTTTATCGTTTTCACAATCAATAGCCAGACAAAAAAATAAAAGATAATTACAGTTGCAAGCCACAATAGGAACATGATTAACCTAACAATATAAAATAATTACATACAATTTGGGGTGTCAAGCAGAGTGACATGGTAGGTGAGCATGCATACATGCACATGTCTTCATCTGCTCAGCCAGTCTGTGTCTTTTGTTTGGTGCATTTAATCCATTTACATTTAAGGTAATTATCGATGTTTGATTCCATTAACGTTTTCTTAATTGCTCCAGGTTTATTTTGTATATGTCTTTTCCTTCTCTTGTGTTTCCTGCCTTGAGAAGTTCTAAAAGGCATTTGTTGTAAGGGTGGTTTGGTGGTGTGAATTCTCTTCACTGTCGCTGGTCTGGAAAATTTTTGGTTTCTCCACCAAATCTGAATGAGAATCTTTCTGAGCAGAGTATTCATGGTTGTAGGGTTCTTCCTTTTCATCACTTTAAATATATCATGCCATTCCCTTCTGGCTTGTAGAGCTTCTGTTGAGAAATCTGCTGATAGCCTGATGGGAGTTCCCTTGTGTTATTTGTCGTTTTTTCCTTTGTTGCTTTTAATATTTTATCTTTGTCTTTAATTAGCCTGATGGGAGTTCCCTTGTGTATTATTTGTCATTTTTCCTTTGTTGCTTTTAATATTTTATCTTTGTCTTTAATTTTTGCCAGTTTCATTACTATGTGTCCCAGTAATTATCCTGCTTGGGATTCTCTGTGCTTCCTGGATATGGGCAATTATTTCCTTTTCCATGTTAGGGAAGTTTTCAGCTCTTATCTTTTCAAATATTTTCTCAGATCCTTTCTCTCTCTCTTCTCCTTCTGGGACTCCTCTAAAGTAAATGTTTATGCATTTAATGCTTTCCCAGAAGTCCCTTAGGTTGTCTTCATTTCTTTTTTCATTATTTTTTCTATATTCTGTTCTGTGGCAGTGATGTTCACCATTCTGTCTTCCAGGTCATTTATTTGTTCTTCTGCTATTGATTCCTTTAGTGCATTATTTACCTCTGTTTGTTTGTTCTTTAGTTTTGTAGATTTTTGGTAAACATTTCTTGCCTCTTTTCTATTGTTTTCCTGAGATTTTGGATTATCTTCACTTTTGTTATTTTTAATTCTTTTTCTGGAAGGTTGCCTATCTCCACTTCATTTAGTTGTTTTTCTGGGGTTTTAACTTGTCCCTTCAACTGGGACATAACTTTCTGTTTTCTCATGCTGATTAACTTTTTGTAATGTGGTTTGTTTTAGTCACTGTGGGACTTCTTGCTTCTTCTGTTTGCCCTCTGGTGAAGGAGGCTAAGAGGCTTGTGTAAGCTTCCTGATGGGAGGGACTGGCGGGGGGTGAGTGGGGAACTGGGTCTTGCTCTGGTGGGAAGGGCCCTGTTCAGTCAAGTTTTAATCCAGTTATCTGCTGATGAGTGGGGTTGTGCTCCCTCCCTGGTAGTTGTTTGGCCTGAGGTGACCCACCCCTGGGGTCTATGGGCTCTATGGTATGGTTAATAGTGACCTCCAAGAGAGTTTATGCCAAGGGGAACCTTCCAGGGCTGCTGCTGCCAATGCCCCCATCTCTGTAGTGAGCCCCTGATGACCTATGCCTCCACAGGAGACCTTACAACACTAGAAGGTAGTTTTGTGTCAGTCTCCTGTGAGGTCACTTCTTTCCTCTGGGTCTTGGTGTATGCAGGGTTTTGCTTGTGCCCTCCAAAGCCAGAGAATTTGTATTCTTCAGTCCTGTGGAAGTCCTATAATCAAATCCTGCTGGCCTTCAAAGTTAGATTCCTTGAAGATCCCCAGTCCTTTTGTTAGATCCCCAGGCTGGGAAGCCTTAAGTGGAGTTTTGAACCTTTCACAATAGAACTTCTCTAATACTATTGTTTTTCAGTTTGTGGGTCACCCACCTAGTGAGTCTGGCATGATTTTATCACGATTGTGCCCTACCATCTTGCTGCAGCTTCTTGTCATTAGACATAGGATATTATCTTTTTTGGTAGATTCCAGCATTCTCCTGTTGATGGTTGTTCTGCAGCTAGTTGCTCTCACAGGAGGAGATGAGTACACGTCCTTCTACTTTGCCATCTTGAACTGGAAACTTAAAGTCAATCAATCAGTTCTTCTTTCATGACCAATTCATCTGTGGCATGCAATGGTATTTGATAGTATTTTACCCACAGTAGAACTTCTTTCAAAATTGGAGTCAACCCCCTCAAGTCCTTCCATTGCTTTATCAAATAGTGTATATAACATTCTAAATCCTTTGTTGTCATTTTAACAGTCTTCACAGAATCTTCACTAGAAGTAGATTTCATCCCAAGAAACCATTCTCTTTGCTTATCCATAAGAAGCAGCCCCTCATACATTAAACTTTTATCATGAGATTTGCAGCAATTCAGTCACACCTTCAGGCTTCACTTCTAATTCTAGTTCTCTTACTATGTCTACCACATCTGTAGTTATGTCCTCCACTGAAGTCTTGAATCCCTTATAGTCACTTACGAGGGTTGGAATCAACTTCTTTCAAACTCTTGTTGGTGCTGGTATTTTGAGCTTTCTTCATGAATCACAAATGTTCTTAATGGCATCTAGAATGAGGAACCCTTTCCAGAAGATTTTCAGTTGACTTTGCTCAGACCCAGCAGAAGAATCAGTGTCTATGGCAGCTATGGAATATGTTTCTTTAATAATAAAACTGGAGAGTTAGAATGACTCCTTGATCCTTGGACTGTATAATGGATGTTGTATTAGCAAGCATGAAAGTAACATTAATTTTGTACATCTCCATCAGAGCTCTTGGGTGACCAGGTACATTGTCCATGGCCAGCCATATTTTAGGATAAATTTTTTCTCTGAGTAGTAGGTTTCAATAGCAGGGTTAAAATATTCAGTAAACCTTCTTGAAAACAGATATGTGGTCACCCAGACTTTGTTGTTCCATTTATAGAGCACATGCAGAATAGACTAAGCATGATTCTTAAGGGCTCTAGGTTTTTAGAGCCCTAGGTAAGTGAGCACTAGCTTCAGCTTCAAGGCAGCTGCATTAGCCCCTAACAAGAGAGTCAGTCTGTCCTTTGAACATGAAGGCAGGCACTGACTTCTCTCCTCCAGCTATGATAGTCCTAGATGGCATCTTCTTCCAATCGAAAGCTGTTTCATCTATATTGAAAATCTAGTTTAGTGTAGCCACCTTCATGAACTATCTTACATGGGTCATCTGTGTAACTTGCTGTAGCTTCTACACCAAAACTTGCTGATTCCCTTGGACTTTTATTTTACTTTTCTTGGAAATTTTATTTATTTATTTTATGACTTCACTGCTGTGTGTGGACTTTCTCTAATTGTAGTGAGCAGGAGATACTCTTTTCTGTGGTGCTCTAGCTTCTTACTGTGGTGACTTCTTTTGTTGTGGAGCACAGGTTTTAAGTGCACAGGCTTTAGTAGTTGTAGCACACAGGCTTAGTTGCCCCATGACATGTGTGATCTTCCTGGACCAGGAATTGAACCCGTGTCTCCTGCATTGGCAGGTGGATTCTTTATCACTGAGTCACCAGGGAAGCCCCCACCTTGCACTTTTATGTTATGGAGACAACTCATTTCCTTAAACCTCATGAACTAATGTATGCTCACATCAGCAGTTTCTCCTGCAGCTTCCTTACCTCTCTCAACCTGAAGAGTTAAGGTCTTGCTACAAATGAGGCTCTAGCTTAAGTGAATGTTGTGGCTGCTTTGATCTTTTATCTAAGCCACTAAAACTTTTTCCATATCAGGAAAAAAGCTGTTTCTTATCCCTCTGTGTTCACTGGAGTAGCACCTTTAATTTCCTTTAGGAATTTTCCATTTTTATCCACAGTTTGGCTAACTGTTTGACATAAGATGCCTCTCTAGAATTTTGACATGCCTTCCTCACTCACTAAGCTTAATCACATCTAGCTTTTGATTTAAAGAGAGAGATGTGCAACTCTTCCTTCCACTTGAACATTTAGGTCCAATGTAGGGCTATTAATTAGCCTAATTTCAACATTGTTGTGTAGTAGACCAGTGAGAACACAAACACATACAACGTTTATTCATTAAGTTTGCCATCACAATGGGCATGGTATGTGATGCCTCAAGACAATTAACAATAGTAACATCAAAGGTCACTAACCACAGATCACTATAACAAATATAATAATAATGAAAAAAAATCTGAAATATTTCAAGAATTACCAAATGTGACACAGAGATATAAGGTGACCAAATGCTATTGGAAAAATAGCGTCAACAGACTTGCTTCACACAGGGTTGTCACAAACCTTTAGTTTGTAAAAAAAACACAGCATCTACAAAGTACAGTAGAACACAGCACAATAAAAGGAGGTATGCCTGTACTTACCTAGAATACCAGTTTGTGCTATAGCTATGTTGGACATAATTTAATGACTTGGAATCATTGAAAAGATCTGGGAGAGTATCGTGTAGCTCAAGGGAGGTTATTCTTCAACTGCAGAGTACAGGTCCATGAACCATGGTCCTTAAGACACAGATTCCCAGGCCCTTGGATAACGATTCAGCAATTCTGTGCCAGGTTTGGAGTTTCTGCATTTTAACAGTTGCCCACAAAATTCTGATGTCAGGATCCATAGCTACTGTTCTGCTGAGGGGGCAAAGACTCTGGCTCTGCTGGACTCTGCTCTATCCCAACCCCCAGCAGGGAAACAGCACCTGTGGGTTCTTAGTACATCTCATTATGTTAGTTCCTCGCCTGGATCTGAGAGAATAGTCCTCTTAGGCTCCTTCCAGCCACATGGACCCAGGTATGGCAGCCCTGCCCATATGACATAAGGCAGGTGATGATGCAGGGCAAGGAAATCCTGTTATCATCTTTGGTGTGGCGGCACTGCCTGGTGCAGACACAGGATCAGTGCAGGCAGAGGGAGGAGGCCACTGGGACAAGGTCAGGTTCACCCATCAGAGGAGCAGGCAATGGACCTGAGCACTTTTGTACTGGGCTTAACTGTTGATTCACTTAACAGGAAATAAACATAGGTAGATGCTTAACTGTGATATCCCTCTCCTCTGCTCTCACAGAACTCCTGGAAGCCTGCACTTTCCACAAACCTTGAAATCCAAGAGTGGGCCCAACGCATGCTGGAGATGGGAGCTCATGGGACCCATAAGTTTCCTCTGGTTTTGCTGGTCCGAGTGATTTGGTTACCCTCACAGTTTAGTGGAGGCACCTCTGCAGAACAAAATAAAGATAAATATTATTATTGATTTTATCTTTTAAAAATTTCATTTTTCTCCCCTAAATGCTTGGTCAGCAACTAACCCTCCCTTCAGAGCTCAAGATTAGTTTACTGTTTCCCAAAACCACACCTTCTGGCTATAGTCCTAATTCTTCCAGAATTAAAAAACAACTATTGGAAAAATAGCGTCAACAGACTTTCACAAGGGTTGTCACAAACCTTTAGTTTGTAAAAAAACAGCATCTACAAAGTACAGTAGAACACAGCACAATAAAAGGAGGTATGCCTGTACTTACCTAGAATACCAGTTTGTGCTATAGCTATGTTGGACATAATTTAATGACTTGGAATCATTGAAAAGATCTGGGAGAGTATCGTGTAGCTCAAGGGAGGTTATTCTTCAACTGCAGAGTACAGGTCCATGAACCATGGTCCTTAAGACACAGATTCCCAGGCCCTTGGATAACGATTCAGCAATTCTGTGCCAGGTTTGGAGTTTCTGCATTTTAACAGTTGCCCACAAAATTCTGATGTCAGGATCCATAGCTACTGTTCTGCTGAGGGGGCAAAGACTCTGGCTCTGCTGGACTCTGCTCTATCCCAACCCCCAGCAGGGAAACAGCACCTGTGGGTTCTTAGTACATCTCATTATGTTAGTTCCTCGCCTGGATCTGAGAGAATAGTCCTCTTAGGCTCCTTCCAGCCACATGGACCCAGGTATGGCAGCCCTGCCCATATGACATAAGGCAGGTGATGATGCAGGGCAAGGAAATCCTGTTATCATCTTTGGTGTGGCGGCACTGCCTGGTGCAGACACAGGATCAGTGCAGGCAGAGGGAGGAGGCCACTGGGACAAGGTCAGGTTCACCCATCAGAGGAGCAGGCAATGGACCTGAGCACTTTTGTACTGGGCTTAACTGTTGATTCACTTAACAGGAAATAAACATAGGTAGATGCTTAACTGTGATATCCCTCTCCTCTGCTCTCACAGAACTCCTGGAAGCCTGCACTTTCCACAAACCTTGAAATCCAAGAGTGGGCCCAACGCATGCTGGAGATGGGAGCTCATGGGACCCATAAGTTTCCTCTGGTTTTGCTGGTCCGAGTGATTTGGTTACCCTCACAGTTTAGTGGAGGCACCTCTGCAGAACAAAATAAAGATAAATATTATTATTGATTTTATCTTTTAAAAATTTCATTTTTCTCCCCTAAATGCTTGGTCAGCAACTAACCCTCCCTTCAGAGCTCAAGATTAGTTTACTGTTTCCCAAAACCACACCTTCTGGCTATAGTCCAAGTGGGAATTCTTTCTAAAAGGAGTCTGCACGGTCATTTTAATAGAATCAATTGTATAAGGCTTGATTGAATCAAGGGTCTGTGTGTGTGTTGCTAGGGAAAGGGCAGGAAAGAGGATGCAGAGTAAGTATTGAGAAAGAGTGCTTGAGGCAATACAGAAAAAAAGAATATAGATGATTTATATAGTTAAAATATTTTTAATACATTTCATCAGGTATACTTAAGGTCCCAAGTCTTACTGCTTACAAAGGTGAATCATTGGAACCTCTTCCGCTAAAAATCAGCCCTTGACCCCAACTCTCATGCCAGTCACTGCCCTGTGTCTTCCCATTCTTTGTGGAGCTCCTGAAAGGAGTTCCTGTATTCTCATTAATGGCTGAACACAGAGAAGTCAGTCTTCTGTTTCACCCATGTCCCTACAGCTACTCTGGTCAAAGTCACTGCACACCTGCCAGTTGTGAGAGCCAATTAGTTCTTTCATCCTTGGTTCTGTTTACTAACTTGATACTGTTGACCACTCACCCTTTCTTGGAACCCTTCCCAGTTTATTTGACATGATAGCTCTCTGTTTTGATTCCTATCTCTCTGTCCTTTTGTGGTCTTACTGTGGGCTCATCCTACCAGTTCTAGAATGTAGGGTCACCTTCCTGGGGCTCTTCTCTTGATCCAGTGCTCTGCAGTTGAGCCACTTGGAGGCAAGACCTAGCTCCTCAGGAGCTCCGGTGCATTCAGGCCATCCCTCACCCCATCGGGCCCCACTGTCTCATTTTGTACTGGGCTTAACTGTTGATTCACTTAACAGGAAATAAACATAGGTAGATGCTTAACTGTGATATCCCTCTCCTCTGCTCTCACAGAACTCCTGGAAGCCTGCACTTTCCACAAACCTTGAAATCCAAGAGTGGGCCCAACGCATGCTGGAGATGGGAGCTCATGGGACCCATAAGTTTCCTCTGGTTTTGCTGGTCCGAGTGATTTGGTTACCCTCACAGTTTAGTGGAGGCACCTCTGCAGAACAAAATAAAGATAAATATTATTATTGATTTTATCTTTTAAAAATTTCATTTTTCTCCCCTAAATGCTTGGTCAGCAACTAACCCTCCCTTCAGAGCTCAAGATTAGTTTACTGTTTCCCAAAACCACACCTTCTGGCTATAGTCCAAGTGGGAATTCTTTCTAAAAGGAGTCTGCACGGTCATTTTAATAGAATCAATTGTATAAGGCTTGATTGAATCAAGGGTCTGTGTGTGTGTTGCTAGGGAAAGGGCAGGAAAGAGGATGCAGAGTAAGTATTGAGAAAGAGTGCTTGAGGCAATACAGAAAAAAAGAATATAGATGATTTATATAGTTAAAATATTTTTAATACATTTCATCAGGTATACTTAAGGTCCCAAGTCTTACTGCTTACAAAGGTGAATCATTGGAACCTCTTCCGCTAAAAATCAGCCCTTGACCCCAACTCTCATGCCAGTCACTGCCCTGTGTCTTCCCATTCTTTGTGGAGCTCCTGAAAGGAGTTCCTGTATTCTCATTAATGGCTGAACACAGAGAAGTCAGTCTTCTGTTTCACCCATGTCCCTACAGCTACTCTGGTCAAAGTCACTGCACACCTGCCAGTTGTGAGAGCCAATTAGTTCTTTCATCCTTGGTTCTGTTTACTAACTTGATACTGTTGACCACTCACCCTTTCTTGGAACCCTTCCCAGTTTATTTGACATGATAGCTCTCTGTTTTGATTCCTATCTCTCTGTCCTTTTGTGGTCTTACTGTGGGCTCATCCTACCAGTTCTAGAATGTAGGGTCACCTTCCTGGGGCTCTTCTCTTGATCCAGTGCTCTGCAGTTGAGCCACTTGGAGGCAAGACCTAGCTCCTCAGGAGCTCCGGTGCATTTCCAGGCCACCTAGACCCAGCCATGGATCACCCCATCGCCTGTGGTGTCCCTTATTGTTTTCTCTGCCCAAACACTACTCTTCCAGAAACCCTGGAAAGTCAAGGACCATAGCTCATCCAAGAGCAAAATGGTCCCCCTACATCCCTGGGCAGGTCTGTGGATAAGAAACATGGAGGAGTGGAGGAGTTTAGGAGTGTAGGCTTGTAGGAGTGATCTCATGTGTCATTGAGCCAGTGCTCATGACTCTCATTAGCCTCCTGTGGTTGAGCCACCTGGAGCTACAATTCAGCTCCTCAGAGGCTCTTGTGCACCTCTTGGCTGCCCAGACCCTGCCTTGGATCACTCCACCACCTGTGCTGGCCCTTACTTTTGTCTCTGCTCATACTCATTTATTGCAGTGACCCTGGAATCCCAAGGACCAGAGCTCTTCCGCCTACTTCCCTGGGCAGGTTCTGTGGATAAGAAAGATGTAGGAGTGGAGGCATGCTCTCCTGGCTCACTGAGCCATATCTAATGGCCTCAACTAGCCTCCTGCTGTTGAGCCACTTGTAGGCAGGACCAAGCTCCTCAGGAGCTCCCATGCCTTTTCTGGCTGCACAGACTCTGGCTCAGATAACCCCGCTGCCTGTGGTGGCCCTTACTGTTGTCTCTGCCTGGACCCATCTCTCCCAGGGACACCGGAAACCTAAGGTCCATAGCTCCTCCAGGGGCTGAATGGACGGCCTACTTCCCTGGGCAAGTTCTGTGGAAAAGAAACATGGAGGAGTGGAGGAGTTTAGGAGTGTAGGCTTGTAGGAGTGATCTCATGTGTCATTGAGCCAGTGCTCATGACTCTCATTAGCCTCCTGTGGTTGAGCCACCTGGAGCTACAATTCAGCTCCTCAGAGGCTCTTGTGCACCTCTTGGCTGCCCAGACCCTGCCTTGGATCACTCCACCACCTGTGCTGGCCCTTACTTTTGTCTCTGCTCATACTCATTTATTGCAGTGACCCTGGAATCCCAAGGACCAGAGCTCTTCCGCCTACTTCCCTGGGCAGGTTCTGTGGATAAGAAAGATGTAGGAGTGGAGGCATGCTCTCCTGGCTCACTGAGCCATATCTAATGGCCTCAACTAGCCTCCTGCTGTTGAGCCACTTGTAGGCAGGACCAAGCTCCTCAGGAGCTCCCATGCCTTTTCTGGCTGCACAGACTCTGGCTCAGATAACCCCGCTGCCTGTGGTGGCCCTTACTGTTGTCTCTGCCTGGACCCATCTCTCCCAGGGACACCGGAAACCTAAGGTCCATAGCTCCTCCAGGGGCTGAATGGACGGCCTACTTCCCTGGGCAAGTTCTGTGAATAAGAAATGTGGAGGAGTATAAGAGTTCAGGAGTGTAGGAGTATAGGAGTGCTCTCCTGGCTCATTGAGCCAGATCTCAAGGCCCTCAATAGCCTCCCTTGGTAGAGCCACTTGGAGCCAAGACCCAGTTCCTCAGGATCTCCCATGCCCCTCCTGGCCAGCCCGATACTGCCTTGGATCAACCCACCACCTGTGGTGTCCCTGGCTGTTGTCTATGCCCAGACCCATCTCTTGCTGGGACCCATCATGCTAAAGGTCCATAGCTCCTACAAGGTCTGAAAGGTCCCCCTATTTCTCTGGGCAAGTTCTGTAGATAAGAAACATGTCGGATTGGAGGAGTGGAGGAGGAGTGCAGGAAGAGTGGACGGGGAGTGGAGTGTGTTCCTGGCTCATTGAACTGGAGCTCATGTACCTCACAAGTCTTCTTCAATTGAGCTGCTTGAAGCCACGGCCCAACTCCTCAGGGTCTCCCCTGCCACTTCCAGGCCACAAGACCCTGCCTTGGATCACCCTGCCACCTATGGTGGCCATGACTGTTGTCTCTGCTAGGATCCATCAACCACGGAGACCCTGCCCACCAAAGGAACATAGGTCCTTCAGGGGCCGAATAGGCCCCCTGCTTCCCTGGGCACGTTCTTTGGATAAGAAACTTGTAGGAGTGTAGGTGTTTAGGGGTGTAGGTGTGAAGGAGTGAAGGAGTGCTCTCCTGGCTCATTGAGCTGGAGCTCATGGCACTCACTTGCCTCCTGCGGTTGAGCCACTTGGAGGCAAGACCCAACTCCTCAGGAGCTCTCTTGCACCTCCTGACTGCCCAGACCCTGCACAGATCTCCCCGTCACCTGTGGTGTCCCTTACTGTTTTCTCTGCCCCAAACCATCTCTTCCAGAGACCTTGGAAAGTCAAGTTCCATATCTCTGCCAAGGTCCAAATGGGCCCCCTACATCCATGGACAGGTCTGTGGATAAGAAATGTGTAGGAGTGTAGGAGTTTAGGAGTGTAGGAGTGTAGACCTGTAGGAGTGTAGGAGTGCTCTCATGGCTCTTAGAGCCAGTGCTCATGGTGCTTATTAGCCTCTGGAGGTTGAGCCACTTGGTGCCAAGACCCAGCTCCTCAGGGACTCCTGTGCACCTCCTGGCTGCCCAGACCTTGCCTTGAATAACTTCGCCATGTGTACTGGCCCTAATTGTTGTCTCTGCCCAGACCCATGTCTCACAGGGACTCCGGACACTCATAGTCCATAGGTCCTTCAGGGGACTGAAGGACCCCCTGCTTCCCTGGACAGGTTTTGTGGATAAAAAACTTATAGGAGTAAATTGATACAGCCTCTATGAAAGGCAGTATGGAGATTTTTTGAAAAACTAAAAATAGAAGCACCATGTGACCCAGCAATCCCACTGTTACGCCTTTACCCTGATGAAATCAAAACTGAAAGAAGCATTTGTACCCCAATGTTCACTGCAGTTCCCTATACAATAGCTAGAACATGGAAGCAATCTAGATGTCCATTGACAAATGAATGGATACAAAAGCACTGGTCCATATATACAATGAAATACTACACAACTATAAAAAGAAATGCAGAAGAATCAGTCCTAATGAGGTGGCTGGATCTAGAACCTATTATAAAAAGTGAAGTAAGTCAAAAAGAGAAGGACAAATACAATATACTAACACATATATATGGAATCTAGTAGGATGGTAATGATAACACACACAGTGAAGCAATGGAAAAACAGACATGGACAGTAGACATATGGACATTGTGGGGAATGAACAGTGGGTGAGAGGTGTAAAGGAAGTAGCATGAAAACCTATACTATCATATGTGAAAAAAACAGCTATTGTCATTGCACTGTGAGAAAAGGGGATCCTGCAGGGGTGCTGTGCGATGGCCTGGAGGGGTGGGATGAGGGGATATACATATGACTAATCTGGGAACATACATATCTGTAAACAAAGAAACTCTGTAAAAGTTAAAAGTAAAATAAAGGTTAAAAAAAAAAAAAGAAACTTGTAGGAGTGTAGGTGTCTAGGGGTGTAGGAGTATAGGAGTCCTCTCCTGGCTCATTTAGCTGGAGCTCATGGCACTCACTAGCCTCCTGCTCCACTTTGCAGGCCCTCCCTAAGCAGTGAGAGTGACTTCTGGCATCTACATCTACATCTACTTCCTGGGTAGTTCTGACTCTTATCTACAGCATTCCACGTGCACACCTCCTCCTGCCTGTGCATCGGCACTGTAGTGTTCTCACAGCAATCCAAGCCCAACAAATAAAAAGTGAGGTGATCATCTTACTCCTTCCTTCTCCTGCTTCTCTAAGCCAACTCTTGTTCCCAAACACTTCATATTGATTAAAGACATGGTCTGGGCTTCCATGGTGATCCAGTGGGTAAAGAGTCCACCTTGCAGTGCAAGGGGCACCGGTTCAATTCCTGGCCCGGGAAGATCCCATGTGCTGTGTAATGGCTGAACCTGTGTGTCCAATTACGAGCCAACACTCTGGAGCGCATGCACCCAGAGCCAGTGCTCTGCAACGAGAGAGACCACTGCAATGTGAGGTCCACACAGGCCAAAGAGTAAAAAGATGGGTGAAAATAAATAAAAAATATAAAACAATAAAAAAAAGCCCCCCCCCCCCCCAAAAGACATGGTCTTTTACCCATTCACTGCAGTTCCCTATACAATAGCTAGAACATGGAAGCAATCTAGATGTCCATTGACAAATGAATGGATACAAAAGCACTGGTCCATATATACAATGAAATACTACACAACTATAAAAAGAAATGCAGAAGAATCAGTCCTAATGAGGTGGCTGGATCTAGAACCTATTATAAAAAGTGAAGTAAGTCAAAAAGAGAAGGACAAATACAATATACTAACACATATATATGGAATCTAGTAGGATGGTAATGATAACACACACAGTGAAGCAATGGAAAAACAGACATGGACAGTAGACATATGGACATTGTGGGGAATGAACAGTGGGTGAGAGGTGTAAAGGAAGTAGCATGAAAACCTATACTATCATATGTGAAAAAAACAGCTATTGTCATTGCACTGTGAGAAAAGGGGATCCTGCAGGGGTGCTGTGCGATGGCCTGGAGGGGTGGGATGAGGGGATATACATATGACTAATCTGGGAACATACATATCTGTAAACAAAGAAACTCTGTAAAAGTAAAAAATAAAAAAAAAATTAAAAAAAAAAAAAGAAACTTGTAGGAGTGTAGGTGTCTAGGGGTGTAGGAGTATAGGAGTCCTCTCCTGGCTCATTTAGCTGGAGCTCATGGCACTCACTAGCCTCCTGCTCCACTTTGCAGGCCCTCCCTAAGCAGTGAGAGTGACTTCTGGCATCTACATCTACATCTACTTCCTGGGTAGTTCTGACTCTTATCTACAGCATTCCACGTGCACACCTCCTCCTGCCTGTGCATCGGCACTGTAGTGTTCTCACAGCAATCCAAGCCCAACAAATAAAAAGTGAGGTGATCATCTTACTCCTTCCTTCTCCTGCTTCTCTAAGCCAACTCTTGTTCCCAAACACTTCATATTGATTAAAGACATGGTCTGGGCTTCCATGGTGATCCAGTGGGTAAAGAGTCCACCTTGCAGTGCAAGGGGCACCGGTTCAATTCCTGGCCCGGGAAGATCCCATGTGCTGTGTAATGGCTGAACCTGTGTGTCCAATTACGAGCCAACACTCTGGAGCGCATGCACCCAGAGCCAGTGCTCTGCAACGAGAGAGACCACTGCAATGTGAGGTCCACACAGGCCAAAGAGTAAAAAGATGGGTGAAAATAAATAAAAAATATAAAACAATAAAAAAAAGCCCCCCCTCCCCCCAAAAGACATGGTCTTTTACCCATTCACAGCAGTCAAATTTCAATTCTGTGTTCTACTCATTCCACATCCAATGTCAGCAAGTTCTGTTACTTTGGCCTCCTAAACAGCTCTCTAGTACACCCATTTGTTTCCTAACTACTACCACAGCTTCAATTTATGCTCAGGGGCAGAGCTACAGGTAGGGGGTTTCTGAATACAGTAGTCCATATCTCTCAACTTTCTGGTATCCAAGGAAGCAGACTTTGGGTCTACTTTGCAGTCCAGACCTAATGTTCACCTCTTTTACACACAGCCCTGCTTTGCTTCGATCCTAACAAACTGCCTTATGTAACATCCACCTAAGCGCCACCCTCACCCCAAATCCTGTAATAATACTTTCTTGTCCATTGTTTGATGAGATGTCCCACTGTTTCTCTGGTGTGTAGTCTGTCTTATTGCAATAAGTCAACAAATCTAATTTCATCAACAACACACTGAGTATCTACCATGATCCAAGCACTGCTCTAGGGACTGTGAACAGAACAATGCATAGTATAATCTCTGAAAATTCCTTCTATTCTATTATGTGTTATTCCCTCTGGACCGCCCTTTTGTCAGTATATCTGTACAGAGAAATTTCTGAAATCATGCTCACTAGATTACTGTTGATATAAAATTAATCTTATTCTACATTTGCATTCCACGTGCACACCTCCTCCTGCCTGTGCATCGGCACTGTAGTGTTCTCACAGCAATCCAAGCCCAACAAATAAAAAGTGAGGTGATCATCTTACTCCTTCCTTCTCCTGCTTCTCTAAGCCAACTCTTGTTCCCAAACACTTCATATTGATTAAAGACATGGTCTGGGCTTCCATGGTGATCCAGTGGGTAAAGAGTCCACCTTGCAGTGCAAGGGGCACCGGTTCAATTCCTGGCCCGGGAAGATCCCATGTGCTGTGTAATGGCTGAACCTGTGTGTCCAATTACGAGCCAACACTCTGGAGCGCATGCACCCAGAGCCAGTGCTCTGCAACGAGAGAGACCACTGCAATGTGAGGTCCACACAGGCCAAAGAGTAAAAAGATGGGTGAAAATAAATAAAAAATATAAAACAATAAAAAAAAGCCCCCCCTCCCCCCAAAAGACATGGTCTTTTACCCATTCACAGCAGTCAAATTTCAATTCTGTGTTCTACTCATTCCACATCCAATGTCAGCAAGTTCTGTTACTTTGGCCTCCTAAACAGCTCTCTAGTACACCCATTTGTTTCCTAACTACTACCACAGCTTCAATTTATGCTCAGGGGCAGAGCTACAGGTAGGGGGTTTCTGAATACAGTAGTCCATATCTCTCAACTTTCTGGTATCCAAGGAAGCAGACTTTGGGTCTACTTTGCAGTCCAGACCTAATGTTCACCTCTTTTACACACAGCCCTGCTTTGCTTCGATCCTAACAAACTGCCTTATGTAACATCCACCTAAGCGCCACCCTCACCCCAAATCCTGTAATAATACTTTCTTGTCCATTGTTTGATGAGATGTCCCACTGTTTCTCTGGTGTGTAGTCTGTCTTATTGCAATAAGTCAACAAATCTAATTTCATCAACAACACACTGAGTATCTACCATGATCCAAGCACTGCTCTAGGGACTGTGAACAGAACAATGCATAGTATAATCTCTGAAAATTCCTTCTATTCTATTATGTGTTATTCCCTCTGGACCGCCCTTTTGTCAGTATATCTGTACAGAGAAATTTCTGAAATCATGCTCACTAGATTACTGTTGATATAAAAATTAAGGTGTTTGCTGCTTTTCTTCTTTTGAGCCTTCATTATTTTATTATTATATTGAGTTTTTAGTATAAAAATATGTCTCTTTTTAAAAAAATATCCTCTATATTTTTCAAAGAAACAGCATTAAAGGGATAAGCCAGAGGAGGGGAATCTCATGATTGGTGTCCTCAGTCTAAGATAGGTTCCATTGTGATTTGGAGCTGCTGGAACAGGAGAGGGAAAAATGCATCCAGTGAATGAGAAGATGGAATTGATGGAAGAGAAGGAAAAATTGTCTCTGCTGGCTTTTTGGTAACTGTCCACCTGCTGATAGAATCAGGGAGCAGAATCCTCTCAGCCAGCGGCAGGCAGTGTCCTCCCCTACATTCATCTCCACAAAGCCCCCAGGAGCCTTAAGAGTTCCCGAGGTGGGGATGTGAGAGGAAAGAAGCCACCAATGCCATTGTCTCCTGCTCTCATTATCAAGAATGGCAGTTCCACCTTCTAACTCAAGTGTGGAAGGTGTGCACATCTCTTCTGCCTTCATAATACACAGAAAACAAATTGAGAAAACAGTATGATCATGTGTCATCAGACCCTTGCTTCCTCATTCCCAAATTGCACTACCAAAGTGGCACTTGTTCACTCACAGAGCTCTGACTAAAAGTCCTCATACAGTGAGGACAGTTCTGGTAAGTGTTCTCTGTGTCTGGCCTTTCCTCCTTCTTCTTTATTTTTAGTCACTAACAGAGGTGTTATTAATATAAAGGAGTGTGTGTGTGCGTGTGTGTGTGCATGAGTGTGTTGGGTGGTAAATGCAGAGCAGGGATCAGGACCCTAAGAAAGAAGAGAAGTAGAATGCAGCAAGATTGATGTCAGTTCTGAGGGTTTTAATTCATAATGCTAATTTAAAATATAGTTGTTGGGGATTTCCCTGGCAATCCACTGGGTAGGACTCCGCACTTCCTGTGCAGGGTGCATGGGTTCCATCCCTGGCTGGGGAACTAAGATCCCACATCCTGCATACAGTGAGGCCAAAAAAATGAATATAAATACATGTGTGTGTGTGTGTGTATATATATATATATATACTATTTATTTCAACCTCGTATCCTAAACATTCTTCCTTAATCTGAGTCCCTATTGCCTCCCTTTATCTATGAAAAAGATATCCCTTTATCCCAACTGCCTGGAATCACTGGATAAGTAACACAACCCCTGTCTCAGTTTGCCCTTTGGAAAACTGGGCTAGTGGGTCATAGTGAGGATTAAACAAATTTAAAGGATTTAGAACAAGGCCTGGCTCTAGCAAGCCTCTTTACCTCCTCACCGTCCCCTCCCTGTTCCCCGAGCTCACTTTTCATTCATGCCCTCTTCATCTATTACACGGATGCTGCTGGCTGCTTCCAGGACGTGATTGGCTCCTATTTGGTTGACTCTCCCTTCTCAGGTTTCCTTGTGGGGTCCCCTTTCCTCCTCACTCTCCATGCTCTCCATGATTTAATGATCACTTGTTTACATATGACTCCCAATAAAAATCTAGCACCTATTGTTGACACTTTCTATTTGTTTACGGTATCACCTGCTTGATAGATGATTTTAGACTTCCCACAGCCAGTTTTCACTCTGGCTATGTCCCCAGTTTCAGAGGCCCTTCAAATGAGCTTTCTCATTCATGCTGAACACTTTGATCTTCTCAGAAACGCACACCATGTTCTTCAGATGCAATCTTGGTAGTTCTCCTTCTCCTTAGTTCAGCTTATCCAATTAATTACCAAATCTTATATATTTTCCTTCTAAGTATCTTATATTTTTGCCCTCCTTTCCACACTTCCCTTATTGCCAAAACACTGCAACAGCCCCTACCTGGTCTCTCTGCCTCCAGTCTTTTCTCTCTCAAACCATAGTACTCTGATGATCTACCAGTCATTTATTTCACTCCTAAATGAAGCTTCATATTGTATTGTGGGTAAAAATCTAGGTTCCTTAGCATAGCATCCAGTCCCTTCATGTCTGTTTTATTATTATTATTATTATTCCTAGTTTTTGCCAACATTTTCTGCTTTCCACTTCCGCTGAAATTTAATGACAGACTGCAAACTGGCAGCTCCCAGACCTATAAGGTGTTTTATTTAGGCTACACATTTTTATTACCTGCTGAAATTTTAAAACGTGGAAATTTTCCTTTAAAAATCTTTTTTTCTGGCTTCTCTTGAAAAAAAAAAACCTGAAGATCTGGCCACCTTGATCCTATATACCTATCTGGCAAAGTAGTGGTGCCTGCTTAGGGCAGAGTGACAGTTTTCGACAGTCCCTGCTCCTACCATTGATTTTCCTGGCTGCTTCCCTTAATGTAGGCATCTCAGCTGCGGTCCCACCTCAAGAGAAGCAGCCAGGATTTACAGTGTAGTGGTGGTGGTCTTAGTCCGTAAGTCGTGTCCAACTCTTGAAATCCAAGAGTAGTCCACCAGGCTCCTCTGTCCATGGGATTTCCCATGCAAGAATACTGGAGTGGATTGCCATTTCATTCTCCAAGAATGAAATGACTCAGGATTGAGCCAGTGCAGGGACACTGAATTGCTCTTCCTCTTCGACAACAGGGCACCCGTTCTCCTATTGCTTCTGCAGAGGCTACCCCCTGAATTGCCTCTTCCTCTCTCGTTTACGGTATCACCTGCTTGATAGATGATTTTAGACTTCCCACAGCCAGTTTTCACTCTGGCTATGTCCCCAGTTTCAGAGGCCCTTCAAATGAGCTTTCTCATTCATGCTGAACACTTTGATCTTCTCAGAAACGCACACCATGTTCTTCAGATGCAATCTTGGTAGTTCTCCTTCTCCTTAGTTCAGCTTATCCAATTAATTACCAAATCTTATATATTTTCCTTCTAAGTATCTTATATTTTTGCCCTCCTTTCCACACTTCCCTTATTGCCAAAACACTGCAACAGCCCCTACCTGGTCTCTCTGCCTCCAGTCTTTTCTCTCTCAAACCATAGTACTCTGATGATCTACCAGTCATTTATTTCACTCCTAAATGAAGCTTCATATTGTATTGTGGGTAAAAATCTAGGTTCCTTAGCATAGCATCCAGTCCCTTCATGTCTGTTTTATTATTATTATTATTATTCCTAGTTTTTGCCAACATTTTCTGCTTTCCACTTCCGCTGAAATTTAATGACAGACTGCAAACTGGCAGCTCCCAGACCTATAAGGTGTTTTATTTAGGCTACACATTTTTATTACCTGCTGAAATTTTAAAACGTGGAAATTTTCCTTTAAAAATCTTTTTTTCTGGCTTCTCTTGAAAAAAAAAAACCTGAAGATCTGGCCACCTTGATCCTATATACCTATCTGGCAAAGTAGTGGTGCCTGCTTAGGGCAGAGTGACAGTTTTCGACAGTCCCTGCTCCTACCATTGATTTTCCTGGCTGCTTCCCTTAATGTAGGCATCTCAGCTGCGGTCCCACCTCAAGAGAAGCAGCCAGGATTTACAGTGTAGTGGTGGTGGTCTTAGTCCGTAAGTCGTGTCCAACTCTTGAAATCCAAGAGTAGTCCACCAGGCTCCTCTGTCCATGGGATTTCCCATGCAAGAATACTGGAGTGGATTGCCATTTCATTCTCCAAGAATGAAATGACTCAGGGATTGAGCCCGCGTGCAGGGACACTGAATTGCTCTTCCTCTTCGACAACAGGGCACCCGTTCTCCTATTGCTTCTGCAGAGGCTAACTTGTCCTTCACGGCTCACTCTCCGTCATTTTCCTCCAGAAGCTTTTCTCTGAACCCATGTGGATTAAGTACCCCTTTCTGCATTCTCGTACCGCCCCTTACACCCTCTGTCACACCTTGGGCCACATTACATTTCTGTGAAACATTTGTGCAATGCTTGAGTAAATCCTCACAAGATTCACTTAACTTAATGAAGGGAGCGACTGGAAATCCTCAGAGTAGGCTTTTGAGCCATCCATTTTATTCATCCATCATTCTGTCAACAACCATGAAGACAGTGGGACATTTGACTCACATCTTAAAGAAGGGGTGTGTCGCTCATTCTTCTAACTGGCGACTTAGTCTTTCGCGGGGAGGATAATGTACAAGAGAACTACAACTCCCATCAGGCCCTTCGGCAGTCCGACCTCGGAAGGAGGAAATACAATTTAGGAACTACCACTTCCGAGATGCTCCGCTTCGCAACCCTGCGCAGACTTTAGGGCCACGTTGCTTTCCGCTGCCGGGTAGCACGATCTCAGTCATGGCTTCTGCGGACTCCCGGCTGATGGGCAATGGCGGCAGTGTTGGGGGCGCCTTCCAGCCCTACCTGGAGTCTTCGCGGCAGGAGTTGCAGCAGAGGGACCCGACGCTGCTGTCAGTCGTGTTGGCACTCCTCGCGGTGCTGCTGACTCTAGGTAAGAGGCGGCCGGTGATACGGGCTTTGACTGGACTTGTGTAGACCGCCTCCGCGCGGCGGAGAGGCACCTGAGGGCAGTCTAGACTGGGAGACTCACGCGTGAAATGCACCTGCCCTCCTTCCTGAAGCAGCAGGAACAGCGCAGCGTTAGAGGGGGTTTTCCGAGACTCCAGAGTGACGTCCTGGTCCTTGGGCACGGGTTGCTAGCCCCTGTCCAGCCTGAGCGCCCTGTTCTTCCTTTCCATTGCTCCTGCTACCAAGACTCCAGTGGTTTTCGCTGCAATTTTGAGCAGCCAGTGTTTGCGATCTGGGCGCTGGGGGTACAGAGTTAATAACGCAAGATTGCACTTGAGTGCCTTGTCAGGGTAGACGGTGCAGATGCAGAAAAGTTGAGGACTGACAGTGGCTGGCACTCGGCGGAGTCCTCAAGAACAGCGATTATAAGGGTGGTAGTAACAGTGAAAGTAAGTTTCAGGTGAATGGGGTGTTTTGTGCTAGATTTCTCTTAATTTCCTCCGGCCCGAGCACACGTGCATGTTGTTGATACTCACGGCGTAATGTTGGTTGTTTTCTTCTGTTCCAGTGTTGTGGAAGCTTATCCGGAGCAGAAGGAGCAGTCAGAGAACCGTTCTACTTGTGGGCCTTTGTGATTCCGGGAAAACATTGCTTTTTGTCAGAGTAAATGCTTTGATTTATACCTCTCTTAAACTTGACAGGAAACTTTAGGGCATCTCATTATTCCTGTTAGGTTTACTTTGGAAATAAAACGATTGCTGGAAAATTGGGGAGTTAATTCTTGACTCACTTGGGAGGACAAAAGACTCAAGCTGGGCTTTCTTGACAATTTTATTCCCTTGTACTTGCCAGATACTGAAATATTTAGCCTTTATCCTGTTTAAGGGTTTTATACAGTAACTACTTTCATGCCATAGCTAAGGATACCAAGGACACTAATCTGTGTACAGTGTGTGAGTCTTCTGAAGGCCCCTTAGCGCAGACTTTAGGGCCACGTTGCTTTCCGCTGCCGGGTAGCACGATCTCAGTCATGGCTTCTGCGGACTCCCGGCTGATGGGCAATGGCGGCAGTGTTGGGGGCGCCTTCCAGCCCTACCTGGAGTCTTCGCGGCAGGAGTTGCAGCAGAGGGACCCGACGCTGCTGTCAGTCGTGTTGGCACTCCTCGCGGTGCTGCTGACTCTAGGTAAGAGGCGGCCGGTGATACGGGCTTTGACTGGACTTGTAGACCGCCTCCGCGCGGCGGAGAGGCACCTGAGGGCAGTCTAGACTGGGAGACTCACGCGTGAAATGCACCTGCCCTCCTTCCTGAAGCAGCAGGAACAGCGCAGCGTTAGAGGGGGTTTTCCGAGACTCCAGAGTGACGTCCTGGTCCTTGGGCACGGGTTGCTAGCCCCTGTCCAGCCTGAGCGCCCTGTTCTTCCTTTCCATTGCTCCTGCTACCAAGACTCCAGTGGTTTTCGCTGCAATTTTGAGCAGCCAGTGTTTGCGATCTGGGCGCTGGGGGTACAGAGTTAATAACGCAAGATTGCACTTGAGTGCCTTGTCAGGGTAGACGGTGCAGATGCAGAAAAGTTGAGGACTGACAGTGGCTGGCACTCGGCGGAGTCCTCAAGAACAGCGATTATAAGGGTGGTAGTAACAGTGAAAGTAAGTTTCAGGTGAATGGGGTGTTTTGTGCTAGATTTCTCTTAATTTCCTCCGGCCCGAGCACACGTGCATGTTGTTGATACTCACGGCGTAATGTTGGTTGTTTTCTTCTGTTCCAGTGTTGTGGAAGCTTATCCGGAGCAGAAGGAGCAGTCAGAGAACCGTTCTACTTGTGGGCCTTTGTGATTCCGGGAAAACATTGCTTTTTGTCAGAGTAAATGCTTTGATTTATACCTCTCTTAAACTTGACAGGAAACTTTAGGGCATCTCATTATTCCTGTTAGGTTTACTTTGGAAATAAAACGATTGCTGGAAAATTGGGGAGTTAATTCTTGACTCACTTGGGAGGACAAAAAGACTCAAGCTGGGCTTTCTTGACAATTTTTATTCCCTTGTACTTGCCAGATATTGAAATATTTAGCCTTTATCCTGTTTAAGGGTTTTATACAGTAACTACTTTCATGCCATAGCTAAGGATACCAGAATAGGTGAAGAGATCAAGGACACTAATCTGTGTACAGTGTGTGAGTCTTCTGGGAATTTGTCAAAGAAACTTATTGGCTACTTAGGCCTCTTTTCACTAATATTTATTTTTAGTCTATGTAGTATTTATAAATGTTTGGGTTTTGCTACAGAGTGTAGTAGAGGTTTTATCTTTATTGCTCTTCTTTTTGAGAGTATAAATTATTTTCTCTTCCATTGAAGAAATACAATCTCTACTCATTTTTGATGATTGTAAATGTTGAGAAGGTAAGTTACTCTGGCCACTAACCATTTGAAACTATTATTTGAAAATAATAGTTTAAAAATAATGGTTTTCGGGCTTCCCTGGTGGTCCAGTGGGTAAGGACATCACCTTGCAGTGCAAGGAGCGCCGGTTCGATCCCTGGTCTGGGAAGATCCCATGTGCCGCAGAGTGGCCAGACCAATGTGTCCAACTACGGAGCCGGAGCTCAGGAGCACATGTGCCCAGAGCCGGTGCTCTGCGACAACAGAGGCCACTACAATGGGAGGCCCACATGGGCCAAAGAGCAGAGATGGATGAAAATAAATAAATGAAAGAACAATAGAAGTAGCTAAAACAACAAAAAAAGTTTTTTTAAAAAAATGGTTTTCCCTCTCATTAAGGAGAGGGGAATGAAGTTTGCGATTAATTAGCTTTTTCTACAAGCAAATGGGAAAAAATAATCAACATGGTCCCTTTTACCTACTGCAAGCAGCATTGGTATATTTGACCTTATAGCTAGGAGAGTTAAAGCAAAGTTACTTTCTTTGGTTTGCTCTTTATGCGTTTGCTCTTGTGTTTTGTTTTGTTCCGCAGTTGTTAACAGGCCTTTACAGAGACACACAGACTTCCATCACTGACAGCTCTGCTGCCTACAGAGTCAACAATAACAGGGTAAGATAAATAAATGAAAGACCAATAGAAGTGGCCAAAAAAAAAAAAAATTAATAATAACGGGCTAAGAGGTTCCTCCAATGTGGGGAGTCTGGCAACTTTACTTTTCTTTGATGTGTCAAGAGAAGACATTTATGGGATGAATTAGTCCGAGGGCATAGGCACCACTCGTAGCTTATTTTTATGGGTAAATATCATGCCTGTGACAGCTGCTTCTCTTGATCATCTAAGCAGTGGATTTAACCATTCAAGCTCTCCTTCTTTGTTGTACTTTATGCATATTGATGTTACATCACATTTTATTAGCTTTATAAATATCTATGTCTTCTTTCCAGTGTCACCATGAGTTCTTAAGAACAAGGATTAAACCTTTTTCTTTAGTACATGTATATGGGACAATAGTCAGTAGATTAAAAGGATATTTGATGAAAGGTAATTTTGCTTTTCCTATCCTTCTTTACAAGTCTTCTCCTTGGAGGTAATGACTCACTTAACCATTTTTCTGTATAGTTTTCCAGATGGTCATTGCTATCCAAATGTATCCATTATCTTTACTTTTTGTGTTCTTAATACTCTGTCCCCTTCCCCCTTTTAAATTTAACTGATACAGCTTGGGTTTGTTCTCATTTTTTTTTCTTTCTCATTTCCATACATTGTACTATCTGGTTCATTTATGAGCTGAATATTATGAATATTCCATTATGTGACTGTGCCATACAGTTTTTTTTTTTCCTTTAAGTCTTTTGAGACATGACAGGAAAACCTTACAGGTACACAAGGAAAAGTAATACATAATCACAGTTGACAATGAAAACAAATTAATCAGAAAGCTTTTACAGTTTTTACTTTTAGCTAGTGCTGAGTTTTTATTTAATGAGAACCCTATTAATGGACAGTTAGTTTTTTTGTTATCACAATCTTATTTTACAAACGGTGTTGTAGTGGATATCTTAAAGAGTATACATGAGTATATTTAAAAAAAAATACTAATAAGGAATCATGAGAAAGACTTTTTATGACCCTGTGTCTCCAGACACAGGCACAGTGACTGCCAAACTGATTATAATGCTTAGTTAGTATTTAGTGAATAAGCAAAGATAAAGAGACATGTTTTTAAATGTCTTAGAGAGATCTTTTCTTTTTTCAATAATGACAGTGTTTCTGACTCAGACATTTTGAAATTCTCAAGGATTCAGATTTTGAAATTTAAAATCTGAGAGATCTTAAATTTTGAGACACGCGTACTAGATACTTTTTTTTTTCCCATGCAGTGAAAAGTTTATTAAAGTAAGAAAGGATAGAGAAAAGCTTCCAGCATAGACATTGAAAGGGAGACAGAAGAGTATTCCCCTTTGCCAGTTTAAGCTTGACAATTTTATCTGCCAGTCAGCTACCAAGACAATAAATCAAAAGAATATCTTAAGGTTGTAAAGGCCCTGTGGGCCCACACCCACAGCATTAACATGAGATTAGCTAGGACAGTCTCCAGGCCTCAGGGCTAGGTGAGACATTCTAATGTAAACACTCAGATTAACATAAGACTAGAAGTTTTCAGTTTCAACACTGAAGATCTTTGCCTTTATTTCTCTTTGTCCTTCCTCTTCTCCATGTCCTTGGGACCTACTAGCCTCCTTATCAAATCTTCCTGTGTATTCCTTTCATTTCCCACCCCCCTTTTTCTTTGAGGAGAATTATGTTGCCAGGGGAAGGGGGTGACGACTGATCTGGCTTCTTCAGGCTGAGCAGGAGTGTGGTCCCTAACTTATTGAGGCAACAGGGATCCCAAATAATAGCTGGAGGCTATTATTTCAGGAGCCTGAGCCATCATTTGTAATTCAAAAGTATTTAGACGGTTGGAAACAAATTTCACTATGTAATTGTAAATGCACGGAGCATACAGCAAAAAGCAAAACAATCGATTATTATAGAAAGTCTTTTTCGAAGTGGAGAAATCTGCCTTCTCATAGTAGAAGTCTTTAACTGATGAAGAGGGGAGTGGTCCACATATCTTGGCAGCGGCTTGTCTGAGTTGGCAGCTGCATTCTCCCAATGTCTGTTGAAAAAGCTGAAAGCTGGTGTCGACTGAAAATGATGAACAACTTGAGAGTTGTGGGTTAAGTTTTATTTGAGGCATAATTAGGACTGCAGCCTGGGAGGCAGCACCCCAGATAGCTCTGAGAGACTGCTCCAAAGAAGCAGTGGGAGAAGGATCAATATTTAAGGATCACCATGAGGAGATTTAGTGCTTTTCTAAATATGAGGAGATGTAAGGGTTGGGATAATAAAATCTGTTTCTAAAAGCGTCCACCTATCTATAGACTTGTCTCACCAGATTTTTTTGGAGCACAGAGTGCCTCTACTCCACCCTGATCTCCATCAGGGTGTATTGAATGTCAGCTTTCAACAGCACAGGGTCTGATCTCTGCAGAGGCAGAGGGCAAATGTCCTTGTTGTCCAGTCACTGGCAATGTAATTGGTAAATGCCAATTTGTAGTTGACACTGGATCACACAGTTAATTTTAAGGCTTTAGGATCTATGACAATCTCTGTCCAAAAATGGCCTGTCATATAGACATTTGATTTAAGAAGCTCACTGTCTGACATCTAACTATAAACTTTAGAATTTAAGATTTCATTTACATCAGGGGAAGTTAGCATGGTAAGAGTCCACCCATTAATAAACTTGAGAATTTCAGGCATTAGCAAAGCAATAGCACTGTTCACCCCTAAACAAACAGGCCATCCCTGAGCTAGATGCTGTTTCGGCTGAGTTAGTATTATATAGCAACAAGTGACAAAAGATTTTAGAAGGGAATATAGAATAGATCAGTTAACAGGTAAGTAAATTTAAGTCTATTATCAAAGTCAATTGACATCTGAAGAAAATGTGTCCTTTTAATAAGGAAAGAAAAGCTGAATTCAAGCTTTTGCCTCAGATTACCTTTAAATTTACTTAAATTTATTTCAGAGCCAGTCTTAAACGTGCATAAACCATTTTACTCAGGGTCCACTTCCACAAACCTTATCACTTTCTGTACTCATCAATTTATTCTCTCATCTTGAAATAGCCATCTATAAGTCAGACCTACTTCTTTTTTCCTTCATAAAATGTGATTATATTCCTCATATCTTCTTTACCAAAAACACTCATCTTACTTTCTTTAAACAACCAAAAACTGACCTTTATATTAGCATTCTAATTGGCAAGCATAGATACAAGTGATAATTTCTAAAAACATTGCTTTCTTATACAGAAAATGACCTAGTTATTTAATAGACCACTATCACTTGGTTAGCGTAACCCTTAGAAATTGAAGTCATTACAATCTGGCTATGTTCATGAAAACAGAGGCTTGAACCTTGTTCTCAGTTGCAGTTTACAGAATGACTGAAATAATATTTGACTCGTCTGGACAGTCCTATTACAGTACTGAATCGGGAAGAAAGTGAACCAGGGGCTTCGCTGAGCACAGAGAAAGTCGACCCAGCGTCCAAAAGGAAATTGACTGATTGATCCCCCACGGTTATCAATACCCGGCGTTCCTCAGGTGTTATTAGGACAGGAGCTTGTGTGGGGACCCCTGGGCACCTTCAGTCCTGGTTGTCTTGAGAGTCTGACCCCTGGGGCCTACGCCGGAGGCAGTTCCTCTTTCAGTGTGGTCTGTGACAGACAGGCCGGACAAGGAGCCGGGATGGCTGAGACACCTGAGGGCAATCCTGCTTGTGATGCCCTTCGCTTTCACACAGTGATTGCCAGGTCTGTCCCCATTCACCTGGGTTCTTCTTGAGTATTTTCTGTCAGGCTGTTTTAGCTAACAGCCAACGCTAGGGCTTCAGTCTTTCTCTGGACTTTTTGTTTTTGCTTTTGTTCCTCGTATTCTCTATTGTAATATTTTGTCTGAGCCAGCTGCAACCATTTTTGTAAAGACTGATTTGGTCTAAACACCCATTTTTGTAACTTACAGTGGGTATCTGGATGTCTCTTAAAAAGATAGTAACTTAGGTAGCTGTTTCCCAGCTTTTCTAGCTATCTTTTGCCTGTATTTCAAGACTGGAGAAACTTGCTTTTCATCATCTTTATCTTGTGTCTCATTTTCCATCTTGTCCTCTTGCTCATCCCAGGCAGAGTACGAGGATGGGAGGAAGCCAAAGGCTTTACAACCAAATTTGACCTTTAGGATGTAAGTCTGGCACGTCTCACAGAGAGAGAGAAAAAGAGCAATGCATATGGCACTTTTACCCATTTTCCTTGCTTCCTACAGAACTAATCTAATTGTCAAACAGTATTGTAATTCAGAGACCCTTTAAATAGCCAGTGTTCACTATTTTTCAGCAGATATTGTGGCCATGCAGATTTGCAAAAGAAGGTCAGGCATGTCAAAGCTCTTGAGGGTCAAATCTATCCCAGTTTTTTTTAGAATACAGTCCAAGGTGTTGGGGTCTTGGAACTTTGTGAAGCTCCCATCTGTAAGAGAGAAAAAAACAGTGTCCAGCACCCTTGCTTTTTTCCACCAGAGGCGTCCCTCCCTGCTCTAGATGGTGGTGAAGACAGACCATTCACCTGAGTTTCCCTCCCTGCTCAGATTTGGTCTGTCCCTTACCGTAACCCACAGTCTTCCCTCAGTCCTACCCCTGAGGAGGTGAGGCGATGCAGCATCCAGAGGGTAGACCCATCTGCACCCCAAATTTTTAAGTTCCTCACTGCCAAACCACACACTTGGTTTTCCCTTTACCTCTGATGCCACCTGGCATGCGACAGAGTATCTTTTCAGAGGGTTTCCCATGCCAACACAGCGAGGGGAAACACCTTCCTCTAATGTCCCTGGGTGCATACAGCATACAGTACATTTCTGACCACAGTAGAAGCACTAAACCAAAAAGGTAGCGGACAAACACTCCAAAATGTCTCTTCTGAGCATTATTACCCCAGAAAGTACGATAGCAGAAACCTTTTGCATTCTTGAGATATCAGAGCCAGAGCCAATCTTTCTAATGCATTGCCACAAATTCTACCAAGAGAATGTTTTAAGCCAGGGGAGCTTAGCTGTAGGTTGACTGTTCATTTAAAATGTCTAGGGGGTTCCCAGGTGGAATGTGGAACCTTAGAGGAAGGGCTTTCCAGAAACTCACTAGCTGGGGATGCAACTTCAAATAAAACAAAAGACAAAGAGATGTCTCAAAATCAGAAGCCAAGTGGCAAGATCACCCAAAGATAGCAAAATAAAGTCTAAATGGTATAAATGTCAAATGTTGACCTTTCAGTCTCTCTTTAGACCTGTGACCTGGCAGAGTCAGTGCTAGCAACCATTTTAGTTAAGTTACTCTTGTTTTTACTTTTTGAAGCTTCAAGATAGCAAAGTAAGCATGGCCGGCATTTTAGTTGTGCACACAAAAATATTAATTTTGGAATGGCAGGAGCCCCAATTTGGTATTTTAGGTTTGACCTTTTTTAGTATAGTTTCCCAATTTACTAAGTACTTGCAAGTATAAGCTCCGTGTGTATTTTACATGAATCTGGCTGGAGTGTTGGGGTCTTGGAACTTTGTGAAGCTCCCATCTGTAAGAGAGAAAAACAGTGTCCAGCACCCTTGCTTTTTCCACCAGAGGCGTCCCTCCCTGCTCTAGATGGTGGTGAAGACAGACCATTCACCTGAGTTTCCCTCCCTGCTCAGATTTGGTCTGTCCCTTACCGTAACCCACAGTCTTCCCTCAGTCCTACCCCTGAGGAGGTGAGGCGATGCAGCATCCAGAGGGTAGACCCATCTGCACCCCAAATTTTTAAGTTCCTCACTGCCAAACCACACACTTGGTTTTCCCTTTACCTCTGATGCCACCTGGCATGCGACAGAGTATCTTTTCAGAGGGTTTCCCATGCCAACACAGCGAGGGGAAACACCTTCCTCTAATGTCCCTGGGTGCATACAGCATACAGTACATTTCTGACCACAGTAGAAGCACTAAACCAAAAAGGTAGCGGACAAACACTCCAAAATGTCTCTTCTGAGCATTATTACCCCAGAAAGTACGATAGCAGAAACCTTTTGCATTCTTGAGATATCAGAGCCAGAGCCAATCTTTCTAATGCATTGCCACAAATTCTACCAAGAGAATGTTTTAAGCCAGGGGAGCTTAGCTGTAGGTTGACTGTTCATTTAAAATGTCTAGGGGGTTCCCAGGTGGAATGTGGAACCTTAGAGGAAGGGCTTTCCAGAAACTCACTAGCTGGGGATGCAACTTCAAATAAAACAAAAGACAAAGAGATGTCTCAAAATCAGAAGCCAAGTGGCAAGATCACCCAAAGATAGCAAAATAAAGTCTAAATGGTATAAATGTCAAATGTTGACCTTTCAGTCTCTCTTTAGACCTGTGACCTGGCAGAGTCAGTGCTAGCAACCATTTTAGTTAAGTTACTCTTGTTTTTACTTTTTGAAGCTTCAAGATAGCAAAGTAAGCATGGCCGGCATTTTTAGTTGTGCACACAAAAAATATTAATTTTGGAATGGCAGGAGCCCCAATTTGGTATTTTAGGTTTGACCTTTTTTAGTATAGTTTCCCAATTTACTAAGTACTTGCAAGTATAAGCTCCGTGTGTATTTTACATGAATCTGGCTGGAGTGTTAGTCAGACATTGACTTTGGCTTTCTGATGCTCCTCATTCCTGTTTATGAGAGATTTTTTTTTCTATTTTAAGCTGAATTTGTCAGGGATAAAGTTGCTAGTGACATTATATTGTGGGCCATGTGCTGCTTGTGAGCTTACCTCCTCCAGAAGTCACCCCAGAGTCGTTTTAGCTCTTACATGTCTCGGAACCTACCTCTGGCGATCTAAGACCACAATGGTTGCTCAGGTCACTGAATGGCCAGTTCTCCTGTGCGATCCCCAGACAAGCAAATATTTTAATTAATGAGTGGATTTCCCTATGGGACCACTGCACAGTATGAGGACGCGTTCTCCACCACTCTCGTAAATTTCTTAGTCACCTGAGAAGACCGTAACCGACCGGGAGGAGTCGTGTCGCCTTTCTTCAGAGCAAAGCTCTCATGTTTTGCTCCCTTTTATCCTGACAAATTCTGTAAAGCAACTGAATTGAGGAAAAGCTTCACATCAGCCTCTTCCTAACCACTCAGCCAATATGATTCTGTTCCCTATGACAGAGCATCATCAACATCTTTCAACCTAAGAGACATTCCTGGAGATAGAGATCCACCCACTAAGAATGACCATGCATTATCATCCACAGAACCAAAAAAAAAGCCGTCAGTCTGTCAAAGCACATTTGAGGTCTGAACATAAGTACGTGAGAACAGCACAAATCTTAAATCCTTTGAAAATCCACAAATGCACAGATTAGGTTAATAATTCCAGTTTCTCAGACAATTGTGAAATGGTCAAAGGGACCTGGAAAGGTTGACCGAGAAAGGAGAATTCAATCCATATACTTGATTCATTTATGTTTTTTTTAAATTTTTTTTTGATTCTTTATTTTAAAGGTTTTACAGAGTTTTCTTGTTCACAGACATGTATATTCCCAGATCAGTCATATGCATATGCATGGTCTTTGGCTGCATTTTTAGTTGTGCACACAAAAATATTAATTTTGGAATGGCAGGAGCCCCAATTTGGTATTTTAGGTTTGACCTTTTTTAGTATAGTTTCCCAATTTACTAAGTACTTGCAAGTATAAGCTCCGTGTGTATTTTACATGAATCTGGCTGGAGTGTTAGTCAGACATTGACTTTGGCTTTCTGATGCTCCTCATTCCTGTTTATGAGAGATTTTTTTTTCTATTTTAAGCTGAATTTGTCAGGGATAAAGTTGCTAGTGACATTATATTGTGGGCCATGTGCTGCTTGTGAGCTTACCTCCTCCAGAAGTCACCCCAGAGTCGTTTTAGCTCTTACATGTCTCGGAACCTACCTCTGGCGATCTAAGACCACAATGGTTGCTCAGGTCACTGAATGGCCAGTTCTCCTGTGCGATCCCCAGACAAGCAAATATTTTAATTAATGAGTGGATTTCCCTATGGGACCACTGCACAGTATGAGGACGCGTTCTCCACCACTCTCGTAAATTTCTTAGTCACCTGAGAAGACCGTAACCGACCGGGAGGAGTCGTGTCGCCTTTCTTCAGAGCAAAGCTCTCATGTTTTGCTCCCTTTTATCCTGACAAATTCTGTAAAGCAACTGAATTGAGGAAAAGCTTCACATCAGCCTCTTCCTAACCACTCAGCCAATATGATTCTGTTCCCTATGACAGAGCATCATCAACATCTTTCAACCTAAGAGACATTCCTGGAGATAGAGATCCACCCACTAAGAATGACCATGCATTATCATCCACAGAACCAAAAAAAAAGCCGTCAGTCTGTCAAAGCACATTTGAGGTCTGAACATAAGTACGTGAGAACAGCACAAATCTTAAATCCTTTGAAAATCCACAAATGCACAGATTAGGTTAATAATTCCAGTTTCTCAGACAATTGTGAAATGGTCAAAGGGACCTGGAAAGGTTGACCGAGAAAGGAGAATTCAATCCATATACTTGATTCATTTATGTTTTTTTTAAATTTTTTTTTGATTCTTTATTTTAAAGGTTTTACAGAGTTTTCTTGTTCACAGACATGTATATTCCCAGATCAGTCATATGCATATGCATGGTCCCCACCACCCTCAGTTCGCCCCATCCCACCCTTCCAGACCATCGCCCCAAGCCATTGTAAGCACTCATATTCCCTTAGCACAATGACACTAGCTATCTTTTCCACACATAACAGTATAGGTTTCCATGTTACTCCCTCCATGCTTCCCCCTCCCTATTTCTTCCCCAGAATGTCCCTATGTCTATGCTCTGTTTTTCCATATGTTCACTGCGTGTGTTATCAAGACTATCCTACTAGATTCCGTATATGTGTGTTAGTATACTGTATTTGTCTTTCTCTTTTTGACTTACTTCACTTTTTATGATAGGTTCTAGAGCCAGCCACTTCATTAGGACTGAGTCTTCTGCATTTCTTTTAACAGCGGATTAGTATTCCATTATATATGTACCAGAGCTTCTGTATCCATTCATTCGTCGATGGACATCTAGGTTGTTTCCAAGTTCTGGCTATTGTATAGAGAGCTGCAATGAACATTGGGGTACAGGTGCCTCTTTCAGTTTTGATTTCATGAGGATATAGGCCTAGTAGTGGGATTGCTGGGTCATAGGGTGCTTCTATTTTTAGTTTTTTAAGAAATCTCCAGACTGTTTTCCATAGAGGCTGTATCAATTTACATTCCCACCAGCAATGCAAGAGGGTTCCCTTTTCTCCGCACCCTCTCCAGCATTTATTGTCTGCAGATTTTTTGATGATGGCCATTCTGACGGGTGTGAGGTGGTATCTCACTGTAGTTTTAATTTGCATTTCTCTAATAATAAGCGAGGTTGAGCATCGTTTCATGTGCTTTTGGGCCATCTGTATGTCCTCTTTGGAGAGGCGTCTCTTTAGGTCTTTTTCCCATTTTTTGATTGGGTTGTTCGTTTTCCCTGTGCTGAGCAGTCTGAGTTGCTTGTAGATTTTGGAGATTAATTCTTTGTCTGTTGCTTCATTTGCTATGATTTTCTCCCACTCTGTGGGGTGTCTGTTGAGATTTTTTGTAATTTCTTTTGCTGTACAAAAGCTTTTAAGTTTCATGAGGTCCCACGTGTTCACTTTTCTTTTCAGTTCCACTATTTTAGTAGGTGGGTCAGAGAAGATCTTGCTTTGATTGATGTCCTTGAGGGTTTTGCCTATATTCTCCTCTAAGAGTTTGATGGTTTCTGGTCTTACATTTAGGTCTTTAATCCATTTTGAGCTGATCTTAGTGTATGGTGTCAGGGAATGTTCCAACTTCATTTTTTTGCATGTAGCTGTCCAATTTTCCTAGCACCATTTGTTGAAGAGGCTGTCTTTGTCCCATTTTATATGTTCGCCTCCTTTGTCAAAAATAAGGTACCCATAGGTGCGTGGGTTGATCTCTGGGTTCTCAATCTTGTTCCATTGGTCTGTAGTTCTGTTTTTGTGCCAGTACCATACTGTTTTGGTAACTGTTGCTTTGTAGTAGAGTCTGAAGTTAGGAAGGCTGATTCCTCCAGCTTCATTTTTCTTTCTCAGGATCGCTTTGGCTATTCGTGGTCTTTTGTGTTTCCATATGAACTGTGTGATTCTTTGGTCTAGTTCTGTGAAAAATGTCAATGGAAGTTGAATAGGTATTGCATTGAATGTGTAGATGATATTTGGTAGTATGGTCATTTTCACAATATTGATTCTTCCGATCCAGGAACATGGAATATCTCTGCATCTGTTTAAGTCTTCTTTAATTTCTTTTATGAGTGTCTTGTAATTTTCTGTGTACAATTCTTTTGTTTCTTTGGGTAGGTTTATGCCTAGATATTTGATTCTTTTGGTTGCAATGGTGAAGGGGATTGCCTCTTTGATTTCGTTTTCTGATTTTTCATTGTTTGTGTATAGGAATGCCAGTGATTTTTGTGTGTTGACTTTGTATCCTGCAACTTTGCTGAATTCGTTGATTAGCTCTAGTAGCTTTGTAATAGAGTCTTTGGGATTTTCTATGTATAATATCATGTCGTCTGCAAAAAGAGAGAGCTTGACGTCTTCCTTTCCAATCTGGATTCCTTTGATTTCTTTCTCTTCTCTTATTGCCGTAGCTAGGACTTCCAGGACTATGTTGAATAGTAGTGGTGAAAGTGGACAGCCCTGTCTTGTTCCTGATCTTAGAGGGAATGCTTTCAGTTTTTCACCATTGAGGATAATGTTCACTGTGGACTTCTCATATATGGCTTTCACTATGTTGAGATAGGTTCCTTCTATGCCCATTTTTTGAAGAGTTTTTTTTATCATAAATGGATGTTGTACTTTGTCGAAGGCTTTTTCTGCATCTATTGAGATGATCATGTGATTTTTGTCTCTCAGTTTGCTGATATGGTGTATCACATTGATTGATTTGCGGATGTTGAAGAATCCTTGCATGTGTGGGATGAACCCGACTTGATCATGATGTATGACTTTTTTGATGTGTTGTTGAATTCTGTTTGCTAGGATTTTGTTGAGGAGCTTGGCGTCTAAGTTCATCAGAGAAATTGGTATGTAATTTTCTTTTTTTGTGTTGTCTTTGCCTGGTTTGGGTATCAGGGTGATGGTGGCCTTGTAGAACGTGTTTGGAAGTTTTCCTTCCTGTGCAATTTTTTGAAAGAGTTTTAGAAGGACAGGCATTAGCTCTTCTTTAAATGTTTGGTAGAATTCACCTGTGAAGCCATCTGGCCCTGGGCTTTTATTTTGGGGTAGATTTTTAATCACAGGTTGGATTTCTGAGCTTGTGATTGGGTTGGTCAAAGTTTCTGTTTCTTCCTGGCTCTGTCTTGGGAGATTGATCTTCCCCAAGAAACTGTCCATTTCTTCCAGGTTGTTCAGTTTGTCGCCATAGAGTTGCTCATAATAGTCCCTTAGAATCCTTTGGATTTCTGCATGATCTGTTGTAATCTCTCCTTTTTCGTTTTTGATTTTGTTGATCTGGTTCTTCTCTCTCTTTCTCTTGATGAGTCTGGCCAGTGGCTTGTCAATTTTGTTTACCTTTTCAAAAAACCAGCTTTTTGTTTTATTTATCCATACTATAGTTCCTTTCATTTCTTTCTGATTTATTTCTGCTCTAGTCTTTATAATTTCTCATCTTCTTCTGGCTTTGGGATGTTTTTGTTCTTCTTTCTCCAATTGTTTTAAGCGGAGGGTTAGGTCATCTGCTTCATGTTTTCCTAGTTTCTTGAGGTGGGATTGTATTGCTATAAATTTCCCTCTTAGAACAGCTTTTGCGATATCCCATAGGTTTTTCACAGTCGTATGTTCATTGTCATTTTCTTCTAGGAATTGTTTAATTTCTCCTTTGATTTCCTCAGTAATCAGTTGGTTTTTTAGGTAAGTGTTGTTTAATCGCCATGTGTTTGTATTTTTAGCGGTTTTTTTCCCTGTAGTTGATCTCTAGTCTCATTGCATTGTGATCCGAGAAGATGGTTGGTGTAATTTCACTTTTCCTGAATTGACTGAGGTTAGATTTGTGGCCCAAGATGTGGTCTATCCTGGAGAATGTTCCGTGAGCACTAGAGAAGAAAGTGTATTATTCTGCTTTTGGATGGAACGTCCTAAAGATATCTGTGAGGTCCATCTTTTCTAGTGTGGCATTTAAGGCTTGTGTTTCTTTATTAATTTTCTGTTTGGATGATCTATCCATTGGTGTGAGAGGAGTGTTAAAGTCTCCTGCTATTATTGTGTTATTATTGATTTCTTCTTTTAAGTCTGAAAGTATCTGTCTTATGTATTGAGGTGCCCCTCTGTTGGGTGTGTATATTCATGACTGTTATGTCTTCCTCTTGGATGGATCCCTTAATCATGATGTAGTGACCTGCCTTGTCTCTTAGAATCTTCTTTACTTTAAAATGTATTTGGTCTGATATGAGGATTGCTACCCCAGCTTTCTTTTGATTTCCATTTGCATGTAATATCTTTTTCCAGCCTCTCACTTTCAGTCTATGTGTGTCTCTAGGTCTGAAGTGGGTCTCTTGTAAACAGCATATATATGGGTCATGTTTCTTGATCCATTCAGCCAACCTGTGTCGTTTGGTTGGAGCACTTAATCCATTTTTTTTTTTTTAACATTTATTTATTTATTATTTATGGGGGTGGAGCAGGTTGGGGAGGGAGGGAGTGGGCAGGCCACTTCTATTGGTCTTTCATTTATCTGTTTTCATCCATCTTTGTTCTTTGGCTCCTGTGGGCCTCCCATCGCGGTGGCCTCTGTTGTCGCATAGCACTGGCTCTGGGAGCATGCGCTCCAGAGCTCCAGCTCGGTAATTGGACACATCAGTCCAGCCGCTCTGTGGCACGTGGGATCTTCCCAGGCCAGGGATCGAACTGGCGCCCCTTGCACTGCAAGGCGGTGTCCTTACCCACTGGACCACCACGGAAGCCCGCATTTAATACATTTACATTCAAAGTAATTATTGATATAAATGTTCCTGTTGTCATCTTCTTAGAAGTTTCGGGTTTGATTTGTAAGACTTCTTCTTCTCTTGTATTTATTGGCTATCTCAGGCCCTTTAACACCTGTTGTAGTCTCATTGCATTGGATAAAGGTTTTCTTTATTGACTGAGGTTAGATTTGTGGCCCAAGATGTGGTCTATCCTGGAGAATGTTCCGTGAGCACTAGAGAAGAAAGTGTATTATTCTGCTTTTGGATGGAACGTCCTAAAGATATCTGTGAGGTCCATCTTTTCTAGTGTGGCATTTAAGGCTTGTGTTTCTTTATTAATTTTCTGTTTGGATGATCTATCCATTGGTGTGAGAGGAGTGTTAAAGTCTCCTGCTATTATTGTGTTATTATTGATTTCTTCTTTTAAGTCTGAAAGTATCTGTCTTATGTATTGAGGTGCCCCTCTGTTGGGTGTGTATATTCATGACTGTTATGTCTTCCTCTTGGATGGATCCCTTAATCATGATGTAGTGACCTGCCTTGTCTCTTAGAATCTTCTTTACTTTAAAATGTATTTGGTCTGATATGAGGATTGCTACCCCAGCTTTCTTTTGATTTCCATTTGCATGTAATATCTTTTTCCAGCCTCTCACTTTCAGTCTATGTGTGTCTCTAGGTCTGAAGTGGGTCTCTTGTAAACAGCATATATATGGGTCATGTTTCTTGATCCATTCAGCCAACCTGTGTCGTTTGGTTGGAGCACTTAATCCATTTTTTTTTTTTTAACATTTATTTATTTATTATTTATGGGGGTGGAGCAGGTTGGGGAGGGAGGGAGTGGGCAGGCCACTTCTATTGGTCTTTCATTTATCTGTTTTCATCCATCTTTGTTCTTTGGCTCCTGTGGGCCTCCCATCGCGGTGGCCTCTGTTGTCGCATAGCACTGGCTCTGGGAGCATGCGCTCCAGAGCTCCAGCTCGGTAATTGGACACATCAGTCCAGCCGCTCTGTGGCACGTGGGATCTTCCCAGGCCAGGGATCGAACTGGCGCCCCTTGCACTGCAAGGCGGTGTCCTTACCCACTGGACCACCACGGAAGCCCGCATTTAATACATTTACATTCAAAGTAATTATTGATATAAATGTTCCTGTTGTCATCTTCTTAGAAGTTTCGGGTTTGATTTGTAAGACTTCTTCTTCTCTTGTATTTATTGGCTATCTCAGGCCCTTTAACACCTGTTGTAGGGCTGATTTTGTGGTACAGAATTCTTTTAGTTTTTGTCTGTCTGAGAAGCTTTTGACTTCTCCATCAATTCCGAATGAGATTCTTGCTGGGTAGAGAATTCTTGGTTGGAGGTTATTCTCTTTTAGCCGTTTAAATGTGTCCTGCCATTCTCTTCTGGCCTGCAGGGTTTCTGTTGAGAGATCTGCAGTTAGACGTATGGGGTTTCCTTTATATGTTATCTGTTGTTTGCTTCTAGCTGCTTTTAGTAATCTGTCTTTATATTTAGTCTGCGTTAGTTTGGTTAGAATGTGCCTTGGTGTATTTCTTCTGGGGTTTATCCTGTATGGAACTCTTTGTGCTTCTTGGACTTGGCTAACTATTTCCTTTCCCATGCTGGGGAAGTTTTCCACTATAACCTCTTCAAGAATTTTTTCGTAACCTTTTTTCCCCTCTTCTTCCTCTGAAACTCCTATAATTCTAATGTTGGTGCGTTTGAGATTGTCCCATAGGTCACTGAGGCTATCCTCAGTTCTTTTAATTCTTTCGGCTTTGTTCTGTTCCTCAGTATTTACCTCAACCATTCTGTCTTCCAGCTCACTTATCCATTCTTCAGCCTCCGATACTCTACTGTTGAGACCTTCTATAGTATTTTTGAGTTCAGCAATTGAGTTGGTGGTCTCTATTTGCTTATTTTTCATTTCCTGCATGTCTCTTCTTATTACACTAGTTTCCTCTAATATTTTGTTTTCGGTGTTTTGCATCCTCATTAGTATAGTTTTTCTGAATTCTCTTTCAGATAATTTGTCTATCTCCTCCTCTGTCATTTGAAGCTGTGATTCTCTAGGTTGGTCCTTCGTTTGTGCAGTGTTTCTCTGTCGTTTCATTGTTAGGTTAGTTTTTGTTTCTTTGTGTGTGTCTATGTGTACGGAGTTCTTTTCCCCACCAGGCTTCTTGGTTGAATTCTCCCTTCCTTTGGGTTTCTGTCCTTGTAGAAGGGTTCAATGGTTTGTGTCTTGGGTGGTGGTAGTTCTTGTTTACAGGTGAACAATCTCTAGTGTTGTATGTTCTTCGATAGTGTGGGGTCTTGGAATCAGGGCTTCTACTCCGAGGATCCTTGGTTTGATCATTGGTCAGGGGGTGTAGGCTCTATGTCTGGTTTGCTATGGTATTCCATGATATTAGTTCAAATATTAGCATCTGAGGAGCAAGAGGTGTGTCCCTGGTGGGTGACAGTCATAAAAGCATACAGATGTTTTCTAACATAATCATAAGATATACGTACATACATAGCATTAACCACGTCTAACCAGTCTTACAGTGACAAAGCATAGGGAATTTTTCTGGCAAACGATGCAATCAAAGATGGTACTTGCCCGTTAAGCTCTGAATTAATTAAAATAGTGCCTGGAAAAATAGATCCTGGGCAAGGTCCTGGCTTGGACTATTTCATTGGAAGCAATTTTTAACTAAGACATGTGTTGGGGGTGAGGAGGTGGAGAGTGTATGGGTAATGAGAAGGAATAGATTCGTCTTGGAAGGATTTTATAGGGTTATGTAGCCAAGATTAGTGTGTTGTATTGTTTAGTGCAGCTGGAAGAGAGTAGTGGAGGCAGGAAGGTAGGAAATATTTATCTAGAGGATAGTGGCAGATAGGAGAAAGTTTTAGATTTAGAACATAGAGGGAGGAAGCAGTGGGAAAGAGGAAAGAAAATTAGAAGTTTCTAAGAATTAAAATTAAAAAAAAAAATTAATAATTAAAAATCAAAAAAAAAAGAATTAAAAGTTAAAAAGGAAAGAGAAACTTAATAAGAAGAGACAAAAGAAAAAGAGAGAAAAAAAAAAACCCAAACCTGACCTATCAAACAAATAAACAGAACCGTCCGCAACAGATAAATGAAAAAGCTAAATACTGTCCCTGGTTTTTAATCCTCTCATCTGTCTGGTGGAAGCCAATCTGCTCTCGATGGTGTTGTCTTGCTGATGTAGCCTTTTCCTATGGCACCGATCTGCAAGCTCAGGCACTGGCCGGACCGGCGGGCTGATCCCAGTCTGTCGGGCGGGGGCCGTGGCGCGTGCACAATCCCGTGTTGGGCGGGAGCGCCCCGGCTCTGCCGCGCATGCGCCGGTAGCCTCTAATACCTGCCCTTCCCCGGCTTCCTCCGCTGCAGGTGTAGCTATGGGGGTGCACGGGCTCCTCTGCCACTGGCGCGTGCGCACTGCCAGTTACGCGTCCAAGTCCCAAAGGCAGGCACAAGCTTCTCTGTCTGGTTCGAGCCCGGTCCCTGGTCAGCAATCTGTGGGCGACTTGCCCTTCAGCTAGTCCCACACTAGGAGTGTTTGAACTCACCTGGTGCCAGGCGGAAATTCACGATTTTCGCCCGGCCGAGCAGCGCGATTTTCACACTGGGAGCTCCCTCCCGGCTCCAGGTCGCTAGGCAGCCCTCCCCGTTCCATCCGACCTCAGGTCGCTAGGCAGCAAGCGCGTTCTGCTGTTCTGCTCGGCCCTGCTCCGGTATCCTATCTTCGCAATGTCTTAATTTCTCCTGGCGATCCGGGCGGATTCTTGGAGTTTTCACGCTGAGCGCTGCCTTCTCCCCACCGAGGCTCCGCTTAGGCCCTCTTTTAGGGCACTTGCTGGCGCGCTCTCCGTCGGCGCGGTCCGGCTTGGGGGTTAGGATAGTGGATTCTTAGAACAGTAGCTCCGGAAGAGATCTGGCTGTTCACTCTTCTACTCTCGCGGACCTATGGAATTCTTCTGTCGTCTAGCGACTGGTTTGTTGGTAGTGGTTCATTTCTTGATTAGTTCTGGTGATTCTGTTGGGGAGCTGGTGAAATCTTCCCTTCATTCCTCCGCCATCTTGGCTCCCCCCGCCCCGCTTCATTCATTTTTACCAGTTTCTTTGTGGAGGCAGACACCTTTTGACTTTAGCTGGACTCGGGGCTGCCTAATAAGACATGTCCACGGAACTGCAAAGCTGGACTCCAAATTTACTTCGTACAGGTTTCCATACATTTTAAGCAAATTATACTCACAAACTGGCATATTGGGGGCTAACCCAATAAAGTAAAGCGGAAGACATATGCTTGAGAGAACAGAAGAGATGAAGCTCTGAGTTTCTTTACCTTGTCTTGAGGATCCTGGACGAGCCCCCAGATGATAGGTGATAGACGACGGTAGATTACCGTGAACGGTGTCGGATTCTTGATCTCCAATGGAGAAGAATTCACATTGGGATCAAAAAGACTTAGCGATAGTCACTCAGAGCTTCGTGCAGTGAAAAGTTTATTAAAATAAGAAAGGATAGAGAAGAGCTTCCAGCATACACACTGGAAGGGGGATAGGAGAGTATCCCCTCGTACTAGATACTTTAAGCAAGGTGTTCCAGGATGTGCTTTAGACCTGTACTGTGCATCATATTAGCCATTGGTTCTTTGTGACCATTGAGCACCTGAAATGTGACTAGTCCAAATTGAGGGCTGCTTTAAGAATAAAGTATATGGAAAGAATATAAAATATCAATTTGTTGATTTTTTATTATTTTTAAAAAGATAATTTAAATATATTAGATTATATGATATATATTATTAAAAATCTACCAGTTTCTTTTTGCCTTTTTAATATAACTATCAGAAGACTTAACATTACATATAAGACTTGCATGTTTGTATGGGATGTGTAAAACATCCCTCTTTTTTGCTTCTTTTTCCACACCCTTTATGTTTTACATCAGCAGTCTCCAGTCTTTTTGACACCAGGGACCAGTTCTGTGGAAGACAGTTTTCCTAGTACTTGTATTCCAGTACCTGGGGGTCAAGGTTCCCTGTTTTAGATCTGGTCTCTCAAAGTAGTAATATATCTAGTAATGTATCTCTCTCTCTTTTTTAATCTTTTGGAATCCATACTTTTTATTTCATTTTTTTAGACAGAATTGTCTGATGCTCTCTTTCACAGATACAAATGAAATTACTACTGATGTGAGCTTGACATTAACATCCACGTTGCATTTGACTATTTTCTCATAGCTTTTTATTTGACATATCTTATATTTGTTATTGCACAGTAAAAATGTTTGTGGTTACCCACCAAGAATTCTTAATTGATTTTTTTGTTAATCTCTGCCTCTGATTTCCCTAGTTTCCAATATTGGGGAATTTTTTAAAAAGTATTATCAAAGTATAGTAGATTTGCAATGTTGTATTAGTTTCAGGTATAGCAAAGTGAGTAGGTTGGTCATATACATATATCCACTCTGTTTGTTTGTTTGTTTGTTTTGATTCTTTTCCCACATGGGTCATTACAGTGTATTGAGTAGAGTTCCCTGCACTATACAGCAGGTTCTTACTAGTTACCCATTTTATATATAGTAGTGTGTGCATGTTAATCCCAGTCTCCCAGTTTATCCCTATGCCCCCTTTATTCCCTGGTAACCATATGTTTGTTTCTGAAGAGCTTCCAGCATAAAAGGAGAGTATCCTCGACTAGATACTTTAAGCAAGGTGTTCCAGGATGTGCTTTAGACCTGTACTGTGCATCATATTAGCCATTGGTTCTTTGTGACCATTGAGCACCTGAAATGTGACTAGTCCAAATTGAGGGCTGCTTTAAGAATAAAGTATATGGAAAGAATATAAAATATCAATTTGTTGATTTTTTATTATTTTTAAAAAGATAATTTAAATATATTAGATTATATGATATATATTATTAAAAATCTACCAGTTTCTTTTTGCCTTTTTAATATAACTATCAGAAGACTTAACATTACATATAAGACTTGCATGTTTGTATGGGATGTGTAAAACATCCCTCTTTTTTGCTTCTTTTTCCACACCCTTTATGTTTTACATCAGCAGTCTCCAGTCTTTTTGACACCAGGGACCAGTTCTGTGGAAGACAGTTTTCCTAGTACTTGTATTCCAGTACCTGGGGGTCAAGGTTCCCTGTTTTAGATCTGGTCTCTCAAAGTAGTAATATATCTAGTAATGTATCTCTCTCTCTTTTTTAATCTTTTGGAATCCATACTTTTTATTTCATTTTTTCAGACAGAATTGTCTGATGCTCTCTTTCACAGATACAAATGAAATTACTACTGATGTGAGCTTGACATTAACATCCACGTTGCATTTGACTATTTTCTCATAGCTTTTTATTTGACATATCTTATATTTGTTATTGCACAGTAAAAATGTTTGTGGTTACCCACCAAGAATTCTTAATTGATTTTTTTGTTAATCTCTGCCTCTGATTTCCCTAGTTTCCAATATTGGGGAATTTTTTAAAAAGTATTATCAAAGTATAGTAGATTTGCAATGTTGTATTAGTTTCAGGTATAGCAAAGTGAGTAGGTTGGTCATATACATATATCCACTCTGTTTGTTTGTTTGTTTGTTTTGATTCTTTTCCCACATGGGTCATTACAGTGTATTGAGTAGAGTTCCCTGCACTATACAGCAGGTTCTTACTAGTTACCCATTTTATATATAGTAGTGTGTGCATGTTAATCCCAGTCTCCCAGTTTATCCCTATGCCCCCTTTATTCCCTGGTAACCATATGTTTGTTTCCTACATCTGTGATTCTATTTCTGTATTCTAAATTAGTTCATTTGAACCCTTTTTTAAGATTCCATATATAAGCAGTATATGATATTTGTCTTTCTGTGTCCGACTTCATTTAGTATGACAATTTCTAGGTCCATGTTGCTGCAAATGGCATTATTTTGTTCTTTTTTTATGACTGAGTTGTATCTTATGGATCGTTTATATTGAAGGTATGTGATGTGGTGCTGATTATGAAATGTGATAGTTCATCAAACCTGAGGTCCCTAGATTTTTATTCATATTTTTTTAAAAAAAAGCTAATATACTTTATAAAATAGTACATAGACTAAGTTAGAAGTCACAGTTTATCTAGCTGTAATCATGTCAAATCTGTGCATAATGCTGACTCCTTCCTGATAAATAGTGGTTGAGGCTGGCTGTGGAGAAAATAGAACACCTGAGAAATGATCCATGGGTCTGATAACATGTGTCAGGTCTATACCCAAGTCTTAGCACTGAGCATGGCCACATCTGCATTGAACATGAGCTCAAGAATGAAGGCCTAGAATGAGTAGCGTGCCACTCATGAGTACCATGTGCTCATGTACTGGGCACTTACTGAGTCTGCTCAGTGGGGCACGACCCTGCCTTGTCCAGTGACTGTCACCTGGATCAACAATTGACATAAAATATTGACAAAACAAATAAATGGTGTGTCTGGTAGACATATATTTTAAAATTAGATTGCAGTGGAAATATGAAAGGATGTTTGGCTTTTATAAAGGTTGATATACCTATAGTGATAACATGCTGTATGGTAAGTATAGGTTCTTATATTACATTATTTATCTTGTGAATATTTGTTACTGTTTGCACATGCTTTTGCTTTTATTCCTATTGATATATTTCCCCAACTTGAGATGGACTTTCATGACTTACCCATACAGGGTCGGGTTTCTCATGTACTTCCAGAAGATTTATCCCAGTTGTAATTTTCCAGAGTCTTCTGTGATTTATAGAGGATACTCTGTGAACATTTGATTCATTGATCAATTACAGTGACTTTTTAATTATTAATTAATTAGGTACCATTCAGATACCTGAGATATGTTGTGAAAGATTTATGTTGTGAATGTGAATCAGGACTGAAACAATATTACTGCTGCCATCCTTAGGGTGCTAATCTGACCTTGATTGACCTCCCTGGCCATGAGAGCTTGAGACTTCAGTTCCTAGAGCGGTTTAAAGCTTCAGCCAGGTAAGCAGGAAGTGGGATAGGCTTGTCTGAAATCTGTATATGAGGCTAACCGTGTGGTTTGCTCATATGGTATGCAGGAGGCAACCTGGTGTCCTGCAATGGAAAGACCATGCTCCCTGGATCAGCATTTCTGAGCCGCAAGCCTGCCTTCACTTGGATTATATTGATGTTTGAAAGTATTTCTCGGGAGGTTCAGAAAGTATTTACCCCTATTATCATGTCAGTAAACTTTTCATTTACTCTGAAGACAAATGTGTAGAACTATAAAAATCTCAAAAAAGAATTTTAAGGCTCAGTGGAATCCTAGGAGATATTAAAATCCAACATTGTATATTTCTAGCTTTAAATTACCTAAAATTGGTGGTTGAAAAGTACAGAAGTATATTTTTATACTTCTTTTAGTATTGTCCTTGTATTACTGACTCTTGTTTCCTAAATTGCCTGTGCTTCAGTGTAAGATGCTTTATTATTTAGTTTTCAACACTGATAGCAACTTGAGGAAAATCAGAATACCACATTTCATTGATTTTAAGAGACATTTTAAAATCTGTGACATCAAAATGGCACTTACAGTCGGTAGTATCATTGTTCATTTGGCAGAATTGTCTTTCCTAGTTGAACCTGAAATAATGTTTTAATTGATGGAGTCTTTGTTTTGATGGAATAAGGTATTTGTTTCTTTCGTTATTTTTGAAGGTGTCTTATATGTTGTTGTTGCTTCCTTGCCCACAGGGTGGTGGTGATTTTTGAGATTGTTATTTGATTAAAAAAAACAAAACTTTAGAAAATTTTCAGTTCACAGTAAAGTTGAACAGAAGGTACAGAGATTTCCTGTGTAACTCACCCCTACACAGGCCTAACCTCCCCTGTTAGCAGCCTCCTTCACCCAGTGGTTCGTTTGTTACAAATGATGTCCCTACATTGACATAATCATAGTCTCTATTACACATTAGGATGCACTCTTGGTGTTGTACATTCTAGGAATTTGAACAAATGTGCAATGATATGTATTCTCTATTATAATTTCATAGAGAGTAGTTTCACTGCCCAAGAAATCCTCTGTGATCACCAGCTTATCCCTGTCTTCGCTAACCCCTGACAAACACTCAACATTTTACTGTTTTCATAGTTTTTTCACAATTTCAAAGATTTGGAAACATACAGTACATAGCCTTTCCATGTTGGCTTCTTACAGTTAGGTTTCTTCCATGTCTTTTCATTGATAGCTTATTTCTTTGTAGTGCGAATAATATGCGTTGTCTGGGTGTACCAGTTCTTTCACCTTTTGAAGGACATTTTGGTTGTTGGAAAGTTTTGACAGTTGTGAATAAATCTGGTTTTTGTGTGAATGTAAGTTTCTGGATCATAACATCAAGGAGCACAATTGCATACAGTTTTGTGAGAAATTGCCATGCTGTCTTCCTAAGTGGCCATGAGATACTGCATTCCCACCAGTGATGAATGAGCATTCCAGTTGATCTTCATACTCACCAGGATTTAGTGTTGTCAGCGTTCCAGATTTTGGCTGTTCTAATGGGTATATAGTGGTATCTGTTTGTTGTTTTATCTTTTCGTGTACGTATTTTCTGTTTATAAAGTTGTTTAAATCTTGTTTGCGTGAGGTGTCTAAAGATCTTTGATCCATTTTATAAATTAGGTTGTTTGTTTTATTACTGCTGAGTTTTAGGAATTCTTTTATATATTTTGGATAAGAGTCCTTTATGATATATATCTTTTGCAGATATTTTCTCCTAGTCTCTGGCTTGTTTTATCATTCTCTTGATGATGACTTTTGTAGACCAGAAATTTTTATCTTTAATGAAGACCAATTTATTGATTCTTTTCATGGATTGTGTTGTATTTAAAAAGTCATTGTCAAACTGAAGATCATCTAGTGCTTACTACACTAGTGTTTCAACACTGGTTTTATCCAGTGTTATCTTCTAGGAGTTTTATAGTTTGGGTTTAAATTTAAATGTGATCCATTTTAAGTTAATTTTTATGAAAAGTGTAAGTTTTGTATCTAGATTCTTTTCTTTTTGTATGTAGATGTCTACTGTTCAGCACTATTTGTTGAAAGCACTGTCTTTGCTTCATTTATTGCCTTTGCTCTTCAGTCTAAGATCACTTGACTGTATATAGGAGGGTCTCTTTCTGGACTCTGTTCTTTCTATTGATCTTTTCTCTCTCCAGTACCATGCTGACTTCATTACTATGGTTTCGTAGTAAGTTGGTAATGTCAGTTCTCCAACTTTGTTCTTCTTCAGGGTTATGCTGGCTCTTCTAGATATTTTGCCTCTCCATTATAAACTTTAGAATTGGCTTGTCAGTATCCACAAACTGAGTTACTGAGATTTAGATTGGGGTTGCACTGAATGTATACATCAGGTTAGGGGGAACTGACATCTTGACACTATTTAGTCTTCCTATCCATTATCCAAGTTCTGCTTCAGTTTTGTTGATCAAAATTTTGTAATTCTCATGTACATATTATATGTATTTGTATCTAAGTTTCATATTATAGGATGCTAATGTAAGTGGTATTGTGTTTTTAATATTAAATTCATTTGTTCATCCCTGATATTTGGGTAAGCAGTTCACTTGTGTATCAACCTTGTATCCTGCAATTCTACAGTTATTAGTTCCTGAGCTTTTTGGTTGATTATTTTCAGATCTTCTACATAGATTGTCATTTCATGTGTGAAAAGAGACATTTTTATTTCTTCCTAATCTTCTTACCTAATATACCTTTTATTTCCTTTTCTTGACTTAGTGAGTTAGCTTGAAATTTCAGTATGATGTGGCAAAACCCATGGTGAGATGGGACATCTTTGCTGTGTTCCTGGTCTTAGTAGGAGGTCTTCAGTTTTCTTCACCGTTAAGTATGATATTTGTTCTACAATTTTTGTAGATATGCTTTATCAAGTTGAGGAATTTAATAAAGTTTACTAGGGGTTTTTATATCATGAATGGTTGTTAGATTTTGTCAGATGCTTTTTCGAATCTGTTGATATGATCATGTGATTTTTCTCTTTTAGTTTATTGATGTGATTATGTTAATTGAATTTTGAGTTTTGAACCAGCCTTGCATACCACTTGGTTATTTTGATTTATAATGAGAAATATGTATTCAATTCGTCCCTGTTTCCGACACAGAGCTCTTAAAGCCATTGTCTACTGTTCAGCACTATTTGTTGAAAGCACTGTCTTTGCTTCATTTATTGCCTTTGCTCTTCAGTCTAAGATCACTTGACTGTATATAGGAGGGTCTCTTTCTGGACTCTGTTCTTTCTATTGATCTTTTCTCTCTCCAGTACCATGCTGACTTCATTACTATGGTTTCGTAGTAAGTTGGTAATGTCAGTTCTCCAACTTTGTTCTTCTTCAGGGTTATGCTGGCTCTTCTAGATATTTTGCCTCTCCATTATAAACTTTAGAATTGGCTTGTCAGTATCCACAAACTGAGTTACTGAGATTTAGATTGGGGTTGCACTGAATGTATACATCAGGTTAGGGGGAACTGACATCTTGACACTATTTAGTCTTCCTATCCATTATCCAAGTTCTGCTTCAGTTTTGTTGATCAAAATTTTGTAATTCTCATGTACATATTATATGTATTTGTATCTAAGTTTCATATTATAGGATGCTAATGTAAGTGGTATTGTGTTTTTAATATTAAATTCATTTGTTCATCCCTGATATTTGGGTAAGCAGTTCACTTGTGTATCAACCTTGTATCCTGCAATTCTACAGTTATTAGTTCCTGAGCTTTTTGGTTGATTATTTTCAGATCTTCTACATAGATTGTCATTTCATGTGTGAAAAGAGACATTTTTATTTCTTCCTAATCTTCTTACCTAATATACCTTTTATTTCCTTTTCTTGACTTAGTGAGTTAGCTTGAAATTTCAGTATGATGTGGCAAAACCCATGGTGAGATGGGACATCTTTGCTGTGTTCCTGGTCTTAGTAGGAGGTCTTCAGTTTTCTTCACCGTTAAGTATGATATTTGTTCTACAATTTTTGTAGATATGCTTTATCAAGTTGAGGAATTTAATAAAGTTTACTAGGGGTTTTTATATCATGAATGGTTGTTAGATTTTGTCAGATGCTTTTTCGAATCTGTTGATATGATCATGTGATTTTTCTCTTTTAGTTTATTGATGTGATTATGTTAATTGAATTTTGAGTTTTGAACCAGCCTTGCATACCACTTGGTTATTTTGATTTATAATGAGAAATATGTATTCAATTCGTCCCTGTTTCCGACACAGAGCTCTTAAAGCCATTGGAATTTCCTGAGTGATGAGAATGATAAAGGTGTCTTTTGTATGTTATTGAGGTGAGTTTTGGATAGGGGCTGGGTGCCAAGAGAACCAACTCACATAGTTGGTGTGTGACTTAGAACTTTTCATTCTCATCCATGAAGGGGCGAGAAGAGAGACTGGAGGTTGAATTTTGATCAGTTGTTCAATCAGTCATTCTTGTATTTGTTATGCCCTCTATAAAACCCCACTCTGGGGAAGGAAATGGCACCTCAATCTTGTATTCTTGCCTGGAAGGTTCTATGGACAGAGGAGCCTGGCAGGCTACAGTCCGTAGCGTTGCAGAGTCGACCACGACTGAGCGCATAAAACCCCAGTGCTTCCCTGGTGGCTCAGTTAGTAAAAAAATCTGCCTGCAGTGTAGAAGACGGCGTTGGGAAGATCCCCTGGAGAAGGAAATGGCAACCCACTCTAGTATTTTTGCTTAGAAAATTCCATGGATAGAGGTCCTTGGCATGCTATAGTCCATTAGGTTGCAAAGAGTTGAACACAACTGAGAGACTAACACACACATAAAACCCCAAAAGGATGAGATTCGTAGGGCTTCCTGGTTGGGGAATCAGAATGCTTCCTCATGCCACCCTGCAGGGCCCCAATTCCACAGGGACAGAAGCTCCTTTGTTCAGGAGCTTGCTATATATCTCTTCATCTGGCTGTTGACATATCCTTTAATAATTTTGCCATACACCAGTAATTTAGTGAGTAAATGAATTTCCTGAGTTCTGTGAGGTGCCCTCACAAATTAATTGAATTTAAGAAGGGGGTCATGGAGCCTTTGATTTATAGCCAGTCAGTCAGAAGTACAGGCAACAACATGGACTTTTGACTGGCATCTTAAATTACCAAATTAACCAAACCAAAGAAAGGAATTGTGAGACCTTCCACTCTGTAGCCGTGAGTCAGAGCACGGGTAACAAACTGGACTTGTGATTGGCATCTGAAGTGGGGGGCAGTCTTGTGGCACTGAACCATTAGCCTGTGGGACCTGATACTATCTCCAAGTAGTTAGCGTCAGAATTGAGCTGAGTTGCTCGGTGGTAGGGGACTTTCCATCTATTACATTGGTATTGGGTCCAAAACCTGTTCGTCATGGTATAGTTAATTCTTTTTATAAGTTGTTGGATTTGATTTGCTAATATTTTCTTGAGTATTTTTACATCTGTGTTCAAGAAATACAATTTTCCATAGTTTTCTTATATCTTGGTTTGTGTTTTAAAGTAATTCTGGGGCTTCCCTGGTGGTCCAGTGGGTAGAGAGTCCGCCTTGCAGGGTAGGGGGCGCCTGTTTAATCCCTTGCCCAGGAGGATCCCATGTGCCGTGGAACGGCTAGACCAGCATGTCCAATTGCAAGCTGACACTCTGAGATGACAAAGGCCACTGCAATGGGAGGCCCACACAGGCCAAAGAATAAAGATGGATAAAAATAAATGGATGACGAATCAATAAAAGAAGCCAAAAGGAAAAAAAAAAAGTTAAAGTAATTCTGGTCTCATAGAATGAATAACGCAATCTCCCCTCTGTTTCTGATTTCTGAAATTTTAAAGAATTTATGTGTTTTCTTCCTTAATTTTAAAAATTCAGTATATTTGACATAATAGCATTGTGTAAATGTCCTTAAATATATGACAGAATTCACTAGTGATCCCACTTGTGCTTAGTGCTTTCTGTTTTGGAAGGTTAATAGGTATAGGGCCCCAATTCCCCAGGGACAGAAGCTCCTTTGTTCAGGAGCTTGCTATATATCTCTTCATCTGGCTGTTGACATATCCTTTAATAATTTTGCCATACACCAGTAATTTAGTGAGTAAATGAATTTCCTGAGTTCTGTGAGGTGCCCTCACAAATTAATTGAATTTAAGAAGGGGGTCATGGAGCCTTTGATTTATAGCCAGTCAGTCAGAAGTACAGGCAACAACATGGACTTTTGACTGGCATCTTAAATTACCAAATTAACCAAACCAAAGAAAGGAATTGTGAGACCTTCCACTCTGTAGCCGTGAGTCAGAGCACGGGTAACAAACTGGACTTGTGATTGGCATCTGAAGTGGGGGGCAGTCTTGTGGCACTGAACCATTAGCCTGTGGGACCTGATACTATCTCCAAGTAGTTAGCGTCAGAATTGAGCTGAGTTGCTCGGTGGTAGGGGACTTTCCATCTATTACATTGGTATTGGGTCCAAAACCTGTTCGTCATGGTATAGTTAATTCTTTTTATAAGTTGTTGGATTTGATTTGCTAATATTTTCTTGAGTATTTTTACATCTGTGTTCAAGAAATACAATTTTCCATAGTTTTCTTATATCTTGGTTTGTGTTTTAAAGTAATTCTGGGGCTTCCCTGGTGGTCCAGTGGGTAGAGAGTCCGCCTTGCAGGGTAGGGGGCGCCTGTTTAATCCCTTGCCCAGGAGGATCCCATGTGCCGTGGAACGGCTAGACCAGCATGTCCAATTGCAAGCTGACACTCTGAGATGACAAAGGCCACTGCAATGGGAGGCCCACACAGGCCAAAGAATAAAGATGGATAAAAATAAATGGATGACGAATCAATAAAAGAAGCCAAAAGGAAAAAAAAAAAGTTAAAGTAATTCTGGTCTCATAGAATGAATAACGCAATCTCCCCTCTGTTTCTGATTTCTGAAATTTTAAAGAATTTATGTGTTTTCTTCCTTAATTTTAAAAATTCAGTATATTTGACATAATAGCATTGTGTAAATGTCCTTAAATATATGACAGAATTCACTAGTGATCCCACTTGTGCTTAGTGCTTTCTGTTTTGGAAGGTTAATAGGTATAGGGCTATTCAGATTGTCTGTTTCTTACGTGAGTTTGGGCAGATTGTATCTTTCAAGGAATTGGACCATTTCACCTAGGTTATCCAGTTAGTGGGCATAGAGTTATTTATACTATTCCTTGGTTATCCATATAACATCCATTTTGTATCCTCTCTTTTTCTTAGACTGGCTAGAAGTTGATCAATTTTATTGATCTTTTCAAAGACCAGCTTTCAGTCTTGTTGACCATTTATGTCCTATTTTCAATTTCATTGATTTCTGCTCTTTTATTCTTTCTTCTGTTTACTTTAAAATTACTCTACTTTTTCTAGCTTCTTAAGATCAAAGCTTTGATTACCGATTTTAGGTCTTTATTCTCTTCTAATAAATGCATTCAATGCTATAAACTTCACATGGTATAGAATTCTACGTTTGGGGATTTTTCTTTTTAACACTTCAAATATTTCACTTCACTCTCTTGCTTGCATGGTGTCTGAGAAACCGGATATAATTTTTATATTGCTCATCTGTACATCAGATCTTTTCTCTTCTAGCTTATTTTGAGATTTTTTTTTTCCATTATCTTTGATTTTCTGTAGTTTAAAAATGACATGGCTAGCTATAGTTCTTTGACATTAATCCTGCTTGGTGTTTTAGGAGCTTCTTATGGATTCTCTGGGATCTGTGGTTTGGTGCCTGACATTAATTTGGGGAAATTTTCAGTCATTATTGTTTTAAATGTTTCTTCTTTTCTCTCTTTCTTCTCCTTCTGAAATTCCCTGTACATATATGTTACACCTTTTGTAGTTCTCCTGCAGTTCTCAGATATTCTGTTCTGGTTTTTTCAATCCTTGTTCTCTTTGCTTTTTAGTTTTGGAGGCTTTTGTTGAGATATTTTAAGCTAGAGATTCTTTCCTTCAGTTGTGTCCAGTCTACTAATAGTTTCATTAGAGTTGTTCTTCATTTCTGTTAGGTTGTTTTTGGTCTGTATCATTTCTTTTTTAATGCATGATTTTATTTATTTATTAATGGCTGCGCTGGGTCTTTATTGCTGCTCAGGCTTTTCTCTAGTTGCCAGGGCTACTCTGTAGTTGTGCTGCACAAGCTTCTCTTAGGGTGGTTTCTTTTGTTGCAGAGTATAGACTATAGACTTACGGGCTTCAGGAGTTTCAGCTCCCTGGCTCTGCACAGGCTCAGTAGTTGGGCCACACTGCCTTAGTTGCTCTGCTGCATACAGGGTCTTCCCGGACTAGGGATTGAACCTGTGTCTTCTGCGTGGCAGGTGGATTCCTTACCTGTGAGCCACCAAGGAAGCTGTGTAGCATTTCTTTTTAGTTATTTCTCGGAACTTCCATCTTACTCCTTATACAATGCTCATCTGTTTTGCATGTTGTCTTCTTTATCTTCTGGAACACTTAGCACCACAATCACAGTTATTTTAAATTCCTGGTCTGACAATTCCAACATCTTTTCAATATCTGAGTCTAGTTCTGTTCCTTGCCCCTTCTCTTCAAACTCTTTTTTCACTTTTTTAGTATATCATGTGATTTTTCTTGATAGAGTATACTGGGAAAGAACTGCCCTTATTAGCGTAGTGAAGTGTGAAAGGAAAGAAAGCATCCTGTGACTAGATCCCAGTCTTAATGGACCTGTATCTAGACTGTGAGCTTCACACTTGATTCTAAATTGATTCCCACTGCCCCCTTAAATAAGATAGGATTGCTCATGTGGGCTGGAGATGGGTATTTTCTTCTTCCACTTGGAATTCCTTCTAGAGCACTCTGGAGTTAGGTATTTCCCTTTCTGCAGGTCAGTTAGGCTCTTATAAAATCCCAACAAATTAGGCTCTGGTTAAATAGTTTCTTCTGAGAGTAGACCTCATTTGTTGTTTGTGTAAGTAGTTTCTTTGTGACCCCATGGACTATAGTCTGCCAAGCTCCTTTGTCCATGGAATTTTCCCATGCAAGAATACTGGAGTGGGTTACCATTTCCTTCTCTAAGACCTCATCAAAGTCTGGCATATTTCAAAACGATTCCTTTTCCTTCCCCCCGTCAGAAGCATGGTAGAACTTTTCTCTACTCTATTATACTATACTATATACCACAAGAACATAGTCAAACTTCTAGAAAACCTCTCAAAGTTTCTTTTTTAATGCATGATTTTATTTATTTATTAATGGCTGCGCTGGGTCTTTATTGCTGCTCAGGCTTTTCTCTAGTTGCCAGGGCTACTCTGTAGTTGTGCTGCACAAGCTTCTCTTAGGGTGGTTTCTTTTGTTGCAGAGTATAGACTATAGACTTACGGGCTTCAGGAGTTTCAGCTCCCTGGCTCTGCACAGGCTCAGTAGTTGGGCCACACTGCCTTAGTTGCTCTGCTGCATACAGGGTCTTCCCGGACTAGGGATTGAACCTGTGTCTTCTGCGTGGCAGGTGGATTCCTTACCTGTGAGCCACCAAGGAAGCTGTGTAGCATTTCTTTTTAGTTATTTCTCGGAACTTCCATCTTACTCCTTATACAATGCTCATCTGTTTTGCATGTTGTCTTCTTTATCTTCTGGAACACTTAGCACCACAATCACAGTTATTTTAAATTCCTGGTCTGACAATTCCAACATCTTTTCAATATCTGAGTCTAGTTCTGTTCCTTGCCCCTTCTCTTCAAACTCTTTTTTCACTTTTTTAGTATATCATGTGATTTTTCTTGATAGAGTATACTGGGAAAGAACTGCCCTTATTAGCGTAGTGAAGTGTGAAAGGAAAGAAAGCATCCTGTGACTAGATCCCAGTCTTAATGGACCTGTATCTAGACTGTGAGCTTCACACTTGATTCTAAATTGATTCCCACTGCCCCCTTAAATAAGATAGGATTGCTCATGTGGGCTGGAGATGGGTATTTTTCTTCTTCCACTTGGAATTCCTTCTAGAGCACTCTGGAGTTAGGTATTTCCCTTTCTGCAGGTCAGTTAGGCTCTTATAAAATCCCAACAAATTAGGCTCTGGTTAAATAGTTTCTTCTGAGAGTAGACCTCATTTGTTGTTTGTGTAAGTAGTTTCTTTGTGACCCCATGGACTATAGTCTGCCAAGCTCCTTTGTCCATGGAATTTTCCCATGCAAGAATACTGGAGTGGGTTACCATTTCCTTCTCTAAGACCTCATCAAAGTCTGGCATATTTCAAAACGATTCCTTTTCCTTCCCCCCGTCAGAAGCATGGTAGAACTTTTCTCTACTCTATTATACTATACTATATACCACAAGAACATAGTCAAACTTCTGGAGGTAAAATTTACAAAAGTGTGGGTCCCCAGGGTTTTATATCTCAGACTTGTTTACACTGAGCTAGTAATTCATGGCTTACAGTTAAGGCTTTCGTACCTCACACTAGTTCCCACAGAGGTTTGTGCTCATGAGTTTATGCTCCAGTTAGTTGTGCTTTTCTGTATATGCATGTTGTCTTCTCCAGTTTGGGGGCACTGCTTGCCCTATAACCTCACTCCTCTGATGAACCTAAGTGCTGTGGATTTTTCAGTCTGTTTAGCTTTTTACTTCTTAGAATATTTTCCTGGTGGCTCAAATGGTTAAGAGTCTGCCTGAGATGCAGGCAACCTGGGTTCAATCCCTGGGAGAAGGGAATTTCAACCCACTCCAGTATTCCTACCTAGGGAAGTCCATGGACAGAGGACATAATCCATGGAATCATGTAGAGTCAGGCATAGCTGAGTGGCTAACACTTTCCTCACTTTCTTAGAATGCCATGGTAACAGACAGGAAACTGGAAGTTGTGTGATTTTTTTTTCTTCCTCAAGCAGTTGATGCAAATCTAAAACTGGTAAATTTTGCTATAATTGGGTTTTGATTTTTACTTAAAATTTTTTTACTCACTTTCAGTTATAATTTTTTTACACTTCACAGTATAATTACTCTTTGATTCAAGTATTTTGGGTAGCTAAAACATTCAAATTATGAAGATACAAATAAACTCAAATCATAATCACAGTAAATGCAAATTGAAAAGACACTTCAGTGGACCCTTGAACAGCATGGGTTTGGACTGTGTGGGTCTGTTTATAGAAGGAATTTTTTCACTTAATGTATACCACACAGTCTGTGGTTGGTTTGAGTCTACCAATGTCAAGTCTTAGATATGGAGGGCCCACTGGAGTTATATGCAGATTTTTGACTAGAAAGTGAAGCCCCTAATCCCCATGTTGTTCAAGGATCAATTTACAGTATATTGATCTGTGATTTCTTGTTCTTTAATCCTACCTTCTGAGTTTTTTAATCCTACCTGATGATCAGATTTCCCAAGTCATCTCGTTTCTCTCCTATTGGTTTGAGAGTACGCTATTTCTTCTATTTTCATTGTTATCCTGTGCTCTTTTCTTTAAACAGTGACTGCTTAACAAATGTGGAAAATCAATATTATTAGCTTTCTTTAACAGAATCTTAAATACCTTACTTTGATCTTCCTCATGTCTTTCATTTGAATTTTCTTTCCTCTTTTTGAACTCCCAGCAGTTATTTTTTCGCCTGCTTTCAGTGAGTACGTAGAATTACTAGGATGTTTATGGATTTCTTTTTGGTCCATTGCTTCTTGCCTCTTATTCTTTTCATTCAATTCACTTTTCTTTCACGTATTTCTTTTAGATATGTTTCCAGAAATGGTGAGCAAGCAATAAAACTTCTCATCTTTTGTTCATTTGAAACATTTTTCATTGGCCTTCGGTTTTGAATAATTTTTATAGCTCTGTTTTCACATTGAAGGCATTACTTCTGACTTCAGATATCTGTTGTTGTAGATTAGAAAGCATTGCTCAGTCTACTTGTCATTTCATGATACAGATTTTTTTTTTTTTTAATCCTGTGTTAAAGAGTAGATTGGGCTTCCCAGGTGGTGCTAGTGGTAAAGAATCCACCTGCCAATGCAGTAGACATAAAAGACACAGGTTGGATCCCTGGGTCGTGAAGATCTTCTGGAGGAGAGCATGGCAAATCCACTCCAGTATTCTTGCCTGGAGAATTCCATGGACAGAGGAGCCTGATGGACTATAGCCCATAGGGGCGCAGACAGTTGGACTGGACAGAAGTGACAGTGTGCAAAGGGGTAGATTATCCTTCTGTTCAGGAATAATTTAGCTTTATCATGGTTGGAATTCAAGTGTACTACTTCAGTTGAAAGACTTGTTATCTTCAGTTCTAGAAATTCTCAAAAATATATTCTCAGGTAGTTCTGTTTTCAAAGTCTCAGTTTCATCTCCTAGAACTCTCATTAGCATCATTGAGCTATATCATTCCTGCTCTTCTTGTCACTTCTCTTTCATACCTTCCAAGTCTTTTCACATTGCATATAGTGTGATAATCTTTATTTTGTAGCTTATCTTTTTTAGCTGTAGTATCCTCTGCTTATCTTTTCCATTAAGTTGTTACTAATTTTGTTCTTTGCTTCTAAAAGCCTATCTTTTAAAATCAGCCTGGTATTTTTTTAGTACTATCTTTATTCTTTTGTTATGATATCTACTAGTCTATTAAATAGTTTCAAACATTTTATTTGTTACTTTATTATTTTTAGTTTTGAGTGCTGATTAATCTGTGTTTGTGGTTCTCCCTCATAATGGTTTATTTACTGTGTTTGTAATTTCGATCTAGAACCCTTGTTCAAGGGGATTAGATGTTCTTGTTGTTGTTGTTTCATTGCTTTAGGTTATAAAAGCCTCTCTCCAGAAGGGCTTTGTGTTTCCTTCTGTTAGGGGCCATAGGAATTCATTGAGTCTATCCCAATCCTCCTGCCTGGAAATCTTACACTATGAGAAAATATAAATTCATACCCTGTTTCTGTGTGTGGCACAGGAGGCCTGGTGATTCAATTCTTGGATTATTTTCCCACACCACCCTCCATTAGACTGCTTTTAAGTTTTAGGCTTTGCACCGAATATTCAGTTCCAGCTCTCCAACAGCATGTTAGCCATTGCACATCTCCTAGGCATTCAAACGCTTGTCCCTAAGGTATATTACCTGCTGTTTTCCCAGACTGCTTTGCTTTAGCCTTAATACATCTTTATTTCTGGCAAATAAGGATTTTCAAGGTAGGACCCTACTCCAGTATTCTTGCCTGGAGAATTCCATGGACAGAGGAGCCTGATGGACTATAGCCCATAGGGCAGACAGTTGGACTGGACAGAAGTGACAGTGTGCAAAGGGGTAGATTATCCTTCTGTTCAGGAATAATTTAGCTTTATCATGGTTGGAATTCAAGTGTACTACTTCAGTTGAAAGACTTGTTATCTTCAGTTCTAGAAATTCTCAAAAATATATTCTCAGGTAGTTCTGTTTTCAAAGTCTCAGTTTCATCTCCTAGAACTCTCATTAGCATCATTGAGCTATATCATTCCTGCTCTTCTTGTCACTTCTCTTTCATACCTTCCAAGTCTTTTCACATTGCATATAGTGTGATAATCTTTATTTTGTAGCTTATCTTTTTTAGCTGTAGTATCCTCTGCTTATCTTTTCCATTAAGTTGTTACTAATTTTGTTCTTTGCTTCTAAAAGCCTATCTTTTAAAATCAGCCTGGTATTTTTTTAGTACTATCTTTATTCTTTTGTTATGATATCTACTAGTCTATTAAATAGTTTCAAACATTTTATTTGTTACTTTATTATTTTTAGTTTTGAGTGCTGATTAATCTGTGTTTGTGGTTCTCCCTCATAATGGTTTATTTACTGTGTTTGTAATTTCGATCTAGAACCCTTGTTCAAGGGGATTAGATGTTCTTGTTGTTGTTGTTTCATTGCTTTAGGTTATAAAAGCCTCTCTCCAGAAGGGCTTTGTGTTTCCTTCTGTTAGGGGCCATAGGAATTCATTGAGTCTATCCCAATCCTCCTGCCTGGAAATCTTACACTATGAGAAAATATAAATTCATACCCTGTTTCTGTGTGTGGCACAGGAGGCCTGGTGATTCAATTCTTGGATTATTTTCCCACACCACCCTCCATTAGACTGCTTTTAAGTTTTAGGCTTTGCACCGAATATTCAGTTCCAGCTCTCCAACAGCATGTTAGCCATTGCACATCTCCTAGGCATTCAAACGCTTGTCCCTAAGGTATATTACCTGCTGTTTTCCCAGACTGCTTTGCTTTAGCCTTAATACATCTTTATTTCTGGCAAATAAGGATTTTCAAGGTAGGACCCTACCTGGTCACTTTGCTTCTAGTTTGATTATCCTCTTAGTTTTATCTTTCATTTAGGCACCAATATTCTTTGTAAAAGAGATTCCCTGGTGGCTCAGTGGTAAAGAATCTGCCCCCTGCCAATGCAGGAGACACAGTTTCAGTCTGTAGGTTGGGAAGATCCCCTGGAGGAGGAAATGGCAACCAACTCCAGTCTTCTTACCTGGGAAATCCATGAACAGAGGAGCTTGGGCTGTAATCCATGGGGTCACAAAAGAGTTGGACACAACTTAGCAACTAAACAACAGCATTCTTTTTTTTTTAACTTTTATTTTACTTTTAACTTTTACAGAGTTTTGTTGTTTACAGATATGTATGTTCCCAGATTAGTCATGTATATCCCTGCCTTCCCACCCCTCCCAACCATCACACAGCACCCCTGAAGGATCCCCTTTTCTCACAGAGCAATGACTATAACTATTTTCTTCACATATGATAGTACAGGCCTTCATGCTACATCCTTTACGCCTCCCACCTTCTGTTCCTTCCCCCCAATGTCCATATGTCCACTGTCCTTGTCTGTCTTTCCGTCGCTTCACTGCATGTGCCATCATCACCATCCTACTAGATTCCATATATACGTGTTAATATATTGTATTTGTCCTTCTCTTTCTGACTGACTTCACTTTTTATGATATGTTCTAGATCCAGCCACCTCATTAGGGCTGATTCTTCTGCATTTCTCTTTACAGTTGTGTAGTATTCCATTGTATTTATGTACCAGAGCTTTTGTATCCATTTGTTCGTTGATGGGCATCTAGGTTGCTTCCATGTTCTAGCTATTGTATAGAGAGCTGCAATGAACATTGAGTCTATCCCAAGTTCCAGCATACCCTGTTTCTGTGGCACAGGAGGCCTGGTGATTCAATTCTTGGATTATTTTCCACACCACCCTCCATTAGACTGCTTTTAAGTTTTAGGCTTTGCACCGAATATTCAGTTCCAGCTCTCCAACAGCATGTTAGCCATTGCACATCTCCTAGGCATTCAAACGCTTGTCCCTAAGGTATATTACCTGCTGTTTTCCCAGACTGCTTTGCTTTAGCCTTAATACATCTTTATTTCTGGCAAATAAGGATTTTCAAGGTAGGACCCTACCTGGTCACTTTGCTTCTAGTTTGATTATCCTCTTAGTTTTATCTTTCATTTAGGCACCAATATTCTTTGTAAAAGAGTTTCCCTGGTGGCTCAGTGGTAAAGAATCTGCCCCCTGCCAATGCAGGAGACACAGTTTCAGTCTGTAGGTTGGGAAGATCCCCTGGAGGAGGAAATGGCAACCAACTCCAGTCTTCTTACCTGGGAAATCCATGAACAGAGGAGCTTGGGCTGTAATCCATGGGGTCACAAAAGAGTTGGACACAACTTAGCAACTAAACAACAGCATTCTTTTTTTTTTAACTTTTATTTTACTTTTAACTTTTACAGAGTTTTGTTGTTTACAGATATGTATGTTCCCAGATTAGTCATGTATATCCCTGCCTTCCCACCCCTCCCAACCATCACACAGCACCCCTGAAGGATCCCCTTTTCTCACAGAGCAATGACTATAACTATTTTCTTCACATATGATAGTACAGGCCTTCATGCTACATCCTTTACGCCTCCCACCTTCTGTTCCTTCCCCACAATGTCCATATGTCCACTGTCCTTGTCTGTCTTTCCGTCGCTTCACTGCATGTGCCATCATCACCATCCTACTAGATTCCATATATACGTGTTAATATATTGTATTTGTCCTTCTCTTTCTGACTGACTTCACTTTTTATGATATGTTCTAGATCCAGCCACCTCATTAGGGCTGATTCTTCTGCATTTCTCTTTACAGTTGTGTAGTATTCCATTGTATTTATGTACCAGAGCTTTTGTATCCATTTGTTCGTTGATGGGCATCTAGGTTGCTTCCATGTTCTAGCTATTGTATAGAGAGCTGCAATGAACATTGGGGTACAGGTGCTTCTTTCAGATTTGATTTCATCAGGGCATAAGCCTAAGAGTGGGATTGCTGGGTCGTATGGTGCTTCTATTTTTAGTTTTTTAAGAAATTGCCAGACTGTCTTCCATAGAGGCTGTATCAATTTACACTCCCACCAGCAATGCAAGAGGGCTCCCTTTTCTCCACACCCTCTCCAGCATTTATTGTCTGTCGATTTGTGGATGATGGCCATTCTGACGGGTGTGAGGTGATATCTCATTGTAGTTTTGATTTGCATTTCTCTAATTATAAGTGAAGTTGAGCGTCCTTTCATGTGCTTTTGGGCCATCTGTATGTCGTCGTTGGAGAGGTGTCTGTTTAGGTCCTTTTCCCATTTTTTGATTGGGTTGTTTGTTTTTCCTGTGCTGAGCTGTCTGAGTTGCTTGTAGATTTTGGAGATTAATTCTTTGTCTGTTGTTTCATTGGCTATGATTTTCTCCCATTCTGTGGGTTGTCTGTTCAGCTTTATTGTAATTTCTTTTGCTGTACAAAAGCTTTTAAGTTTCATGAGGTCCCACGTGTTCATTTGTCTTTTGAGTTCCACTATTCTAGTAGGTGGGTCAGAGAAGATCTTGCTTTGATTGATGTCCTTGAGGGTTTTGCCTATATTCTCCTCTAAGAGTTTGATGGTTTCTGGTCTTACATTTAGGTCTTTAATCCATTTTGAGTTGATCTTTGTGCATGGTGTCAGGGAATGTTCCAACTTCATTTTTTTGCATGTAGCTGTCCAATTTTCCCAGCACCATTTGTTGAAGAGGATGTGCCATCATCACCATCCTACTAGATTCCATATATACGTGTTAATATATTGTATTTGTCCTTCTCTTTCTGACTGACTTCACTTTTTATGATATGTTCTAGATCCAGCCACCTCATTAGGGCTGATTCTTCTGCATTTCTCTTTACAGTTGTGTAGTATTCCATTGTATTTATGTACCAGAGCTTTTGTATCCATTTGTTCGTTGATGGGCATCTAGGTTGCTTCCATGTTCTAGCTATTGTATAGAGAGCTGCAATGAACATTGGGGTACAGGTGCTTCTTTCAGATTTGATTTCATCAGGGCATAAGCCTAAGAGTGGGATTGCTGGGTCGTATGGTGCTTCTATTTTTAGTTTTTTAAGAAATTGCCAGACTGTCTTCCATAGAGGCTGTATCAATTTACACTCCCACCAGCAATGCAAGAGGGCTCCCTTTTCTCCACACCCTCTCCAGCATTTATTGTCTGTCGATTTGTGGATGATGGCCATTCTGACGGGTGTGAGGTGATATCTCATTGTAGTTTTGATTTGCATTTCTCTAATTATAAGTGAAGTTGAGCGTCCTTTCATGTGCTTTTGGGCCATCTGTATGTCGTCGTTGGAGAGGTGTCTGTTTAGGTCCTTTTCCCATTTTTTGATTGGGTTGTTTGTTTTTCCTGTGCTGAGCTGTCTGAGTTGCTTGTAGATTTTGGAGATTAATTCTTTGTCTGTTGTTTCATTGGCTATGATTTTCTCCCATTCTGTGGGTTGTCTGTTCAGCTTTATTGTAATTTCTTTTGCTGTACAAAAGCTTTTAAGTTTCATGAGGTCCCACGTGTTCATTTGTCTTTTGAGTTCCACTATTCTAGTAGGTGGGTCAGAGAAGATCTTGCTTTGATTGATGTCCTTGAGGGTTTTGCCTATATTCTCCTCTAAGAGTTTGATGGTTTCTGGTCTTACATTTAGGTCTTTAATCCATTTTGAGTTGATCTTTGTGCATGGTGTCAGGGAATGTTCCAACTTCATTTTTTTGCATGTAGCTGTCCAATTTTCCCAGCACCATTTGTTGAAGAGGCTGTCTTTGTCCCATTTTATATGTTCGCCTCCTTTGTCAAAAATAAGGTACCCATAGGTGCGTGGCTTTATCTCTGGGTTCTCGATCTTGTTCCATTTGTTGATATTTCTGTTTTTGTGCCAGTACCATACTGTCTTGAGGACTGTTGCTTTGTAGTAGAGTCTGAAGTTGGGGAGGCTGATCCCCCCAGCTCCATTCTTCTTCCTGAGGATTGCTTTGGCTATTCGAGGTCTTTTGTGTTTCCATATGAACTGTGTTATTCGTTGGTCTAGTTCTGTGAAGAATGTTATTGGAAGTTTGATAGGGATCGCATTGAATCTATAGATGACATTTGGTAGTATGGTCATTTTCACAATATTGATTCTCCCGACCCAGGAACATGGAATATTTCTCCATCTGTTTAAGTCTTCTTTAATGTCTCTCATGAGTGTTTTGTAATTTTCAGTGTACAATTCTTTTGTTTCTTTGGGTAGGTTTATTCCTAGATATTTGATTCTTTTGGTTGCGATGGTGAAGGGGATTGCCTCTTTGATTTCATTTTCTGATTTTTCATTGCTTGTGTATAGGAATGCCTGTGATTTCTGTATATTGATTTTATGTCCTGTGACTTTGCTGAATTTGCTGATTAACTCTAGTAGTTTTGTAATAGTGTCTTTGGGATTTTCTGTGTATAATATCACGTCGTCTGCAAATAGAGAAAGTTTGACTTCCTCCTTTCCAATCTGGATTCCTTTTATTTCTTTCTCTTCTCTTATTGCTAACAACAACATTCTTTGTAAAACAGCAAAACATAAGCTCTGTAAGTCAGTGCGTCACATCCCTCTGCTACCTGACCTAGTTTTCCTTCATTTTCTCATCTATCTGTGTATTAGTTTTCCGAGACAGTTATTCCACCACTTTGTGCCATGCAGAAACTACTTTCTAGATAGTCTGTGCCACAATGATATTTTGTCTGGCTAAAATTCACTCAACCATTACATCCTCCTTTAAGCCTTATTGGTTTGGCTTTATGTAAATGGTCTTGCTCTTTGTTTCCTAGTAGATACAAAGTCTGTCCTATTGTCTTATCACCTGGATTTGTATAAGATAATTTCCTAGACTTGAGAGGCATCATTTCCTGTTGTCTTTTTAGATACAGTCATCAATACAGTTTTGTTGTTCAGTCGCTAAGTCATGTCTGACTCTTTGCAATCCCATGTTGCATGCCAGGCTCCTCTGTCCTTCACTGTCTCCTGTGGTTTGCTCAGATTCATGTTTGTTGAGTCAGTGATGCTGTCTAACCATCTCATCCTCTGCCTCCTTCTTCTCCTTTTGCCTTCAAATTTTCCTAGCATTAGTTAGGGTCTTTTCCAGTAAGTTGTCTCTTCGCATCAAGAGGCCAAAGTATTAGAGGTCTTTGGCCATATGAACTGTGATTTTTAGGTAAATGTTTTTTTCGCATTGAATCTATAGATGACATTTGGTAGTATGGTCATTTTCACAATATTGATTCTCCGACCCAGGAACATGGAATATTTCTCCATCTGTTTAAGTCTTCTTTAATGTCTCTCATGAGTGTTTTGTAATTTTCAGTGTACAATTCTTTTGTTTCTTTGGGTAGGTTTATTCCTAGATATTTGATTCTTTTGGTTGCGATGGTGAAGGGGATTGCCTCTTTGATTTCATTTTCTGATTTTTCATTGCTTGTGTATAGGAATGCCTGTGATTTCTGTATATTGATTTTATGTCCTGTGACTTTGCTGAATTTGCTGATTAACTCTAGTAGTTTTGTAATAGTGTCTTTGGGATTTTCTGTGTATAATATCACGTCGTCTGCAAATAGAGAAAGTTTGACTTCCTCCTTTCCAATCTGGATTCCTTTTATTTCTTTCTCTTCTCTTATTGCTAACAACAACATTCTTTGTAAAACAGCAAAACATAAGCTCTGTAAGTCAGTGCGTCACATCCCTCTGCTACCTGACCTAGTTTTCCTTCATTTTCTCATCTATCTGTGTATTAGTTTTCCGAGACAGTTATTCCACCACTTTGTGCCATGCAGAAACTACTTTCTAGATAGTCTGTGCCACAATGATATTTTGTCTGGCTAAAATTCACTCAACCATTACATCCTCCTTTAAGCCTTATTGGTTTGGCTTTATGTAAATGGTCTTGCTCTTTGTTTCCTAGTAGATACAAAGTCTGTCCTATTGTCTTATCACCTGGATTTGTATAAGATAATTTCCTAGACTTGAGAGGCATCATTTCCTGTTGTCTTTTTAGATACAGTCATCAATACAGTTTTGTTGTTCAGTCGCTAAGTCATGTCTGACTCTTTGCAATCCCATGTTGCATGCCAGGCTCCTCTGTCCTTCACTGTCTCCTGTGGTTTGCTCAGATTCATGTTTGTTGAGTCAGTGATGCTGTCTAACCATCTCATCCTCTGCCTCCTTCTTCTCCTTTTGCCTTCAAATTTTCCTAGCATTAGTTAGGGTCTTTTCCAGTAAGTTGTCTCTTCGCATCAAGAGGCCAAAGTATTAGAGCTCTGGCTTTAAGATCAGTCTTTTCAAAGAATATTCAGGGTTGATTTCCTTTAGGATTTCCTGGTTTGATCTTGCAGTCCAAGGGACTCTCAAGAACCTTCTCCAGCACCACAATTTGAAAGCATCGATTTTTTGGCACTCAATGTTCTTTATGGTCCAACCCTCACATGTGTACATGACTACTGGAAACACTATGGCTTTATGGACCTTTGTCAGCTAATTGATGTCTCTGCTTTTAAATATGCAGTCTAGGTTTGTCATAGCTTTCCTTCAGTAGTAGCAAGAATCTCAATTTCATGCTGCAGTTACCATCTGCAATGATTTTGGAACACAAGAAAATAAAATCTGTCACTGCTTCCACTTTTTACCCATCTGTTTGCATGAAGTGATGGGACTGGATGCCGTGATCTTCATCTTTTGAATGTTGAGTTTTTTTTTTTTTTTTAAATTTAATTTCTTCCTATATATATTTTTTTTCCTTTATTTTAAAGATTTTACAGAGTTTTGTTGTTCACCAAATGTTGAGTTTTAAGCCAGCTTTTTCACTCTCTTCTTTCACCCTCATCAAGAGTCTCTTTAGTTCCTCTTCACTTTCTACCATTAGACCTCTTCACTTTCTACCATTAGAGTGGTATCATCTGCACATCAGAGGTTGTTGATATTTCTCAGATCAAGATATGAGGTAATCTTGATTCCAGCTTGTGATTCATCCAACCTGGCATTTTGCATGATGTACTCTGCATATAAGTTAAATAATCAGGGGTGACAATATACAGTCTTGACACACTCCTTTCCCAATTTTGAACCAGTCGGTTGTTCTATGTCTGTTCTAACTGTTGCTTCTTAACTTGCATATGGGTTTTTCTGGAGACAGGTAAGGTGGGCTGGTAGTCCCATCTCTTTAAGAATTTTCCACAGTCTGTTATGATCCCCAGAGTTAAAGGCTTCAGCATAGTCAGTGGAGCAGACAGAAGTAGATGTTTTTCTGGAATTACCTTGTTTTCTCTATGATCAGTTGGCAGATTGATCTCTGTTCCTCTGCCTTTTTTTTTTTTAATTTTTTGTTTGTTTTTTTGTTTTTTTTCTTTATTGTCACCGTCTGCCTTTTTTAAACTCAGCTTGTACATCTGGAAGTTCTCAGTTCATATACTGCTGAAGCCTAGCTTGAAGGATTTTGCACATAACCTTACTGGCATGTGAAATGAATGCAGTTGTACACTAGTTGGAGCATTCTTTGGCACTGCCCTTCTTTGGGATTGGAATGAAAACTGACCTTTTCTAGTTCTGTGACCACTGCTGAGTTTTCCAAATTTGCTGACATATTGAGTGTAGCACTTTTAACAGCATCATCTTTTAGGATTTTGAATATTGATACATGGTAGCATGCAATAGTACTCTTAAATATTTGTGTTGTATAATTACTTGTGCACGTACTTATATGGGAGCTTTTTTTGTGTTATTCATTAGGATTGAATTAAACAAAATTAAGGATATCGTTTCTTTCAATGTAGTACTGCACTACTACATGCTCACGTGTCAATTTTTTTTTCCCTTCCAGGGCTATTGTGTTTGTTGTGGATAGTGCAGCCTTCCAACGAGAGGTAAAAGATGTGGCCGAGTTTCTATATCAAGTCCTCCTTGACAGTATAGGTCTGAAGAACACACCATCATTCTTAATTGCTTGTAATAAGCAAGGTACTGTCATGTTTTCTGGTAATAATAGTTGAGATTTTCCTGGGATTGCTACTAAGTGAATACAGTTATCTACAGTAGTTGTTACTCAGAATGAGAGACAGTTGCTAATGAACTGTAAATTAAGGATTTTAAATCTTGAAATTTATTTATGCTCAGCATTTTGTTTTGCCTCCATTATCAGGCTGTTCTAAGGAGACAAAAGAATGATTATTATTATTTATTCTTTGATGCAGTGATTTTTTAAACAAGTTTGCCATGCAGCACATTTCATCAAGGAAAGGTTGCAGATGTATTTTTCTTTAAACTCATAAGAATGAAAAACATTGTAGTCTCAGACAATAAAAGTAGACTTTAGTTTTATTACTTTTAAAATCAGATTAGAAGTGATATCAGCATCATGAGGTGTGAGACACCCTCTTTGTCTCTTTCCTTCATTCTACAACTCGTGAAACATATACAACTCAACAGAGGTTCCTCTGTCTAGCACACTAGGAAAGGAGAGACATCCACAAGTCTGCTTCTGAAGATGGGTAGACTAGAGTACATAGAGGAGGTAAAACTAGGGGAACAGTAGAAGAAACGCCTATGGTCTTGGCCCTTGGCCACAGTGGCCGAGCCTGAAGGCCCAGAGAGCCCTGTAGCAACAGGAGGACAGGACACATGATTCCAGCCTACTTCTGTGACCACTGCTAGTTTTCCAAATTTGCTGACATATTGAGTGTAGCACTTTTAACAGCATCATCTTTTAGGATTTTGAATATTGATACATGGTAGCATGCAATAGTACTCTTAAATATTTGTGTTGTATAATTACTTGTGCACGTACTTATATGGGAGCTTTTTTTGTGTTATTCATTAGGATTGAATTAAACAAAATTAAGGATATCGTTTCTTTCAATGTAGTACTGCACTACTACATGCTCACGTGTCAATTTTTTTTTCCCTTCCAGGGCTATTGTGTTTGTTGTGGATAGTGCAGCCTTCCAACGAGAGGTAAAAGATGTGGCCGAGTTTCTATATCAAGTCCTCCTTGACAGTATAGGTCTGAAGAACACACCATCATTCTTAATTGCTTGTAATAAGCAAGGTACTGTCATGTTTTCTGGTAATAATAGTTGAGATTTTCCTGGGATTGCTACTAAGTGAATACAGTTATCTACAGTAGTTGTTACTCAGAATGAGAGACAGTTGCTAATGAACTGTAAATTAAGGATTTTAAATCTTGAAATTTATTTATGCTCAGCATTTTGTTTTGCCTCCATTATCAGGCTGTTCTAAGGAGACAAAAGAATGATTATTATTATTTATTCTTTGATGCAGTGATTTTTTAAACAAGTTTGCCATGCAGCACATTTCATCAAGGAAAGGTTGCAGATGTATTTTTCTTTAAACTCATAAGAATGAAAAACATTGTAGTCTCAGACAATAAAAGTAGACTTTAGTTTTATTACTTTTAAAATCAGATTAGAAGTGATATCAGCATCATGAGGTGTGAGACACCCTCTTTGTCTCTTTCCTTCATTCTACAACTCGTGAAACATATACAACTCAACAGAGGTTCCTCTGTCTAGCACACTAGGAAAGGAGAGACATCCACAAGTCTGCTTCTGAAGATGGGTAGACTAGAGTACATAGAGGAGGTAAAACTAGGGGAACAGTAGAAGAAACGCCTATGGTCTTGGCCCTTGGCCACAGTGGCCGAGCCTGAAGGCCCAGAGAGCCCTGTAGCAACAGGAGGACAGGACACATGATTCCAGCCTACTTTGTTGCAGTAGTTCCTTTGGCCACAGGGAACCTAGCCGCAGCCATGATGGTGGGTCCTGGGACTGTAACCCCCTGGCTCAGAGCAGTGGTGCAAACTTTAAAACCTCAGATGTGGAGAAGGTGCCCATTACCCTGCCTCCGCTGCCCTTCCCCACCCTCCCTCCAGCAGCAGTGGCCATCCAGGCCACCCTGGAGCACAAGCATTCATGATGAAGGTACCAGTGACGCATCTGGTGGAGGTCATGGAGGATGGGAAGTGCCAGTTCTCAAACAGAGCCAGAGGCAGCTCAGGTATGAAAAGTGAAAAACTTGCCATATAGCAAGAAACATGAAAGAAACGCCCCCAATTTCTAATTTGATGAACTGTAAGAATAATCAAAAAAAAAAAAGAAAACACCCTTTATCTAGATAAGAAAGGTATTCGCTACTGCAAATGCACTGGCAGAGGAATAACTTGTTAAGTCCCATGTGAAATCACATGCACAGTGTCACAAAAATAAAATGATGTTCTCCAGAAGCAGACTTAAGTCATGGAAGATAGATTCATGAATTGTTTCTAACTGATTCAGAATTGAAAAATAGGTGTTATGAAGAAACTTAGCAAGCTACAAGAAAACTCAGGAAGGCAGTTCAGTGAGCTTAGGAATGAAATAAATGAAAGTGAGAGTTAGTGAGCTTGAAGATAGAGATGTAGAAATGATTCAAGTAGAAGTGGAGAGAGAACTAACATTTTTTTTAAATCTAGTGCGAACTATCCTGCTTCATTATCCTGTGTAAGAATAATGGTTATCCCAGAGCAAGAAGAGAGGGAGAATGGAGTAGAGAGTTTGTTTAAATAAACTTAAACTTATTTATTTAAATAAATAATAATGAAAATTTCACAAATCTGGGAAAGAACTGGATATACAAGTCCAAGTGTAAGAGAACACTTGATTATCTCAATGCTATAAAAGACCTTCTCCCAGACACATTGTGTTAAAATTGTCGCCTATGGTCTTGGCCCTTGGCCACAGTGGCCGAGCCTGAAGGCCCAGAGAGCCCTGTAGCAACAGGAGGACAGGACACATGATTCCAGCCTACTTTGTTGCAGTAGTTCCTTTGGCCACAGGGAACCTAGCCGCAGCCATGATGGTGGGTCCTGGGACTGTAACCCCCTGGCTCAGAGCAGTGGTGCAAACTTTAAAACCTCAGATGTGGAGAAGGTGCCCATTACCCTGCCTCCGCTGCCCTTCCCCACCCTCCCTCCAGCAGCAGTGGCCATCCAGGCCACCCTGGAGCACAAGCATTCATGATGAAGGTACCAGTGACGCATCTGGTGGAGGTCATGGAGGATGGGAAGTGCCAGTTCTCAAACAGAGCCAGAGGCAGCTCAGGTATGAAAAGTGAAAAACTTGCCATATAGCAAGAAACATGAAAGAAACGCCCCCAATTTCTAATTTGATGAACTGTAAGAATAATCAAAAAAAAAAGAAAACACCCTTTATCTAGATAAGAAAGGTATTCGCTACTGCAAATGCACTGGCAGAGGAATAACTTGTTAAGTCCCATGTGAAATCACATGCACAGTGTCACAAAAATAAAATGATGTTCTCCAGAAGCAGACTTAAGTCATGGAAGATAGATTCATGAATTGTTTCTAACTGATTCAGAATTGAAAAATAGGTGTTATGAAGAAACTTAGCAAGCTACAAGAAAACTCAGGAAGGCAGTTCAGTGAGCTTAGGAATGAAATAAATGAAAGTGAGAGTTAGTGAGCTTGAAGATAGAGATGTAGAAATGATTCAAGTAGAAGTGGAGAGAGAACTAACATTTTTTTTTTAAATCTAGTGCGAACTATCCTGCTTCATTATCCTGTGTAAGAATAATGGTTATCCCAGAGCAAGAAGAGAGGGAGAATGGAGTAGAGAGTTTGTTTAAATAAACTTAAACTTATTTATTTAAATAAATAATAATGAAAATTTCACAAATCTGGGGAAAGAACTGGATATACAAGTCCAAGTGTAAGAGAACACTTAATTATCTCAATGCTATAAAAAAGACCTTCTCCCAGACACATTGTGTTAAAATTGTCAAAATTAAATGGTAAAGAATTTTAAAGACATCCAGGGGAAAAAAAGACAGTAGCCTCCAAAGGAATTCCTATTAGGCTATCAGTTTTTTCAGCAGAAACTCTGTAGTAGGAAAGGATAGAATGACCTCACAAATATTAAAAAGACATTAAAAGATAAAAACTATCTGCCAGGAATCCTTGCAGCAAAGTTACCTTTCAGATATAAAGGAGAAATAAAGATTTTCTAAGATAAAAGCTGAATGAGTTCATTACCTCTAGACCTGCCTTTCAAGAAATATTGACGAGGCAGAAGTACACAATTTAGAGTAAGGTGATAGATTCAGAAAGTTGCAAATTTATGTTAGACTAGGTTGGTAAACAACGGTTGCATAAAGATTAAAGGTGAAAAAGCAGTAAAAATATTGTATTTGGTAATGAACTCACAGTATAAAAAGGGTAATTTGAGATAACAAAAGATAAAAGGGAAAGAGGAAAAGAACAGAACTCATATAGTGGCAGATGAAGATAAGATGCTATCAACAGAAAAAGGACTAATTTATCTATGAGATGTTTTATACAAATCTGATGGTAAGCATAAAATGTATGTCTAGAGCAGAGATGTGAAATATAAAAGAGGAGGAAACTAAGGAAAGCATGATAGTAAACTACCAACTAAGATGTCAGGCAGAAGCAATAGAGATACAGAACAACCAGAAAACAAAAAGATAAAATGGCAGTACTAAGTCCTCATTTAGCACTGAAAAAGTGAAAGTGTTAGTCTCTCTGTGTGTCCAACTCTTTGCAACCCCATGGACTGTGGACCACTCGGCTCCTCTGTCCATTGGATTCTCCAGGCAAAAGTACTGCCAGAGGGTCTTCCTGACCCAGGGATTGAACTCCGGTCTCCTGCATTGCAGGCAAACTCTATCTACTGAGCCATCAAGAAAGCCACATTTAAATTTAAATAAATAATAATGAAAATTTCACAAATCTGGGGAAAGAACTGGATATACAAGTCCAAGTGTAAGAGAACACTTAATTATCTCAATGCTATAAAAAAGACCTTCTCCCAGACACATTGTGTTAAAATTGTCAAAATTAAATGGTAAAGAATTTTAAAGACATCCAGGGAAAAAGACAGTAGCCTCCAAAGGAATTCCTATTAGGCTATCAGTTTTTTCAGCAGAAACTCTGTAGTAGGAAAGGATAGAATGACCTCACAAATATTAAAAAGACATTAAAAGATAAAAACTATCTGCCAGGAATCCTTGCAGCAAAGTTACCTTTCAGATATAAAGGAGAAATAAAGATTTTCTAAGATAAAAGCTGAATGAGTTCATTACCTCTAGACCTGCCTTTCAAGAAATATTGACGAGGCAGAAGTACACAATTTAGAGTAAGGTGATAGATTCAGAAAGTTGCAAATTTATGTTAGACTAGGTTGGTAAACAACGGTTGCATAAAGATTAAAGGTGAAAAAGCAGTAAAAATATTGTATTTGGTAATGAACTCACAGTATAAAAAGGGTAATTTGAGATAACAAAAGATAAAAGGGAAAGAGGAAAAGAACAGAACTCATATAGTGGCAGATGAAGATAAGATGCTATCAACAGAAAAAGGACTAATTTATCTATGAGATGTTTTATACAAATCTGATGGTAAGCATAAAATGTATGTCTAGAGCAGAGATGTGAAATATAAAAGAGGAGGAAACTAAGGAAAGCATGATAGTAAACTACCAACTAAGATGTCAGGCAGAAGCAATAGAGATACAGAACAACCAGAAAACAAAAAGATAAAATGGCAGTACTAAGTCCTCATTTAGCACTGAAAAAGTGAAAGTGTTAGTCTCTCTGTGTGTCCAACTCTTTGCAACCCCATGGACTGTGGACCACTCGGCTCCTCTGTCCATTGGATTCTCCAGGCAAAAGTACTGCCAGAGGGTCTTCCTGACCCAGGGATTGAACTCCGGTCTCCTGCATTGCAGGCAAACTCTATCTACTGAGCCATCAAGAAAGCCACATTTATCAGTAATCCCCTAAATATAAGTGGATTCAGTTCACCAATCAAAAAGCACAGAGTGGCTGGGTGTATTGAGAAACAAGACCCAGTTATATCCCGCCTTCCAGACTCAGCTCTGAAGAAAAACATAGGTTCAAAGTAAAGGGATGGGAAATGACACTTCAAGCAAATGGCAGCAAAAAGAAAGCAGGTGTAGCCATCTCAGATCAGATCAAAAGAGGAAAAAATATACCTGAAGATTAGTGAAAATATATAATACCAAAACCAATGGGATGCATCAAAAGCAGAACAAGCTTGTAGCAGTACTCCATACAAGAAAAATCTGTCTCAGAAAATCATGCACCTAAAGGAACTAGAAAAAGAATGTCAAGTTAAGTCCATAGTCAGTAGAAGGAAGGAAATAGTAAAAGTCAGATAGTAGAAAAGATCAGTGAAACTAAGAGCTGGTTCTTTGAAAAGATAAACAAAATCAACAAACCTTTAGCTAGACTCACAAAGAAAAATGAGAAGGCTCAGATAAATAAAATTAGAAATGAAAGAGGAGAAATTATACTGTGAATAGCCAATATACACAAACAAATAATGTAGAAGAAATTAATACATTCTTAACAAGCAACCTTCCAAGAAGGAATCTTGAAGGAATAGAACATCTGAACAGACAGTCATTAGTAAGGAAGCTAAAACAGTAGTCAAAAATCTTCGGAAAAAACTGTAGAGTCCAGGACCAGGTAGCTTCACCGGTAAATTCTACTAAACATTCAAAGATGATTTATTACGTATTCTAAAACTCTTCCAGAAGGTTGAGAGGAGGGAACACTTCCTAACTCATCTTATGAGGTCAACATTACCCTGATATCAAAGCCAGACAAGGATAATACATAAAAAACAAAATTACAACTCTTAGAGGAGAATATAGGCAAAACCCTCAAGGACATCAATCAAAGCAAGATCTTCTCTGACCCTCCTACTAGAATAGTGGAACTGAAAAGAAAAGTGAACACGTGGGACCTCATGATACTTAAAAGCTTTTGTACAGCAAAAGAAATTACAAAAAATCTCAACAGACACCCCAAAGAGTGGGAGAAAATCATAATAAATGAAGCAACAAAGAATTAATCTCCAAAATCTACAAGCAACTCAGACAACTCAGCACAGGAAAAACGAGCAACCCAATCAAAAAATGGGAAAAAGATCTAGAGACGCCTCTCCAAAGAGGACATACAGATGGCCCAAAAGCACATGAAACAATGCTCAACCTCGCTTATCATTAGAGAAATGCAAATTAAAACTACAGTGAGATACCACCTCACACCCGTCAGAATGGCCATCATCAACAAATTGACAGACAATAAATGCTGGAGAGGGTGTGGAGAAAAGGGAGCCCTCTTGCATTTCTGGTGGGAATGTAAATTGATACAACCTCTATGGAAGACAATATGGAGATTTCTTAAAAAACTAAAAATAGAAGCACCCTATGACCCAGCAATCCCACTATTAGGCCTATATCCTGATGAAATCAAAACTGAAAGAGGCACCTGTACCCCAGTGTTCATTGCAGCTCTCTATACAATAGCCAGAACATGGAAGCAACCTAGATGTCCATCGACAAATGAATGGATACAGAAGCTCTGGTCCATATATACAATGGAATACTACTAAGCTGTTAAAAGAAATGCAGAAGACTCAGTCCTAATGAGGTGGCTAGCTCTAGAACCTATCATAAAAAGTGAAGTAAGTCAAAAAGAGAAAGACAAGTACAATATACTATCTCATATATGTGGGAATCTAGTAAGATGGTCATGATAACACGCAGTGAACTCATGGAAAAACAGAGAATAGACATAAGACATTGTGAGTGACAGTGAGAGGGAAGCATGGACATTCAAAGATGATTTATTACGTATTCTAAAACTCTTCCAGAAGGTTGAGAGGAGGGAACACTTCCTAACTCATCTTATGAGGTCAACATTACCCTGATATCAAAGCCAGACAAGGATAATACATAAAAAACAAAATTACAACTCTTAGAGGAGAATATAGGCAAAACCCTCAAGGACATCAATCAAAGCAAGATCTTCTCTGACCCTCCTACTAGAATAGTGGAACTGAAAAGAAAAGTGAACACGTGGGACCTCATGATACTTAAAAGCTTTTGTACAGCAAAAGAAATTACAAAAAATCTCAACAGACACCCCAAAGAGTGGGAGAAAATCATAATAAATGAAGCAACAAAGAATTAATCTCCAAAATCTACAAGCAACTCAGACAACTCAGCACAGGAAAAACGAGCAACCCAATCAAAAAATGGGAAAAAGATCTAGAGACGCCTCTCCAAAGAGGACATACAGATGGCCCAAAAGCACATGAAACAATGCTCAACCTCGCTTATCATTAGAGAAATGCAAATTAAAACTACAGTGAGATACCACCTCACACCCGTCAGAATGGCCATCATCAACAAATTGACAGACAATAAATGCTGGAGAGGGTGTGGAGAAAAGGGAGCCCTCTTGCATTTCTGGTGGGAATGTAAACTGATACAACCTCTGTGGAAGACAATATGGAGATTTCTTAAAAAACTAAAAATAGAAGCACCCTATGACCCAGCAATCCCACTACTAGGCCTATATCCTATTGAAATCAAAACTGAAAGAGGCACCTGTACCCCAGTGTTCATTGCAGCTCTCTATACAATAGCCAGAACATGGAAGCAACCTAGATGTCCATCGACAAATGAATGGATACAGAAGCTCTGGTCCATATATACAATGGAATACTACTAAGCTGTTAAAAGAAATGCAGAAGACTCAGTCCTAATGAGGTGGCTAGCTCTAGAACCTATCATAAAAAGTGAAGTAAGTCAAAAAGAGAAAGACAAGTACAATATACTATCTCATATATGTGGGAATCTAGTAAGATGGTCATGATAACACGCAGTGAACTCATGGAAAAACAGAGAATAGACATAAGGACATTGTGGAGACTGAACAGTGAGAGGGAAGCATGGAGGGAGTAACATGGAAACCTATACTGTTATGTGTGGAAAAGATAGCTATTGTCATTGTGCTAAGGGAATGGGAGTACCTACAATAACTTGGGGCGATGGTCTGGAGGGGTGGGAGGGGGGAAACTGGCTGGGGGGAGGGTCCAGGGATATGCATATGAATGATCTGGGAACATACATGTTGGTGAACAACAAAACTCTATAAAATCTTTAAAGTAAAGAATAAAAAAAATATATATATAAAAAGAAAATTACAGGTGAATATCTCTGGTGTATGTGATACAGAAACTCTGAACAAAGTATTAGTAAACCAAATAGAGCAATATATTAAATGGATCATACACTATGATCAAGTGGGATTTATTTCAGAGTTGCAGGGATGATTTAATATCTGCAAGTCAACATGTTACATTTTAAAATCAGTAAATGCAGGAAAATCTTATGACAAAATTTAACATCCAGGTGTGATAAAAACTCACTAAAATCAATATAGAAAGAATATATCTCAACATAATAAAAGGCTGTGCATGTCAAACCCACAGCTGACATCATACACAACTGTGAAAAACTGAAAGCTGTCCCCCTAAGATCAGGAACACCACACGGAGGCCCACTCTTGTCACTCATTCAACATACCTAAAGACTCCACCAAAGCCTATTAGAAATAATAAATGAGTACAGTAACGTTGCAGGAGACAAAATCAAAATACAGATATCTGTTGTGTGTCTGTACACCAACAGAAAACCAGCTGAAAGAGAAATTAGGAAAACACTAGCATTTAAAATTGCAGCAAAAGTAATCATTAAAAAACCCAAGAATACATTTAATCAAGGATGGGAATTCCCTTGGTAGCCCAGTGATTAGGACTCTGTGCTTTTGTTGAGGGCACAGGTTCAATCCCTGGTTGGGGAACAAAGGTCCTACAACACACTAAAATCTATAAAACTTTGTTGAAAGAAATGGAAAAATGTTTCATGGTCCTGAACTGCAAGAATTAACATTGTTAAAATGTCCATTTTTCCTGTAGCAATCTCCAGATTCATTGTAAGAAAAGTGGACATGTGAGACATGGAAACAAGTGAGAGGGAAGCATGGAGGAGTAACATGGAAACCTATGCTGTAATGTGTGGAAAAGATAGCTATTGTCATTGTTCTAAGGGAATAGGAGTCCCTACAATAACTTGGGGCGATGGTCTGGAGGGGTGGGAGGGGGGAAACTGGCTGGGGGGAGGGTCCAGGGATATGCATATGAATGATCTGGGAACATACATGTTGGTGAACAACAAAACTCTATAAAATCTTTAAAGTAAAGAATAAAAAAAATATATATATAAAAAGAAAATTACAGGTGAATATCTCTGGTGTATGTGATACAGAAACTCTGAACAAAGTATTAGTAAACCAAATAGAGCAATATATTAAATGGATCATACACTATGATCAAGTGGGATTTATTTCAGAGTTGCAGGGATGATTTAATATCTGCAAGTCAACATGTTACATTTTAAAATCAGTAAATGCAGGAAAATCTTATGACAAAATTTAACATCCAGGTGTGATAAAAACTCACTAAAATCAATATAGAAAGAATATATCTCAACATAATAAAAGGCTGTGCATGTCAAACCCACAGCTGACATCATACACAACTGTGAAAAACTGAAAGCTGTCCCCCTAAGATCAGGAACACCACACGGAGGCCCACTCTTGTCACTCATTCAACATACCTAAAGACTCCACCAAAGCCTATTAGAAATAATAAATGAGTACAGTAACGTTGCAGGAGACAAAATCAAAATACAGATATCTGTTGTGTGTCTGTACACCAACAGAAAACCAGCTGAAAGAGAAATTAGGAAAACACTAGCATTTAAAATTGCAGCAAAAGTAATCATTAAAAAACCCAAGAATACATTTAATCAAGGATGGGAATTCCCTTGGTAGCCCAGTGATTAGGACTCTGTGCTTTTGTTGAGGGCACAGGTTCAATCCCTGGTTGGGGAACAAAGGTCCTACAACACACTAAAATCTATAAAACTTTGTTGAAAGAAATGGAAAAATGTTTCATGGTCCTGAACTGCAAGAATTAACATTGTTAAAATGTCCATTTTTCCTGTAGCAATCTCCAGATTCATTGTAAGAATCCCTGTCAAATCCTTAATGACATTTTTCACATAAATAGAACAGAAATTCCTTACATTTGTATAGAACCATGAAAGACTGAAGAACCAAAGCAATTGTTAGAAAAATGAACAAAGCTGGAAGTATCACACACTCTTATTTCAAGTTATACTACAAAGCTTTAGTAATGAAAACAGCATGGCATTTGGCAGGAAAAGAGGTTACCAGGACAGAACTGAGAGCCCAGAAATAAACCCACACATATATGGAAGATTAATTTACAACAAAGAACATACAATGGAGAAAGGACAATCTGTTCAGTCAGTACTGTTGGGAAAACTGTACAGCCACGTGCAAAAGAGTAAAACTGAACCATTTCCTTACACTATACACAAAAACTAACTCAAAATGGATTAAAGACTTGAACAGAAGATTTGAAACCATAAAACTCTTAAAAGAAAACAGGAATTTCGGACTTTGACATTGGGTTTAGCAGTTTGTTTTTGGATCTGTCTTCCTCAGGCAAGGCAGGCAAAAGCAAAAATAAACAAATGGTACTATATCAGACTAAAAAACTGCGCAGCATAGGAAATCATCAGCAAAATGAAAAGACAATTACTGAATGGAAGAAGATATTGTCACATCATGTATCTGTTAAAGGGTTAATATCCAAAATATATAGGGAACCCATATAATTCAACAACAACAACAAAATGAACAGCCTAATTTTAAAATGGAGAGCGATCAGGATAGATGTTTTTCTAAAAAAGATATGCAGATGGTCAGCAGGCACATATGCATTTGCTCATCACTAATGAAGATGAACATCATTAACTATTAGGGAAATGCAAATCAAAACCACAGTTACCTCACACCCGTTAGAGTTAGTGCTGTCAAAAAGAGAAGAAACAGGTGTTAGCAAGGATATGGAGAAAAGGGAACTCTTGTGCACTGTTGATTGTAAGGTAAATTGGTGTAGCCACTGTGAAAAACAGTATGGATAGTCCTCAGATAGTTAAGGATAGACCTACTATAATCCAGTTAGTCTGCCTCTGGGTAATTATGCAGAGATAACAAAAACATGCCATATGGTGGTGGATGGAAGCTAAGCTTTTGGGAGTAAGCAGGGTGTAGTGTATGCAGAAATTGAGTCATAATGTTTCACATGAAACATATAATGTTATAAACTAGTGTTACCTCAATAATAAGATAAAATAATCTTTCCTTAAACAAGTTTAAATGAGATAGACTAGCTGATCTCTATTGGCTGACCTCTTTCAGACCTAATGTTCTCATTCTATGAGGAACCCAATGCATTTCTCACAGGAGAACTAGTAATAACCCTAGCAGTGACTAGTCAAAAACAGCCTTAAGGCTGTTAGCTGACCTTTTTGTATTGTTTTATTTAGTATAAGAAGAAAAAGTTATATTTATTTTGCTTTTGGTGGTGCCAAAGCAGTGCTTTACCAAAGTGCACTTGATATTGTAACATGTGATCTTAGTGTCAGCTGGATTTCCTTACACTATACACAAAACTAACTCCAAATGGATTAAAGACTTGAACAGAAGATTTGAAACCATAAAACTCTTAAAAGAAAACAGGAATTTCGGACTTTGACATTGGGTTTAGCAGTTTGTTTTTGGATCTGTCTTCCTCAGGCAAGGCAGGCAAAAGCAAAATAAACAAATGGTACTATATCAGACTAAAAAACTGCGCAGCATAGGAAATCATCAGCAAAATGAAAAGACAATTACTGAATGGAAGAAGATATTGTCACATCATGTATCTGTTAAAGGGTTAATATCCAAAATATATAGGGAACCCATATAATTCAACAACAACAACAAAATGAACAGCCTAATTTTAAAATGGAGAGCGATCAGGATAGATGTTTTTCTAAAAAAGATATGCAGATGGTCAGCAGGCACATATGCATTTGCTCATCACTAATGAAGATGAACATCATTAACTATTAGGGAAATGCAAATCAAAACCACAGTTACCTCACACCGTTAGAGTTAGTGCTGTCAAAAAGAGAAGAAACAGGTGTTAGCAAGGATATGGAGAAAAGGGAACTCTTGTGCACTGTTGATTGTAAGGTAAATTGGTGTAGCCACTGTGAAAAACAGTATGGATAGTCCTCAGATAGTTAAGGATAGACCTACTATAATCCAGTTAGTCTGCCTCTGGGTAATTATGCAGAGATAACAAAAACATGCCATATGGTGGTGGATGGAAGCTAAGCTTTTGGGAGTAAGCAGGGTGTAGTGTATGCAGAAATTGAGTCATAATGTTTCACATGAAACATATAATGTTATAAACTAGTGTTACCTCAATAATAAGATAAAATAATCTTTCCTTAAACAAGTTTAAATGAGATAGACTAGCTGATCTCTATTGGCTGACCTCTTTCAGACCTAATGTTCTCATTCTATGAGGAACCCAATGCATTTCTCACAGGAGAACTAGTAATAACCCTAGCAGTGACTAGTCAAAAACAGCCTTAAGGCTGTTAGCTGACCTTTTTGTATTGTTTTATTTAGTATAAGAAGAAAAAGTTATATTTATTTTGCTTTTGGTGGTGCCAAAGCAGTGCTTTACCAAAGTGCACTTGATATTGTAACATGTGATCTTAGTGTCAGCTGGAAATGTTCTTAGTTTAGTTTTATAAACCCACCACTTGGGTATTTCTGTTGGAGTGAAAGCTCTTGTTAAAATCACAAAGCTGGTTAACTTATCTTTTTGTCACATTGGTTGGATGCATATGTGTTGATTTAAAATGTCTGTAAGATGTAGAAAACTTTTATGGAAGAACTGGTCAATTTTAAGGTCACCAGCTTAATATATTTATATATATTACTATAATATAAATATTTGTGCAAATATAAAGCTTACTTTGATGGAGGGAGGGATAAGTTGTGAGTTTGGGATTGACATATACTCACCTACTGTGTTTAAAATAGATAACCAACAAGAACCTATTATGTAGCACAGGGAACTGCTCAATATTCTGTAATAACCTAAATGGGGAAAGAATTTGAGAAAAAGTAAATATATGTATATGTGTAACTGAATCAGTTTGTTATACACCTGAAACTAACATTATATATCAACTATAATCCAATATAAAATAAATTTTTTAAAAATGGTGAGGCAAAGAAATTTATATTTAAATAGGAATTTTCTGTATTTGCAAGAAGTCTTGGGAAAAGGCCCTGTTTAAACAATGTCTTTGTTTCTTTACAGACATTACAATGGCAAAATCAGCAAAGTTAATTCAGCAGCAGCTTGAAAAGGAAATGTAAGTAAGAATAAGTCCTACTGATTAATTGTATATCGTAACACTTCACAAATATGTATATATTGTTTAAAGGCTTTGGTTTTGTGTGATTACCACAATTATCCTGAAGATTAGTGTGAAATACACTTTTTAAATAATTGTCAACAGAATTAATGAGAATTATAAAAAGTATTAATGGAATGTTTATAGATATTTAGCATTTTCATGGAAAAGAACAATAGTAATAACCCTAGCAGTGACTAGTCAAAAACAGCCTTAAGGCTGTTAGCTGACCTTTTTGTATTGTTTTATTTAGTATAAGAAGAAAAAGTTATATTTATTTTGCTTTTGGTGGTGCCAAAGCAGTGCTTTACCAAAGTGCACTTGATATTGTAACATGTGATCTTAGTGTCAGCTGGAAATGTTCTTAGTTTAGTTTTATAAACCCACCACTTGGGTATTTCTGTTGGAGTGAAAGCTCTTGTTAAAATCACAAAGCTGGTTAACTTATCTTTTTGTCACATTGGTTGGATGCATATGTGTTGATTTAAAATGTCTGTAAGATGTAGAAAACTTTTATGGAAGAACTGGTCAATTTTAAGGTCACCAGCTTAATATATTTATATATATTACTATAATATAAATATTTGTGCAAATATAAAGCTTACTTTGATGGAGGGAGGGATAAGTTGTGAGTTTGGGATTGACATATACTCACCTACTGTGTTTAAAATAGATAACCAACAAGAACCTATTATGTAGCACAGGGAACTGCTCAATATTCTGTAATAACCTAAATGGGGAAAGAATTTGAGAAAAAGTAAATATATGTATATGTGTAACTGAATCAGTTTGTTATACACCTGAAACTAACATTATATATCAACTATAATCCAATATAAAATAAATTTTTTAAAAATGGTGAGGCAAAGAAATTTATATTTAAATAGGAATTTTCTGTATTTGCAAGAAGTCTTGGGAAAAGGCCCTGTTTAAACAATGTCTTTGTTTCTTTACAGACATTACAATGGCAAAATCAGCAAAGTTAATTCAGCAGCAGCTTGAAAAGGAAATGTAAGTAAGAATAAGTCCTACTGATTAATTGTATATCGTAACACTTCACAAATATGTATATATTGTTTAAAGGCTTTGGTTTTGTGTGATTACCACAATTATCCTGAAGATTAGTGTGAAATACACTTTTTAAATAATTGTCAACAGAATTAATGAGAATTATAAAAAGTATTAATGGAATGTTTATAGATATTTAGCATTTTCATGGAAAGAAAATCTCAGGTTTATTAAAATTGTAAACTCAATTTGTTTTCCCACTATTTCCAGCCATAGCTTATAGTAGATATGAAAGGTTTTAAAAACAAAAAATTTGAAAGTCATGGAAATTTTTGTTGACAGAATAAGAAAGGAACTCTTTGGAAAGAGAGAAAAGTCTGTGATGTGATTTTGTAGCGTGTCTTTTTGTTTTCAAGCTGTGTGACAATATCATGTAGCTTGATTTAGCTTTTAAAAATTTGTGAATTAAGCTATAAGCATTTGAATTTTAAAGAATCTAGTGTATCTTTTTTTTTTTTTAACTTTTTTTTTTTAATTTTTTTATTTACAAACTGTTGTGTCGAGGGCTGATCTAGCGTATCTTTGTGTTCTGATTTGTAAGAGCTAGCTAACAGGTTGATACCATCAACAATATAATAGAGCAAGTTATTTTTTATTATTGCTGTTGTATAAGGATGTTTTTAATAAAAAGATTCTGATGAAATTATATCAGTTTCAATTTTTAGTACATTTTTTCCCACTATCATTTATGTTCTCCTTTATTCATTTAACAAACATCTATAATTTATCTAATGTATGCTAAGACCTGCAATAGGATGCAGCTATAGGAAGAAGTGTGATATAGTTTCGGGAGCTTAGCCTCTAGTAGAATATGATTTGCTTCAGAGATTGACAAACTCCTATTTGAGGATCTGCAAGCAAAGTGGTTTTACATTTTTATGTGACAGGTAAGAAAGGAAGAAAAGTAGAAAAATAATAATGTGACAGAGACCATCACCTACAAACCCCAAGTATTAATTTATGACTTTACAGAAAAATTTTACTAGCCAGTCTGTCATTTTCTGTGGTTGCTTTTGTTTTTGTTATTTTTCAATTGAGAATTATGTATTTAGTTCCATATGCTTTAAACTTTTTAATATAAGTAGGTGAGTAAAGTTAGCCAGTCAGATTTATCAAAGACGTTGAATATCAAAAGAAAATTTAACTCCTTTATTGAGGTATAATTGATATGTAGAAAGCTGTGCATATTTAATGTATACAAGTCAATTTTGGGTTAAGCATACACCTGACAAAACAATCAAGGCCATAAAAATATCCAGTACTTTCCAGGGTTTCTTCCTACCTGTTTCATTATTGTATGTCTATGTATTTTGTGAGAATGCTTAATGTAAGAGCTACGCTATAAGCAGGTTTTAACTGTATAGCACTTATTATTTGCATAACTTAAACTTTATATTAATACCATTTGACCATCATCTCCCCATTTCTCCCTCCCCCAGCCTTGGCAGCCACCATTCTGCTCTTTGCTTCAGCACATTTGACGGTTTTTGATTCCATGTACAAGTGACATCGTATGCTATTTGTCTTACTATGTCTATTGATATTTCACGTAGCATAATGTCCTCTAGGTTCGTGCATGTTGTTGTGATGGCAGGAATTTCTTTTGTAGGGCTAAATAATACTCTGTTGTATGTTTTCTGTATTTTCTTTGTTCGTCCTTCAGTGGACACTTAGGTTGCTCCGTATATATCAGCTATTGTTAATAATGCCGCAGTGAACATGGGAGTGCATATCCTTCTCTGAGATCCTGATTTCATTTCCTTTGCATAAACATCCAGATGTGGAATTACTGAATCATGTAGTACTCTGTAATTTTTGGAGGAATTTCCGTGCTGTTTCTATTATGGCTGTACCAATTTACCCACCAACAATGTACCAAGGTTCCTTTTTCTGCATATCTTTGCAACATTACCTTTTTATTTCCCCTAATGTTAGTAATTCTGTCTGATTGTGGTTTTGATTTGTATTTCCCTGATAGTTAGTGATGTTTATCATCTTGTCATGTTTTTGTTGACTATTTGTATGTCCTCTGTGTCTGTTTAGATCCTTTGCCCACTTTTTAAAAATTTTATTTATTTACTTACTTGTGGCTGTGCTGGATAAAGACCCATGCTGGATGTGGGCTCTCTGTAGTTGCAGTGAGTGGGGCTGTGGTGTGCAGGTTCTCACTGCAGTGGCTTCTCTTGTTGTGGAGCATGGACTCTAGGACTTAAGGACTTTAGTAGTTAGGCATATGGGCTCAGAAAACATGGAACATGAACTCCTTTATTGAGGTATAATTGATATGTAGAAAGCTGTGCATATTTAATGTATACAAGTCAATTTTGGGTTAAGCATACACCTGACAAAACAATCAAGGCCATAAAAATATCCAGTACTTTCCAGGGTTTCTTCCTACCTGTTTCATTATTGTATGTCTATGTATTTTGTGAGAATGCTTAATGTAAGAGCTACGCTATAAGCAGGTTTTAACTGTATAGCACTTATTATTTGCATAACTTAAACTTTATATTAATACCATTTGACCATCATCTCCCCATTTCTCCCTCCCCCAGCCTTGGCAGCCACCATTCTGCTCTTTGCTTCAGCACATTTGACGGTTTTTGATTCCATGTACAAGTGACATCGTATGCTATTTGTCTTACTATGTCTATTGATATTTCACGTAGCATAATGTCCTCTAGGTTCGTGCATGTTGTTGTGATGGCAGGAATTTCTTTTGTAGGGCTAAATAATACTCTGTTGTATGTTTTCTGTATTTTCTTTGTTCGTCCTTCAGTGGACACTTAGGTTGCTCCGTATATATCAGCTATTGTTAATAATGCCGCAGTGAACATGGGAGTGCATATCCTTCTCTGAGATCCTGATTTCATTTCCTTTGCATAAACATCCAGATGTGGAATTACTGAATCATGTAGTACTCTGTAATTTTTGGAGGAATTTCCGTGCTGTTTCTATTATGGCTGTACCAATTTACCCACCAACAATGTACCAAGGTTCCTTTTTCTGCATATCTTTGCAACATTACCTTTTTATTTCCCCTAATGTTAGTAATTCTGTCTGATTGTGGTTTTGATTTGTATTTCCCTGATAGTTAGTGATGTTTATCATCTTGTCATGTTTTTGTTGACTATTTGTATGTCCTCTGTGTCTGTTTAGATCCTTTGCCCACTTTTTAAAAATTTTATTTATTTACTTACTTGTGGCTGTGCTGGATAAAGACCCATGCTGGATGTGGGCTCTCTGTAGTTGCAGTGAGTGGGGGCTGTGGTGTGCAGGTTCTCACTGCAGTGGCTTCTCTTGTTGTGGAGCATGGACTCTAGGACTTAAGGACTTTAGTAGTTAGGCATATGGGCTCAGAAAACATGGAACATGGGCCCCGTTGCTCTGTATCATGTGGAATCCTCCCAGACCAGGGATTGAACCAGTGTCCCCTGTATTGCGAGGCAGACTCCCAACCACTGGACCACTAGGGAAGCCCTTTTGTCCATTTTTTAAATTGAATTATTTGTTTTGCTTTTTTTTTTTTTAAACTGAGTTATATGAGCTCCTTATGTATTTTGGGTATTAACCCTAATCAGATACATGGTCTAGAGATATTTCCCACATTCCATAGGTTATCTTTCCATTTGGTTGTTTTCTTTTGCTGTACAGAAGCATTTTAGTTTGATGTAATCACGCTTGTTTATGTTTGCTTTTGTTGTCTGCTTTTGGTCTCGTGTCTTAAAACTAACTGCCACAGCACCAGTGTTGGTGAGCATTTTCTTCTTGGATTTTTATGGTTTCAGGTCTTATATTTAAGTCTTCAATCAATTATGAGTTGATTTTGTGTATGGTATAACATGAGGGTCCAGTTTCATTGTTTTACATGTGAATATCCAGCTTTCCCAGCACTGTTATTTGAAGAAACTATCCTTTTCCTCTTATGTATTCTTATCATCTTTTTTTTTCTTTTTTTAAAAAATTTTAGCCTGTTTTGTTGGTCTTTTATTATTTATTCTCATCCATCTTTTATTCTTTGGCCTGTGTGGGCCTCCCATTGCAGTGGCCTCTCTTGTTGAAGAGCATCGGTTCTGGGCACATGCACTTGAGCGCTGACTCATGATTGGACACACCAGTCCAGCCATTCGTGGCCTGTGGCATCTTCCCGGGCCAGGAATTGAACCGGTGCCCCTTAAACCGCAAGGCAGACTCCTTATCCACTGTACAACCAGGGGAGCCTCCTTGTATCATCTTTGTTGAAGATAAATTGACTGTATGTGTGAGTTTGTCCTGGGATCTCTATTCTATTGATCTATGTGTTTTTTTAAACTACCATATTGAGGTTTTTTTTCTTTTTTTTTACCATATTGTTTTGATTACCATAGGTTTGCGATATAATTTGAAATCTGGAAGTTTGATGCCTCCAGATGTATTATTTTTACTCAAAGATTATTTTGAGTATTATAGTTCTTTTGTGATTGAATTCTAGCATTCTTATTCTATTTATGTGGAAAATTCCATTGAAATATTGATTGAGATTCCATTAAATCTATAGGTGGATATTTAATATCATAAACTAACAAGAGATATGTTTCCATTTATTTGTGTCTTCAGTTTCCTTCATCACTATTTTATAGTTTTCAGTGTACAGATCTTTCACCTTCATTAAATTTATGCCTAAATATTTTACTGTTTTTGATGCTATTATAAATAGTATCAAAAGATTTATTTTCTTGGTTTCTTTTTCTGATAGCTTATTAGTGCATTTGAAACAGAACTGATTTTTGTATGTTTGTTTTTGTATCCTGCAATTTTATTGAGTTTATTAGTTCTGTTTTTTCGGTGGTGTCTAAGGTTTTTTATATTTAAGATAAAGTCAGAGATAATTTTATTCCTTTCTGACTTTCTATTTTATTTTATTTTGCTTTTACAGAGTTTTGTTGTTTACAGCTCTGTATAATCCCAGATTCATCATAGGCATTTCTTTGATCCCTCCCACCCCTCCAGGTTTCTTAGTCCTGCTCTAAGATCCCTTAATTCAACAGTGCATTCACAATGGTTATCTCTTTTACATATGATAATGTAGGTTTGCATGTTACTCTTTCCAGACTTCTTACTTACTCTTCCCTCCTCTCAGTGTCCATAGATCTGTTCTTAGTGTCTGTTTCTCCATTGCTGTTCTGTCTGTGTATTTATCAGTATCATCGTACTAGATTCCATATATATGTGTTAGTATACTGTATTTGTATACCTCATTAGGGCTGATTCTTCTGCATTTCTTTTTACAGCTGAGAAGTACTCTATTATATATATGTACCATAGTTTGTTTATCCATTCATTCGTCAGTGGGCGTCTAGGTTACTTCCATGTTCCAGCTATTGTATAGCGAGCTGCAATGAACATTGGTGTATAGGTGCTTCTTTCAGTTTTGATTTCATCAGGGTATAAGCCTAAGAGTGGGATTACTGGCTTGTAGGTTGCTTCTATTTTTAAGTTTTTAAGGAATCTCCATACTGTCTTCCATAGCGGCTGTACCAATTTACATTCCCACCAGCAGTGGAAGAGTGTTCCCTTTTCTCCACACCCCTCCAGCATTTATTGTTTGTAGATTTTTTGGTGATGGCCATTCTGACTAGTATGAGGTGATATCTCATTGTAGTTAGGATTTGCATTTCTCTACGAATGAGCAACGTTGAACATCTAAATGTGTTTTTGGGCCATGCATATGTCCTCTTTGGAAAGATGTCTGTTTAGGTTTTTTCCCATTTTTTTTGATTGGGTTGTTCGTATTTCCAGTGCTGAGTTGTCTGAGTTGCTTGTAGATTTTGGAACTTAAAATTTTTGTATGTTTGTTTTTGTATCCTGCAATTTTATTGAGTTTATTAGTTCTGTTTTTTCGGTGGTGTCTAAGGTTTTTTATATTTAAGATAAAGTCAGAGATAATTTTATTCCTTTCTGACTTTCTATTTTATTTTATTTTGCTTTTACAGAGTTTTGTTGTTTACAGCTCTGTATAATCCCAGATTCATCATAGGCATTTCTTTGATCCCTCCCACCCTCCAGGTTTCTTAGTCCTGCTCTAAGATCCCTTAATTCAACAGTGCATTCACAATGGTTATCTCTTTTACATATGATAATGTAGGTTTGCATGTTACTCTTTCCAGACTTCTTACTTACTCTTCCCTCCTCTCAGTGTCCATAGATCTGTTCTTAGTGTCTGTTTCTCCATTGCTGTTCTGTCTGTGTATTTATCAGTATCATCGTACTAGATTCCATATATATGTGTTAGTATACTGTATTTGTATACCTCATTAGGGCTGATTCTTCTGCATTTCTTTTTACAGCTGAGAAGTACTCTATTATATATATGTACCATAGTTTGTTTATCCATTCATTCGTCAGTGGGCGTCTAGGTTACTTCCATGTTCCAGCTATTGTATAGCGAGCTGCAATGAACATTGGTGTATAGGTGCTTCTTTCAGTTTTGATTTCATCAGGGTATAAGCCTAAGAGTGGGATTACTGGCTTGTAGGTTGCTTCTATTTTTAAGTTTTTAAGGAATCTCCATACTGTCTTCCATAGCGGCTGTACCAATTTACATTCCCACCAGCAGTGGAAGAGTGTTCCCTTTTCTCCACACCCCTCCAGCATTTATTATATGTAGATTTTTGATGATGGCCATTCTGACTGGTATGAGGTGATATCTCATTGTAGTTAGGATTTGCCTTTCTCTAATAATGAGCAACATTGAACATCTAAATGTGTTTTTTCGCCATGTGTATGTCTTCTTTGGAGAGATGTCTCTTTAGGTTCTTTTCCCATTTGATTGGGTTGTTCATTTTTCCAGTGCTGAGTTGTCTGACTTGCTTGTAGATTTTGGAAATTAATTCTTTGTCTGTTATTTCATTTGTTTTTATTTTCTCCCATTCTGTGGGCTGTCTGTTCAGCTTTTTTGTAGTTTCTTTTGCTGTACAAAAGCGTTTAAGTTTCATTAGGTCCCACATGTTAATTTTTGTTTTTAGTTTTGCTATTCTAGTAGAGGGGTCATGGAAGATCTTGCTTTGGTTTATGTTCTTGAGTGTTTTGCCTATATTCTCCTCCAAGAGTTTTAGGGTTTCTGGTCTTACATTTAGGTCTTTAATCCATTTTTTTTTTTTTTAAGATTTTTTTATTTTATTTATTTTGGGAAGGGGTCGGGTTGGGGAGGGAGGGGAGCAGGCGGGCCACTTCTGTTGGTCTTCCACTTCTCCATTTTCATCCGTCTTTGTTCTTTGGCTCCTGTGGGCCTCCCATCGCGATGGCCTCTGTTGTCGCAGAGCACCGCCTCTGGGCGCATGCGCTCCAGAGCTCCGGCTTGTCAATTGGACACATCGGTCCAGGCACTCCGCGGCATGTGGGATCTTCCCAGGCCAGGGATCGAACCGGCGCTCCTTGCACTGCAAGGCCGTGTCCTCACCCACTGGACCACCAGGGGAAGCCCTAGGTCTTTAATCCATTTTGAGTTGATCTTTGTGTATGGTGTCAGGGAATGTTCCAACTTCATTTTTTGGCACAGAGCTGTCCAATGTTCCCAGCACCATTTGTTGAAGGGTCTGTCTTTATCCCATTTTATATTTTCGCCTCCTTTGTCAAAAATAAGGTACCCATAGGTGTGTGGGTTTATCTCTGGGATCTGGGTGTTCATTTCCCTCCCCATATTCGGGATTTTGCTATCATTTCTTTGTTAAAATAAGCTTTCTGATTCTTTGTCTTTAATCTGCTCTTTCTGAGACCCTCATAATGCGTGCATTGTTTCCTTTTATGATGTCCCACAAGACTTTCTTCTTTCTTTTTTCTTTTTCTCACAATTTATTTTTGTTTTTCTTACAGAGTAATTTTAGATTACCTGTGTTCAAGCTCTCTGATTCTTTGTTCTGCTTGGTTGAGTCTGCTGTTGAAGCTCTGAATTTGTCACATCCAGTCGTGTTCTTCAACTCCAGTATTTTTGTTTTTCATAATTTCTGTTTCTTTGTTGACTTCCTGATTGTGTTCATTTATTCTTTCCCTCACTTTGTTGAGTCGTATGTGTGTTCTTTTATAGCTTATGGGACTTTCAGTGATTATTTTGAATTCTATGTCAGACAGTTTGTAGATCTCCATTTCTTTAGGGTCAGTTATTGGTGCTTTATCATGTTCCTTTAGTGGTGTCATGTTTCCCTGATTACTCATGATCCTTATGTCCTTACTTTGTTGTCTGCACATTTAAAAAATAATCACCCCTTCTAGTCCTAGACTAGCTTTGTCAGAGAAAGTACTTCTCTAGTCTGTCCATCCAGAACCTCTGGGTGTGCCAGCTACTGGAATTCTTGGGCACGTTGGCCTTTACATTTCATGAATGTAACATCTTCCTGGGAATATAAATTATGGATCTTGTTTTGAAGTATTTTATGCTTTTATATGCTTTGCTCCTAGGCTGGTGGGCAGGTGGGTGGGCCTGCTGCCTGGGTCCATGGAAGCTGGGCTGGAAACTGAATCTGTCTTGGCTGGACAGGTGCTAGTATCTACTGGTGCTGGCCTGGGGCTGGGTTCCGTGACTCGGTGGCTGCTCATTTCACACTCCCTCTCCTGTGTGAATCATATCTCTCCACGCTGCACTGGCAGACTTTAGCACCCGTACCATGGGTGATGTGAAACTGTCCTTTCTACCTGCTTCATTGCATCTTTCCTAGCTTCTGTCTTGGACCCAGGTGCTGTAGTCTCTGACCTGGATTCCTTAGCTCTCATGAAAGTTCCTCTGTGTGGGTGATTACAAAGTGCTATTTCTGGGAGAGGACTTGTGGTAAAGGCCATCTTGCTGGTGTCGCTCTCAGTGGTTTCTCTCCCTTCTGAAAGTGCATGTTGATCATCTCTTCTGTCTTGATGGTCCCTCTTTTGAGACTGCTAAAGCTAAAAAAACTTGGAGTTAGATGATTTGTTTGTCTAATTACTGTTACAATTATTGAGAGTTATCTTTGGGAAAAAGAAATAATATTATTCATATATCCATTTTTTAAAAGTTGTATGAATAAGTGAGTGATAGGTGTTCCATCATGTTCAGCTCTTTGCAGCCCTGCCAAGCTCTTCTGGTTTCTTCAGGCAAGAATACTGGAGTGGGTTGCCATTTTAACTTTCTATTTTGTATTGGAGTATAGTCAATTAACAATGTTGTGATGATTTTAGGTGAACAGCAAAGGAACTCAACCATACATATGCATGTATCCATTCTCCCCCAAACTCTCCTCCCATTCAGGTTGCCACATAACATTGAGCAGAGTTCCACATGCTATACAATAGGTCCTTATCAGTTATCCATTTTAAATATGGCAATGTGTACATGTCCATCCCAAATTCCCTAACTGTCCCTTACCCCCATCCTTCCCCTGAGCAACCATAAGATTGTTCTCTGTGATTCTCTGTTTTATAAGTAAGAATGTTCATGTGTATCCATATTTTAAAAACAGCATAGTATAAATATTTCTGTGTTTAAAACATATTTTCCTTGATTCGTTTGCTTTTTACTCTAAAGAGCCATAGAAAAACAATACAGAAAGAAATGCTATATTAGAAGGAAAGTGAAATAAAATGTTAAAAAGTTACAAAGGTTAGTATCAATTAAATTAGGAGTATAAATTTAGTTTGTGAGAATTAGGCCTTACCAGTTTTGAAGCATTTCATAGTCTTCTGAACCACAAGAGCTGAATATAATGTTTGGGTTTTTTATCTTTTTGCATTCCTTATAAAATATTTTACATATAAAAGAGCATATGTGAACATGTGTTGAATTTAAAGAATCAGTGAGTTGAAGACCCAGGGACCCAGCACTTTGCTTAGAAGGCCCTTTGTGCCCTTCCTCAAATGCTTTTCCCTGTATTCATTGTTGTTAAAATACTTTTCCCATCTATGTTTCTTTCTGAACAAGGTACTTAGTTTTCCCTGTGAATTCACGAATTTTCATGAAATCTTATGGTACTGAGAAATCTTTTATTTTGTTAGCACATGTTCCTCTGCTTCTGGATGGCAAAAAGGGGAGAGAAGTAGACCAAATGAGCCTTGCTTTTGCACTTCTTATTAGGGCCAGCAGGTGGCGGTTAAGTGACTTAAATTGGGAAAGTGTTAATGGCTACAGAAATTGGAGAGTAGTAATTGTGCCCAGGCTGAATATAAGAATCTGCAATTTGTAAATTTCTAAGCTCTGTATCCAGACAGACTCAAGATAAATATAAATATCCTACCTACACACACTTTACTTTCAGAAACGTAAGGTTTTGAAACCTGCACGTAATTAAAAAATATTATCTTATAAATGGCATTATGCAGGAAATCCTAGTAGAAGGGGGCTCTGAGCAGAAAGAATGGTGGTGTAAAGGTTGATTCATTACTCATCCCTTGTCGTCTGGCCATGTGGGCTTCTCTGGTTTCTCCATCGATGAAGACTGCCTGCCATGCAGAAGACGGCCTTCAATGCAGAAGACCCAATCTTGATTCCTGGGTCAGCAAGATCCCCGGGAGAAGGAAATAGCAACCCACTCCAGTATTCTTCCCTGGGAAATCCCATGGACAGAGGAGTCTGGTGGTCTACAGTCCATGGAGTCACAAAGAGATGTGATTTAGCAACTAAACCACCACTGTCTGTCCATGTTAGGTTGGACCCTATCTCGTCTGTCTGAAAGAGTGACCTATAAATTCTAAATGCAGAGGATTATTCAACAATCCTAACTGTGTAGTTAACAGTTTTATGATTATTTAAATGCCAGCTGAAATATTTAGGAATTAATATGACTTTCTAAAGGCCTTTAATTGTTATGTAAATTTCGAGGTCTTTTTGCTTCCTGATTCATTTTCCTTTTGTCTCAACAGCAATACTTTACGGGTCACCCGTTCTGCTGCCCCGAGCACATTGGACAGTTCCAGCTCTGCCCCTGCTCAGCTGGGGAAGAAGGGCAAAGACTTTGAATTCTCACAGTTGCCCCTCAAAGTGGAGTTCCTGGAGTGCAGTGCCAAGGGTGGAAGAGGAGACCCTGGCCCTGCCGACATCCAGGACCTGGAGAAGTGGCTGGCTAAAATCGCCTGAAGACCGGATCCAAACACAAGACGGGAATGTTGGTGTGTGTATGTGACGGACAGTTTTGGAAGAGGATGTGGTAGTCTGGAGTTGATAATTCAAATATAGTTAGGAACTTCTCCTTATTCTGGAAACAAGTTATTGTTGAAACCAGTGTGGAATTCTTTTTTTTTAAGTTCAGTTTTCCCTTATTGCTTTCAAGCTAGTGATTTTATCTGATTTGCATATGTAAGGTCCCTTTAGTATGTGCTTAATATAAGGTCAAGGTTTAACAAGCAGACCTCACGCAGAGAGGATATTATCATGAGAATATGACGTCATCTAGAGTGTTTTCTGTCCTCTGATTCTGTGCTTGGTCCTCTTTTCCTGGAAACAAACCTGTCTGTGTATGGATCTGGGTTATTTCCAATTACCCTTGGCATTTGTGAGCAGTACATGAATGTTCACATTTGCAGGAACAATTACAACATGGTCTCTGGACATGTAAAGGCAGATTGAAAACAGCAAGTTTCTGCCAACAGTGCCCTGTTCTTCATCAACTCAGTGACTTATCCAAAGTCCAGTCTCATATGACTTAGGCTTCAAAAACAGGTTATGAATCCTTGGGGTCATTCCTAGATGATGGAACTGTAAGTGTGCTAAATCCCCAAATGCCATTGAAGTGTGCACTAGAGATGTCTCTCCCAGTGGTTTCCCTTAACCAGGGCACATTTGGAGATTTAGAGGCTGTTTTGGTTTACTTGGATGCATGAGTGCTCCTGGGCTGTATCTTCATGTGCTGTTTGCTGAGCTCCTACTTTGTACTATAGTATAAATGCTGTGGAACAAGTACAAAATGAAAAAAGTTCTCTGCAGATTTTTAAAGTGCATATTCTCTGGTTTTATTTTTTAAAAAATGTATTTTCAAAGTAATGTTCTTTACTGGCTTTTTAAATGACCTTTTATAAATTATTATATAGGCTTCCCTGGTGGCTCCGCCTGTAAAGAATCCTGCAATGCAGGAGACCCGCCTGAGTGCAGGAGACTGTGCACTGAGTATCAGAGAAATGGTTAACACATTTCTTGGGGGGCCCTGCCGACATCCAGGACCTGGAGAAGTGGCTGGCTAAAATCGCCTGAAGACCGGATCCAAACACAAGACGGGAATGTTGGTGTGTGTATGTGACGGACAGTTTTGGAAGAGGATGTGGTAGTCTGGAGTTGATAATTCAAATATAGTTAGGAACTTCTCCTTATTCTGGAAACAAGTTATTGTTGAAACCAGTGTGGAATTCTTTTTTTTTAAGTTCAGTTTTCCCTTATTGCTTTCAAGCTAGTGATTTTATCTGATTTGCATATGTAAGGTCCCTTTAGTATGTGCTTAATATAAGGTCAAGGTTTAACAAGCAGACCTCACGCAGAGAGGATATTATCATGAGAATATGACGTCATCTAGAGTGTTTTCTGTCCTCTGATTCTGTGCTTGGTCCTCTTTTCCTGGAAACAAACCTGTCTGTGTATGGATCTGGGTTATTTCCAATTACCCTTGGCATTTGTGAGCAGTACATGAATGTTCACATTTGCAGGAACAATTACAACATGGTCTCTGGACATGTAAAGGCAGATTGAAAACAGCAAGTTTCTGCCAACAGTGCCCTGTTCTTCATCAACTCAGTGACTTATCCAAAGTCCAGTCTCATATGACTTAGGCTTCAAAAACAGGTTATGAATCCTTGGGGTCATTCCTAGATGATGGAACTGTAAGTGTGCTAAATCCCCAAATGCCATTGAAGTGTGCACTAGAGATGTCTCTCCCAGTGGTTTCCCTTAACCAGGGCACATTTGGAGATTTAGAGGCTGTTTTGGTTTACTTGGATGCATGAGTGCTCCTGGGCTGTATCTTCATGTGCTGTTTGCTGAGCTCCTACTTTGTACTATAGTATAAATGCTGTGGAACAAGTACAAAATGAAAAAAGTTCTCTGCAGATTTTTAAAGTGCATATTCTCTGGTTTTATTTTTTAAAAAATGTATTTTCAAAGTAATGTTCTTTACTGGCTTTTTAAATGACCTTTTATAAATTATTATATAGGCTTCCCTGGTGGCTCCGCCTGTAAAGAATCCTGCAATGCAGGAGACCCGCCTGAGTGCAGGAGACTGTGCACTGAGTATCAGAGAAATGGTTAACACATTTCTTGGTAAATAAAATAACCTGTCTAGGGGACTTTCCTGGTGGCTTAGTTGGTGAAAAATCTGCCTGCTAATGCAGGAGACATGGATTTGATCCCTCATCCAGGAAGATCCCACATACAGCAGAGCAACCAAGCAACTGTCGAGCCTGTGCTCTAGAGCCCAGGAGTGGCAACTGCTGAAGCCTGCGTGCCCTAGAGACTGTGCTCCACAACAAGAGAAGCCAGCACACTGAGAAGCCCTCGAAGCAACTAGAGAGCAGCACCTGCTTGCCACAACTAGGGAAAACCCTACGCAGCAACAGAGAGCCAGCAGAGCACCTGCCCCCCGCCACAGTGAAAACTGTCTAGCTCAAAGCATTTAAATAGAATGGTATAGGGAATACACATGGGAGCATGTGTTAAGAGTTCAGGCCTATCTCTAAGTTTCCAGGGCCTAATGATTACAGTGTCCATAGAAGAAACTTCAATCCCTACTTCAAACATTCGGGCACAAGCCAACTAAAGATTAAAATGGAGACAAGGGTGGTTGTGGATGAGTGAGACACTAACCCAAGCACAGTGCGGGGAGAGCAATAACAGGAGAGGTGCAGGGCGCTCTGGGAGTGTGCAGCGGGGCTCCTAACCCAGCCTGGAGGGCCAGGGGGAGGCAACAGAAAAGCATGGAGCCGATGACATCCCAGTGAGTGGGGTCTCCACCTACATATGCCTCTGCCTGCTCTCTCCCCTTCGTGTGTATTATTCTGTGAGTGAGAGGACCCCATGGCCTCTACTCCCCCACCCTGCATCATAGACTTTGCTGCTGGAGTATGAAATAAACCCAAGCTGACCTGGAGGTGGCATTAGCTTTCAACTTTGGTGAGGTTCTTATTGGGAAGTGTCATTTCTGCTATGTTCTTATAAATGCTGTCGACCCAGTATAAAATGAAAAAAGTTCTCTGCAGATTTTTAAAGTGCATATTCTCTGGTTTTATTTTTTAAAAAATGTATTTTCAAAGTAATGTTCTTTACTGGCTTTTTAAATGACCTTTTATAAATTATTATATAGGCTTCCCTGGTGGCTCCGCCTGTAAAGAATCCTGCAATGCAGGAGACCCGCCTGAGTGCAGGAGACTGTGCACTGAGTATCAGAGAAATGGTTAACACATTTCTTGGTAAATAAAATAACCTGTCTAGGGGACTTTCCTGGTGGCTTAGTTGGTGAAAAATCTGCCTGCTAATGCAGGAGACATGGATTTGATCCCTCATCCAGGAAGATCCCACATACAGCAGAGCAACCAAGCAACTGTCGAGCCTGTGCTCTAGAGCCCAGGAGTGGCAACTGCTGAAGCCTGCGTGCCCTAGAGACTGTGCTCCACAACAAGAGAAGCCAGCACACTGAGAAGCCCTCGAAGCAACTAGAGAGCAGCACCTGCTTGCCACAACTAGGGAAAACCCTACGCAGCAACAGAGAGCCAGCAGAGCACCTGCCCCCCGCCACAGTGAAAACTGTCTAGCTCAAAGCATTTAAATAGAATGGTATAGGGAATACACATGGGAGCATGTGTTAAGAGTTCAGGCCTATCTCTAAGTTTCCAGGGCCTAATGATTACAGTGTCCATAGAAGAAACTTCAATCCCTACTTCAAACATTCGGGCACAAGCCAACTAAAGATTAAAATGGAGACAAGGGTGGTTGTGGATGAGTGAGACACTAACCCAAGCACAGTGCGGGGAGAGCAATAACAGGAGAGGTGCAGGGCGCTCTGGGAGTGTGCAGCGGGGCTCCTAACCCAGCCTGGAGGGCCAGGGGGAGGCAACAGAAAAGCATGGAGCCGATGACATCCCAGTGAGTGGGGTCTCCACCTACATATGCCTCTGCCTGCTCTCTCCCCTTCGTGTGTATTATTCTGTGAGTGAGAGGACCCCATGGCCTCTACTCCCCCACCCTGCATCATAGACTTTGCTGCTGGAGTATGAAATAAACCCAAGCTGACCTGGAGGTGGCATTAGCTTTCAACTTTGGTGAGGTTCTTATTGGGAAGTGTCATTTCTGCTATGTTCTTACTGTCTTGTGGACTCTTTCTTGTCCTTTCCTTATTAGCCAAGTAGTTTTAGGAAGTAGGAAGAAGAATGAACCAGAAACCCGAAAGGAATGTGATACATGTGACATGTTCACATAATCACAGGTAGGCTTCAGCAGTATGTGAACCAAGAACTTCCAGGTGCACAAGCTGGATTTAGAAAAGGCAGAGGAATCAGAAATCAAATTGCTGGTATTCACTAGATTATAGAAAAAGTAAGGGAATAAAAAAAAAAAAACATCTACTTTTGTTTCATTGACTATGCTAAAGCCTTTGACTGTGCAGATCACAACAAACTGGAAAATTCTTAGAGACTGGGAATTTCAGACCAACTTACCTGCCTCCTGAGAAACCTGCATGCAGGACAAGAAGCAATAGTTAGAATGGGGCATGGAAATTTCTTAAAAAACTAAAAATAGAAGCACCATATGACCCAGCAATCCCACTCTTGGGCTTATACCCTGATGAAATTAAATCCGAAAGAAGCACTTGTACCCCAGTGTTCATTGCAGCTCTCTATATAATAGCTAGAACATGGAAGCAACCTAGATGCCCATCGACGAGTGAATGGATACAAAAGCTCTGGGACATATATACAATGGAATACTACACAGCTGTCAAAAGAAATGCAGAAGAATCAGCCCTAATGAGGTGGCTGGCTCTAGAACCTATCATAAAAAGTGAAGTCAGTCAGAAAGAGAAGGACAAGTACAATATACTAACACATATATATGGAATCTAGTAGGATGGTGATGACGACACATGCAGTGAAGCGACGGAAAGACAGACATGGACAGTGGACATATGGACATTGTGGGGAAGGAACAATGGGTGAGAGGCATAAAGGAAGTAACTTGAAGGCCTGTACTATCATACGTGAAGATAATAGCTGTAGTCATTGCTCTGTGAGAAAAGGGGATCCTGCAGGGGTGCTGTGTGACGGTCTGGAGAGGTGGGATGCGGGGGATAGACATGACTAATCTGAGAACATGCATATCTGTAAACAACAAAACTCTGTAAAAGTTAAAAGTAAAGTAAAAGTTAAAAAAAAAAGAATGGGACATGGAACAATGAACTGGTTCCAAATTGAGAAAGGAGTACGTCAAGGCTATGTATATTGTCACTCTGCTTATTTAATGTATATGCAGAGTACATCATGTGAAATGCTGGGCTAAATGAGTCTCAATCTGTAATCAAGATGGCCCGAAGAAATATCAGTAACCTCAGATATGCAGATGACAGCACCCTAATGGCAGAAACTGGAGAGGAACTAAAGGGCCTCTTGACGAGGGTGAAAGAGAAGAGTGAAAAAACTGGCTTAAAACTCAGCATTCAGAAAACTAAGATCATGGCATCTGGGCCCATCAGTTTATGGCAAATAGATGGGAAAAAAATGGAAACAGTGACAGACTATCTTCTTGGGCTCCAAAGTCACTGCGGATGGTGACTGCAGCCATGAAATTAAAAGATGCTTGCTCCTTGCAAAACAATAAACCTAGGCAGCATATTAAAAGGCAGAAACATTGCTTTGCTGACAAAGGCCCTTATAGTCAATGCTGTGGTCTTTCCAGTAACCATATATGGATGTGAACGTTGTATTATAAAAAGGCGAAGTATCAAAGAATTAATGCTTTCAAACTGTGGTGCTGGAGAAGACTCTTGAGAGTCCCTTAGAGAACAGGGAGATGAAACCAGTCAATCCTAAAGGAAATCAACCCTGAATATTCATTAGAAGGACTGATACTGAAGTTTGAAGCTCCAGTACTTCGGCCACATGATGCAAAGAGCTGGTTCATTGAAAAAGCCCTGATGCTGGGAAAGATTGAGTACAGGAGAAGAGGGTGACAAGATGAGATGGTTGGATGGCACCACTGACTCAGTGGACAAGTGTGTGAGCAAATTCTGGGAGATGGTGAAGGACAGGGAAGCCTGGTATGCTGCAGTTCATAGGATTGCAAAGAGTTGGACACAACTGAAGGACTGAACAACAAAACAAAAGTGGCTAACGTGACCAGGCACTCAGAGAGGTGACCTGGCCTCCTGGAGTATCACATGTCCCCTTACTGTGATCTGTTCTTTGGACCACAAGCCCTGTTTAGTTTTGAGGGGTGGGGTTGTTTGTTTTCTTTTTTAAATGATTTGGCTATGCCGAGAATACGTCAAGGCTAAATGTTAAATTGAGAAAGGAGTACGTCAAGGCTATGTATATTGTCACTCTGCTTATTTAATGTATATGCAGAGTACATCATGTGAAATGCTGGGCTAAATGAGTCTCAATCTGTAATCAAGATGGCCCGAAGAAATATCAGTAACCTCAGATATGCAGATGACAGCACCCTAATGGCAGAAACTGGAGAGGAACTAAAGGGCCTCTTGACGAGGGTGAAAGAGAAGAGTGAAAAAACTGGCTTAAAACTCAGCATTCAGAAAACTAAGATCATGGCATCTGGGCCCATCAGTTTATGGCAAATAGAGGGGAAAAAAAATGGAAACAGTGACAGACTATCTTCTTGGGCTCCAAAGTCACTGCGGATGGTGACTGCAGCCATGAAATTAAAAGATGCTTGCTCCTTGCAAAACAATAAACCTAGGCAGCATATTAAAAGGCAGAAACATTGCTTTGCTGACAAAGGCCCTTATAGTCAATGCTGTGGTCTTTCCAGTAACCATATATGGATGTGAACGTTGTATTATAAAAAGGCGAAGTATCAAAGAATTAATGCTTTCAAACTGTGGTGCTGGAGAAGACTCTTGAGAGTCCCTTAGAGAACAGGGAGATGAAACCAGTCAATCCTAAAGGAAATCAACCCTGAATATTCATTAGAAGGACTGATACTGAAGTTTGAAGCTCCAGTACTTCGGCCACATGATGCAAAGAGCTGGTTCATTGAAAAAGCCCTGATGCTGGGAAAGATTGAGTACAGGAGAAGAGGGTGACAAGATGAGATGGTTGGATGGCACCACTGACTCAGTGGACAAGTGTGTGAGCAAATTCTGGGAGATGGTGAAGGACAGGGAAGCCTGGTATGCTGCAGTTCATAGGATTGCAAAGAGTTGGACACAACTGAAGGACTGAACAACAAAACAAAAGTGGCTAACGTGACCAGGCACTCAGAGAGGTGACCTGGCCTCCTGGAGTATCACATGTCCCCTTACTGTGATCTGTTCTTTGGACCACAAGCCCTGTTTAGTTTTGAGGGGTGGGGTTGTTTGTTTTCTTTTTTAAATGATTTGGCTATGCCGAGTCTTAGTTGTAGCACATTGGGTCTTTAGTTGTGGCATGCACACTCTCTTCTGTTTTTTGATTTTTGGCCACTTTTATTGGTCTTTCTTCATCCGTCTTTGTTCTTTGGCCTGTGTGGGCTTCCCATTGCAGTGGCCCCTCCTGTAGCAGAGCAACGGCTCTGGGTGCATGCGCTCCTGCGCGCTGGCTAGTAATTAGACACACTGGTCCAGCCACAATGTGGTATGTGGGATCTTCCTGTGCCAGGGATCAAGCCGGTGCCCCTTGCAGCGTAAGGCAGACTCCTTACCCACTGGACCACCACGGAAGCCCATGCACTCTTTTTTTTTTTTTTTAAAGATTTATTTATTTATTTATTTTGGGCGGGGGTCGGGTTGGGGAGGGAGGGGAGCAGGCGGGCCACTTCTATTGGTCTTTCGTTTCTCCATTCTCATCCGTCTTTTTGTTCTTTGGCTCCTGTGGGCCTCCCATCGCGGTGGCATCTGTCGTTGCAGAGCGCCAGCTCTGGGCGCATGCGCTCCAGAGCTCCGGCTCGGTAATTGGACACATCAGTCCAGCCGCTCCGCGGCCCGTGGGATCTTCCCAGGCCAGGGATCGAACCGGCGTCCCTTGCACTGCAAGGTGGTGTCCTTACCCACTGGACCACCAGGGGAAGCCCAGCCCATGCACTCTTAGTTGCAGCTTGTGGGATCTAGTTCCCTGACCAAGGATCATAGCCCCTGCATTGGGAGTCTGGATGGAGTCTTAGTTACTGGACCACAGGGGAAATCCCAGGCCCTGTCTAGTTTTGCTCAGAGAGTGAAGTAAGCAGACAGGTTACATACATAGTCCATCCTGGGCACTGTCATCCTGCCTCCTAACTCTGTGTCACAGTCATCCCATCCTTGTGGGTCTGGGCCAGCATGAGGTCATGGTGACTGGTCCTTGGGAATTAGGAAGGGTTATGGATGAGAGATCAAATTATCTTCCTGTGGCCCTGAAGCCATTCAGCCAAAGTAGACCCATCACTTCATGGGCTGGAGGCAAGTATGACCATAGTGGAAAGAGGGATGTCAGATCACAAGGTCCAGCAAGTTCGGCCTGACTGTATGTCACAGGTGGGGACATGGCAGTGTCTGAGCCATTCTGCATGTGGGCTGCTGCCTTGTGATGTGAATGAACCTGTGCCCTCTAAGTTGGGAGGTGCAGGCTAGAGGCACCTGTGATGAATAAGCCCTGGGCACTCGCTACCCTGGTAAACACCGCACGCTTCCAGATTGGAGTCTCCAATGAGTGTGGTGCACACCTGCAGATCAAAGCTGCCTGTTTATTCCAGCTCTTTCAATACTTTGTGAATGTTTTTGGGTCTTGGTAGCCCCTCTTCTGCCAGGTGCCTGAACGTTTGCTGGGATCTAGTTCCTGATCAACAACAGCTGCCGTTTCTGGGAGTCCCAGGGGTCTGCCCCTTAAATTTACTGATGCCCTCTGTCTCAGCACCCCTGGGATTCTGGTCCTGCTGTGGGTGAGGCACTTGGCTGTGTTCTTTTGGTTTGAGATCATTTCAGCCATAATATTGTGCTTTTTTTTAAGGTTTGAATTGAGAATGAGATCATCAAAGCTTCGACTGGTTTATACCCATTCTCACCTGAGGGCGTATTAGCAGCATTCACAGTGCTTACCTTTTGTTTCAGCCCTTGTGAACTTAAAGGAAGGTGGTTACCTTGCTTGACTCTTGACAGGAAAGTAGTCCCATTTCCTTTTTTAACTATGACGCCCTAACCTGTTCACTACTCACAAGAGCTGTGTATGGCATTTGTTCATTTGGAAAATGCCAAGCACTGGGCCCAGCTCTGGAATACTAACTGGCACACATCCTGCTTTTATGGGCACACAGTCTAATTCTGAGGTGAAGGAATAGGCCCTTTCCTTGTAGCCCCTGCTCTCCCCTTGTTAGCATGGGCTTCGTCTCAGCTGCCCCAAAGCCCCATGCTGCGTGCCCCAAGGTCAGCAGCCCCAGTGCTGTCTTCACTTTTGCTCTGCCTTGTGGGTGCACTACCCATGTTGCCTGAGTGCCTCCTGGGATCCCAGCATCCCCATCCCCACCGTCTTGTCATATGTGGGGCACTTGGTGTCCTTTTCACTTAGGATCTTGTTTGTTTCAACTGAAATATGCTTTTATCACTTCATGGGCTGGAGGCAAGTATGACCATAGTGGAAAGAGGGATGTCAGATCACAAGGTCCAGCAAGTTCGGCCTGACTGTATGTCACAGGTGGGGACATGGCAGTGTCTGAGCCATTCTGCATGTGGGCTGCTGCCTTGTGATGTGAATGAACCTGTGCCCTCTAAGTTGGGAGGTGCAGGCTAGAGGCACCTGTGATGAATAAGCCCTGGGCACTCGCTACCCTGGTAAACACCGCACGCTTCCAGTTTGGGAGTCTCCAATGAGTGTGGTGCACACCTGCAGATCAAAGCTGCCTGTTTATTCCAGCTCTTTCAATACTTTGTGAATGTTTTTGGGTCTTGGTAGCCCCTCTTCTGCCAGGTGCCTGAACGTTTGCTGGGATCTAGTTCCTGATCAACAACAGCTGCCGTTTCTGGGAGTCCCAGGGGTCTGCCCCTTAAATTTACTGATGCCCTCTGTCTCAGCACCCCTGGGATTCTGGTCCTGCTGTGGGTGAGGCACTTGGCTGTGTTCTTTTGGTTTGAGATCATTTCAGCCATAATATTGTGCTTTTTTTTAAGGTTTGAATTGAGAATGAGATCATCAAAGCTTCGACTGGTTTATACCCATTCTCACCTGAGGGCGTATTAGCAGCATTCACAGTGCTTACCTTTTGTTTCAGCCCTTGTGAACTTAAAGGAAGGTGGTTACCTTGCTTGACTCTTGACAGGAAAGTAGTCCCATTTCCTTTTTCAACTATGACGCCCTAACCTGTTCACTACTCACAAGAGCTGTGTATGGCATTTGTTCATTTGGAAAATGCCAAGCACTGGGCCCAGCTCTGGAATACTAACTGGCACACATCCTGCTTTTATGGGCACACAGTCTAATTCTGAGGTGAAGGAATAGGCCCTTTCCTTGTAGCCCCTGCTCTCCCCTTGTTAGCATGGGCTTCGTCTCAGCTGCCCCAAAGCCCCATGCTGCGTGCCCCAAGGTCAGCAGCCCCAGTGCTGTCTTCACTTTTGCTCTGCCTTGTGGGTGCACTACCCATGTTGCCTGAGTGCCTCCTGGGATCCCAGCATCCCCATCCCCACCGTCTTGTCATATGTGGGGCACTTGGTGTCCTTTTCACTTAGGATCTTGTTTGTTTCAACTGAAATATGCTTTTAAAAAACCAAAAAACAAACAAAAAAAACCCCAGGGTTAGCATAGGACTATTAAAAGCTCCTTTCTGCCCCCTTGGTCGCTGGGTGACCAGGACACAGCTACAGGGATAGAGGTGGCCACCCCAAGCAGCAGGTCTTGACGGCGGGCAGGGCACTGCAGGTAGGGCTTTACCACACCCCAAGCTTCACATTCCCACCTGGGAAGCCCCAACATGCTTTCTTCACCTGCTGGATGTCATGTGTGTGAGCCTGATGCTCAGGGAGACGACCACTCCCTTTCCTGTCTGCAGTCCCGAGGCCCTGAACAGCAGTCTTGGGGAAGGACTGGAACAGCTTTCTTCTGGCTTTGGTCTGGTCCATCCAGCATGCACACTTTGGCTTTCGGGCCTCTGCCCCTTGACGTGCCTGCTACCTCTTCTACCTCACAGTTTACACCTGGCACCCAGGAAAGTTAGGCTTCAGTGGGCAGTCATTTCCTACCCCTCCTAATCAGAGATGGCTTCCTTGAGGTGGCAGATTGGAGGGTGTTCCAGAAACTTTAGAACTCTTAAAGGGGAAAGATGGTGAAGTTGAATTTGATGAAGAAGACCTGGTGAGCTTGGCTTTCCCTATAGCCCCAGGATTCCCAGCATACTCAGACCAGAGCTGTGGTGGGCCTGATCTTGGCCTCTGTGTGCTCTCTGGGTTGGTCCCGCCACTCTCCTGGCCTTCTGGGCATCTTCTATTTTGGAGGTAACAGACCTGAAGGACTGTCCCAGTGCTGTTCTCTAATTGGTGTGAGGTGACGCTGGGGGGGATCTGAAAGGTGATTATGGTTCACCTTAAATTCTTGCCTTTAAATGCTTTCTAGGAAACACCAGAAGAGAGATCCGGCCCCTGCACCAACCCTTCCTAACCCTCAGCCATGGCGAGTGCAAAACAAGAGACTTCACACAGCCCTGAGTCTCAGTTCTGCCTGAGTGCCTCCTGGGATCCCAGCATCCCCATCCCCACCGTCTTGTCATATGTGGGGCACTTGGTGTCCTTTTCACTTAGGATCTTGTTTGTTTCAACTGAAATATGCTTTTAAAACCAAAAAACAAACAAAAAAAACCCCAGGGTTAGCATAGGACTATTAAAAGCTCCTTTCTGCCCCCTTGGTCGCTGGGTGACCAGGACACAGCTACAGGGATAGAGGTGGCCACCCCAAGCAGCAGGTCTTGACGGCGGGCAGGGCACTGCAGGTAGGGCTTTACCACACCCCAAGCTTCACATTCCCACCTGGGAAGCCCCAACATGCTTTCTTCACCTGCTGGATGTCATGTGTGTGAGCCTGATGCTCAGGGAGACGACCACTCCCTTTCCTGTCTGCAGTCCCGAGGCCCTGAACAGCAGTCTTGGGGAAGGACTGGAACAGCTTTCTTCTGGCTTTGGTCTGGTCCATCCAGCATGCACACTTTGGCTTTCGGGCCTCTGCCCCTTGACGTGCCTGCTACCTCTTCTACCTCACAGTTTACACCTGGCACCCAGGAAAGTTAGGCTTCAGTGGGCAGTCATTTCCTACCCCTCCTAATCAGAGATGGCTTCCTTGAGGTGGCAGATTGGAGGGTGTTCCAGAAACTTTAGAACTCTTAAAGGGGAAAGATGGTGAAGTTGAATTTGATGAAGAAGACCTGGTGAGCTTGGCTTTCCCTATAGCCCCAGGATTCCCAGCATACTCAGACCAGAGCTGTGGTGGGCCTGATCTTGGCCTCTGTGTGCTCTCTGGGTTGGTCCCGCCACTCTCCTGGCCTTCTGGGCATCTTCTATTTTGGAGGTAACAGACCTGAAGGACTGTCCCAGTGCTGTTCTCTAATTGGTGTGAGGTGACGCTGGGGGGGATCTGAAAGGTGATTATGGTTCACCTTAAATTCTTGCCTTTAAATGCTTTCTAGGAAACACCAGAAGAGAGATCCGGCCCCTGCACCAACCCTTCCTAACCCTCAGCCATGGCGAGTGCAAAACAAGAGACTTCACACAGCCCTGAGTCTCAGTTCTGCCTGGAGTTTCCCTTTCCATCAGCCTTCAGGAGGACATGGATGTTCGGCATGTCCTGCCTTTCCCCCTTCTGAATGGAGAGCCTGGTGAGGAGCAGAAAGGAGAGGCCAAGGGTTTGGGATGGTGAGCATGCCACCCAGACGTGAGAGGAGGGTCCTCACAGAGAAGAAATCTGTTTTTGTGCTCACACACACACACATATACACATCCCACCAATACATGACCACACCACTTAGAAACATTAAACAAAGGCTTTGGGTTGAGAATTAGGACAGTTTATTGTTTGATCAACATGCTGAGTCTCCACAGTTTACACAGTTGTATGTAAAGTCAATGTGGCCATTTAAGCCTGCTGAGCCAGGGAGACGGGACGGCCGCCCTCCGTGCTCCTCATGGCCAATCCCTTTCATGGGGACGGGTGAGGAGGAAGGTGACACACACCACGTGATACAGGCTGGCTGTCAATGTGTGGAGGCTTCACGCTGGAAGGAGGCCTCCGAAACCACTGCAAGGATCAACCATGTCCTACCGGGAGCATCCACAGGGGTGGGGTGGGGGCAGGGGATGGTGTCCTCTGGCATCCAGGAAGTTTACACATGGCAAGTTCAAGGCTTTGAATCACTGAAACAGTTCATTCCAAACAAAAAATCCAAAGGGTGCCCTGGTATGACAATCACGGTGGACTTGGGGACCAGCCTTTCTTCCAGTGGAGGAGCCTGAAACATCCTCAGATACGCTGGACAGGCTTATAGGTCCGAACCAGAGTAGAGATGTCTGGGGAGCACGTGCGCCCTGTAGCCCTGTGAGCCAGTGCACAGTCCCCTTCGTTACACACGGGTCGGTGACGGATGAAGAGTGGGAATGCCTTGATTATGACTGCTTCCAGCTCACCGGGTGATGGTAAACAAGTCACCCTTCTCGGTTTTGGTTTTCCTGCATTGGCACAGCAAAGGTGATGAGCCTTCCCCTCACTCTGCTGTAGTGAGTGGACAATGCCTCACATTCTTGGGGGAGAGGTAGCTAGGAAACTAGTGCGCACTGGTTGAGGTATGGACACTCAGCTCAGCTGCCCTTTGTATGGTGAGGACCTGCAGCCCTCGGCTACATGTTCTCACGTCCTGACACCTTCACCTGCCTTCCGCCACGTGGAGAAATGAGGCAGCTCTGCCTGCAGGACACCGAAGCCAGCGGTGCCATTACTGTCACACCTGGTACTCAAGGGCAGGGGCTCCCAGCACTGGCCGCCACCAGGAAGACAGCGACATGGCACTCAAGATGGGTCTGCCCTCTTAGCTACCACCATACCAATCCTTGTTTCTCTTGCCTGAAAGACTCGAACTGATCTGGCCACTGCTCCTCAGACCTGGGCCAGTCCAGGCCCAGTACCTGAGGATGGTGACAGGAAGGAGAGGTGACCATGAGGCAGAGAGGCCCCTGACTGAGTCAGCATGCTTGCCTGGGACCACACCACCGCAGTTGTAGCACTCGAGAGGCCGGGACCACACCTTCACTCTGGCATGTGTGTGCATTCATAAATACACTTCCTGCTTTGCCCACTGTATGCTTGAGTTTTCACATGCCCACAAAACAGGAGCTTGACTGACAACTTTATTTTGAGACTCCTCAAAGTAAAAAAGAGGCCTACAGAAGGTGAGCCTGCTCTGCTCCCATCCAGGTCAGGGTTGCTCTGTAGAGAGAGAGACTGAACCACTGGCTAAACTGAGATCATTTCCTAAAAGGATCCTTCCCCTCGGCCTCATGCTAGCCAAACTGGATTCAGCAACGATGGGATACTCTCACCAGGAATGCTGAGGGATTTCATGGTGTCCTCTTCAAGGGAACCTGATCATTTCATTCTTGAACCTTAACTCTGAGACAAGATCCCACCTATAAGCAAGAGGACAGTGATGGCACCTATCCCCAGGGGGACCCAAGGCGTCAATGCCCTTCTATGCTGGAGGTCTTGCTGCCCTGATGGACCCAGGAAGAGGGGTGGAGGTGAGGCCTGAGGAAGGGGCCCATGGAAGGATGTGGCACCACCAAGATGGGAGGATAAGAAGAGGCAATCGGGACTGGGAGAACTGGGCTCAGGAGAGAGGATGCTGTGTCTGTGTTGGGAAAGGAGGGCTCATGGAAGCCACATCAAGCCATATTGTGTCTACTGCATCCCTTTCTATTCTTTCAGGCTGTGATGAACAAAAAAAAAAAACAAAAACAAAAACCATGGTACCTTGGATATGTGTGCATAAGAAAGGAATTTGAGTTTCTATGTTTTTACAAAAATTTTTAAAGAAAAACTACTCTTTAGTACCAAAAAAATAACAATCCACCGTTTATTCACTGAGATCCCATGAGATCCCTGCAAATGGGGCTGTTCCAGGGGCCACATGCAGTGGCCCTTACTGCCAGCCAAGCTTGGTGCTGTCACCTGGGCTCCTATGAATTCTCACGAGGTGAGTAAGCACTCTTCCAACAAGCACCACTTGGGGGTGTGCCATGATGGGGGTACTGGCCCACGAAGGCATGCACACCTGTGCATATAAGTACAGACAGAAACAGTGTGCATATTCCCAGGGGCTATTTTTGCCTTTAGTTCACACATCTGTGCATTATTTTATTGATGGCAAGACAATCACAAGTTTTTGGACAATATTAAGTATTTCTTATTTCAACACGTTGCAGTACTTTTGGATTTCCAAAACTGATATCACAATGCAAGTTCCAACTTGGGAGCAGGAAAAACAAGAATATACATTGAGCACATGTATCTCTGTGAGAATGTGTGTGGAAGGTGTATACACAAGTCTACCTCTCTATATAATTATGTACACACATATAAAACTCAACATGTGAACATCCTAAAAGGATCCTTCCCCTCGGCCTCATGCTAGCCAAACTGGATTCAGCAACGATGGGATACTCTCACCAGGAATGCTGAGGGATTTCATGGTGTCCTCTTCAAGGGAACCTGATCATTTCATTCTTGAACCTTAACTCTGAGACAAGATCCCACCTATAAGCAAGAGGACAGTGATGGCACCTATCCCCAGGGGGACCCAAGGCGTCAATGCCCTTCTATGCTGGAGGTCTTGCTGCCCTGATGGACCCAGGAAGAGGGGTGGAGGTGAGGCCTGAGGAAGGGGCCCATGGAAGGATGTGGCACCACCAAGATGGGAGGATAAGAAGAGGCAATCGGGACTGGGAGAACTGGGCTCAGGAGAGAGGATGCTGTGTCTGTGTTGGGAAAGGAGGGCTCATGGAAGCCACATCAAGCCATATTGTGTCTACTGCATCCCTTTCTATTCTTTCAGGCTGTGATGAACAAAAAAAAAAAACAAAAACAAAAACCATGGTACCTTGGATATGTGTGCATAAGAAAGGAATTTGAGTTTCTATGTTTTTACAAAAATTTTTAAAGAAAAACTACTCTTTAGTACCAAAAAAATAACAATCCACCGTTTATTCACTGAGATCCCATGAGATCCCTGCAAATGGGGCTGTTCCAGGGGCCACATGCAGTGGCCCTTACTGCCAGCCAAGCTTGGTGCTGTCACCTGGGCTCCTATGAATTCTCACGAGGTGAGTAAGCACTCTTCCAACAAGCACCACTTGGGGGTGTGCCATGATGGGGGTACTGGCCCACGAAGGCATGCACACCTGTGCATATAAGTACAGACAGAAACAGTGTGCATATTCCCAGGGGCTATTTTTGCCTTTAGTTCACACATCTGTGCATTATTTTATTGATGGCAAGACAATCACAAGTTTTTGGACAATATTAAGTATTTCTTATTTCAACACGTTGCAGTACTTTTGGATTTCCAAAACTGATATCACAATGCAAGTTCCAACTTGGGAGCAGGAAAAACAAGAATATACATTGAGCACATGTATCTCTGTGAGAATGTGTGTGGAAGGTGTATACACAAGTCTACCTCTCTATATAATTATGTACACACATATAAAAACTCAACATGTGACATTGGAATTACGTTTGTGTGCTGGTCTTTGCTTTCTGGAAGAGGAGCTTGGTGTGAATTCCACTTTCTCTTTTCTTCACCTGAAGATAAGCTCCTAAGATCAGCTCTGACATGCAGTGTCCTTAGCCGAATGTATCACAGGCCCACTGGACATATTATCAAAGAGCCCTGCACTTGGCAGCTGCCATTTTGGATTAGTTTCTGAGAAGTTCCATGTTCACCATAACAACTTGTCAGGACCCTGCTTTATGGAGGAATTTACTCCCTACCACACCCCCAATGGTCATTTCACACATCTATGACAAGCCTAATGGCAGCCTGGAGGAGGAGCCAGGGGTCACTGATTTTGGCCAGAGTGGCCAAAAGCCACTACCTGGCTTTGCACAGGCTCAGGGTTGGTGAGTCTGGATCTATTTGGGATGCGGGTCAAGCAGGCTGCATCACTTAAGGAGAGTTCTCTTCAAAGATTTTACGTCTTCAATTGCACATCCTCAGGACTAAGCTCTTCTCAGAAATGAGTCAAAAATGGCAAGGACAGCTATCTCTGGGAAGCCTGCTGGGGAGCCCACCCCCACCTCAGCCCTACCCTCTAGTGACTAGAGTGCCGCTACAGTATCTGCAAAGGTCTGTGTATAAAAATTTCAACTGCACTGTGCCAGGGAGGCAGAAAGAGGTCAAGCCGTCAGCTTCTCCAGAACTACTCAACAGTATCAGCAACCAAGGAGTGGCCAATGCACCTCCTCCAGGCAGCAGTCCTGTGGACCCTCCCTTCCCCCGCTGCAAACAGGCCAATGCTGTGTGATGCAGGCTCCAGCTTCCCTGGCGTCCACAAGGAGGGCTTCGGGGACATACACTGAGGTTCCTTCTGCCCTTCCCTTAGCTTCAACCCAGAGACGTGTGTGCTGAGAGTTGGATGGCTTAGTTAAAACATTTTCACGACTACATATGGTGCGTTCCGTCTATAAACCACGCATCGCCCCGGCCCATAGTTGCCAACAGCACCCCATCCTTCCTTCCTGCCCATGACCTCTTGCTCTGCCAATCGCTGGGTGGATCACAGAGGACAGAAGGCTGCTTGTGGCAAGTGCTCTCCAGCCCCTTCAAGACTTTTCAGGGAGGGGAGAGAGGCAGAAGTGATTCCAGCGGGCTTGGGCTGGGCTCCCTGGAGTTCACAGGCCTTCATTTCAGCTCAGGGCTGGGGCACATATCCCACTCTGGCCACAGGAGGACAGAGTCAGAGCTGCCTCTTCAGGGGCTGTTTCCATCGACCAGTGTTTGATTTAACTACATTGGGCCTGTTTGGTGAGGCCTGGTTGGTCTAGGCCAGACAGCCTGGGGACTGGAGCCTAATTAAATTGCCCAGTTATTTGTTTAAATTTATTGGTCTCGGGGTGGGAGGAGGGCAGAGGTGATGAACCTTTCAAAGAGGACAGGAAGGAAGAGGTGTGTGGAAAAGGTTCTCTGTAAGTTTACAAATATACAAAAACAAAAAAGCACATCTTTCAAATAAAAATGACTACATTTTTATCTGGCAAAAAGTTGTATACACATGATTTAAATTTTTTTAAATTTTAAGTTTTTGGCAATCTTAATAAAGTACAATATATTACAACCAAACCAAAAAATAGTTGTTTAAGTAACAGCTGTTAAGAGTGACGTGATCCCTGATGCCCAGCCTCCCTCCCCACCCCACCCGACTCCTAAAGACAGAGAGAAAAGAAAAATCCTCCCATCCGGATAAGCTCATCTCCCACCCCCCTTAGGAAGCTAACCAATAGGAAGCAACACAACAAGCGAGTAGTGTCAAAGGAAGCCGGGGTCAGGCCCCATTAGCAGGAGCAGCCGCCCTCGCTGGCCGGGGGCTCCTGGGGTTTGTCCAGCTTGATGTCAATCACTGCAGAGGCGGGGCTAAGGAAGATTACTTGCAGAGCGGCTCCCCTCTGACTCCCTTCCCCAGATCCCCTCAGCTTCCCTACGCAGCCCCTCTGTCCCTCCACCAACACCCAGGGGCTCATGCTGTTTGGCCTGGGTGGGAAGGATGTAGGGTCATCAGCTCCGACCCTTCCTTCTCTTCCCAGACCCTCCCCCACAACCTCACCCCTGTCTACCAGCAAAGCCTAAAGCAAAGCTTGTCCTGGGCTGTGGTCCCACCATGTAAACACAGGCCAACAGACCCTTTCTCAAAGCCTGCCTGATGACGAGGCGCAGCCCAAAGTACACAGGAGGTGGAGAGTCTGCCTGCCGGGCACAGAACCCACTCTGACCATCACAGCACATCCACCTCGACCCCTCAAGCTCCAGTCAGAGATCCCTTAGATCCCGAGGCTGCTGCTGTGAGAAGCCACGTCCTTCTCTACAGCCCTTTCTATGGGTTCCCTGGGGGCTGCGGGCAGGAGGAGCACCCATAGGCACCGCCAGAGTTGGGGTGGAAGCAGTCCTGCTGTGGAATCACTGCCCAAGGCCCAAGGAGGCTCTGTGGCCCCTGGGTAAGGGTGAGGGAGAGGTGCTTCAGGAGACAGGTACTATCAAAACCATGTTTCCCTAAAGACCCCTCACTACTTTCCCTCCTGTTTTTGGCCACCTGGCCATGACAAACATTCTGAGTGTGACCTTCTCCATGGCTGTTCCTTATTTTCCCTAAATCTCAATACAACTATTCGGTCACTCAGGCATGTCCAACTGTTTGCAACCCCATGGACTGTAACCCTGCCAGGTTCCTCTATCCATGGGATTCTCCAGGCAAGAATACTGGAGTGGGTTGTCATTTCCTTCTCCACTAAACCTCTATATTCTCACGTATATTTTTTATCTTTGTGTGTGTGTGTGTGTGTGTAGTGCGATATATACATAAACATACATTTTTTATTACATGGCAGAGTATAAATAAACTAGTAAATAGATAATAAACAACTGTTTCCACTGGGCAAATCAGACCACCTTTTTGAGCCTCGGTTTCAGCTTCTGATTGTGGCCCAAGGTCTGAGAGGGACTGGGTAAGAGGCACGACTCTGTCCCCGGGCAGTGGGGAGGCCCCAGGCCGTGCAGGGCTGGGTCGGGGAGGAGGCACCTGGTAGGGGGTTGTCTCACGTGGAGGAGCTTGAACCATTCTGAGGTCACATCTGAGTGTACAGAGATGGAGATTACACTTGTCCCTGTGAACCACAAATATGCGTTCACTAGCAAGAAGGACAGTTACTACTTCTCACTCCCTGCCCACACTGTCACTCCACACACATCCCTCTGGCATCCCCACTCTGTTTTGGAAGCTTAGATGGTTCAAGCTACCGAGGTCTTGAAGACCTTGGCGTTCAGCCTCTCTCCTGTCCAGAGGAGGCCCCGCAGCACAGGAAGGCTGGCCTGGGGACCAGGCAAGGTTTGTCCACTGTTCTAACCTGTCACGTGGATAAACCCATGAATCACATGGGTTCTGCAGCACATCTCTCACTCACTTGTCAAAGGAAAAGGATACTCCCTTCTTTGCTTTTCTCTTGGACGTTCTCCATTCCAGGCAGAGCTGAGGCCACACGTCGGAAGAGCTAGGGAGAGGGGGAGATGCCGTATGAGCCCCCGTCCTTCCCCTCCTGTTCCCGATGTGTCCACGTGCGGCCTCTCCTCACCCTGATATGGGGCTTTACTCTCCTTCTGTCCTCTGCCTGCACCCTGGACAGCAGCGGCTGCACCTAACTCTCCCTCCCACGCCCCCAGCACCCCTCACAGCACTGAGCCCCTGCAGGCCTCTCACCCAGGCAGGCTGGCCATAGGTCTCAGGGGCTGAGTGTGGGCCATGGTGATGGCAAGGGACCCACCCGAGTACAGAAGATGGTCTAGGCCCTGGGAGACGAGTTTCTGTCCCGCATCCCATGTGGGGCCCAGGTGTGCGGAAGGGACTTTCCACTTGCCCTCACAACAGTGGCCCTCTCCTCAGGGAGTCCTGTGAGTCCACAGTACTAAAACAGCTGGCTGCTAGGAGCCAGGGCCACAATCAGAGCAGAGCGAGACTGTTCAGAGGGAGTGAGGATATGGGTGTAAGTGTGGTATTATGGGCTTGCTTGGGCATGGTGAGTGTGACTGTGTGTGCAGAGGAGTGTACACGGTGTGTATATGAAGGGTGCGTGTGTGGCATCTCTGTATGTGTGAATCTGGTAAGTATGAGGGGACGAGTGTGTGTGGCGTGTGTGCGGGCACCTGTGGGGTTTCTGTAAGCGTGCATGGGGGAGCTGTGAGGTGTGTGTGCACAGGTGCACTGGGGCAGGGGTGGACATGGTGTCAGAGGGCTGCTGGCAGCCATGGAGTCTGGCGGGGTGACACCAAGGACAAGGCAGAAATACAAGGCACCAGAAGACTCTGAACGCTCTCCCCACTCTCAGTGAACATCAACTGCAGGAACTAGGTGAGCTCTGGGCTTATAGCGTCACTGCCTGCCGGGAGGGGGGCCCCCGCAGCACAGGAAGGCTGGCCTGGGGACCAGGCAAGGTTTGTCCACTGTTCTAACCTGTCACGTGGATAAACCCATGAATCACATGGGTTCTGCAGCACATCTCTCACTCACTTGTCAAAGGAAAAGGATACTCCCTTCTTTGCTTTTCTCTTGGACGTTCTCCATTCCAGGCAGAGCTGAGGCCACACGTCGGAAGAGCTAGGGAGAGGGGGAGATGCCGTATGAGCCCCCGTCCTTCCCCTCCTGTTCCCGATGTGTCCACGTGCGGCCTCTCCTCACCCTGATATGGGGCTTTACTCTCCTTCTGTCCTCTGCCTGCACCCTGGACAGCAGCGGCTGCACCTAACTCTCCCTCCCACGCCCCCAGCACCCCTCACAGCACTGAGCCCCTGCAGGCCTCTCACCCAGGCAGGCTGGCCATAGGTCTCAGGGGCTGAGTGTGGGCCATGGTGATGGCAAGGGACCCACCCGAGTACAGAAGATGGTCTAGGCCCTGGGAGACGAGTTTCTGTCCCGCATCCCATGTGGGGCCCAGGTGTGCGGAAGGGACTTTCCACTTGCCCTCACAACAGTGGCCCTCTCCTCAGGGAGTCCTGTGAGTCCACAGTACTAAAACAGCTGGCTGCTAGGAGCCAGGGCCACAATCAGAGCAGAGCGAGACTGTTCAGAGGGAGTGAGGATATGGGTGTAAGTGTGGTATTATGGGCTTGCTTGGGCATGGTGAGTGTGACTGTGTGTGCAGAGGAGTGTACACGGTGTGTATATGAAGGGTGCGTGTGTGGCATCTCTGTATGTGTGAATCTGGTAAGTATGAGGGGACGAGTGTGTGTGGCGTGTGTGCGGGCACCTGTGGGGTTTCTGTAAGCGTGCATGGGGGAGCTGTGAGGTGTGTGTGCACAGGTGCACTGGGGCAGGGGTGGACATGGTGTCAGAGGGCTGCTGGCAGCCATGGAGTCTGGCGGGGTGACACCAAGGACAAGGCAGAAATACAAGGCACCAGAAGACTCTGAACGCTCTCCCCACTCTCAGTGAACATCAACTGCAGGAACTAGGTGAGCTCTGGGCTTATAGCGTCACTGCCTGAGCTCTCCAAAGACACAGTGAGGCTAACTGATGGTCTCACCGCAGAGCCCAGTCACATGGGCGCACCAGGCTGGGTGACAGGACCAAAGGCGGGCAAGAGTCCGGTGAGTGTGGCAGGGGACCCTGTGGGCAGGGTGCAGAGAGGGGTGGGAGAGGTCCAGAGGGCCTCGTCACTCCCCGTGCCTCCCTTCAGGGTCGTGCCCCCAGCAGCCGGACTCTACCTATCAAAATGGTCACAGCCTCTGCCAGTGGCCAAGCTGCCAGCCAAACAGAAGCTCTCGGGGTCACATGGGGGCGTCTGAGAGCCAGCGTGCTCTTGTTCAGTGTCCAGGAGCCTGCACTGCACGCAGACGCCTCTGAACCACGCAAGGTTTGAACCGACCGTACATAAATCCTGCTCAGACCATCGCCTGGATTCCAGAGCATTCTGGAAAGGGGGTGTCAGTGTCTCCCCAATCCTGACCACTGGGGCAGAGGCCACCTGCCCTCTGGTCTGCTGCCTTCTGCTTCCCCGCTTCACAGGCCTTTCCAGCAGAGCCGCAGCCTGGCGTCTCCTGGAGGCCTCCAGGGACGGGAGCTGCCTCCTCCAGGGGCCACCTTATGCTGAAAGAGGCTGGCAAGGGGGTGGGAGCGAAGGCCCTCCAACTGGGGAAGGGGCACTCCCTGGGTCTGGGAGCTCATTCTGTCCCTTCCTGCTCTCTGCCGCCTCCCAGGCACATCACTACCCAGGTGGAGACGCCCTCACTGCGCGTGGCCAGCTGCTGCATGGCAGCTTGTCCAGTGCTCCTGACCACTGCTGGGGGTGGCAGGGCAGAGGTGACCCTGGCCAGGCCCCAGTGCCCCTCCAGTCACCCCTGTGCCCATGCCAGTCCCCTGCCAGGCCACCCCCTCCTCGTCAGCTCTCCAAGTCCTCGTTTCCTTGAAGACAGGGATCCTCACCTTTTTTGAACCAAAGACTCCTTTGGCAGGCTAGTGAAGCCTGTGGCCTTTTGAGTGTGTGAACTGAATTCCATGTAAGTTTTATGTAAAGAAAACCATTTAGCATTGAAATAAATTTCTAAAATCTTTGAAGACATAGACTTGTGAGACAGCGACACCTGTGCTTCCTTAGGAATGTGTTAAAGAGCAGAAGCCAGCAGGGACCCCTGAGATTCATAGGGGGAAAAGTTCAAGAGACCCATGGCAGTGTAAGCAGATGAAGTGGAAGTGCCTTCTATGGTGATAAAGCCACGGGAGCTGCTAACACACCGAGTCCTGTTGCTACGCTCACGGACACAGAAAATGCTGGAGCTCTGTCAGGGGCTAGGGCAGAGACAGGCGCAGCTGGCCAGCTAAATCCTCAGACCTGCTGAAGGCCAGCCGTGAGATGCCTCCTGCTGAGGCTCAGCCCTAACCCCACCTCCTCTCCAGCTCCTCCGAGGAGTCTGACTCCCCAGGCCCCCACCTCTCGAGCTCCAGTGGCACCACGGGGGATCCTGCCACAGCCCCAAGCACAGGCAGGATCCCCAAAATGCTGAGTGGATGGACTCTCCTGCATGTCCATCCCAAGTAAAGTAAGGTAACAGGTAAGGAAGGGCTGCTTCTCTTTGCTGCCTGGAAGCTAGAGGATAGACGCCCACAGCAGCTCAGGGGCCACAGGTATGGCACCTGGGTGTGGCTGATCCCACTGCCCCCAGCACCCTGAGGGTGAGGAGCAGAGCTCTGGAGGTACTTGCTTCCCCTCAGGTGGGCTGACTGGCCGTGCTGCCCCACCTGGTAACTAGCCCCTGGCACGAGAAAGCCCTCCCTTTCTCACGAGAAAGCCCTCCCTGGCCAAGGCGGCGCATCCCACCTGCTTCACGTTGTAGCCAGTCTTCGCGCTGGTCTCAATGAACATGACACTCAGTTCTTTGGCACGCTGCTCCCCCTCCTCAATGGTTATCTGCCTGGAGGGGAGAAGAGGGGGGACCAGTTCAGTAGAGAAGCAGCCCCCAGTGGGGGTGGAGGGAGCAGCCTCAGATGATGAGGGCAATTCGGCTGGCCTGAGGCCAGGGCTGGATCCGGCTCCTCAGGGCACACGGGTGCAGATGCAGCAGGGCCAGCCCTCACTCCACTCCTGTGGCCTTTTGAGTGTGTGAACTGAATTCCATGTAAGTTTTATGTAAAGAAAACCATTTAGCATTGAAATAAATTTCTAAAATCTTTGAAGACATAGACTTGTGAGACAGCGACACCTGTGCTTCCTTAGGAATGTGTTAAAGAGCAGAAGCCAGCAGGGACCCCTGAGATTCATAGGGGGAAAAGTTCAAGAGACCCATGGCAGTGTAAGCAGATGAAGTGGAAGTGCCTTCTATGGTGATAAAGCCACGGGAGCTGCTAACACACCGAGTCCTGTTGCTACGCTCACGGACACAGAAAATGCTGGAGCTCTGTCAGGGGCTAGGGCAGAGACAGGCGCAGCTGGCCAGCTAAATCCTCAGACCTGCTGAAGGCCAGCCGTGAGATGCCTCCTGCTGAGGCTCAGCCCTAACCCCACCTCCTCTCCAGCTCCTCCGAGGAGTCTGACTCCCCAGGCCCCCACCTCTCGAGCTCCAGTGGCACCACGGGGGATCCTGCCACAGCCCCAAGCACAGGCAGGATCCCCAAAATGCTGAGTGGATGGACTCTCCTGCATGTCCATCCCAAGTAAAGTAAGGTAACAGGTAAGGAAGGGCTGCTTCTCTTTGCTGCCTGGAAGCTAGAGGATAGACGCCCACAGCAGCTCAGGGGCCACAGGTATGGCACCTGGGTGTGGCTGATCCCACTGCCCCCAGCACCCTGAGGGTGAGGAGCAGAGCTCTGGAGGTACTTGCTTCCCCTCAGGTGGGCTGACTGGCCGTGCTGCCCCACCTGGTAACTAGCCCCTGGCACGAGAAAGCCCTCCCTTTCTCACGAGAAAGCCCTCCCTGGCCAAGGCGGCGCATCCCACCTGCTTCACGTTGTAGCCAGTCTTCGCGCTGGTCTCAATGAACATGACACTCAGTTCTTTGGCACGCTGCTCCCCCTCCTCAATGGTTATCTGCCTGGAGGGGAGAAGAGGGGGGACCAGTTCAGTAGAGAAGCAGCCCCCAGTGGGGGTGGAGGGAGCAGCCTCAGATGATGAGGGCAATTCGGCTGGCCTGAGGCCAGGGCTGGATCCCGGGGCTCCCTCAGGGCACACGGGTGCAGATGCAGCAGGGGCCAGCCCCTCACTCCACTCCTCGGGAGCACTGTCCAGTCCAGGAGCTGGCCGTGAGGCGGGTGGGCTGCTGGCCCCCACTCACCTTTCCCAGGGCCGCCACTGCCAGAGCCGCCATTTGCAACGCTCAGTCAGCCACAGACCTCCTCTCTGTGTGGTACCAGCAGCACCATTTGCCAAATGAGCACACTGAGATGGAAAGCGATGGCCCCAAGGTCACCGCCTGCAAAGGAGCTCGGCTTTGAGCTCTGTTTTCCTAAAGGACGAGAGTTTAATAAAGCCACTTCTCATTCAGACTCTTCCCTAAGGGGTCAGCGTGCATTTCAGGAGGCCCCCAGTCCATGACTGGCTGCTTTATCCTCCCCATGAGATGAGTGGACCTGTGCAGGGAAGGGAGCCAAGGCCAGCTTGTGCCTGAAGGGTGCGTGGAGCAGCCTCTTTAGGGACAGTGTCCCACCCAGACTCAGAGCTGGGGCAGGAAACTGTGTGTTCACACCTGGGGACCAGGCCCTTCACACTCACACCAGCATCAGCACAGGCATTCCCAGGGGCAGAGCTGGTGGGAGCCACAGGGTTGCCGTGTCTGAGGCTGTGCTCAGGCCAGGCCAGGTCCATGCACTGCTTAGCTGGCTGGGCACACAGGTGCTTTCAAAGCCTTCAGGACCCCAAGGGGGCCCTTCCCGGATTCAGAGGTGACAGGTCAGGCAGGATGCTCACCACCTACAAGTCTCAGGACTCCCCGTCTAGGAGGAGCTGCTAAGGTGGGGGCAGAACCTACCTCTTGTCGGCCAGGTCCGTCTTGTTGCCCACCAGCATGATGATCACATCGCTGCCCCTCTCTGTCCTGACATCATCAATCCACTTAGAGGTCTGCTGGAAGGAGTTGAGATCTGGAGGTGGAAAGGAGGCATGAAACTGGGCATGAGAGGCAGCCCCGTGGGGGAAGGGCTGAGGGGAACATTGAGGCCGTGAGCAGCAGGGAGGGGAGCATGCACCTCAGACACATGGGAAAGGCAGGTGGGAACACAGACCAGAGGCCTGGGCCTTTCTGAGAAATGCTCGCGTGTGTTTGAGGAGCTGTGCCCTGAGCCCCCCGAACCTCCTCACAATGCTGGAGAGAGGTCATGGCGTCTGGAGGGCCACAGGGTCATGATCTGCTCCACAGACTTGCCCTGCAGGCTGGCGAGTAGTGCCTACCCAGCCAGCCATTGGCAGTCAGCCACAGACCTCCTCTCTGTGTGGTACCAGCAGCACCATTTGCCAAATGAGCACACTGAGATGGAAAGCGATGGCCCCAAGGTCACCGCCTGCAAAGGAGCTCGGCTTTGAGCTCTGTTTTCCTAAAGGACGAGAGTTTAATAAAGCCACTTCTCATTCAGACTCTTCCCTAAGGGGTCAGCGTGCATTTCAGGAGGCCCCCAGTCCATGACTGGCTGCTTTATCCTCCCCATGAGATGAGTGGACCTGTGCAGGGAAGGGAGCCAAGGCCAGCTTGTGCCTGAAGGGTGCGTGGAGCAGCCTCTTTAGGGACAGTGTCCCACCCAGACTCAGAGCTGGGGCAGGAAACTGTGTGTTCACACCTGGGGACCAGGCCCTTCACACTCACACCAGCATCAGCACAGGCATTCCCAGGGGCAGAGCTGGTGGGAGCCACAGGGTTGCCGTGTCTGAGGCTGTGCTCAGGCCAGGCCAGGTCCATGCACTGCTTAGCTGGCTGGGCACACAGGTGCTTTCAAAGCCTTCAGGACCCCAAGGGGGCCCTTCCCGGATTCAGAGGTGACAGGTCAGGCAGGATGCTCACCACCTACAAGTCTCAGGACTCCCCGTCTAGGAGGAGCTGCTAAGGTGGGGGCAGAACCTACCTCTTGTCGGCCAGGTCCGTCTTGTTGCCCACCAGCATGATGATCACATCGCTGCCCCTCTCTGTCCTGACATCATCAATCCACTTAGAGGTCTGCTGGAAGGAGTTGAGATCTGGAGGTGGAAAGGAGGCATGAAACTGGGCATGAGAGGCAGCCCCGTGGGGGAAGGGCTGAGGGGAACATTGAGGCCGTGAGCAGCAGGGAGGGGAGCATGCACCCTCAGACACATGGGAAAGGCAGGTGGGAACACAGACCAGAGGCCTGGGCCTTTCTGAGAAATGCTCGCGTGTGTTTGAGGAGCTGTGCCCTGAGCCCCCCGAACCTCCTCACAATGCTGGAGAGAGGTCATGGCGTCTGGAGGGCCACAGGGTCATGATCTGCTCCACAGACTGGTGGTTTTTGCACCCACTTGGGAGTCAGCTCTGACCCTGCAGGCTCAGAGCAGGGTGAGAAGTGAGTGCAGTGGACCTGGCTGAGCCTGGAAACAGTGTGACACTGCGCGTGGGGGAGACAGTGGCAGCCCTAAGGCCAGGAGGGCCCTGCAGAGTGCCCCCCGCCCACCCACAGGAGCTCAGAGGGGTTTCCAAAGTAAGGGGAAGGGGAAGGTGGCCCCAGGCGCAGCCAAAAGCCAGGAGGGGCCAGGTTTTTCAGCACAGCCCTCTCCTTGGTCACAAGCTGTCACAGGCTCCCAGAGGAACAGTCACAGGGTGACACCCACCACTCAGCAGTTCACAGGACCAAGGGAAGGCGAGGTTCCCTGTCTTGGAAACCGGGGCTTCCTACAGCCTGGTCTTCCTACTGCTCGGCATTGGGCTTCAGGAGCCCCAGCCTCCTCAGGGAGCCCATGGTCAGCGGAGAGGGCTAGAGGCAGCACACTGGGGCATCCCCCCACCACAAGCATGACTGCAGCCCAAGGGCTTGCCAGGTATGTGCCGTGACACCTGCCAGGGCAGCGGGGCTCTGTACTGGGCCCCAGCCCCTGACACCCCAAGCCCCACGAGCCTCCCTCAGGGCTGTGTGTTGCTCTCGAGAACAGCTGATTTGGCCAGAAGAGCAACAGTGTGTGAGACAAACAGCCCACCTATGGCCCCCCAGGACCCACTGGGCCTCCCCTCCCAGAGAGCCTTGTGCAGAAGCGGGGACAAAACCATGGCCGCCAGGTCAAGGCTGGCCTGAGGATCACTATCATTTTACACCCATACACACACACACACACACACACACACACTACACAAAGAAATTGCTCCCTAGAAGTCTTTCTGGCAGCCAGCGCCCAGGAGGGTGCTGAGGGGCTGGAGAAGGGCCAACCTTGTGAGCATCTGCTCCTCTCCACACACAGGCCTCTGCTCTGAGCAGTCATGCTGGTCCTGTACCATGCCTGGCGCAGGAAGGTGGGGAAAGGCTCAAAGGCAACTCAGTTCCCACTCTGAGCACTGCCTTCCTGCATCCAGAGGACAGGTACACACATGTGTACACACAGATACACAGGCTGCAGCCTGGCCGGGGCCGGTCCTGAGGCCTGGAGCCCTGCGAACCTCCCCGCCCGGCACTGGGCCCACACTCACTTGTGATGTCGTACACCACCACGGCCACTGTGGAGTCCCGGATATAGCTGGGGATCAGGCTGCGGAACCTCTCCTGGCCGGCTGTGTCCCAGAGCTGCAGTCGCACCTGTCACAGGGCAGGCAGGAAGTTCAGCGGGCAGTGAGGTCCCCATGGTGGGAGCGAGGCTGGGGGAAGTTCGGCAGTGCTGGCACTGCCATCTCTGAACAGGCACAGGCTGTCAGTGGTGCCCAGTGTGGGCCCCAGTGATTGGTCCCAAGGAGCCCTCTCTGTCCTCCCAAGTCCCAAGCCAGGCACTCACCGTACGATCCTCCAAGTACATGGTTTTTGACAAGAAGTCAATCCCAATGGTGGCCTGTTAGAGAAAAGCACAGAACAGTTGAAGATGAAAACCCTCAGGCAGAGGGGCAGATGTTGGGTCATTCAGGCAGAGACACAGTCAGCCAAAGGGGCCACCCAGGTCAAGCCTTGTGTGGGTTCTATTCTGCTGTCCCACACCCCAACTCAGCACTGACCCCTCTTGTCCCTCTCGGAGAGAATGAGCTAAGTAAGGATGAGGGCAGGTTTTTTAGAGAGTGACACTCTTTGGAGAGGAAGAGAAAAGTGCTTTGGAAAAAAGGATTGAGAGAACAGGGGAGGAAGCTTCCCAGGAACAAGTGGATCTCCTGCCCCACTCAGGTAAGGGCTTGGAGGAGCAGTGGCTGGGTGGTCTCCCTGCCCCAGCCTGCTTGGCCCCACCTGCCTGCTTCCCTCCCAGCCTCCCCTGAAAAAGCCTCTCTCCTTAGCTCTGGAACTCAGGTACCTGGCTTGGGTTCAATGCTGCCCAGGTGGGTGGGGCTGGACAGGGAGCACAGCACTTGCCAGTGTGGGGCAGAGAGCAGCTGGCTTTCCCTAAGGATGCCATCACCGTCTACAGCAGCATCCGGATGGAAACATCACTGGCTCTTTTCTACCCAAACCAACACAGTGGAAGCCAACTATATCACACCTGTGCTTCCTCTGTCCTAGAACCTGGAGAGGCAGCTGGACCAGAGGGCAGGAACCCACCACTCACTCACTGTATGGCCTGGAACAGGCCACCCAGCCTCTCTGGGCCTCACCTGCACCCAGTGTTTGTGACAGGAGCTGGGACACTGTCAGTGTGAAACAGTCACTGCCACATAATTAATCACAACGAGAACTCAGACACAGTCCGAATGTCAGGGCACTGGTGAAGAACAACGTGGTTCATCCAAATGATGAAACCTTGGCAGTCACTAAAAATCATGCTTTCGATCATCAACAAATCTACAGACAATAAATGCTGGAGAGGGTGCGGAGAAAAGGGAACCCTCTTGCATTGCTGGTGGGAATGTAAATTGATACAGCCTCTATGGAAGACAGTCTGGAGATTTCTTAAAAAACTAAAAATAGAAGCACCATACAACCCAGCAATCCCACTCTTAGGCTTATACCCTGATGAAATTAAATCTGAAAGAAGCACCTGTACCCCAATGTTCACTGCAGCTCTCTACACAATAGCTAGAACATGGAAGCAACCTAGATGCCCATTGACGAGTGAATGGATACGAAAGCTCTGGGACATATATATAATGGAATACTACACAGCTGTCAAAAGAAATGCAGAAGAATCAGCCCTAATGAGGTGGCTGGCTCTAGAACCTATCATAAAAAGTGAAGTCAGTCAGAAAGAGAAGGACAAGTACAATATACTAACACATATATATGGAATCTAGTAGGATGGTGATGATGACACATGTAGTGAAGTGACGGAAAGACAGACATGGACAGTGGACATATGGACATTGTGGGGAAGGGCTCCAGGAACAAGTGGATCTCCTGCCCCACTCAGGTAAGGGCTTGGAGGAGCAGTGGCTTGGCGCCTTCCCAAGCCTCCCTGAAAAAGCCTCTCTCCTTAGCTCTGGAACTCAGGTACCTGGCTTGGGTTCAATGCTGCCCAGGTGGGTGGGGCTGGACAGGGAGCACAGCACTTGCCAGTGTGGGGCAGAGAGCAGCTGGCTTTCCCTAAGGATGCCATCACCGTCTACAGCAGCATCCGGATGGAAACATCACTGGCTCTTTTCTACCCAAACCAACACAGTGGAAGCCAACTATATCACACCTGTGCTTCCTCTGTCCTAGAACCTGGAGAGGCAGCTGGACCAGAGGGCAGGAACCCACCACTCACTCACTGTATGGCCTGGAACAGGCCACCCAGCCTCTCTGGGCCTCACCTGCACCCAGTGTTTGTGACAGGAGCTGGGACACTGTCAGTGTGAAACAGTCACTGCCACATAATTAATCACAACGAGAACTCAGACACAGTCCGAATGTCAGGGCACTGGTGAAGAACAACGTGGTTCATCCAAATGATGAAACCTTGGCAGTCACTAAAAATCATGCTTTCGATCATCAACAAATCTACAGACAATAAATGCTGGAGAGGGTGCGGAGAAAAGGGAACCCTCTTGCATTGCTGGTGGGAATGTAAATTGATACAGCCTCTATGGAAGACAGTCTGGAGATTTCTTAAAAAACTAAAAATAGAAGCACCATACAACCCAGCAATCCCACTCTTAGGCTTATACCCTGATGAAATTAAATCTGAAAGAAGCACCTGTACCCCAATGTTCACTGCAGCTCTCTACACAATAGCTAGAACATGGAAGCAACCTAGATGCCCATTGACGAGTGAATGGATACGAAAGCTCTGGGACATATATATAATGGAATACTACACAGCTGTCAAAAGAAATGCAGAAGAATCAGCCCTAATGAGGTGGCTGGCTCTAGAACCTATCATAAAAAGTGAAGTCAGTCAGAAAGAGAAGGACAAGTACAATATACTAACACATATATATGGAATCTAGTAGGATGGTGATGATGACACATGTAGTGAAGTGACGGAAAGACAGACATGGACAGTGGACATATGGACATTGTGGGGAAGGAACAATGGGTGAGAGGCATAAAGGAAGTAACTTGAAGGCCTGTACTATCATACGTGAAGATAATAGCTGTAGTCATTGCTCTGTGAGAAAAGGGGATCCTTCAGGGGTGCTGTGTGATGGTTGGGAGGGGTGGGATGGGAGGGATATACATATGACTAATCTGGGAACATACATATCTGTAAACAACAAAACTCTGTAAAAGTTAAAAGTAAAATAAAAGTTTAAAAAATAAATAAATAGCACTGAAGCCTAAAAAAAAAAAAAAAAAAAAAACATGCTTTTGAAAAATACTTGAGGATTTCCCAAATGGCCATTAGGTGAAAGAAAGCAGATTACAAAACATCAACTTGATTAACTGAAGTAGAGATATAAATATTTTTCATATTTTCTTAGATGGTGAAGTGAAGGCACTACACTAAAGACCTTAATGGTGCCAATGACCGAGTACTGACGCTGTGGGTGATTTTTTTTTGTTTGTTTCCTCATGATAATTTTCTCCACTTTCTACAATGAACACGTAATAGTTCTAAAAGCAGAAATAAAAGTGTTTTTTTAAAGAAAATGAAGTTTAAAAAATAAGCTTGGGGCTTCCCTGGTGGTCCAGTGGGTAAGGACACCGCCTTGCAGTGCAAGGGGCGTCAGTTCTATCCCTGGCCTGGGAAGATCCCATGTGCCGCGGAGCGACTGGACCGATGTGTCCAATTACTGAGCCAGAGCTCTGGAGCGCATGTGCCCAGAGCCCGTGCTCTGCGACAACAGATGCCACCGTGATGGGAGGCCCACATGGGCCAAAGAACAAAAAAAGATGGATGAAACTAGACAAATGAAAGACCAGTGGAAGTGGCCTGCCCACCCCCTCCCTCCCCACCCCTGCCAAAAATAAATAAATAAATAAATGTTAAAAAAAAAAAAAACGGGTCATCTTTAAAAAAAATAATAAGAAGAAGAACTGTGCAGTGAATTCTGATGACAAAACCACAACCAAGAAGCCCAAGAAAATAGAAAACCACAGGTCTGCAGGCTCCCAGCGTACAGTGATCATATTTTGGAATCTAGTAGGATGGTGATGATGACACATGTAGTGAAGTGACGGAAAGACAGACATGGACAGTGGACATATGGACATTGTGGGGAAGGAACAATGGGTGAGAGGCATAAAGGAAGTAACTTGAAGGCCTGTACTATCATACGTGAAGATAATAGCTGTAGTCATTGCTCTGTGAGAAAAGGGGATCCTTCAGGGGTGCTGTGTGATGGTTGGGAGGGGTGGGATGGGAGGGATATACATATGACTAATCTGGGAACATACATATCTGTAAACAACAAAACTCTGTAAAAGTTAAAAGTAAAATAAAAGTTTAAAAAATAAATAAATAGCACTGAAGCCTAAAAAAAAAAAAAAAAAAAACATGCTTTTGAAAAATACTTGAGGATTTCCCAAATGGCCATTAGGTGAAAGAAAGCAGATTACAAAACATCAACTTGATTAACTGAAGTAGAGATATAAATATTTTTCATATTTTCTTAGATGGTGAAGTGAAGGCACTACACTAAAGACCTTAATGGTGCCAATGACCGAGTACTGACGCTGTGGGTGATTTTTTTTTGTTTGTTTCCTCATGATAATTTTCTCCACTTTCTACAATGAACACGTAATAGTTCTAAAAGCAGAAATAAAAGTGTTTTTTTAAAGAAAATGAAGTTTAAAAAATAAGCTTGGGGCTTCCCTGGTGGTCCAGTGGGTAAGGACACCGCCTTGCAGTGCAAGGGGCGTCAGTTCTATCCCTGGCCTGGGAAGATCCCATGTGCCGCGGAGCGACTGGACCGATGTGTCCAATTACTGAGCCAGAGCTCTGGAGCGCATGTGCCCAGAGCCCGTGCTCTGCGACAACAGATGCCACCGTGATGGGAGGCCCACATGGGCCAAAGAACAAAAAAAGATGGATGAAACTAGACAAATGAAAGACCAGTGGAAGTGGCCTGCCCACCCCCTCCCTCCCCAACCCGACCCCTGCCAAAAATAAATAAATAAATAAATGTTAAAAAAAAAAAAAACGGGTCATCTTTAAAAAAAATAATAAGAAGAAGAACTGTGCAGTGAATTCTGATGACAAAACCACAACCAAGAAGCCCAAGAAAATAGAAAACCACAGGTCTGCAGGCTCCCAGCTGATTGTGAGCAGGTCCGTGTAGACTCCCACCCTCTCCTATTTCACAAAGGAGTTAAGGTGCCTGCATCCTCCTGGGAGCTTGCTTTAGTGCAAAGACAGGGAGTGTCAAAGAATCATACAATTCTAGAATATGCATGTCAAACAAACATCCTAGACACAACGCAATCCCTCACTCTGGAGACCAGGAGAGTTAAACCACATACCTCCTGTGACTCTGCCAATCAACAGCAGAGATGGAAGGATCAGCATAAAATCTTAGCATCACTTGGGCTTTTTCAACTCCAGCTTTGTACACCTTCCCAGCATGGTGTAGCCACTGGGGAATGTGTGGAATTGATGAGCAGTTTGCGGAATGAGCTTTGTGCTTTAACACTCACACTACATTCATTTATGGGTCTATGTTAGAGCAACAGTCCTTGTCTGCTAATACCCACAAGGAGAAAGATATAGAGCAGGTTGACATCTCTCAACTCCAGTGACTGCCAAGTTCTTTCCATAAAGTGACCCTTGAGCTAAAAAGCAGGTTAACAAGCTCATAATTGGTAACAGGGACTGTCCCCAACATAGTGCCTCCCTTTCTACAGTATTAGGACTCCAAACATATAGATGAACTCATAAATGCCCCCCAAGTAAAGACTATATTTCTCAGCTTCCTTTGTAGCTGGGCGGCTAACTTTTGGTCAATGGGATGTGAAGGTGACATGTGCATCTTCTGTGATGGGTTTTTCATGGGGAGGGTGGTGAACCCACAGCTGCGCCTTGCCCTTTCCCACTGCTTGGAATAAAGACAGGTGAAAATAAGTCATACTGGCCCATCCAGATGAGGGTGACAGAGTAGTGATGGCAGATGAACGAGACAGGAACCCCAAGTGCCTGCCCAGTAGTGCTTCCTCTGCAGCCCGAGACAGCTGTGTGACAGAGAACTGAACTATTTTGCTTAAGTCACTGGTACTTGGGAACCTTAGCTCTGACCTAACTAACAGAGCAAAGAACCACAGAGAAACACACCCCTCAAGGGTAGGCAGCACAGGTGGTGATGGTGATGTCCCTGATGATAATGTAACAACAATCCCATTTCAGCACATATGTGCTTCCATGAAGGACAGAGAAGTCATCAGATGACATGACAAAGACTGTGCCATCAAGCCCTAGTAAGCTCAGCTCAGCAGCCTCCATAATCATAAACAGTCTACTGAACACTCCTATACTTTATTACTCCTCACAACAGCCTGGCCACATCAGCAGTAATGATGAAAGTTGGGCTCAAAGGACCAACTTATCTCTCCAGCTCTCTCCCACCTTTAGTCCCACTTTCATGCTTCTTTTTTAAAAATTAATTAATTAATTTTATTTTGGCTGCATTGGGTGTTCATTGCTGTGTGTGAGTTTTTCTCTAGTCATGAAAGAGAATGGGCTGTTGCTCTCTAGTTGCAGTGCACAGGCTTCTCATTGCAGTGGCTTCTTATTGCTGAGCACAGACTCAGCAGTTGTGGCTCACGAATTTAACTGCCCAAGGTATGTGGAATCTTCCCAGACCAGAGATCGAACCCATGTCCCCTGCATTAGCAGGCAGATTCTTAACCACTTGACCACCAGGGAAATCCATGATTTTTCTTATATTAGAGTCATATCTGCTTCCATAGCTTACCACTCTCTTAGACCTGTTGTAGCTATACTTCCCACCCAGCCAGGCTGATGAGTCACTGAGCAAGACCTTCCCACAGTCTGGTGCCAAAACTCGTGTCCTTGGACATCGTTGAGCCATCAGTTCTGCTCAAAAACATCTCCCTAAATTCTGCTTCCAATAATGGTTAAATAGCTTCTATCAAACTAACCCACCCACAAACAACTATTATAAACCCTGGACAAGTACAAGAAGTAATTTGCAATCATTGAAAAGTGACCAAAACAGGCAGAAAATAGAGAGATTATAATCTTTAAAGGAAGTGAATATAAAGTGAGATCTTATGCTTAACCTGTTTTTTCCCTGAGGTAGTTTTCTAGTCCCACCATGTTAGAAGGACTAGGTAAACACCTCAGGCTTTTCACTAGAACACCAGAAGAGCCAGTTTTGAGAGAAAGGACATCATCTCAGGATCTTGGGAACCTTAGCTCTGACCTAACTAACAGAGCAAAGAACCACAGAGAAACACACCCCTCAAGGGTAGGCAGCACAGGTGGTGATGGTGATGTCCCTGATGATAATGTAACAACAATCCCATTTCAGCACATATGTGCTTCCATGAAGGACAGAGAAGTCATCAGATGACATGACAAAGACTGTGCCATCAAGCCCTAGTAAGCTCAGCTCAGCAGCCTCCATAATCATAAACAGTCTACTGAACACTCCTATACTTTATTACTCCTCACAACAGCCTGGCCACATCAGCAGTAATGATGAAAGTTGGGCTCAAAGGACCAACTTATCTCTCCAGCTCTCTCCCACCTTTAGTCCCACTTTCATGCTTCTTTTTTAAAAATTAATTAATTAATTTTATTTTGGCTGCATTGGGTGTTCATTGCTGTGTGTGAGTTTTTCTCTAGTCATGAAAGAGAATGGGCTGTTGCTCTCTAGTTGCAGTGCACAGGCTTCTCATTGCAGTGGCTTCTTATTGCTGAGCACAGACTCAGCAGTTGTGGCTCACGAATTTAACTGCCCAAGGTATGTGGAATCTTCCCAGACCAGAGATCGAACCCATGTCCCCTGCATTAGCAGGCAGATTCTTAACCACTTGACCACCAGGGAAGTCCATGATTTTTCTTATATTAGAGTCATATCTGCTTCCATAGCTTACCACTCTCTTAGACCTGTTGTAGCTATACTTCCCACCCAGCCAGGCTGATGAGTCACTGAGCAAGACCTTCCCACAGTCTGGTGCCAAAACTCGTGTCCTTGGACATCGTTGAGCCATCAGTTCTGCTCAAAAACATCTCCCTAAATTCTGCTTCCAATAATGGTTAAATAGCTTCTATCAAACTAACCCACCCACAAACAACTATTATAAACCCTGGACAAGTACAAGAAGTAATTTGCAATCATTGAAAAGTGACCAAAACAGGCAGAAAATAGAGAGATTATAATCTTTAAAGGAAGTGAATATAAAGTGAGATCTTATGCTTAACCTGTTTTTTCCCTGAGGTAGTTTTCTAGTCCCACCATGTTAGAAGGACTAGGTAAACACCTCAGGCTTTTCACTAGAACACCAGAAGAGCCAGTTTTGGGAGAAAGGACATCATCTCAGGAATAAGGATTATATCAGAGGACCAAGGAAAAAACAAGAGCCCTATCTTATAACAAATTTCAAACATGGTAACTAACCCTTCAAAAAATTAGTTGCCCATAAGCTAATTCCTTATTGAAATAAAACTCAATACTTCTCACAGGAAGGTAACAGAATTCAAGAATCTACAACTAATTATCCACAATGTCCACTATGCAATAAGAAAGGATTAGACATGAAGAAGCAGGAAATGTAAGTCATAATTAAGGGAAAATATCCTCAACAGAAACAGATAGGCAGATGACCCAGCCATTAGATTAGCAGACAAGGACTATAAAATAATCATTGTAAGTGCATTGAAAATATAGAGGAAAAAAGATGAATGTGATGGGAGAATTTCAAGAGATATATGGAGACTAGAACAAAGCAGAAATCTCTTTTTTTTAATATTTATTTATTGAGCTGTACTAGGTCTGAGCTGTGGTATGCAGGATCTTTTAATTGTGGCATATGGGATCCAGTTCCTTACCAGGTATTGAGGGTGGGGCCCTAAATGAAAGAGGGCCTTTGCAAGCATAAGGAAGCTTAAGCACATATTTGCAGTTTGGAGCTAATACGAGGCCTACAGGAAGAGAGGAGGGCATAATCTAAAGTCCATTGTCAAAACTTCTGATTGATCCCCCTGGTTTCCGCGTTCATGGACAATGCATGCTCACCATAAATTCATATTGCAATGTAAATACATAATTGCTTGACCTTTAGCTTGATTGGTGTAACTATAGGAAGTCCCTTGCAAAACCCCCTTCGTTTGCCTATAAAAGTTGTAAGTCTACATTAACAAAGTGGAACTGCCTCGACAGAACCCCTGCTGTGTCTGGTTGTCCCTGGCATGCGCCAGCGGGCTGGGGGGCCAGCAGCAAGCCTCGCCTCTCTCCGAGATCTCCCGGTTCAGCCGGGGGCAATCCCACTGCCTTCCTTTCTGGGCCGAAGAGTCCCCCCAACAGTCCTGTTTTCCCTAAACCCAATGTTAGAAGGACTAGGTAAACACCTCAGGCTTTTCACTAGAACACCAGAAGAGCCAGTTTTGGGAGAAAGGACATCATCTCAGGAATAAGGATTATATCAGAGGACCAAGGAAAAAACAAGAGCCCTATCTTATAACAAATTTCAAACATGGTAACTAACCCTTCAAAAAATTAGTTGCCCATAAGCTAATTCCTTATTGAAATAAAACTCAATACTTCTCACAGGAAGGTAACAGAATTCAAGAATCTACAACTAATTATCCACAATGTCCACTATGCAATAAGAAAGGATTAGACATGAAGAAGCAGGAAATGTAAGTCATAATTAAGGGAAAATATCCTCAACAGAAACAGATAGGCAGATGACCCAGCCATTAGATTAGCAGACAAGGACTATAAAATAATCATTGTAAGTGCATTGAAAATATAGAGGAAAAAAGATGAATGTGATGGGAGAATTTCAAGAGATATATGGAGACTAGAACAAAGCAGAAATCTCTTTTTTTTAATATTTATTTATTGAGCTGTACTAGGTCTGAGCTGTGGTATGCAGGATCTTTTAATTGTGGCATATGGGATCCAGTTCCCTTACCAGGTATTGAGGGTGGGGCCCTAAATGAAAGAGGGCCTTTGCAAGCATAAGGAAGCTTAAGCACATATTTGCAGTTTGGAGCTAATACGAGGCCTACAGGAAGAGAGGAGGGCATAATCTAAAGTCCATTGTCAAAACTTCTGATTGATCCCCCTGGTTTCCGCGTTCATGGACAATGCATGCTCACCATAAATTCATATTGCAATGTAAATACATAATTGCTTGACCTTTAGCTTGATTGGTGTAACTATAGGAAGTCCCTTGCAAAACCCCCTTCGTTTGCCTATAAAAGTTGTAAGTCTACATTAACAAAGTGGAACTGCCTCGACAGAACCCCTGCTGTGTCTGGTTGTCCCTGGCATGCGCCAGCGGGCTGGGGGGCCAGCAGCAAGCCTCGCCTCTCTCCGAGATCTCCCGGTTCAGCCGGGGGCAATCCCACTGCCTTCCTTTCTGCGAAAGGTCCCCGCAATTGAGTCCAGGCCCTCTGCATTAGGATTGTGGAGTCTTAGCTGCTGGATCACCAGGGAAGTTCCCAAATGCATAAATCTTAACACAAAAAAATCCACAATATCAGAAATAAAAATGCCTTGGATTTGAATAATAGCAGCTAGGACACTTCAGAGGAAAGGGCATTAAATTTGAAGAAAGGGCAAAAGAAAGTGTTCAAATTGAAGCACAGATTTAAAAAATATAAAAATGAGTAGAACTTTAGGGGGTTCCCTGGTGGTTTAGTGGGTAAAGAGTCTGTCTTGCACTGCAAGGGGTGCTGGTTTGATCCCTGGCATGGGAAGATCCCACATGCCATGGAGCAGCTGGACCAGTGTGTCCAATTACAAGCCAGCGCTCTGGTGTGCATGTGCCCAGAGCCAGTACTCTGCAATGAGAGAGGCCACTGCAATGGGAGGCCCACAAGGGCCAAAGAATGGAGACGGATGAAAATAAATAGATGAAAGACCAATAAAAGCGGCCCCCCACCAAAAAAAATAGAACTTCAAGGGAAATATAAAGACCTGATATATATGTATCTGGGGCTTCAGAAAGAGTAAAGACAAAAACAAAACAGAGAAACTAATGGCCAGATATTTTCTCAATTTGATTAGAAATATCAATGCACAGCTTCAGTGAGCCTAAAACAGGACACAGACAAAGAAAACCACACCCATGCAAGTCAATGATCCAAGTACTGAAAACTAAAGATAAAGAGAAAACCTAAACAGCAGCTAAGAAACAGAAGACGCAATGCACATGAGGAAACCATGACAGGAATGACGGCTGATTTCCCCTCAGAAACAACTGCAGAAAGAAGACAGTGGAACATCTTAGAATTCAAAAGGAAACCACCATCCCCATCATATCAGCCTAGAATTCTACAACTAGTGAAAATATCCTTTCTCAGTGAAGGCAAAACAAAAACATTTTCAAATAAGGGAAAGTTGCAATGATTTGTCACCAGTGAGCCATTATAATACTTCAGGCTGAAGGGACATTTTACAGATGGAACTTTGGCTACAGAAAAGGAGTACCAGAAAAGGCAAGTCTGTGAGTAAATATAAAAACATATGATTTGTCCTTGACCACGTCTTGCTTCCATCCATGTTAGGGATAATTCATAACGTCCTTGCTTCTACTTCGCCCTCAGTTTTATCTTCAGTGAGACTCTCAGAAGACTGCCTCAAATCTTACTTTATACTAGGTACAAACCATTTCAGTTCCTTGCTCTTTCCCTCTAATAGCAGTAATTACTGCTGTTCCAATGACTAAACAGCTGAGTGCGTATCGTTGTTCCAATGGCTAAACATCTAAATGCCTTAGCACTCAGGCATTGTGCTAAATGCTTTATATGCATTAATTAACTTAATCCTGATAATTTGTTATGAATTATACTCTTTCATATGAGTACATTTCTGCTAAGAAAACTGAGTAAAGTTGATCTCTGAACAACATGGGGGCTGGGAGACCGACCTTCCACACAATGGAAAATCTGTGTATAACTTACAGTTGGCCAACAGCAGATAGTGAAATTCTGTAGTATTTAATACTGAAAGCAATTGCATATAAGGGAGCCCAGTTCAAACCCATATCGTTCAAGAGTCAACTGAATAAGGGCTGTTAAATTACTTGCCCTTTCTCAGCAACAACAGCTGGAAATGACAGAACTAGGATTCAAAGATATTTGCAAAGTCGTCTACATGTCTAATCTAAGTGAAAGTTGCTCAGTCATGTCCAACCCTTTGCAATCCATGGACAAGTCATGGAATCCTCCAGGCAAGAATATTGGAAGCTGTTCCCTTCTCCAGGGGATCTTCCCAACCCAGAAATCAAATCCAGGTCTCCTGCATTGCAGACGGATTCTTTACTGTCTGAGCCACCAGGGAAGCCCAAGAATACTGGAGTGGGTAGCCAGTCCCTTTTGCAGGGGATCTTCCCAACCCAGGAATTGCAAGCAGATTCTTTACCAGTTGAGCTACCAGGGAAGCCCTTTATTCCCAACCCTCCAGGCTCTGAGCATTTGCTCCTTTTGTCAAAGCAAGCCTCTCCCTGGGTTCTCTTGGCTCTGACCCTCTCAGCCATCAAGGATCTTTCTCTGTCTTCAAGCTTTCATTCTGTACTCACTCTTTCATCCAAGAAACATTCTTAAAATTCTTGCATCCTTAAAAAAAGCAGTCTCTGTCCTTAAGAGGCTCTCCAGTTCTCCGCCAATCTTTCACCTCCATTCTATTGGTCTGCTTTTTGGAAAGGCACTCCAAACCAGCGGTTCCCACTTCCAGGTGGTCTGGTTTCTGCCTCTCTGCCCACTGAGGCTGCTCTGGCTGTGGTCACCATGGCTGTTCATCTCTGAATTGAAGTACACTCTATAGGCCAGACTCCACTACTCATAGATGTACACACAACTTCCTTGACACTCTGCCTTCCTTTGCTTTCATGACGTGATTCATTTCTGCCCCTCTCTGCCTCTCCAACTGGTGTTGCTCATTGGACTCTTATAGGATCCTCTTCCTTTCTCTGTCCTTAAAATGTTGCTATTCCCTACTGTTTGGTGCTGGGGACCTCATTTACTGTCACAGCTTCAAAAAGGATGTGCTGCTGGCTACAATCTACATCCCAGGCCTCACCTCTGTTCTTGGCCCCAGATCCAGGTATCTGACCACTTACTGGACATGTCCATCCATACATCCTCTAGATCCTTCACTAAACATAGTGTGTCCCATAAGGAGCCCATTGGCCCCTTCCTGCTTACTTCTACTTTCCCCATCTACATGAAAGGCACCTCCACTTCCATAGGTGCTCAAGCCTCCATAAGCCCTGTTGAGTTCCTCTTCCTCCCTTGTTCTCAAATCTACTCCCTGAAAGTCCACTCCCTTGCAGCAGAGGATCACTGAGCTAACAGTCTGCCTCCTGAGTGTTTTCAACATCCCTTTCACTTGGATGTTTCTCTCCATCCCCACCAGCATTGCCCCAATTCCATCTCCCACTCTCTTTCTCTCTCTTACCTAAATAGCCACAACAGTTGCCTGACTGGTCTCTCTGTCCCCAGGTTCTCCCCTGGATAATTTTTTAAATTAATTAGTTACTTTTTGGCTCTGCTAGGTCTTCATGGCTGAGTGAGGGCTTTCTCTAGTTGCAGTGAGCAAAGTCAACACTCTAGCTGCAGTATGAGGGCTTCTCATTGTGGTGGCTTCTTTTGTTGCAGAGCATGGGCTCTATGGTGCACAGGCTGCAGCAGCTGCAGCTTCTGGGCTCTAGAGTAGTTGTGGTGCATGGCCTTAGCTGCTCTGTGGCATGTGGGATCTTCCCAGACCAGGGATCAAACCCATGCCCCCACAACTGGTAGGCAGATTCCAAACCACTGACCAATGACTTGGTAATTCTCAACATGTAGTGCATGGACCACTGGGTTCAGAATCATATCAGAAGTTTGTTAAATATGCAGGTTGCTAAGCCCAGCCCAGACAAACAGAATCATGATCTCTGGGGTGTCAGTCTGGGAATCAGAATTTCAGACAAGCTCTCAGATAACTCATTTGTGCAATTAAATTTGCAAACAGCTGCGTAGACTCTGAGTTCCTGCTGTAATTGGTCTGAGGAAGGTGTGGTACCCAGATGGAGGGGCAAACTCCCTGCCCGAGGTGAGAGACAGGGAGATACCCATATCTGCGAAAAGGGCCGATCACAGATGAAGTAACTGAGGCTCACTCAACTTGAGGTTATCCAGGTGGAGGTGGCAGAGGCAGGGTTAGGACGCAGGTCACCCTGACTGCTAAGCCCCTGCTCCTAACATGTGAGCTGTATTCCCTGTTTCCTGAAGTCTTTCATTTCTGAAGCTCTCACTGTGCCCGGAAGCTGTCACTCAGTGTGTGCGTGTGTGGGGGTCACATCCCATCTAGCTTCCCAGTGTCAGAACCTATGGTCATCAGCCATAACAGCTTGACAAAGTCCACTTAAGAGGAAGTTCATTTGCATTTTAACAACAACAACAAAAATCAGCTGTCTAAGGGCAGAAAAGAAACAAGAACTTTTAAGATGGCCTTGGTTACCAGAAATTTTCTAGCTCCTCAGCATCATTTATTTTTCCAGACACAAGGCACAAGCAGTTGGCCCTACACTTCTGCCAGCTGGAGCCCATTGCTCCCACACAGGCCAGATCTACAGGGAGAAGGCAGTAATGGTCTTCTCTGGGCAGTTCCTTCCTGGCAGATAATGTAAGTAAGTAATACTCATTCACTTACCAGTCCTGAGTGCTTACTACGTGTTATTCACAGACCAAAGAAGGCTCTGGTCTCTGCCTATAAGGAGCAACTCCCTCTCCTGGAATGCTCTTCCACATGGTTAGCAACTATTCAGAGTTCAGGATTCAGCCTTGACCTTCCGAACTTGTGGAGGAGCTAAGATTAGCACATAGAACTATGGTCCCTGACAAATAAGAAGGGCTATTGTAATAGAGGGGCTCTAAGAGGAGGGGGCCTCCCAGGTGGCCAAGAACCCTCCTTGTGGTAAAGAACCCTCCTGCCAATGCAGGAAACATAAGAGATGTGGGTGGGGAAGATCTCCTGGAGGCAGGCATGGCATGGCAACCCACTCCAGTATTTTTTTCTTTTTGGCCTCTTTTTACTGATTTTTTTACTTACTTTTCATCCATCTTTATTCTTTGGCCTGTGTGGGCTTCCCATTGCAGTGGCCTCTCTTGCTACAGAGCACTGGCTCTGGGTGCATGTGCTCCAGAGCGCTGGCACCTAAATGGACCCACTGGTCCAGCCACTCCACGGCATGTGGGATCTTCCCAGACCAGGGATTGAACCAGTACCCCCTGCACTTCAAGGCGGACTCTTTACCCACTGGACTTCCAGGGAAGCCCCACTCCAGTAATCTTGCCTGGAGAGGCCCATGGAGAGAAGAGCCTGGCGGGCTACAGTCCATAGGGTTGACAGGACTGAAGCACCCAGGCAGGCATGCACACAGGAAGAGGGTGAACTAGTGGTAGACAGGAGACATGGGGAGCAAACCCATGAGACAATGAGAAGAAGTTATGATTTTGGCAATAGCAGAGCTCCTACCAGAGCAACCCTCTCCAGACTACAAAGATAAACTGAACAAAATGCAACGCCTATCTGAAGGCCCTTACAAACAGCTGGACTATGGAGAATCAGCACTTTAAGAGAATGTTTTCCAGCCAGGACACAAGGCACAAGCAGTTGGCCTACACTTCTGCCAGCTGGAGCCCATTGCTCCCACACAGGCCAGATCTACAGGAGAAGGCAGTAATGGTCTTCTCTGGGCAGTTCCTTCCTGGCAGATAATGTAAGTAAGTAATACTCATTCACTTACCAGTCCTGAGTGCTTACTACGTGTTATTCACAGACCAAAGAAGGCTCTGGTCTCTGCCTATAAGGAGCAACTCCCTCTCCTGGAATGCTCTTCCACATGGTTAGCAACTATTCAGAGTTCAGGATTCAGCCTTGACCTTCCGAACTTGTGGAGGAGCTAAGATTAGCACATAGAACTATGGTCCCTGACAAATAAGAAGGGCTATTGTAATAGAGGGGCTCTAAGAGGAGGGGGCCTCCCAGGTGGCCAAGAACCCTCCTTGTGGTAAAGAACCCTCCTGCCAATGCAGGAAACATAAGAGATGTGGGTGGGGAAGATCTCCTGGAGGCAGGCATGGCATGGCAACCCACTCCAGTATTTTTTTCTTTTTGGCCTCTTTTTACTGATTTTTTTACTTACTTTTCATCCATCTTTATTCTTTGGCCTGTGTGGGCTTCCCATTGCAGTGGCCTCTCTTGCTACAGAGCACTGGCTCTGGGTGCATGTGCTCCAGAGCGCTGGCACCTAAATGGACCCACTGGTCCAGCCACTCCACGGCATGTGGGATCTTCCCAGACCAGGGATTGAACCAGTACCCCCTGCACTTCAAGGCGGACTCTTTACCCACTGGACTTCCAGGGAAGCCCCACTCCAGTAATCTTGCCTGGAGAGGCCCATGGAGAGAAGAGCCTGGCGGGCTACAGTCCATAGGGTTGACAGGACTGAAGCACCCAGGCAGGCATGCACACAGGAAGAGGGTGAACTAGTGGTAGACAGGAGACATGGGGAGCAAACCCATGAGACAATGAGAAGAAGTTATGATTTTGGCAATAGCAGAGCTCCTACCAGAGCAACCCTCTCCAGACTACAAAGATAAACTGAACAAAATGCAACGCCTATCTGAAGGCCCTTACAAACAGCTGGACTATGGAGGGGAATCAGCACTTTAAGAGAATGGCTCTGGTTGAGGCTCCTGTTCTCACGAGGGTTTTTTCAACTGAAGGCAGCCCTGGCTGGAGCCGAGGGGTGACTAACACTTAGCAAGAAATCCCTAGTCTTACTAGTTAAAAATGAAAAGCAGATCATAAAGCTATCACAGCACCCAGAAAATGTGGGAAATCCTGGAGATGCAAAAGTCACAGACAGGGCACCCCCAATTCTGTATGTAAATGCTACCCAAGTCCTTGGCCCAAAGAGACCATACACAGCTTAAGACCAAAAACTGAGCAGACACGCAGACAGACAGAGCCGAACAGAACTTCAAGTCGCTGCCTACCACAGGGCAGAGAATTGAGAATTTGGGCTCAATGAACACTATTTCAGAGAGATAAGCAGAATCCCGTCTTAATCACAATATGTAATATACAACTCAAAACCACTATAAAGTGAAAGCCATATTCAATAATAAAAAAAGGAATAAATGGGCTTCCCTTGGTGGTCCAGTGGGTAAGGACACCGCCTTGCAGTGTAAGGGGCGCTGGTTCAATCCCTGGCTTGGGAGGATCCCACATGCTGCAGAGCGGCTGGACCGATGTGTCCAATTACCAAGCTGGAGCTCTGAAGCGCATGCGCCCAGAGCCAGTGCTCTGCAACGACAGACGCCACTGTGATGGGAAGCCCACAGGAGCCAAAGAACAAAAACAGATGAAAAAAAGGAAATGAAAAGATCAATAGAAGTGGCCTGCCTGCTCCCCTCCCTCCCCAACCCGACCCTTGCCCAAAATAAATAAATAAATTAATTAAAAAAAGGAATAAATGAAGACCAACCCCTGAGGTGACCCAGATGTTGAAACTAGCAAGTATCTCTAAATATTAATATAATTATGCTGAAGCCCATAAAGAGAAATATGCTCATAATTAAGGCCCAGATTTAAAAATCTCAGTGAAGAGAAACTATAAAGAAGCAAATACAAATTTAGCCCAAAGTATCTAACAGATGACAGAGAATCATGAACCTAAAAAGGTCAAACTGACAAAATGCAACGCCTATCTGAAGGCCCTTACAAACAGCTGGACTATGGAGGGGAATCAGCACTTTAAGAGAATGGCTCTGGTTGAGGCTCCTGTTCTCACGAGGGTTTTTTCAACTGAAGGCAGCCCTGGCTGGAGCCGAGGGGTGACTAACACTTAGCAAGAAATCCTAGTCTTACTAGTTAAAAATGAAAAGCAGATCATAAAGCTATCACAGCACCCAGAAAATGTGGGAAATCCTGGAGATGCAAAAGTCACAGACAGGGCACCCCCAATTCTGTATGTAAATGCTACCCAAGTCCTTGGCCCAAAGAGACCATACACAGCTTAAGACCAAAAACTGAGCAGACACGCAGACAGACAGAGCCGAACAGAACTTCAAGTCGCTGCCTACCACAGGGCAGAGAATTGAGAATTTGGGCTCAATGAACACTATTTCAGAGAGATAAGCAGAATCCCGTCTTAATCACAATATGTAATATACAACTCAAAACCACTATAAAGTGAAAGCCATATTCAATAATAAAAAAAGGAATAAATGGGCTTCCCTTGGTGGTCCAGTGGGTAAGGACACCGCCTTGCAGTGTAAGGGGCGCTGGTTCAATCCCTGGCTTGGGAGGATCCCACATGCTGCAGAGCGGCTGGACCGATGTGTCCAATTACCAAGCTGGAGCTCTGAAGCGCATGCGCCCAGAGCCAGTGCTCTGCAACGACAGACGCCACTGTGATGGGAAGCCCACAGGAGCCAAAGAACAAAAACAGATGAAAAAAAGGAAATGAAAAGATCAATAGAAGTGGCCTGCCTGCTCCCCTCCCTCCCCAACCCGACCCTTGCCCAAAATAAATAAATAAATTAATTAAAAAAAGGAATAAATGAAGACCAACCCCTGAGGTGACCCAGATGTTGAAACTAGCAAGTATCTCTAAATATTAATATAATTATGCTGAAGCCCATAAAGAGAAATATGCTCATAATTAAGGCCCAGATTTAAAAATCTCAGTGAAGAGAAACTATAAAGAAGCAAATACAAATTTAGTACTAAAAATACAACATCTGAAAATGTAAAATGCTTAACAGCAGACAGCCAATGACAGATGAATCAGTGAACCTAAAAACAGGTCAATAGGAATTGTTTAAAAAAAACACAAAGCATAACGAGCTACCCAGGCAGGCCACATCCTCCTACAAAAGGCCCCCGCAATCTTGCTGATTTCATTACCTGCCCCACCTCCATTCCCTCCAAAGGTCGGCACAGGTAACACAGTGTGTGTGTACTGAAGGCAATGTGTGTGTGAATGAACGTGTGAGCAGACACATGACGAGCGGAGGCCTGCAGGTGTGTATGCAACCATGTATCTGCACGTGGAAAGGAAAAGATGGAAGACAGTCGTGTGGTATGAGTGTGAGGTGGGTAGGGAGTCACTGCTACTTTGCCCAGATCGATGATACACACACATCCGTGGTGATGCCAGGAGGCCAGGCGGCTTGAGGTGACCAGGAACCTCCATGGGGAGGAGGACGGATTTCTGCCAACAAGCCTAGACTTCCTGTCAATGTCTCCTAGGGCAGAGCATGGCCAGCTCCGGAGTATCTGGCACGCAGCTCACAGAGTGACTTCACCCAAATGGGCCCCTGGTCTGTTTTCGAGGACCTCTGCCTTAATGGGCTTGGAAGAACACTGTATTGGGAATGTCCTGGAATGACAGTCTCTCTCGCCCTCAGCTTCCCATCTCCAAAATGGGGACAATAGCCTCCTCGAAGGATCAAGACAGTCAGACTGCGTGAAGGAACTCTGTGAAAAGAAAATGAGGACTGACCTACTGATGGAAGGATTTCCAAAGAGAAGCTATGGAAACCCACCCACCCAACCCACAGGAGACCCTCCAACAGTGTTTCTCAGGCTGATTATGTGGAACATAGCCTCATGAGAGAGGCCATCTACCAGGATGAAAGTGAACTGTGATCAAGTGTTTCTAGGAAAGGCTGCATGTTCTAGCCTGTAGTGGGAGCCATAAAATACACTGATATAGAAAAGGCTCTGAGAAGTCCTGCACTGAAGAACCAGGAACAAATTCATGCAACCTGATGTTTCCCCAACCTCGTGGTCCTGGAACCTTTGTGCCTATAATCCCTATTCACATCCCAGTAAATGAATGTTCCCAGAGCTTCAGGAAAGGCTGACCTTCAAAGAGGTGGATTCAAGCATTCATTCTCTGTATCCTGTTTCCTCTTATGAAGTATGCAGGGCATTATTCTTTTTTTGGGGGGGGAGGGCATTATTCTTGCTGGACACTATTCCACAAAGATGTAAAGAGGATATCAAGACAACCAGAGCAGCAGGCTTGACTCTGGGGATTCTTCTTGACCCCCACGATCCACCGTCCTTCCCTCCTGGCTGTGCTGGGTGAGCCTTCTCTACTGCCGATGCCCCTCCAAGGAAGCTAGACTGCAGCCTGCTGTGGTTAGGTCAACCCAAGACTGAACAGCGTGCTTAGGGGGGGGGGGCATGCTACTTTGCCCAGATCGATGATACACACACATCCGTGGTGATGCCAGGAGGCCAGGCGGCTTGAGGTGACCAGGAACCTCCATGGGGAGGAGGACGGATTTCTGCCAACAAGCCTAGACTTCCTGTCAATGTCTCCTAGGGCAGAGCATGGCCAGCTCCGGAGTATCTGGCACGCAGCTCACAGAGTGACTTCACCCAAATGGGCCCCTGGTCTGTTTTCGAGGACCTCTGCCTTAATGGGCTTGGAAGAACACTGTATTGGGAATGTCCTGGAATGACAGTCTCTCTCGCCCTCAGCTTCCCATCTCCAAAATGGGGACAATAGCCTCCTCGAAGGATCAAGACAGTCAGACTGCGTGAAGGAACTCTGTGAAAAGAAAATGAGGACTGACCTACTGATGGAAGGATTTCCAAAGAGAAGCTATGGAAACCCACCCACCCAACCCACAGGAGACCCTCCAACAGTGTTTCTCAGGCTGATTATGTGGAACATAGCCTCATGAGAGAGGCCATCTACCAGGATGAAAGTGAACTGTGATCAAGTGTTTCTAGGAAAGGCTGCATGTTCTAGCCTGTAGTGGGAGCCATAAAATACACTGATATAGAAAAGGCTCTGAGAAGTCCTGCACTGAAGAACCAGGAACAAATTCATGCAACCTGATGTTTCCCCAACCTCGTGGTCCTGGAACCTTTGTGCCTATAATCCCTATTCACATCCCAGTAAATGAATGTTCCCAGAGCTTCAGGAAAGGCTGACCTTCAAAGAGGTGGATTCAAGCATTCATTCTCTGTATCCTGTTTCCTCTTATGAAGTATGCAGGGCATTATTCTTTTTTTGGGGGGGGAGGGCATTATTCTTGCTGGACACTATTCCACAAAGATGTAAAGAGGATATCAAGACAACCAGAGCAGCAGGCTTGACTCTGGGGATTCTTCTTGACCCCCACGATCCACCCCGTCCTTCCCCTCCTGGCTGTGCTGGGTGAGCCTTCTCTACTGCCGATGCCCCTCCAAGGAAGCTAGACTGCAGCCTGCTGTGGTTAGGTCACCCCAGACCTGACAGTGCTTATTTAGCCCTTTAATGTTACTGCACTTGCCAACTGTACAGCTTATGAAAAATGGCAGGCACTTCATTTTACACAGAAAAGGGGGAACCTTAACAACAGAAATTTCATAGCTGCGTCCGCATTTATCTTCTTCCAGAGGTATGTTAGCCAGTGTTAAACAGGGTGCAGAATGATGGCAGACTGTATGCCTCTTTCTGCACAAAAGCTCCCACTGGCCCAGCACTTGCCCAAGGACAGAGATGTTTCCTGAAGCACTTGTTGAAATCATCTTTGCTATGTACATTTATTAGGAAATGTAATTTTCCATCCACATTCTGACAAGACACAGTAATAGAGTCTGTGGTGGAAATGTGCATGGGAATTTGCATAAGTTGACTCAAGATTCTCTTCTCAGGAAGAGAAATCATGGAAAGGAATGTGTGCGTGTCTTCTTTCAGCCTCGGCCCGCGGCTGGGAAAGCACTGGCAAGTGGCAGAAAGCAGCTGGGCAAGACAGGCCCTCGACAATGAAGCTGCTGTTTGTGCCCTGCACCATCAACCCTCAGAGGAGAGTATCAGGGTAAAGTCATGCAAATGAGCATGCAAATGAAGCTGCAGGAACTTACTAATTCGGACCAGCAAGTGGGTGATGTGGGGGAAAGAGACTGCAGCTTCTGGAAAACGTGCTGGGCAGGGTCTGGCCTGGCCAGCAGCTCAACCAAGAGACATGGGGGAAGGGCAGCTGGTTCAGAGGCCACAGCCCAGGTGCCTGGAATCTTCAGACACTTCAGCCTCGACGGCTACACAGTTCCCGTGGCCACCTTCCTTCCAATGGGAATTGGCTTGTGCTAGTCACCAACCAATATAAATATTTATCAATTGCTCTTCTATTTCCTGACTGTGCTCTGAAACATCAACCAATGATATCTACTTTCCAACTTTAAATAAAGGATTACATTTCATTAAAATTAGTCAATCCTTCCAAAAGCCACACAAATGCTCAGGGATGTGTGGCCTGAAGCTCCCTGAGAGGTCTCCCACAGGCTCACAAACAGACCCAGTGCACAAGCCCTCTCCTCAGCATTCAGGGAGAAAGAGGTTCTGGGGGGTGGACTTTTGAGGGTACGAGTAACTCACTAAGTGAATTAAGAAGGATTACTAAAACCTGGGTCAGAGTGGCATGATGGGCCCACTTCAGTTATGAACACCAGCAGGTGCTACTGGACTCCCCCACTACCAACTGGCCTGGAAACTGTCACAGACAAGTTCTGCCTTCCCAGTCAGCCTCTCTAGAGGGTAATGGTGATGACACGACTCAGTTCTGGCCAGTAAGACACTGTAGTCTGCTGGAGGGTGGGGGATTTCAGGGAAGTTCCTGCTACTGTTTTCTGCCTTGAAAGCAGAGATGATATTTGGAACAGCACCAGCCAGGCTGCATGGAGATAAGAACCCACAGAACAAGAAGGCAGAACAGAATGCTGGCAGGGGCCTGGGACCTGCCTAATGGCCTCATTGCACAGGTGGGACACCTCATGACCCAGTGTGACTTTCTGCCCCTGAAAAACCAAAACTCTTCCTTGTTTAACCCAGGTTAGTCAGCCTTCCACACTAAGTCAGCCTTCTGTACTAGCGGCTGCTGTGCTTGTGCTCCGTCACTCAGTCACGTCCAACTCTTTGCGACCCCATGGACTGCAGTCGGCCAGGCTCCTCTGTCCATGGGGTTCTCCAGGCAAGAACATTGGAGTGGGTCCCATGCCCTCCTCCAGGGAATCTTCCCAACCCAGAGATCAAACCCAGGTCTCCCACATTGCAGGCAGATTCTTTACAGTCTGAGCCACCAGGGAAGCCCAAGAGTACTGGATTGGGTAGCCTATCCCTTCTCCAGGGGAATTTCTGGACCCAGGAATCGAACCGGGGTCTCCTGCATTGCAGGTAGGTTCTTTACCAACTGTGCTACCAGGGAAACTGACCACATAGCTAATACACATGTGCTTGACAAAAGAGGGGGAGAGGAGCCAGGAAGAGGAGGGAGGGGAAGAAAAGACGTTAGCAACAAATCTGCCCTCAGACCAGTCCTAGGTAAATGAGCACCTGGGTGACCGGTGGAGCCCTAGTGGGTGTCAAAGGACAGGGCATCTTGCCAAGCTGCCTGGCACTTAGGGGATTTCTCTATGCAAGAGTACTGCCTCACATTTTGAACACAGAACCTAATATTTGTGAAATATGGAACTCTTAACTGCATTAATATGATAAAGCCATCATGTTGCTAGACTTCACCAAAGATGGGGCCCATTTGGGTGGGGTAGGGCCACTTCAGTTATGAACCCTACTGGACTCCCCACTACCAACTGGCCTGGAAACTGTCACAGACAAGTTCTGCCTTCCCAGTCAGCCTCTAGAGGGTAATGGTGATGACACGACTCAGTTCTGGCCAGTAAGACACTGTAGTCTGCTGGAGGGTGGGGGATTTCAGGGAAGTTCCTGCTACTGTTTTCTGCCTTGAAAGCAGAGATGATATTTGGAACAGCACCAGCCAGGCTGCATGGAGATAAGAACCCACAGAACAAGAAGGCAGAACAGAATGCTGGCAGGGGCCTGGGACCTGCCTAATGGCCTCATTGCACAGGTGGGACACCTCATGACCCAGTGTGACTTTCTGCCCCTGAAAAACCAAAACTCTTCCTTGTTTAACCCAGGTTAGTCAGCCTTCCACACTAAGTCAGCCTTCTGTACTAGCGGCTGCTGTGCTTGTGCTCCGTCACTCAGTCACGTCCAACTCTTTGCGACCCCATGGACTGCAGTCGGCCAGGCTCCTCTGTCCATGGGGTTCTCCAGGCAAGAACATTGGAGTGGGTCCCATGCCCTCCTTCAGGAATCTTCCCAACCCAGGGATCAAATCCAAGTGTCCCACATTGAAGGCAGATTCTTTACAGTCTGAGCCACCAGGGAAGCCCAAGAGTACTGGATTGGGTAGCCTATCCCTTCTCCAGGGGAATTTCTGGACCCAGGAATCGAACCGGGGTCTCCTGCATTGCAGGTAGGTTCTTTACCAACTGTGCTACCAGGGAAACTGACCACATAGCTAATACACATGTGCTTGACAAAAGAGGGGGAGAGGAGCCAGGAAGAGGAGGGAGGGGAAGAAAAGACGTTAGCAACAAATCTGCCCTCAGACCAGTCCTAGGTAAATGAGCACCTGGGTGACCGGTGGAGCCCTAGTGGGTGTCAAAGGACAGGGCATCTTGCCAAGCTGCCTGGCACTTAGGGGATTTCTCTATGCAAGAGTACTGCCTCACATTTTGAACACAGAACCTAATATTTGTGAAATATGGAACTCTTAACTGCATTAATATGATAAAGTCATCATGTTGCTAGACTTCACCAAAGATGGGGCCCAGTGTTCTGCCAGAAGTCTGGGGCAGTACCCAGCAGAGTGCCAGAGCTCTGCGCACACGGCCCTGCAGCCACGGCTAGAGGGCCCGCAGGTTCCCATAGAAGCACTGTGTCAGCAAGTTATTGTTAGCATCATCTCATCATCATCAACTTCGTTTGTTGTGGAGTTCTTGCTGTTTTGGTTTGCTTTCTCTATAGAGTAAGGTAATGCACATTTGTGTTGACAGTATTTCTGGCCTATAATTTCCCATCATCTAGGACTTTTCTTTTTCAGTTGAAGGATAATTGCTTTATAGAAATTTGGTGTTTCTGCCAAACATCAACATGGATCAGCCATAGGTATACAAACGTCCCTTCCCTCTTGAACCTCCCTTCTCACCCCATCTCACCCTCCAGCTTGTTACAGAGCCCCTTTTTGAGTTCTCTGAGTCTTACAGCAAATTTATCTAGGCTTTAAGACTTCTATGAGCTATCGTTTAAATACAATTAACCATATTCCTACTGTTGAAGTTTGAGGCCATTGGTCTAGGTGATGCAGGGGTTAAATGCCTTCCAAATAATTTCTGGATTAAAAACTGCGATACTAAGAAATTGGGATACTGGCCCCGTCTCTCTCAGCTAAGTGACAGAGCAGGGAGTTGAACCCAGGCCTCTGAAAGCAGCATTTTGGAGGAAAATAAGGAGGACATGCTGACCTTTTCCTCAGTGTGTGACCCCACTCTGCCCACCTCGACAGGTGCCAGTGGTTACCTGGGGACAGGACATGCTGCCCACCTTTTTCCCTCCCGTGCTGAGGCTTGACCCCATCGACACATGTTGCTTGACAGGGAAGAGCCAGGAAGAGGAGGGAGGGAAGAAAAGACGTTAGCAACAAATCTGCCCTCAGACCAGTCCTAGGTAAATGAGCACCTGGGTGACCGGTGGAGCCCTAGTGGGTGTCAAAGGACAGGGCATCTTGCCAAGCTGCCTGGCACTTAGGGGATTTCTCTATGCAAGAGTACTGCCTCACATTTTGAACACAGAACCTAATATTTGTGAAATATGGAACTCTTAACTGCATTAATATGATAAAGTCATCATGTTGCTAGACTTCACCAAAGATGGGGCCCAGTGTTCTGCCAGAAGTCTGGGGCAGTACCCAGCAGAGTGCCAGAGCTCTGCGCACGGCCCTGCAGCCACGGCTAGAGGGCCCGCAGGTTCCCATAGAAGCACTGTGTCAGCAAGTTATTGTTAGCATCATCTCATCATCATCAACTTCGTTTGTTGTGGAGTTCTTGCTGTTTTGGTTTGCTTTCTCTATAGAGTAAGGTAATGCACATTTGTGTTGACAGTATTTCTGGCCTATAATTTCCCATCATCTAGGACTTTTCTTTTTCAGTTGAAGGATAATTGCTTTATAGAAATTTGGTGTTTCTGCCAAACATCAACATGGATCAGCCATAGGTATACAAACGTCCCTTCCCTCTTGAACCTCCCTTCTCACCCCATCTCACCCTCCAGCTTGTTACAGAGCCCCTTTTTGAGTTCTCTGAGTCTTACAGCAAATTTATCTAGGCTTTAAGACTTCTATGAGCTATCGTTTAAATACAATTAACCATATTCCTACTGTTGAAGTTTGAGGCCATTGGTCTAGGTGATGCAGGGGTTAAATGCCTTCCAAATAATTTCTGGATTAAAAACTGCGATACTAAGAAATTGGGATACTGGCCCCGTCTCTCTCAGCTAAGTGACAGAGCAGGGAGTTGAACCCAGGCCTCTGAAAGCAGCATTTTGGAGGAAAATAAGGAGGACATGCTGACCTTTTTCCTCAGTGTGTGACCCCACTCTGCCCACCTCGACAGGTGCCAGTGGTTACCTGGGGACAACATGACACCTTGGCATCTATGGAGAAAGGCCCGCCTCCCGGCCCTCCACATGCTCTCTACTGTCTGACCCAGATAGCTCACCAGCTGCTGAGGCTTCAGGAAGCCAGGTCCTGCCAGCCCTTCCTAGGCCCACGCACATAACAGCCCTTTTAAAACCTCTTCACTTGGCTGTTCCACCATTACTTCCCACTCGACCTTTCATTTTCCTTTATGTTGACAGCACTCATACTCTTCCGGGGTGTCTAGGCAGAAACAAGGGCCCACTCAAGCCTCTCCCTCCACTGCGCGCCACAGGTCTACTCAGTCCGCTCCTCCTCTCACTGTCCATTCAGCCGAGGCTTCGCCCGGACCCCTCACTCATGCCCCTCACAGCCCTGCTCGACTGACAAGGGATGCTCCTCCCTCTCCTCCCAGCCCTTCCACTCGAAGAACCGCAGCAAGCTGTAGGCCCCGCTGCCACTGCCTTCCTGCCCTGGCCCAGGCCCCCAGGCCTGTCTCCTACAGACTCTGGCTTCTTATATCCCATCAGTGTCACCTTCAGGAACCCCCAACAGATCTCCATTCCCTGCCCCATAAGCCCAAGCCCCTCTGAGGCTCTATGGCTACCACAGCCCCATCAGCAGGACCCCAAGAGAGGTTTGGTGGGAGACCCTGCTCTGCATGCTCCAGTCCTCATGCCAGCCCCTTGGAGTCTCAGGCAAATTCGGCCCCAGACAGTAGGGGGACTCACTATCACACAGGATAAGGTTGAATCCCCTTCTACCCGCCACACCCAGGCTCAGTGCAGGGCCAGATTCTGTGGGCAGCACTGAGTAAGCACTTGACAAACATCTGTTGTCAAGAGTATAAGAACGGGGGAGAGGGACAGCAGACAGCCAGAGACACACAGAAAGGACAGGAGGGAGGGCATCAGCCCTGAAAACTGTCTGGGCACCTCAGCCAATCAAGGCGAAGGGGGGCTGTGTGGGCTGTGGGTATTTGTGGGTGCTGCTGGGGAGTGATCACTGTGCAGGGGACAACTGGGAACACCTCCAGAGCCCTTGGGGACCTTGTCTACTTCCCAAGTGTCTCTGCCACCATGTTAAGAAAAAATAACATTTCCCTCTCTCCATCTCCAGAGAATTCATTAAAATGGGCCTATGTAGGCACAGAACTGGAGCCTCAGCCTCCCAGCCTAATTACCATTTTACAAGGTGTTAGGAAAGAAATACCACCTGCAGCCAAAAAACAAACAAATAAACAAAGAAGGCAGAAAAGCCTGCAGTGGGGAGGGCCCTTGGGGTCTCTTTGCTTTTTTCCATGGCTTTGGACACTGACACTGGGCCACTGTAGTAATGTAATCTGATGGGGTTTAAAACCAAGGCAGACGGTCCTCCTGAAGCCACTGAGGTACCAGGAGGCACCTGGTATCAGCTGCGGGCAGGCCCTGTGAGGGGCCCATGAATACAGCAGGGGGCCTGAGGGGTCCTGGCCCCAGCCAAGCCGAGAGCCCATCCAGCAGGCAGAGCAGGCGGCGTTCCTGTAGAGCCGGGAGGCCCAAAGAGCCCTGAGGCCCGTGTGCTGGGGAGAGGGAGCTGCAGCGGGGCACGGAGCGCGGGCGTGGCCCCAGCCACAGGCCCTCTGAGCCTGGACGAGTCAGAGGAATTTTTCACAGCAGACAAGAGGAGAAGGAACGGCACTCCAGCAACGGTGACACCATAAGCAAAGGCGTGGGGGCCTGAGGGTGTTGCTGAGTGGAGAGCAGCAAGCCAGGAGGCCCCTGGACCACGGTATACAGGGCAAGCAGGGTCACGGGAGGTGACACTGAAGATGGAGGTAGGCTGAGATTTTGAGGGATTCAGACAACATGGCGAGGAGCTGAGGTTTTGATCCACAACAAAAGACCGCTGCAAAGGCCTGCTGAAATCCTTGAGGACCCCTGCGGAGGCCCGGAGGCCTCCTTTGCTGCCCACCACTGCCAAGAACACCAACCCTCAAGAGCATCACTGTTATCAGTGGGACATCAACAGGTATAAGTAACATTTGAAAAATCAGATAATCAAATAATATCTGTGAGCTCATTCTCACACATCACACACACACACACACAGATGAATGAATACCAAGTCAGACTTAAGAACTGAAGTTAGAGCTGTGAGTCAGACGTAAAACGATGCAGGAGGACCCCGCTTCTGGGGAGGAGAGGCTTCTGGCAAGCCCGTGCGGTACAGAGCCTGGCCTGCACCAGACGAGACCAAGTGTGCCTGAGACAGTCGTCCCAGAGCCGACATCCAAGGCTGTGCACATCACTTGGGACTCCATGTCCTCTCCCTTCAGTCAGTTCTGACCAAGTCCACTTATTATCTGGTATTTCAGATGACAGCAGAGGAAAAAGAGGAGTCAGAGGGAGACAGAGAAAGGGGCTGTATTTGAGGCAAAGATTCTGACTGGTCCAGAGTGAGACAGACTAAAGAGCAGGCCCAGAACTGTAATTTCCGGTGAGCTGTGCGCTGCATGTCCTGTTAAGTCTGGTGAGCCAGGGGGACCTCTGAGCACAGCCATCCCCAGGGTGCTCTATAAATATCCATCCTCTGAGGACTCAATGACAAACGGATTCCATGACCAAACACATCTGGGAGATCCTGCGTACTACAGCTCTCAGCAAATCAAAGCTTTACTCTGATACAGTAACGGCCCTGAAAAGCCCTGCAGTAGAAAAGACAATTGACTTCTGTTCACCAGCAATCCCCAGTCTGCTTGCCTTTTCCCTCACATAACACCTACTAACATCCCTTAGAACTAGTAGCTTACAAAACCCACTGGCTTACAAAAGGCACTGTTATTTTTCTAAACTTTTTCTTAAAAACAGTGGAGCAGCGAGCCGGGAGGCCCCTGGACCACGGTATACAGGGCAAGCAGGGTCACGGGAGGTGACACTGAAGATGGAGGTAGGCTGAGATTTTGAGGGATTCAGACAACATGGCGAGGAGCTGAGGTTTTGATCCACAACAAAAGACCGCTGCAAAGGCCTGCTGAAATCCTTGAGGACCCCTGCGGAGGCCCGGAGGCCTCCTTTGCTGCCCACCACTGCCAAGAACACCAACCCTCAAGAGCATCACTGTTATCAGTGGGACATCAACAGGTATAAGTAACATTTGAAAAATCAGATAATCAAATAATATCTGTGAGCTCATTCTCACACATCACACACACACACACACAGATGAATGAATACCAAGTCAGACTTAAGAACTGAAGTTAGAGCTGTGAGTCAGACGTAAAACGATGCAGGAGGACCCCGCTTCTGGGGAGGAGAGGCTTCTGGCAAGCCCGTGCGGTACAGAGCCTGGCCTGCACCAGACGAGACCAAGTGTGCCTGAGACAGTCGTCCCAGAGCCGACATCCAAGGCTGTGCACATCACTTGGGACTCCATGTCCTCTCCCTTCAGTCAGTTCTGACCAAGTCCACTTATTATCTGGTATTTCAGATGACAGCAGAGGAAAAAGAGGAGTCAGAGGGAGACAGAGAAAGGGGCTGTATTTGAGGCAAAGATTCTGACTGGTCCAGAGTGAGACAGACTAAAGAGCAGGCCCAGAACTGTAATTTCCGGTGAGCTGTGCGCTGCATGTCCTGTTAAGTCTGGTGAGCCAGGGGGACCTCTGAGCACAGCCATCCCCAGGGTGCTCTATAAATATCCATCCTCTGAGGACTCAATGACAAACGGATTCCATGACCAAACACATCTGGGAGATCCTGCGTACTACAGCTCTCAGCAAATCAAAGCTTTACTCTGATACAGTAACGGCCCTGAAAAGCCCTGCAGTAGAAAAGACAATTGACTTCTGTTCACCAGCAATCCCCAGTCTGCTTGCCTTTTTCCCTCACATAACACCTACTAACATCCCTTAGAACTAGTAGCTTACAAAACCCACTGGCTTACAAAAAGGCACTGTTATTTGTCTCTGCCTTAAGGAACACTTTTTTCTTAAAAACAGTTGAAATGATTAGGTGTGGGGCCTTATGTTAACAGCTACGGTTGCAGGGGAAATTCACTTCATTGGACACACCTTGCCACTCATCAACGGTGCCAGGAAAGTGAAATGTTACTGACCTTCGAGAGCTCAGCTTGAGGCACCTGTAGACACTTCTGTTGACTCCAGACCAGCCTTGAGAGCCAGGAGCACACGGGCCAGTTCGCCCAGCCTCCTGACCATGGAGCTCAGTGTAGGCCCACTGCACGAGCCTCTCCAGGGAAGGAAGTGCCCCAGCAACCATGTGCGTGCGTGTGTGTGCACAGGAAGGTCCAGCAAACAGTCACACTGAAGGAGCGCTCTCCCCCACTGCTCATTCTCATCCTTCATTTGGCATCTTGCCCAGCCTCCTCCATGGGAGGACCTCCAAAGAATCCAAACACTAATGACTTAGACCTGCCACGGGGGCAGGAGAACACAGACCGAAAGGGGTCCTTTCTTTACTGAAAACATTTTCTTTACTGAGGTTTGGAGCGTCAGAGGGCTCAGGGTATTTACTGGGCTGGGACCAGGGTGCAGGTGGGAGGCTCCTTCAAGGCAAGAGAAGCCCCAGGCCCCAGGCACGCCCACTCTCCTCCAGCATCGGTGGGCCTGGGTGGGTGGCTGGCAAGGGGTCCGGGTGGCTGTCCAGGCTTTGTGGGGGCAGGGCCTGGGAACTCACCTGGTACGTGTTGTCGAAGCTGTCGTACATGAACCGTGTGATCAGAGACGTCTTCCCGACTGTGAACACAAGAGGAGAGGGGTTCAGCTATGGTCCAGGACGGGCACCTCTAAACACGTCATGAGATAAAAACAGACAATGAAACCAAAACGCTCAGAGGAAAAGACAAGACGCAGAAATAGAGTAGGAGGTGGGACCCAAGAGAGGGCCACTGAGGCGAGGTGGCCAAGTCCCCACTGGGCGGGCTGCAGGGGACATCCTGCCAAGCACCAAGGAGGAGCCCTCCCCCTACTCTGGAAACTCTTATCACCCTTGGTGATCCAGGTCTTCCTCGACCCATAAGAGCCATACATGAACAATCAGAGCAAGTGTGTGCATCACAGAATGCTGCCGTCACAGGCCTACGCTCACCTGGAAATAACACCTTGCCCTCGGTCACAGGCTGGATAGAGGCAAGCTTTTTTATTTCAGCCTGGGGACTGATGAGGAAGGTGCCTTTCCAAGGAACCAGAGGCAGGGGCAGTAAATGGATCATTCCCCTGTGTCTCTTGTGGGCAGGACTATTCTTCATAAGGTGTGCCTGACTGTCCAGTTCTTTGCAGGATGTTTAGCATCTCTGGACCTTGCTGGGCACATGCCGGCAGGATCCCCAGTCACTGCGTCAGGCATGGACTCCACTGTACATCTGCAAATCCCTCCAAGGGCTGCCACATCTCCGACCAAGAACTACTGGTATGACCAAGGGAACCAGGAAGGCTCTGGGGAATCCATAAATACTGGTAATTTCCCAAACTGCAGGACTTGGCTTCTGACCTAATCCTGTGCAGGTCCCCTGAGGCCTGGCACTGGTGGAAACGCCACTGCAGCATCTCTGAGCATCTGGGTAGGGAGGAAGGGCGATAAAGGAACACTTGTTAGGTCAGGTCCAGCATGGACACTATACTGTCCCACCAAGCCTCTGGAGACTGGACCTGCTGAGCATAGCTCAGAGTCCCTTCTGTCCTGGGCTGCTGGAGACAGGTAATTCTGGCAGGGGAAGCCAAACAGCCAGCACCCAGGAGTTCTCCATTCTGTCTCTTCCCGATTCTCGGGTGGATGTCCAAGCCTAGCAGGTGGCTGGTCCCTGCCTAGAGAGGGCAGGGCAACCCAATGAGGCTCCTCTGGAAAAGGCCCCTTTCTAGTTCAGAAGACTCAGCAGTACACCAGGCAAGGGCAGCCCTCTCCTGAAAGCTGGCATTTGTAGGCAAAGGGCAGGGAGAAGGCCCGCAGCTTGATTCCAGGCCCTCCCAGACCCCACCTCTCAAGTGTCTTCGCTGGGCTATTCCAGATTCCTATCTTTTGTGATAAAACTATAATTGTAAGCCTGGCTGGGAACTGTTCAGGGGAGCACAGACTAAGAAGTGGAGCAACCCCAAGCCAGCAGGAAGAGGATGAAATTGGTTTCCAAGAGCAAGGGCAAGCTCCTGCCTCCTCGGGAAGAGAGGCACTGCAGGGCCACGGGGAGCTCCCCTCTGTGGGGACACACAGCACCTCACACTTCGGGGCAGGGGCACAGTTCTCTTCTCAAGCAGGCTCCTCCCTGGGGCAGGGGGGAGAGACAACAGAAGCCCCCAAAGCCACTGAAAGAACAGGATGCTCGTGGAGGAGCTGAGAGAGGAGGAATCTCTGCAAGGCTTCTCTGCGAGCCCCTCTTCCCAGTCCTCCCACTACCAGCGGCTTCACAGTGGCTCGCAGGGAGACCACTAGGTGTAAGGAGAAAATGCCCAAGAAATGAGTAGGGTTTTGGGGACTGTGCAGGACAAACCTTTAGGTGTGGGGTCCTGGCCAGTGTCAGTATTTTCTGAGCTTCCTCACAGTCACCAGAAATGGCCACACCTGAACACTGTATTCATGGAGGCTGTGTCAGGCACACGGCAAGGGCTGTGCCCCGCACAGATTTACAGGACAGCAGTAGGCAGGGGAGACAGGACACCTGCCTGCCTAAAGCCTGCAGGGCTTCTGAACTTGCAGCAACACTGAACCCTTAAGACCACCCTGGTGAGTTCTCAATTCCGAGGCAGGTGCTCCCATTTTATATAAGAGCAAACAAGCTGACAGGTCCATGCCCAGGGCCAGAGCTGAGCAGGGCCAGGAAGAGGAGGCTGGACTGGGAACTGAGCTCCTGGGCCTCACGCTACTCAGCGTCTCTGGGTCGTGCTGGGTTACAGGATTCTGCCAGGTCATTACTGCCACCACTGCAGATGTCACGGAGCTCCGGGAACAGCCTTGCCAAGCCAAGGCACCTTTCTTGGGACAGGCTGGAGGCAGGGCTTCTCCCTACTCAGGTACTGCTTGACCCAACCTACAAGCCGAAACTAGGGATTCAGGCACCTGTGCGGCAAGAGAAAGACTTAAAAAGACAATCAAGGATGGATGGGTCGTGATACCTGGGGCACAGCGCCCCAACTCAGGCCTGGACTGAATGACAGTCTCCTTATGGATTTGATACAAAGGGAATGATTTCTTCCCCCTCTCCCAGGTCACTTTTTTTTTATTATTATTCTTTTCATTTCTCAGAACAGAAGCCCTCCTCTTCCTTGCTTCAGAGGTTCCCCATACTCTTTCCATGGCTACCAGGCCTGTGTGGCTCAGACTCTACCCGAGCCTGTCAACTTGGCCTCCGCCTCCCTGCTTGGTGGCCCTGCCCTCTCCCTGGCCTCCCCGCACCCTTCACTGCAGGCAAGCGGGCATCCACACTGTGACTGGTGTGTCCTGTCCCGGCCCCAACTCGGGTAACGCTGACTATGGGGCCTCCACCCTGACCTGTCGCCTCAGGGCCCCAGGGCAGGGCTCACCATCCTGCAGGGGACCAACCAGCCCTCAGAGGAGAGCCCAAGCAATGCCAGCACCAGCAGCAGGAAACAGGCCTCCACACTCTGGTCCCAGGGCTCTGAGGCAGAGTTTCACAAAGCACTCCAAAGGAGCTGGGCGGGCGAAGGGGCCACCCTGTCCATGTGCCTCTCCCTTTGAAGAGAGGAATTGTTCAGCTCCTTCCTGACCCCAACAACCGCCCAGTGGAAGGTGCTGGAACCCGGATATGGAGAGCCTGCACAGCCCAGCAACCAGGGCACTCTCAGTCTCACCGCAAAGAGCAGCAGGACAGCTGGTGCCATCCCCTGAGTGGGCACTACCTGGGGGCCACGGCCAAGGGGAGACCCGAGAGGGACCACGCCTTCAAGCAGCTCAGATGGGGCTGGGTCGAGGAGGGGCTGGACGCCGTGCCCTGAGGCCCCCCACCCTCCTGCACCCCTGAACCCTGAGGGAGGGCCATCCTGCCCACACAGGTCTGTTCTCAAGGTCATGCTGCCCCGTTGCCCTAACGACAGCTCTCAGACACCACCGCAGCAAAGTGGAGCTCTTTTCAGGGGCAGAGATTCAGCTCCTATGGCAGGATTTTATTAAAAATAAGCAGGCACATCATTATTGAGCTTTTTTCCCCTCTCTGCTCACAGCTCAGCAATATTCTTGTAATCTTCTGGCAGTTTAGGCCCACATGATTAAGCAGGGAAATGGGCTCCCTCTTTCACCCAAATAAGAGTGAGAAAATTCACCCTGAGCACTTACTAGGAGGCTCCAGAAAGAAGGAATAGAAGTGCTAACCCTTACTGAGCTTCTACTCAGTGCCAGACAAGAGCTTCCTGGGTTTCCTCACCTCATCAAGATCCAGCGAGGTTGTTCTTATCTCCAAGGCCACGTGGCCAGGGAGCAGCGGTGTCACTGCTGATGTATACACCCAGATATGATGCCAAAGACCTCGTCTCATGCAAGACGCTCTGCTGGTTTATGGAAAGGTCTGGCCAGCAGCAGAATAGGAGGTCACAAAGGGCAGGGGCCCAGGACGGGGGCTGGGTGATCAGGAAGGCCACAGGAGGAGGCAGCACACCTACCCAACAAGGGAAGTGGGGGTCTGGAGGAGAACAGGTACTTTGGGTGGAGGGAACAGTGTGAGCACTGAGCAGGAAGACAAAAGGCTTATATGAGGTGATGGGGAGGCAACAAGGCAGTCACAGGGGAGAAGGCAACAGCAGCCTGGCCGGGACCCATGGGGACACACTGGAGGCCTCTAGGTCCACACTGGACCTTGGTCTCAGGGGAAACAGGACCAGACCTGGTGTGTGAGGGCTGAATAACAAACACTCTTCAAGGAAGCTCTGTGTGGACACTGGGTTGATTTAAACCCAGATCAGAAGCCAGCCCTGCGGGGCTGGGGCTAGATGGCCAGGCCATGAGGCTACACCAAGGAGCACGATTGCCTCCCAGGGATGGTAGGAGCTTCCGAAGGGTCCTGCAGAGAGAGGTGATGGGAAAGGTGGGGCAGCCCATAATGTCCACAATGGCTCACAAAATACACTGTCCTATGTGCTCTTCTTCCAGCGCACCACTGTCGCTCTATCCGGGTGGAATCTGCGGCCTGTGACTGTGGCAGAGACGGCACTGCGTGACTCCAAAGGCAAGGTTAGGAAAGGCAGCACAGCTTCTGTGTGGAGCGTTCCAGCTCTCGCACACTCTGGAAGTTAGCCCTCCAACCCAGCCGCCACGCTGAAAGGAAATTTTGCTTCTGGCAGTTTAGGCCCACATGATTAAGCAGGGAAATGGGCTCCCTCTTTCACCCAAATAAGAGTGAGAAAATTCACCCTGAGCACTTACTAGGAGGCTCCAGAAAGAAGGAATAGAAGTGCTAACCCTTACTGAGCTTCTACTCAGTGCCAGACAAGAGCTTCCTGGGTTTCCTCACCTCATCAAGATCCAGCGAGGTTGTTCTTATCTCCAAGGCCACGTGGCCAGGGAGCAGCGGTGTCACTGCTGATGTATACACCCAGATATGATGCCAAAGACCTCGTCTCATGCAAGACGCTCTGCTGGTTTATGGAAAGGTCTGGCCAGCAGCAGAATAGGAGGTCACAAAGGGCAGGGGCCCAGGACGGGGGCTGGGTGATCAGGAAGGCCACAGGAGGAGGCAGCACACCTACCCAACAAGGGAAGTGGGGGTCTGGAGGAGAACAGGTACTTTGGGTGGAGGGAACAGTGTGAGCACTGAGCAGGAAGACAAAAGGCTTATATGAGGTGATGGGGAGGCAACAAGGCAGTCACAGGGGAGAAGGCAACAGCAGCCTGGCCGGGACCCATGGGGACACACTGGAGGCCTCTAGGTCCACACTGGACCTTGGTCTCAGGGGAAACAGGACCAGACCTGGTGTGTGAGGGCTGAATAACAAACACTCTTCAAGGAAGCTCTGTGTGGACACTGGGTTGATTTAAACCCAGATCAGAAGCCAGCCCTGCGGGGCTGGGGCTAGATGGCCAGGCCATGAGGCTACACCAAGGAGCACGATTGCCTCCCAGGGATGGTAGGAGCTTCCGAAGGGTCCTGCAGAGAGAGGTGATGGGAAAGGTGGGGCAGCCCATAATGTCCACAATGGCTCACAAAATACACTGTCCTATGTGCTCTTCTTCCAGCGCACCACTGTCGCTCTATCCGGGTGGAATCTGCGGCCTGTGACTGTGGCAGAGACGGCACTGCGTGACTCCAAAGGCAAGGTTAGGAAAGGCAGCACAGCTTCTGTGTGGAGCGTTCCAGCTCTCGCACACTCTGGAAGTTAGCCCTCCAACCCAGCCGCCACGCTGAGAGGATGCCCAGGCAGCCTCCATGTAGGACCACACAGAGACACCTAGTTTGGCAAAAAATGGAGGCCCCCAGCCAGCAGCCTGCAGACCTGTGGGTGGGTGAGCCTTCAGATGACTCGAGCCCAGCCTTGGAGCATCACCGTGGAACAGAGACACCCTTTCCTTGCCAGGATCTGCCCAAACTACAGATTCTTGAATAAAGTAAATCACCTCATTGTCTTGAGCCACTAACGTTTGGAGTGGTTGCCAGGAGAAATATCAACAACCTCAGATATGCAGATGATACCACTCTGATGGCAGAAACTGAAGAGGAAATAAAGAGCCTCTTGATGAGGGTGAAAGAGGGGAGTGAAAAAGCTGGTTTAAAACTCAACATTCAAAAAATCCAAGATCACGGCATCTGGTCCCATTCGCTTCACGGCAAAATAGATTTTATTTTCTCGGCTTACAAAATCGCCATGGATGGTGATTGCAGTTATGAAATTAAGATGCTTACTCCTCTAAAGGGAAGCTTGGCCAGCCTAGATACCATACTGAAAAGCAGAGATATCACTCTGCCAACTAAGGTCTGTAGAATCAAAGCTATGGTTTTTCCAGTAGTCATGTATGGATGTGTGAGTTGGACCATAAAGAAGGCTGAACGCCAAAGAATGGATGCTTTCAACTTGCGGTGCTGGAGAAGACTTGAGAGTCCCTTGGACAGCAAGGAGCTCAAACCAGTCAATCCTAAAGGAAATCAACCCTGAGTATTTACTGGAAGGACTGATACTGAAGCTGAAGCTCCAATACTTAGGTCACCTGATATGAAGAGGCAACTCATTGGAAAAGAGCCTGATGCTGGAAAAGACTGAAGTCAAAAGGAGAAAGGGGCACCAGAGGATGAGATGGTTACACGCAAACATGAATTTGAGCAAACTCCAGGAGATAGTGAAAGACAGGGAACCTGGCATGCTGCAGTCCATGGCATGGCAAGCAAGTTGGACATGATTCAGCAACTGAACAACAAAAGATAACCAGAGCAGCAGATCTGTGCTTTGGGAAGGAAATTTACACTTCTAAGGGGGAAGAGCCTGCAGGGGCCAGGTTGGGGGCAGAAGTTCAGTGAGGGATGGAGGTGGTTTCTAGAGCAGAGGCAGTGGGGGTGGGGTGAAGTAGAAAGCAGAGGAGGTTGACAGGACCTCGTGACTGCTCAGACTCTGAGGACAGCTCAAAATGCCTCCCTGACACCTGGCTTTGTGACAAGCACATCCTGGGGCCATTCCTTGACTCCAAGCAAAATGGACAAGGAGCAAACACCAAGTCATCAACGTGGATTCAGGTCACCCATAAAAGCTTTCATTAAAACTGTCAGACCAAAGCAGAGACACCAGCAGTACATTCAGAAAAAAAATCATTATATAATGATTAATAATAATCATTCAACTACATGAGGTTATTGTCCATCACTGACCTCAGCCTGGAGTAGTCCTTTTCTTACTCACGTCTAAGCTGTGGGCCCAGGAGTTTGGCACACCCATGGACAGTCCCATGAGCTCAGTTCCCCCAGAATTTTCCCCAGAGCAAGGTGGCCCTTCACAGGCAGCGAGCCCCACCCACCTGGATCTCACCCAGGGGGCCACTTAGTCCCCAGCCTCCCTCGGTTCCAGGTAAATGGACTTGCAGGTGGCTTCTAGGTCACTGAGAGGACCTGAGGCATTTCTACTCACTCAAACACCCACCAGGCACTCACTCTGTGCTAGGTCCAGGCTGGGCATGGGATCCACAGAGAGAAGCAAATGATCCCCTGCCCTACAGCAGCAGCCCTCAGACAGTGGTAGAGCCTGATTTGGGTGCAAACACCTAAGATGCAAGCCAACTTGAGAGGGGGCTCCCGAGAGGCCAACAAAAAGGCAAGGCCACTCTCTGCTGGGGAATCGCAGAAGCATCCTGTAGGAGGTGGCATCTGGGCTGGGTCTTGACTGGTGGAGACGAGACATCAGGGGAACAACATTCCCAGGGGATGGACCAGATGGGGTGGTGACACAAGGCTGAGGGGTCCCCTGCACAGAGCTGTCTCTTACCCACCTCTCACCAGGGCTGCCACCTGAAGCCAAAGACTCCCAGGGTTTTGCGGTCAGTGCCTAGAAGAATTCCTGGGTGTGGCTGGTACCTGGGTCATGGACTCACAGCTGAGTGGGCTGTGAGGCCCAAGACCCCCATGCCAACACTGTCTCCCTCCATGAAGGACCCCTCTCTGCCCTGTCATCTCTACAGTGGGTGGAAGTGGAGGTGGATAGATCGCTGTGAGGGCCAGAAATGGGGCAAAATGTGAGACAGAGCACAAGAACTTAGCTGGAGACTTGACGGAGGGTCTGCCAAGGCCTGGCAGCACGTGCCCCACCTATAGGCTCTCCCCTTTACTGTGCCACACCTACCCCTTGCCCCACAATCTGCTCTTGGTGGCATGCCCATGTTTACCACCCATACCAGCACAGGAGGGCCACCGGATGGTCGGTGGGTCCCACCTGAGTCTCCTCAGGGTCAGAGGACTGGACTCACAGTAGGAGATAGGGAAGCTGTGGAGGGATTCACTGCCATCTCCAGGCTGCTGTGGCCTGTGTTTTTAGACAAGGGAAAGGGTCTCTGCATCCTTGGCCCAGAGCCCCCATCAGCCAGCCTAGGATGCAGAATGTCTGCAGCTCTCACATGGTGGCCCTCAGGGCTGAAAAGGCGAATTTGCTTCCCCAAGGCTCAGGCCAGCAGCCCACTCCTAGGACGGACCTGGCTGACTCAGCTCTCCCATCAGCTCAGTTTCCAGAACACAGACGGGAGTGCTGGAAAGGGCTGCCCACCAAGGGGCCCAGTCCTCGTCCTGATGCTGGGAAAGAAGCCAGGCCCTCCCTGTTCAGCATCCCTGCTCTGCAGGGGCCTGGGGAGAGGGCTCCACCATCCCCTGTACCCTTTGCCCACGAAATCCCCTATTACTGCCTGACCATGGGGTACACAGCCCCCAGGCCCTGTGGTGACAAGAACAGCTGGAGACCCCAGCTTCATCTGTCTGATCCTTGTTTTCTTTTGTTCTGTTTTTACAACCAGAAGCCCAAGATGGACAAGCGTGGGGCCCGGGGGCCAGGCTCCTACTGCACACACCCTGCTGCCTTGTGCTCAGAAAAGCTGCTGCAGAATAGGGCTCTGCCAGCTCCTACCTGAGCCCTGATGGGCCAGCCAGCTCACTGTAGGCTAAATGAGGAAACATGTGAAAATCCCATTTCAAACCGTCCCCCAAAAGGCTCAGACAGTAATTAAGAAATATGCAAAGCTCTTCATTGGACACTTTAATTAAGTGTGTTAATTCCCTCTGCCAGAGGATGCTCAGTCACCTGGGCCCCACCAGGGACCCAGGAAGACAGAACAGAGGAGGGAGGAGGGGGGAAGGAGAGGAAGGAGGGGGTTGCAGGACAGTGTGGGGCTGATCTGGCCCAGGTCCTTTCTCCTGCTCCAGTTGGGAGCCTGGCCTATCCTGATGCTCTCGCTTCCCCACCATCCTCCACCTGTCCCCATCTGCTCTGTCTGAGCCCAGTGATGCCAGGAAAGCCTGCCCTGGGTCAGGGGCAGGGGGGTGTCATCCATTCGGCTCTCCCAACAACGTATATCTCAACTCTGCCGCTCACTGACCTAAGACCTTATTCCAATGCGGTCAGGCTAGATGGAGTCTTCCTTTGCAGCTCAGCTAGTAAATAACTGGCCTGCAGTGCAGGAGACCCCAGTTCCATTCCTGGGTCGTGAAGATCCCTTGTTGGAGGGAACAGTTCCCCACTCTAGTATTCCTGCCTGGAGAATTCCATGGAGAGAGGAGCCTGGCAGGCTCCAGTCCATAGGGTTGCAGAGTTGGACACGACTGAACAACTTTAACTTTACAAACATTCAGGTTAGATGGTCTTTAAGGGCTGCTTCCACTTCGGGGCAACTGACAATGCAGCTGATAAAAGGACCAAGGGAGGGACTCATTTCCAGTTGTGAGCAGAATCCTTCTGACCCTTGGGTCTCACTAACCTTCAGCCATTTCACATCCACTCCCACCTCCACCGGCCTGGAGACCTGAGAGCACAAGAAGGGGGTGTGCTCCACTGCGCTTCACTCTCAAGGGAGAGTAAAGGGGCAAGGAGGCCAGGGAGGGTGCACCAGGCCAGGAGCCGGGGTGCCTGCTATGCAAGGGCATGCTCACGCTCATCTGATGGCCTGCACTGACCCTCTCTTGTTTCTCCTCACAGAAGGATCATTGGTGAATTCTGCAAAGATCGCTGTTCAAACTAACATCAAGGACATAGTAGCTACCTATCAATAACAAGACTGAAAGGCTGCCCAATCCCTTTGAATGACCCTACTACACTGGGGAATCTAACCATCCTCCCCTACACAGTAGCCTCTCTTACAGCTCTGTGGTAGGTGTCTGAGCTACACTTCTCCCATGATAGCTCATGTGAGACTCACCAGAAATGAATCAAGTAGGGTGGGGGATGTTCCTTGATTCTGCATGCAGGGGCAGCTGTGATGGGGGACTCAGCATCAGCCTTTGCCAGCACCCAGCACAGGGACTGTATCTCCCCCTGGACCAGTCTTGCTGTGACTCACGCTGCTGCTTCAAGCCTGGTTCTCCGACCTGACCAGAGACTCTGAGCTCCCTAGTCCTTGCTCTAATACACAGACTGTCTGCCTGTATCAGCTAGAGAGTGAGAATAGATTTTTCTTATTTGCAACTAAGGAACTTTGAGAGGGACATAAGGCAAATGATAAATAAGCTAAAAAGAGAAGGCTGGAACAAAAAGTTTACTCATAGACACACATCTCACACAGTAATACATTATACACTATATACTCACATGCTAATACATTATACATTATAGATATTAATCAATCATTAAAGTCAGACTAAGAAATTGCCCAAGCTTCCTGGCAGTCAAAGCAAAAGAAAAAGTGAACATGATCAACTTTACAATTCACAGTATTCATAAGATACAACTAACTAGTTTTTAATAGTGAATTTCCAATAACAGTTGAATAGTAGAAATTCTTCAAGTCTGAGTACAAGGAAAGGAGGGACTCATTTCCAGTTGTGAGCAGAATCCTTCTGACCCTTGGGTCTCACTAACCTTCAGCCATTTCACATCCACTCCCACCTCCACCGGCCTGGAGACCTGAGAGCACAAGAAGGGGGTGTGCTCCACTGCGCTTCACTCTCAAGGGAGAGTAAAGGGGCAAGGAGGCCAGGGAGGGTGCACCAGGCCAGGAGCCGGGGTGCCTGCTATGCAAGGGCATGCTCACGCTCATCTGATGGCCTGCACTGACCCTCTCTTGTTTCTCCTCACAGAAGGATCATTGGTGAATTCTGCAAAGATCGCTGTTCAAACTAACATCAAGGACATAGTAGCTACCTATCAATAACAAGACTGAAAGGCTGCCCAATCCCTTTGAATGACCCTACTACACTGGGGAATCTAACCATCCTCCCCTACACAGTAGCCTCTCTTACAGCTCTGTGGTAGGTGTCTGAGCTACACTTCTCCCATGATAGCTCATGTGAGACTCACCAGAAATGAATCAAGTAGGGTGGGGGATGTTCCTTGATTCTGCATGCAGGGGCAGCTGTGATGGGGGACTCAGCATCAGCCTTTGCCAGCACCCAGCACAGGGACTGTATCTCCCCCTGGACCAGTCTTGCTGTGACTCACGCTGCTGCTTCAAGCCTGGTTCTCCGACCTGACCAGAGACTCTGAGCTCCCTAGTCCTTGCTCTAATACACAGACTGTCTGCCTGTATCAGCTAGAGAGTGAGAATAGATTTTTCTTATTTGCAACTAAGGAACTTTGAGAGGGACATAAGGCAAATGATAAATAAGCTAAAAAGAGAAGGCTGGAACAAAAAGTTTACTCATAGACACACATCTCACACAGTAATACATTATACACTATATACTCACATGCTAATACATTATACATTATAGATATTAATCAATCATTAAAGTCAGACTAAGAAATTGCCCAAGCTTCCTGGCAGTCAAAGCAAAAGAAAAAGTGAACATGATCAACTTTACAATTCACAGTATTCATAAGATACAACTAAACTAGTTTTTAATAGTGAATTTCCAATAACAGTTGAATAGTAGAAAGTTCTTGCAGAGTCTGGAGTGCAGAAATCTTGCAGCAAATTTACATGTTTATATAATAAATTATAAATCATTGCCAATGAAAATCAAGGATGCTAATCAAACCAGACAACACCCCTGCCAAGCCAATGTTCTCACTCAGGGGCCTACAAATGAATGATCAAATGAAAAACCTAAGACCTAAGATGTTAGCTTCGGTAACATGGTGTAACAAGGCTCAGAGTTATCTTCTCACTGGAAACAACCAAAAGACAGACAAAATTTAAGGAGAGAAGACAGTATATCAAGGCAGTGAAGGACAATAACCCCTGAGAGACATGAAGCAAATGAGATGAGTCCCCTAACTGCCCCAAATTGTTGCCCTGAGAAAACTTCAGGACATGGCACAGAGAGTACAGAAACAGAGTGAGAAAGTAAGGCAGCTGAAGTTCACAAGAGAGGAAGGAGGTACACAGAGGGAGAGAGAGCACCAGAGGTCTGTAGAGTGGCTCCCTCAAGTCTTGAGCTGAAGACTGATCAGCAAAGATGTATAAAAAAAACTGCTCAAGATTTGGGAAAGACCCACCCAGATGGATTAAAAAGGAAACACTGCCTGGCATCCACAAGGCCTGGGATAGTGTCTGCCGACACCAGCCAGAGTGAGAAGCTTCCTCACGCATGGGTCACTGGGTCAAGAGCTCAGAAGGGCTTGGCCTCAAGACTGGAAAATAAGTAGCCCCAGGCTGAGCACCACTTCAGTCCCAGCTAGAAAATCCTAGGAATATCCATAGAAACCCCAAAACTATCCAATACACAACATGACAAAATTCACAATGTCTAGACCCAATAAAAAATTCCCAGGGATCAAAAGAAGCAATAAAATAGATCCTTAATAAGGAAAATATTAGTAGAAACTGACAAAAAGGCTAGCAGTAGCAAACAATTATTAGAAAACAATTATTATGACTGTGTTTCATATAATCAAAAAGTTAAACAGAGGGATTTCCCTGGTGGTCCATTGCTTTAAGAATCCACCTTGCTAGGCAGGAGACACAGGCTCTATCCCTGCTTGGGGGAACTAAGATCTCACACGCTACAGAGCAACTAAGCCCATGTGTCACCACCACTGAGCTCCCAGGGCCACAACAAGAGAGCTGTGCACCTCAATAAGAGATCCCTCATGATGCAATGAATAGCTCATATGCTGCAACTAAGACCCAAGACAGCCAAATAAGTATTTTAAAAAAAAAGTCAAACAGAGATATGGCAGATATTTCAAAAGACAAATCATCCTCCTAGAGTGAAAACTATAATGCAGGAGATGAAAAATATATTAGATGGGATTAACCACAGGTTAATCCTCGATTAATGGCAGAAGAACAGATCACTGAACTTAAAATCTAAAATAAAACACGGAGTAAAAGGAATAGAAATAAATTATTGGACCACCAGTGAGCTGTGGAATGATATCAAACAGACTAACATACATGTAATTGAAGTCCTTGAAGAATCTGAAGAAAGTTTTATGGAAAAGATTCCAAATTGGACAGAAAATGAAACCCAGAGATCCAAAAAGTTCAACAAATCCCAAGCAAAGAAAACATAAAAGAAACCACACAAGGCACATCATAATCAAACTGTACCAAATCAGTGATAAAGAGAAAATCCAAAGAGGAGGCAAGGGGAAATTACACATTATACACAGAGAAACAAAGATAAAGAAGACAGCAACCATTCCTCACAAATAATGCAAGCACAAAGACAATGGAGAAATACCTGTAAATACTGAAAGAAAAACTTACCAACCTAGAATTCTGTAACTTCAAGATGTATACTTTCTAACATCTTTCAAAAACAAGGATAAAATAAAAGAAAAACTTTTTCAAATAATCAAAAGCTAACAGAATTCATCACCAGTAGATCCTCACAACAGGGAGTATTACAGATAGTCCTCCAGGAAAAAGTGAAATGACACCAAATAAGAATGTGGATCCACATAAAGGACTGGTGAACATAGGGAATGGTCACTTCATGGCTAAATAGGTTTCTTTCATATCATTCAAATATCTTTAAGAGATAACTGGCTATTTAGCCAAAAATAGTTATTGGATCACAGACCTAAGAGAACATAGAAGAAAAATCTTTGTTACCAATAAACAGAGGGATTTCCCTGGTGGTCCATTGCTTTAAGAATCCACCTTGCTAGGCAGGAGACACAGGCTCTATCCCTGCTTGGGGGAACTAAGATCTCACACGCTACAGAGCAACTAAGCCCATGTGTCACCACCACTGAGCTCCCAGGGCCACAACAAGAGAGCTGTGCACCTCAATAAGAGATCCCTCATGATGCAATGAATAGCTCATATGCTGCAACTAAGACCCAAGACAGCCAAATAAGTATTTTAAAAAAAAAGTCAAACAGAGATATGGCAGATATTTCAAAAGACAAATCATCCTCCTAGAGTGAAAACTATAATGCAGGAGATGAAAAATATATTAGATGGGATTAACCACAGGTTAATCCTCGATTAATGGCAGAAGAACAGATCACTGAACTTAAAATCTAAAATAAAACACGGAGTAAAAGGAATAGAAATAAATTATTGGACCACCAGTGAGCTGTGGAATGATATCAAACAGACTAACATACATGTAATTGAAGTCCTTGAAGAATCTGAAGAAAGTTTTATGGAAAAGATTCCAAATTGGACAGAAAATGAAACCCAGAGATCCAAAAAGTTCAACAAATCCCAAGCAAAGAAAACATAAAAGAAACCACACAAGGCACATCATAATCAAACTGTACCAAATCAGTGATAAAGAGAAAATCCAAAGAGGAGGCAAGGGGAAATTACACATTATACACAGAGAAACAAAGATAAAGAAGACAGCAACCATTCCTCACAAATAATGCAAGCACAAAGACAATGGAGAAATACCTGTAAATACTGAAAGAAAAACTTACCAACCTAGAATTCTGTAACTTCAAGATGTATACTTTCTAACATCTTTCAAAAACAAGGATAAAATAAAAGAAAAACTTTTTCAAATAATCAAAAGCTAACAGAATTCATCACCAGTAGATCCTCACAACAGGGAGTATTACAGATAGTCCTCCAGGAAAAAGTGAAATGACACCAAATAAGAATGTGGATCCACATAAAGGACTGGTGAACATAGGGAATGGTCACTTCATGGCTAAATAGGTTTCTTTCATATCATTCAAATATCTTTAAGAGATAACTGGCTATTTAGCCAAAAATAGTTATTGGATCACAGACCTAAGAGAACATAGAAGAAAAATCTTTGTTACCTAAACAGATACCATGCAAACCAGAAGAAAATGAAGTCACATACTTGAAGTACTGAAGGAAAAATACTGTCATCACAGAATTCTATACCTAGCAAAAATCTTTCAAAAATGGAGGTGAGGGCTTCCATGGTGGTTCAGTGGGTAAGGACACTGCCTTGCAGTGCAAGGGGCACAGGTTCGATCCCTGGCCTGGGAGGATCCTGCGTGCTGCGGAGTGGCTGGACTGATGTGTCCAGTTACCAAGCCAGAGTTCTGGAGCGCATGCCCCCAGAGCCAGTGCTATGCAGCGAGAGAGGCCACTGAGACAGGAGGTCCACATAGGCCAAAGAACAAAGATGGATGAAAATAAATAAATGAAAGACCAATAGAAGTGGTCAAAAAAGAAAAAATGGAGGTGAAACAAAAAAGTCAGATGCCAAGTCTGTTTCTTGCTAGCAGGCCTACAACACAAGAGAGGAAGCTCTTTGGGCAGAAGGAGCGTAACACCTCCATGCTCACACCTCACACCTCAGCAGGACACTCATGGACTGACCTGGATGTTAATCCTGGCTCTGCTTCCTATTCTGCTGTGTGATCTTGGGCTAGTCACCATCCTCTCTGAGGCTCAGTGTGCTCATCTGCGCAATGAGGACAGAAGGGCCCACCTCCCAGAAGGGCTATGAACACCATGAGAGTGATAAAAAGGTAATGTTCTGGGTGAAAGGCACACGGAAAGTCTCCATACTATTCTTACAACTTTCTAAAGGCCTAAAATTATGCAAAAAGAAAAAATTAAAGGAAAAAAGAATGATTTTTTGAATTACGTACACATGTACATATGTGTGTTGTATCCATACTTCTCAAATTCTGAAATGGCTTGTTCTGATTAAACAGTCTGGTCAACATGAAAATTTCCTAAGGAACTAGAATATAGCTGTACTTGGCACCAATGTCTTCACAGAGAACCAGGACCTAGCTGGGAATTGCTGTGAGCCCTTCTAACTACAGACCAGGAGAGGGAGCAAGCCTGGACAGGCTAACTTGGTGCGAGAACCTAGGCATAACTACCCAGGCACGTGTTCACCAAGATGCATGCAGTACACACGTGCGCATGTGTGCACACATATGCACACACACACTCACTCAACCCAGCAGGCACCAGAAACCCTGGTGTGTGAAGCAACTCTCTAGTCCCTTTGGTGTCTTAGCTGTAAAACTGAGAAACTCATCAGGATTTCTTGAAAACTACCTGAGACCTGAGCACACAGTGATCAGCCCACTCACTGTCTGGACCCTCTCTGCCTCAGGGAATCATCGCAAACACTCCTGTTAGCGTCTAAAGGTGCTGGATCTCCCCTCCAGGTCCCTAAAGCACCACACCTGCGAGCTCTGAGTGCTATACCTCCATCCCCAGACAGAACAGGAGCCCTGCCCACAGCACACACAGTTACCTCCTGCCCTGGCTTCTCTGGACAGCCGGACCCAAGTGGGCAGGATGTACTCCACTCCATCTGCCTGAGGCTCAGTCCCACTCCAGGCAGACCCTGCCTACACTGGCCATCATGTCCGAGAGTTGCTAGGGCACTATGGGAATTCGTCCACAGTGAGGACATGCATGTCTGAGAGCAGGAAGAAGCACACAGTAAATCCCCACCAGCAGCTGGCCTTTTGACAAGACTGATTAACACTACTTGGTAGTTTATTTAACTGAGAGGAACTCTTAGTCCATCCACAGCATTGAGGCTGACAAAGACATACATGGACACGCTCACATGTACACTTTTCTCCCTAGGGCAAATGGCTGGTGGCCTTGCTGTCAAAAGTCTCATTCACAGGGAGAGGAGAGTGGGGCAAATTATCAGCGGAGGTTCACTCAGACAGGCTTTGTGACAGCGGACCCCCAGTTTCCATGCATGGCGCCCAGCTGTGGCCTGGCCATGAGACCAAGCTCACCTGGACAGGTAGAAGGTGGCCACAAGGCCACAGGCTGCTGGAGACAGGGCATCCTTCGGAGGAACCCAGGGGCTGACTCTGAGGCCTCGTTGTGCTCAGGGGCTTCTCCTGGCATGTGCGTGGGCCCAGCGCCCCTCCCTTCCCTGCACGCCCTCACACAGCCTGCTCAATCTGGGCCCCGTGATGCTCTGCCATGCAGGAAGCAGGCACAGTCCCAGGCCATGTATGCCCGGGGCCAGCTGGGGAGGGAGCAGTGGACATGGAGATCACCCCCCCCACTCAATCAACAGAAAAAAGACCCCTCCTGCCTTCAGGATGGGCTCAAGGGCACCTGCTCAGGCTTCACACAGGGAGTAGGGACAGACCTCCAGGTGAAGTTTAGAGACGAGGATCATTGTTTCCGGCGTGGAAGAGGCATTCTAGATCTCTGTGTCACTAGGCATGACAGTGAGCACAGGGCCACTCAGCAGGCAAAGAGGATTCTGTATCTCCAGCCTGTGGACCAGAGATGCCTGCTGGCTGGGCACTGGGAGGCTTGGAGAGCCAGGCTCAGGGAACAAGGGACTGGGCAGCTATCCAGCTCTGCCCCTGGACCTGAATGCCTGGGTACCAGAACAAGATATAGCCAGCCTCACCTGTCCCCATCCCAGAAGCTCCAAAGCAGTACCCCAGAGGGTGGGAGCCATTGAGGACCCTGCATTAATCTTGAGCAAGCCTCTCACTAAGCTGAGGAGATGTGAGGTCAGAAAAGAGGGTCCACTTGCCCAGGATGCCACAGCACAGGTCACAGCCAGACAGGCGCTCTAGGTGCATAGCCAAGAGCTCTACCTCAGAGGTTTGTCAGAGCCCATCAGGCTCAGTGTGTCTAGGTCAGGAAGGCCCTGCCTCCTGAAGCCCCCGTAAAAACACAACATGGGAGGAGCAGCAGAGATTAAACTGCAGGAAGGCCCTGAAGCCTGGATTCCAGGAAGATCACAGATCAGAGTGGCCTCAGAATAGCAAGTCATGGTGAGAAGGCACCTAGAGGTCCCCTGGCCTGGTCCTTCACGTAACAGAGGAAAACTCAGAGACCCAGGGAGCAGGAGGGTTTGCCCGACGCTGCCCGGAGGAAGAGCAGGAGCAGAGTGAGAACCAGGACCCAACTCTTGCCCCACCCAATGCCTGCTTTGGGTGGCTCCAGCCAGCCTCTTCACCAGCGGGCAGCCCCTCCTGCAAGCTCCAACTCCTTGTCTACAAAAGGAGGGCATCTCTAAGGTGTGCCCTTCCTGGAAAAATTTTCACGCCATCTGTTCTAGTTACCTGTTGCTGTGTAACAGATCCACAAAGTCAGCGGATCCAAACAGCATGTATGTATTATATCACATTTTCTTGGGGCAGGAGTCTGGGCTCGGCTTTCCTGGGTCCTCTGCTTGGAGTCTTACAAGTTTACCATCCTGGTGCTGGCTGGGCTACATTTCTTTCTGGAGCTTGGGGTTCTCCTCAAGACTCCTGACTGTGGTGGATGACAGAATTTAGTTCCTGTGGCTAGAGGACTGCGCTTCCATTTTCTTGGGAGCTACCGGCCAGGGGCTGCTTTTCCCCTAAAGGCTGCCCACAGTTCTTCGCCACATGACCCCCACTGCCCTCTCCTCACATGGCAGCTCGCCCCATCAAGGCAGCAGAGGAGTCTTTTAGGGAAAGAATCGTGGGAGTGACAGCTGCCATACCAGAGTGGCTAGAAGCAAATGTCAGTTCCATCTGATTGAAGGGGAGGGGACTCCGCAAAGGGTGATTCATTTCAGGGCCACCTAGGTTCTATCTGCCAAACCATCTCACATTCCTACAAGATGCCCCTCTACTCTTCCCTCAGCCTCCGCCTCCTCTCCCGCATCAGAGCCTCACCGGCCTCTCTGTCACAGGCTGTGACTACCTCACCAGGCATTTCCCGCTCCTAGTCCCCCAGGCTGAGGCAGACAGACAGACAGACACTGCTGTCCACACCAGAACCCTGGCTTAGATGACCCACTGGCAGCGTGATGGAGGAAGGCGAGGAGCTGAGCTCCTCTGGCCCAGCCTCTGGGATTCTGCCCTCTTCTGAGGCAGGTGTGGCAGAACAGGGTGGGTGGGCCAACCGGGTCCCTGTCCAGGCCTGTACGTCGCACTCTGACGTGGGCAGCAGCCTGCAGTGCTCTGGCTGGATGTGGGGGAGTGATGGATTAGAATGAGGGAAGAATTTCCAGATGCTGGTGCTGCAAGTGGGATCTTAATAGCCCAAAATAAGTGGCTAAGCTGGCAGTGGCACTTTTTTTTTTTCTCCCTAAAAAGAAACCCTTCTCAAAGGTGCTCTCTACACAGAGAAAAGCAGAACCAAATAATCTCCTGGACCCAAGGCTGGACTTCACTTGCAGCCATCCAGCCTGGGAACTGAGGGGCCCCTGTCGGGGGGAGCCAGCTGGCCTTGTGGAGGGAGAGGCCAGGTCTGCTCGGAAGCCTGGAGCTGCAGCACTGGTACAGTGAGCGGACGAACACCTCCTCTCCCCCCTGGGATGAGGCGAGAGCCCTTCTCTCCATTCCTGGTCTGCGAGGTGGGAGCCATCAACCTCCTCACCTCATCCTCCACATGAATACAGAACCAGTCCCATCATTCCTGTGCCCAGCAGGCATCAGTGTCTCCCCAGGACCCTTCAATCCTATTTGGTCAGAACGCCAAGATGGACAGCGCCACGGCCTAGAGCCTAGGCCAGCCGGGCTTCCTGAAGGTCACAGCGCGAGGCAGCCAGAAGGCCCGGGATGGTGGCGCTCTAGCACTGTGTCTGGTGGGGGCCCCCCTCATGGCCTCCACACCCTCTCTTCCCTGCATCCGACTCCCCCATTCTCCTCTCCTGCTCCCCTCTTCACTGGATGGGAAAATGTAGAAGAAATGTGTCTTCTGAAGGTTTCACTTTATTCTCTCAGTCTGTGTGATGTCAACACAGAACATTTTCTCTACCTCTCTCTCTACCTGGGCCCCAGAGGGGCCTGCCCTCCGTGTGGAGGCCACACTCGTAGCCCTGCAGTCCCGAGCCAGGGATGTGTCTCCTGGTCCTGCGTCTGCCCCCGCGGTGGGGGCCAAATGGGTATCAAGCAGGGTTTTGCATCGGTCAAAGCTGGGCTGAGCTGCTTGCAGGCAGCTTCCAGGCCATTTTCTCTGGGCCAGCAACTCTGGGCCGGAGTGACATGTCTGCTGAGCCCCCAGGTGAGAGCACAGGTCTCCCTGCTCGCTCTGACCTTACAGACAGTGAACATGGCCCTGTCCATAGCGGCCACTGAAATGTACAGTCACCATTGACAACACATAATTAGGGCATTTTCCCTGCATCAGCTACACTGGCAAAGGAATACCCAGGAGGGGTTCAGAAACCTCCAGATCCAGGAGACGGGAGGGGCTTTGGCAGGTGGCATTTCAGGCCTTGAGAACAGACCCTGAGGCCATGAGCTGGCCTGTGGGTGGGGCTGGGGTTGGGATGGCAGCCGCCTGACTCCACACTGGCTCCCTAGCTCCCACCCTTTGCTTTCTGTGCAGCCCGCTGGGTTTCGGTCTCGCAGGCAGGGAGGGAGGCTCTCCCCCACAGTCCTCCCTCCAGTCCTCATGGGCCTCTGAGCTCGCTGGGGAGCTGGAAGCCACAGAGAAGAGCAGGGAGAAATTCATGGGAGAAAGCAAAGGAAGGAAGCCAGGTGTCTGCTAACAGGAAGCCCAGCACAGGAGGCAGTGACAGGAGGCTACAGGAGGGCAGGGCACGCACGCGCACCCACACCCCCCTACACACACCCAGCGGCAGCTTCTTACCAGGGCACGCATCTTACCCTAAGCCGGTGGCAGACAGAAGAGTCTGTCCAGGAGCACTCAGGGCATGTGGGGTTGAAGGACAGAGGAGCCTAAGGCTACCGGTTTGGGTCCATCTGAGGACCCTATGCACTTGCAGAGAAGGATGAAAGCCTCTCCTCCCCTCCTCCCCAACCCTTTGTTGTTCCTCACTTGACAGAGACACAATCAAGGAAATACACCTCCCCAGCGGAGCTGACCATGAGGCCCGGAAGGAAGGAAGCTCAAGCTGACACCTGTCACAAGCCCTCCACTCAGTGTTCCCAGAGCCTGGCTCAGGACTGGGTCTCCCGCCTTCAATCGGGTCATATCCTCATCTTCTCACCCATAAGCATGCCCCTTCTTGGCTGCAGACCTGCAGTGGGTCCTGTCTGCTTGCGGGGAGGTCCAGACCCCTGCGGGTGGCCTGACATAGCTTCCCCAGGTACAGCTCCTCTCACCAAGTCCCCCAGCCCCGCTGGAGCCCAGCACAGCCAATTCCCAGGAAGGCCTACACCCATCACAGCCCATGGCCTTGGTCGAGCTGGGCCCTCTGCTCATGGTGCCTCCCCTCCCCTGCCAGTGAATTCCTGCTCATTATTCACTACCTCCTCCAGAGAGCCTTCCCTGACTCCCCAGCAGACCACATCCACAGTTTTGCTTGTGTACTTAATATTCCCATCAACACTGGCTGAGGCTAACCTTGAGCCAAGCACTGTCGGACTCACAACACGGCAGAACCTCTGGCCTGCAGTCCCCAGGCCATGTCCTCAGGGAAGGACAGTAGCAGTGAAGTTGAGGTGGTCAGCCTCCAAGAAACAGGGAGGCTGGGGGTCTGGCGTGAGTCTTCCCCACTCCCTGTAGGGCTGGGTGGCAGGGAAAGCACCGCGTCAGGGCTCTAAGAAACCTAGGGGTCCTTCCCAGCTTGCTGATAGTGGCTTCTGGGTCTTGAACCTTGTGTAAATGCCTTCATCTCTCAAGGCCTCACTTCCCTCTGCAATAAAATGGGATAAGCCTGTCAAGTCACAAGGATGTGTGCCCTGCAGCTCACTACACACAGAGAGTCTAACAGTGGCTCTCCAAGCCCTGCACCCCTTTCTCTCACACACATTTCACTTTCCCTCACACATCTACGGAGGGGGATCACCACCACCGTCTTATTAACAAAATTACCTCTCACTTGAGCATTCAGCATTGCCATGTATTGATGTATTTAATACATCATGAAAGTCATGAAGACCCTGCTGTCTTGGGAGGAAATGCACTTGCAGAGAAGGATGAAAGCCTCCTCCCTCCTCCCCAACCCTTTGTTGTTCCTCACTTGACAGACACAATCAAGGAAATACACCTCCCCAGCGGAGCTGACCATGAGGCCCGGAAGGAAGGAAGCTCAAGCTGACACCTGTCACAAGCCCTCCACTCAGTGTTCCCAGAGCCTGGCTCAGGACTGGGTCTCCCGCCTTCAATCGGGTCATATCCTCATCTTCTCACCCATAAGCATGCCCCTTCTTGGCTGCAGACCTGCAGTGGGTCCTGTCTGCTTGCGGGGAGGTCCAGACCCCTGCGGGTGGCCTGACATAGCTTCCCCAGGTACAGCTCCTCTCACCAAGTCCCCCAGCCCCGCTGGAGCCCAGCACAGCCAATTCCCAGGAAGGCCTACACCCATCACAGCCCATGGCCTTGGTCGAGCTGGGCCCTCTGCTCATGGTGCCTCCCCTCCCCTGCCAGTGAATTCCTGCTCATTATTCACTACCTCCTCCAGAGAGCCTTCCCTGACTCCCCAGCAGACCACATCCACAGTTTTGCTTGTGTACTTAATATTCCCATCAACACTGGCTGAGGCTAACCTTGAGCCAAGCACTGTCGGACTCACAACACGGCAGAACCTCTGGCCTGCAGTCCCCAGGCCATGTCCTCAGGGAAGGACAGTAGCAGTGAAGTTGAGGTGGTCAGCCTCCAAGAAACAGGGAGGCTGGGGGTCTGGCGTGAGTCTTCCCCACTCCCTGTAGGGCTGGGTGGCAGGGAAAGCACCGCGTCAGGGCTCTAAGAAACCTAGGGGTCCTTCCCAGCTTGCTGATAGTGGCTTCTGGGTCTTGAACCTTGTGTAAATGCCTTCATCTCTCAAGGCCTCACTTCCCTCTGCAATAAAATGGGATAAGCCTGTCAAGTCACAAGGATGTGTGCCCTGCAGCTCACTACACACAGAGAGTCTAACAGTGGCTCTCCAAGCCCTGCACCCCTTTCTCTCACACACATTTCACTTTCCCTCACACATCTACGGAGGGGGATCACCACCACCGTCTTATTAACAAAATTACCTCTCACTTGAGCATTCAGCATTGCCATGTATTGATGTATTTAATACATCATGAAAGTCATGAAGACCCTGCTGTCTTGGGGAGGGAAATGTGCACAGGGGCTCCTGTTACATCCCAATACCCAGACAGAAAGGGACGGGCTGGGGTGGGAGCCTAGGGCTTGAGAAGACAGTGCTGGCGATGGGGCTGGAGTAGGAGGCCAGGTCAATAAGCCTTCCTGGTCTACTGTGGACACCCTCTTGGCTCTGGGCTTTTCCCAGGCCCCCCTGCCCTCCTGGTGACACAAGGAAATGTCCTGGAGTAGGAGTACCTGGGAGCTGTCCTCATCATGGGGTCCTCTGTATGGAACAAATGCCTGCCAGCAGGAAGGACAACACAGCTCCACTCCTGTTGCCTGGCAACCTGAGCCAAACATACCATCAGCAGGGATGAACCACAGCACCCTGAAGGCACAGGAGGGAGAGCGAGGCCCAGACAGGTGAGCCGAGAATGTCAACCAAGAGGAGAGGTGGTAGACTGGAGTGGACCCTGCCCTGGAACCCAGGGCAGCTGCAGGGGAGGCAGTTGGGAGGCCCTGATCCCATGCCATCGGGCCTGCAAGACTTCTAACCCATGCCATGCCCAGGCTGGGAGTATTACTGGCCTGGCATCATGCTCTCAGCTGGCACTGCATCAAGAACCAGTGAGAGACCCACTGGTCCCTGTGATCACCAGGTCCTCTAGCCTCCACAGGCACATCAAGAAAGCCAGAGACTGGCTGGAGCTCTTCCAACCACACGGGCAGCTGGTGGCAGACCCTGGTGAGAATCAGGGTCGCCAGGGCCCTGGCACCTCCAGGCCTGCGGGAGGATGAAATCAGAGGAAGGGCTATCCCCAGAGCACGTGGGAACCAGCTTCTCAGTGTGACCAGGCCTTCCCTCCTGAAGAATGAGTTCTCAGCCAGAGCTTCGGAAGGATTTCTCCTCCACAGCAGAGGGCTGACTTAGAGGACTTCAGTGCCCTCATGCCTGTCAGCTCCCTGTAAGCCATCCCAGACAAGCAGCTCACCCTGGATGCAAACAGAGTGCCTGCAGTGCAATCCCAGCTCCACCAGGCTCCCTCAAAGAGACCCTGCCTCCTTCCTAGAGCCGGCCGCGGCCCTCCTCCCCGCCCAGGGCCTCGGCACCCCTCGGCTGGGGGATTCATAGGCGGCCTCCTGCCCCCATCCCCCAGGGCTGTGTTTGCTGGCTCCACCTCAGCAAAGAGTCTGGCGCATGTTTCTCCAAGAGGCACTTACTGTGAACCCTGTTTACACACAACCTTGGTGTTCTGTCTCTCTACCAACACACTGATGAGCCTGGACCTGCCTTTGAGCAATGACGCCCCATAGTGCACGGTTTCTCATGGTGACCCGGGTTCAGATTTCCAATCCTGCCACATCCTTGGGCATGATCAGCTCTCTCTGATCCCCTCTGCAATTCATCCTCATGGATGAATTCCATGTCTTTCACAATGTCTGTGTGGAGCCTTGAGCACAGTGGGTTGTCCCAAATGCCTTGTTACCAAGAGACCAAAATAAATATGCTTTTCTTAAAAAAAGTAAATGAAGTCGCTCAGTCGTGTCTGATTCTTCATGACCTATGGAACCCAGGGCAGCTGCAGGGGAGGCAGTTGGGAGGCCCTGATCCCATGCCATCGGGCCTGCAAGACTTCTAACCCATGCCATGCCCAGGCTGGGAGTATTACTGGCCTGGCATCATGCTCTCAGCTGGCACTGCATCAAGAACCAGTGAGAGACCCACTGGTCCCTGTGATCACCAGGTCCTCTAGCCTCCACAGGCACATCAAGAAAGCCAGAGACTGGCTGGAGCTCTTCCAACCACACGGGCAGCTGGTGGCAGACCCTGGTGAGAATCAGGGTCGCCAGGGCCCTGGCACCTCCAGGCCTGCGGGAGGATGAAATCAGAGGAAGGGCTATCCCCAGAGCACGTGGGAACCAGCTTCTCAGTGTGACCAGGCCTTCCCTCCTGAAGAATGAGTTCTCAGCCAGAGCTTCGGAAGGATTTCTCCTCCACAGCAGAGGGCTGACTTAGAGGACTTCAGTGCCCTCATGCCTGTCAGCTCCCTGTAAGCCATCCCAGACAAGCAGCTCACCCTGGATGCAAACAGAGTGCCTGCAGTGCAATCCCAGCTCCACCAGGCTCCCTCAAAGAGACCCTGCCTCCTTCCTAGAGCCGGCCGCGGCCTCCTCCCCGCCCAGGGCCTCGGCACCCCTCGGCTGGGGGATTCATAGGCGGCCTCCTGCCCCCATCCCCCAGGGCTGTGTTTGCTGGCTCCACCTCAGCAAAGAGTCTGGCGCATGTTTCTCCAAGAGGCACTTACTGTGAACCCTGTTTACACACAACCTTGGTGTTCTGTCTCTCTACCAACACACTGATGAGCCTGGACCTGCCTTTGAGCAATGACGCCCCATAGTGCACGGTTTCTCATGGTGACCCGGGTTCAGATTTCCAATCCTGCCACATCCTTGGGCATGATCAGCTCTCTCTGATCCCCTCTGCAATTCATCCTCATGGATGAATTCCATGTCTTTCACAATGTCTGTGTGGAGCCTTGAGCACAGTGGGTTGTCCCAAATGCCTTGTTACCAAGAGACCAAAATAAATATGCTTTTCTATTAAAAATAAGTCATTTTAAGTGAAAGTCGCTCAGTCGTGTCTGATTCTTCATGACCTATGGACTGCCACCAGCCAGGCTCTTCTGTCCAGGCAAGAATACTGGAGTGTTCCCTTCTCCAGGGGATCTTCCCAACTCAGCGACCCAACCCAGGTCTCCCACATTTCAGGCAGATTCTTCACCAGCTGAGACACTAGGGAATCCCAAGAACACTGGAGTGTTCTAGCCTATCCCTTCTCCAGGGGATCTTCCCAACTTAGGAATGGAAATAGGGTCTCCTGCAGTGCAGGCAGATTTTTTACCAGCTACCAGGGAAGCCCATAAATCATTTACTAAAACAATAATGTATTCATGGTGGTGAAAATTAACTTTTCAAAAAAGATCTCACTTAGTTCAGGGCCAAAGTTACCAAAATCATAAAGGGAATTAGAAATTTCAAGTTCAGCATAGATGCTCTCTTAGGAGTCCTCAGGCATTAGAACCTTCATCCTTTGCCGCCCTGTTCCAGGAAGCAGAGACTGGCTTTCTCATCCTCACTGGTCCCTCAGGGCTTAAGTGCCTAGTCCTGCCATGGCCCCATTTCCTGGCAGCCTGTCTTTCGGGATCTAACAAAAGCTGCCCATCTCAGGGTGCGTCTGGGCACTTCTCCCTGGCAACCTCCTCCATCTTCTCTGTCAGTGAGAAATAGGAAAGGATGGCAGACACTCACACAGAAGGCTAGAGACAAGTCCAGGACAGCAGTCCACCCCTGATGCTTATGAATTTTGTAGTCTGACCCAACCTTTCTCACCTTCCACAACGCGTCAGTCCAGCTGCTCACTAAATTACTTACACTGAGACCAGACAGCCCTGCACACTCAATAGCTCATTCATTTTGCAACAGTGGAGGATGTGGTGGGGAGGACAGGGACACTCTTCAGCCTGGCTGGGACACAGATGGTAGCACCCTCGGGCCTGCCCTGTATGAGCTAGCAACGCCAATGTCAACGGGCTAGTTGTAGGGATGTAATAAGTAGCAAAAGGGCAGTGAGGTTATTTTGTCACATTTTAATGGCATTCATTATAATTTGGAGGCTGCAAATGATCATAATAATCAGACCGTGTAATTACTGTCACGCTTGCACCACCAGAACCTGTTCTCATAGTCCATGTTTCTCTTCTGACTGATTCTAGAGCATCTATCGTCAGCATCGAGGGTATCGCTTTTTTCTTATGTCAAGTACAGGTTAATTCTTGTCTTGGTGTCTGTGTGTGTGTGTGTGTGTGTGTGTGTATTTGTGTGTGACCTCATACTCACACCCAGAGCTGCTTCAACAAATAAAGCAAAGGTTCTGGGTCTGCACTCAACATTCTAGGTTTCCTCTCTCAGCCCAGCCACTGAGGCGGGGAGAGAACCTGGGAAGAGAGAAAGCAGGACCAAGAAGCTGAAGCACAGAGCTGCCTGGTGACTCACTCTGGAACCCAGTGAACTGGGTATGTCCTTTCTGCCCCATATCTGCGGGCCTTGCTGCTTTCTCATAGCTCTTCAGAGATGGGGATGGGGTGCTCTACGAAATTCAAGTTCCATGAGATGAAGGGATGAGCGGAGCATGACTGAAGATAAATGAGCCAGTCTTCTATGCAAGACTCTTAAGTGTTATGACCAAAATGCTCTGACCTGAGAAAGCGGCGTGTGTGAGGGTGAATTTCAAAGCTGCCTTGACTCCTTTCTCTTTCAATGTGATGATGGGCCATGAGCAAATCCACATAGCAAAGATCTTTTATCATTTTCAAATGAGATATTTAATGAATACAAACCTCCTGCAGGCAGAGAGTGGGGAAAGAGGACTAAGATCTATTCCCCTTAAGTGCCGAAATTTGCTCTTAAGGAGTTTAAAATTCATTTAGGGTTTCTGTACCTAAAAATATTAATAAACATTTTAAAAAATTCAGAATACCCCCAACCTTTCTCACCTTCCACAAGCGTCAGTCCAGCTGCTCACTAAATTACTTACACTGAGACCAGACAGCCCTGCACACTCAATAGCTCATTCATTTTGCAACAGTGGAGGATGTGGTGGGGAGGACAGGGACACTCTTCAGCCTGGCTGGGACACAGATGGTAGCACCCTCGGGCCTGCCCTGTATGAGCTAGCAACGCCAATGTCAACGGGCTAGTTGTAGGGATGTAATAAGTAGCAAAAGGGCAGTGAGGTTATTTTGTCACATTTTAATGGCATTCATTATAATTTGGAGGCTGCAAATGATCATAATAATCAGACCGTGTAATTACTGTCACGCTTGCACCACCAGAACCTGTTCTCATAGTCCATGTTTCTCTTCTGACTGATTCTAGAGCATCTATCGTCAGCATCGAGGGTATCGCTTTTTTCTTATGTCAAGTACAGGTTAATTCTTGTCTTGGTGTCTGTGTGTGTGTGTGTGTGTGTGTGTGTATTTGTGTGTGACCTCATACTCACACCCAGAGCTGCTTCAACAAATAAAGCAAAGGTTCTGGGTCTGCACTCAACATTCTAGGTTTCCTCTCTCAGCCCAGCCACTGAGGCGGGGAGAGAACCTGGGAAGAGAGAAAGCAGGACCAAGAAGCTGAAGCACAGAGCTGCCTGGTGACTCACTCTGGAACCCAGTGAACTGGGTATGTCCTTTCTGCCCCATATCTGCGGGCCTTGCTGCTTTCTCATAGCTCTTCAGAGATGGGGATGGGGTGCTCTACGAAATTCAAGTTCCATGAGATGAAGGGATGAGCGGAGCATGACTGAAGATAAATGAGCCAGTCTTCTATGCAAGACTCTTAAGTGTTATGACCAAAATGCTCTGACCTGAGAAAGCGGCGTGTGTGAGGGTGAATTTCAAAGCTGCCTTGACTCCTTTCTCTTTCAATGTGATGATGGGCCATGAGCAAATCCACATAGCAAAGATCTTTTATCATTTTCAAATGAGATATTTAATGAATACAAACCTCCTGCAGGCAGAGAGTGGGGAAAGAGGACTAAGATCTATTCCCCTTAAGTGCCGAAATTTGCTCTTAAGGAGTTTAAAATTCATTTAGGGTTTCTGTACCTAAAAAAATATTAATAAACATTTTAAAATCATGAATAACCAAGACAACAGAGGTCTTGGAGCAGCACGTGATTGTTTTTAAAAATGGTCAGGGAAACAAAGCTCTGCCATGGCAAGACTGGGCACAGCAGGGCCACCGGGTCCCGGATGGGCTTGGGTACAGTCACCAAACTAGTGGTGGGCTCCCGTTGTGGCTGTGGCAGTGTGGGGGGTGGTGGGCCCGACCATGGGTGGGAGGGTGAGCCCTGCCAGCCGTGAGGGCTGGGATGAAAGTAGAGGGACAGTCCCTTCCTTCTTAGCAGCAGCAAGCCAGATGCATATTGGGCACCTTTGGTTTCCTGCTCCCCACCACACACTTCTTCTATGAACTGGGGAGAAGCATAGACAAAGCTCCCTGGAAAGGATGGGTCCCTTTGAGACCTAACCCCTGCACTCAGCTCAGAGAGGGAGTCCCAGCATGCTATCTATAGATGCGTCTCCTCCTCTGAGGCCTTTAGAAGGCACCTCCGTCACCTGCCCCCAAAGGCGGGTAGCACGCCCTACAACGTGCTTCTACAGCAGCCGTTCCTCCCACGTCAGGGCTCTCACGCACCTTTCCTGTGACTGCACCCACAGACATCTGTGCTCCCCAGTGGACTATCAGCTCCACCAGGCAGGGGTACACTCAGAGATCTGACCGAGTAAATGGAGGCTGGGAGGAGGAAGGGAGAGGTGGGTGGGTGAGGCAGGGAGGGATGGTTGAACAAATGACTAAATGACCACAGCTGTCTGCATAGTCACTGTGCTGCGAGAGCCCAGGGATGCCACTCACACTGTGCTGGGGTGGATGGCACCTCCCGCAGCACCACTGCCGGGGAGGACGGGGAGGGGCTAGTCAGAGGGCGAAGCTGGCCTGTTGGCCCCAGTCTGGGGGAGGAGACCACACTTGGATCCATCAGTCTTCCTGCTCTGGTGGGAGGGGTCCCAGGGAAGGGAGATGAGCAGAGGCCAGAGCACAGCGGACAGGCTGCTTCCTCCTTTGGGCTACGCACACCTGGAGAAGCACCGCGTGAAGCTGGAATCCCCACAAAATGCCATCAGAACACAGGAGAAGAGCTGCATCCCCGAGGCGAGCTACTTCCTCAGATATCTGCTCATGCCTGCCTTCTCTGGATACCACCAAGTGCTCAAGTCATGACTGGTGTGCGTCACCTCCTCTCCCTGACCACTGCCCCCTCATGGGAGCAAGGCCAGAGGGCCAGAGAGCCAGCCACCTGGGCCCAACGGGACTGCTCAGCCTCCCCACCACAAGGAAACCCTTCATCCTGGGCCCACACTCTCCACAATCCCTGCCAGATGGACGCCGGCCAGCCCGTATTCCACAGTCCAGGGCAAGGCAATCATTCTACTTTTTGGGGTGGGAGGCTTTCTCATGGGCTAGAGGTATTCTCTCCAGGGTGGTTCCTCAAATCTTCCACCCACACTTGGTCCCCACTGCATCTCCAAAGGCCTGATGCCCCTGGGATGATCTGGTTCAGCGCATCCTCCGCATCATAGGCTCAAGGCTGGGCACTCTTCCCTGGGACCCAGCTGTCCTTGCCCACTGGCCTAGAGAGGTGCCACCACTGTGCCAAGCATAGGAAACAAGAGAAGGCCACAGCCCTCCAGCTCCTTCCCCTGGCCCCTTTCCAGGGAACTCAGCTCATACGGGCCAGCCCATGCCATTCTAGAAGTCTCTGCTGTGCTCAGCAGACCCAAGTTCCCCATGTACAGAAGGGGAGGCACAAGGTCACAGAGGGAGGGAGACCCAGGGTAGAGGTGATGGCCAGAATTCAGCAGCTCCCTCCACTCCACAGGCTGTAGAGGATGTGGGCACAAAGGACCAACATGTGTAGAAGTGCACACAGGCAAGATGGAAGTCACAGTTGCAGGGTTATTTCTTGGCTCCACCAGGCTCAGGGATGCACACGTTCCCTGCCCAACTCAGGGACCCCAAGGTTCTGTAATAATGAAGGTAAACAATCCACTAATGATATAACAAAGTGGGAGGAGGCTTCAGGGCCCTAGGGCTCCCTGCCAGAAGGAACCAGAGTGGCTAATGGCACTGCCTTTCCCCCTAATGATCACGCTCAAAGGGCCCAGAAACCATGATCCCAGCTGACTAGCCTCACACCTGCCCCAGGTCACCCAGCCCAACCACAGTCCTGGCCAGAGTTTGGCGACCCTCACCTCCTTGAGGAAAGATCCCCAATTCTTGGCTTTCCCAATTCAAGGTCACCTTATTTCCCAATGGCATGTTAGTGGCTTGGAACAGGAGACATGAGTTCCAGTCCTATAAGTTTTAACAACTCACAACAGACCTATTGGTCCATGCCCCATCCTGGGGCTTCAACTTCCCTTATAAAGATGCCTGAAGAGGTGGGGCTCACTCTCTGAGGGCTTCAGCCCGTATTCCACAGTCCAGGGCAAGGCAATCATTCTACTTTTTGGGGTGGGAGGCTTTCTCATGGGCTAGAGGTATTCTCTCCAGGGTGGTTCCTCAAATCTTCCACCCACACTTGGTCCCCACTGCATCTCCAAAGGCCTGATGCCCCTGGGATGATCTGGTTCAGCGCATCCTCCGCATCATAGGCTCAAGGCTGGGCACTCTTCCCTGGGACCCAGCTGTCCTTGCCCACTGGCCTAGAGAGGTGCCACCACTGTGCCAAGCATAGGAAACAAGAGAAGGCCACAGCCCTCCAGCTCCTTCCCCTGGCCCCTTTCCAGGGAACTCAGCTCATACGGGCCAGCCCATGCCATGCTAGAAGTCTCTGCTGTGCTCAGCAGACCCAATTTCCCCCATGTACAGAAGGGAGGCACAAGGACACAGAGGGAGGGAGACCCAGGGTAGAGGTGATGGCCAGAATTCAGCAGCTCCCTCCACTCCACAGGCTGTAGAGGATGTGGGCACAAAGGACCAACATGTGTAGAAGTGCACACAGGCAAGATGGAAGTCACAGTTGCAGGGTTATTTCTTGGCTCCACCAGGCTCAGGGATGCACACGTTCCTGCCCAACTCAGGGACCCCAAGGTTCTGTAATAATGAAGGTAAACAATCCACTAATGATATAACAAAGTGGGAGGAGGCTTCAGGGCCCTAGGGCTCCCTGCCAGAAGGAACCAGAGTGGCTAATGGCACTGCCTTTCCCCCTAATGATCACGCTCAAAGGGCCCAGAAACCATGATCCCAGCTGACTAGCCTCACACCTGCCCCAGGTCACCCAGCCCAACCACAGTCCTGGCCAGAGTTTGGCGACCCTCACCTCCTTGAGGAAAGATCCCCAATTCTTGGCTTTCCCAATTCAAGGTCACCTTATTTCCCAATGGCATGTTAGTGGCTTGGAACAGGAGACATGAGTTCCAGTCCTATAAGTTTTAACAACTCACAACAGACCTATTGGTCCATGCCCCATCCTGGGGCTTCAACTTCCCTTATAAAGATGCCTGAAGAGGTGGGGGCTCACTCTCTGAGGGCTTCAGCTCTTGTTTCTGTGGTTTTAGGTGGTCTGCAGGGCTCAGTAAGGAGCGCAGCCCATCCGAGGTTCTGAGGGAGCCCAGAGTTTTAGCTCAGACACACCAGATGCATTCTCCTCATCAAACCCCTGGTCCTTTACTGAAGCATGTTCAGACTTGGAATGAAAAAGTGTTTGTTGACACCCTTTCAGGGTCCAGCCATTTGAGAAATTCTGAGGAAACAGGAAGCGGGTAAGAGAATGGCCTCAGGCAATCATCTTACAGAGACAGAAACCCAGGCTCAGGCTTTGAAACCTGCTCAAGGGAATACAGCTAAGACTGTAACTTCCAGGGCTCTGGCTCATTAAGATGAGCCCTGGGATGTGAAGACCAACCCTGCTAGCCTCAAATCGTTTTTAGACCCAAGAAAAAGTTTTGTGAAACTGGAATCCTACTAAGATCAGAAACTCAGTGTCTAGGACTCAGGCCTGGCTGGCTGGGTTGATCTTTTTCTGAAATACCCAGCCTGGCCCCAAACCCATGTCGGAGCTTGGCCACCTTCTGACACCATTCTCTGAGCCAGCCCTCCATCCCAGGTAAGCAGCAGCAGCAGGCTGGCGAGTGTCCTGTTGGCCTCCACAACCCATGGGTACACACACATCACAGCAGCACTCTTTCCTGTGCTCACCAGGTCCTCCCGAGGCTGTGTGTTTCGTGGCCCTTGTACAGACAAGCACTAGGCCAGGTGAACTGGACTGGTCTGTGGAGCTAGAGCTGGTGGTCCTGCCCCCAGAGGCGGCCTTCTCCCAAGGCAGTTTGTCTCCCTGCAGCCTCCAGAGGCGAGAGGCCTCTGGAGGCATGTTCTGAGAACCCCTCCTTCCTGTGAGTGTCAGAGGGGCCATGCTCTTCAGTCTGGTCTTCCCGCCTCGGGACTAACCTGGGTTTCAGGGGTGCTTTCCCCTGAGAGGTTGCTGGGCAGCAATGAAGCCATCTGTCTCCCCCTCTCTCTGGCCCCTGGCCCGCCGCCACGGTGACCTCCCCTCCCCCAAGAAGGGCGGTGAGCCGGGAGGTGGGGGTGGGAAGAACCGCCACCGACGCTCTTGGGAGGGGTGCTGGGAAGCCAGGCAGGGCGTGTCGCCTGGTCCTTTCTCTGCCCAGCGCCGGGCTTCACGGCTCTTGGTGCGAGGCGCCCTGGTACCATTCCCCAAATCTGCCTCGCACTGGGGAACCCCTGCCATCCCAGATCCCTGCTAGCCATCCAGCACAGGGCAGCTCCCCTCATCAAACCCCTGGTCCTTTACTGAAGCATGTTCAGACTTGGAATGAAAAAGTGTTTGTTGACACCCTTTCAGGGTCCAGCCATTTGAGAAATTCTGAGGAAACAGGAAGCGGGTAAGAGAATGGCCTCAGGCAATCATCTTACAGAGACAGAAACCCAGGCTCAGGCTTTGAAACCTGCTCAAGGGAATACAGCTAAGACTGTAACTTCCAGGGCTCTGGCTCATTAAGATGAGCCCTGGGATGTGAAGACCAACCCTGCTAGCCTCAAATCGTTCTAGACCCAAGAAAAAGTTTTGTGAAACTGGAATCCTACTAAGATCAGAAACTCAGTGTCTAGGACTCAGGCCTGGCTGGCTGGGTTGATCTTTTTCTGAAATACCCAGCCTGGCCCCAAACCCATGTCGGAGCTTGGCCACCTTCTGACACCATTCTCTGAGCCAGCCCTCCATCCCAGGTAAGCAGCAGCAGCAGGCTGGCGAGTGTCCTGTTGGCCTCCACAACCCATGGGTACACACACATCACAGCAGCACTCTTTCCTGTGCTCACCAGGTCCTCCCGAGGCTGTGTGTTTCGTGGCCCTTGTACAGACAAGCACTAGGCCAGGTGAACTGGACTGGTCTGTGGAGCTAGAGCTGGTGGTCCTGCCCCCAGAGGCGGCCTTCTCCCAAGGCAGTTTGTCTCCCTGCAGCCTCCAGAGGCGAGAGGCCTCTGGAGGCATGTTCTGAGAACCCCTCCTTCCTGTGAGTGTCAGAGGGGCCATGCTCTTCAGTCTGGTCTTCCCGCCTCGGGACTAACCTGGGTTTCAGGGGTGCTTTCCCCTGAGAGGTTGCTGGGCAGCAATGAAGCCATCTGTCTCCCCCTCTCTCTGGCCCCTGGCCCGCCGCCACGGTGACCTCCCCTCCCCCAAGAAGGGCGGTGAGCCGGGAGGTGGGGGTGGGAAGAACCGCCACCGACGCTCTTGGGAGGGGTGCTGGGAAGCCAGGCAGGGCGTGTCGCCTGGTCCTTTCTCTGCCCAGCGCCGGGCTTCACGGCTCTTGGTGCGAGGCGCCCTGGTACCATTCCCCAAATCTGCCTCGCACTGGGGAACCCCTGCTGCCATCGCCCAGATCCCTGAGCCTCAAAGGGGCTCATACACAGCAGCGAAGGGCAGCAGGTCTAGAACCTTCTGTGCCCAGTCGAACGTAAGCCTGAGGAGGTAGGCGCCCTGGTCCCCCACGAGCTGCACCCGCTCTTTTCAGAGACAGGTGTCGGTCTTCTGTCCGCGGCCGTCTGCCCGGGGCCCTGGACGTGCCTGTAACTATGGTTCCAGACAGGGGCCCCAGGGAGCCCCTCTGGTCCCGCGGGGTGGGGAGCGGCCAGACGCCAGTGCCGCCTCGTTCTCCAAAGAGCGGCACTCGCTCTCCCCGCGACCCTCGCCGGAGCCACGCCACCTGCGCGGGCGCCCGCAGCCGGTGCCGCAGTGCGAGCGAGCCAGCGAGCCCGGAGCCTCCACGCCGCGACCGGCGGCGCCGAGCGAGCCGCCGCCCTCCGGTCTCCCCGCCGCGCCGCACCTGCACCGCACCCCGAGCCCCTACCCCAGATGCCACCCTCAGCCCCACCTCTGGCCCCGTGGCCTCAACGGCCTTTACCCTTGGATCCTCCCTTGCCCAGTCCCGCCCGAGACGGCCCCGAGCTCCCCATCCCCAAACCTCTCCTCTAGTCCGGCAACGAGGGGCCTTTTCCGAGCCGGAGCCGGGGCCGGGGCCGGGGTCCCAGTGGGTAGGCTGCTTTGGCGGCGGGGGTGGACTCGACTCCAAGCTAAAGGAATAAGCGGGGTACTTACCGCTCTGCTCCCCCAGGAACACCAACTTGAATTTTCTCAGTGGGTTCCCAAAATCTCCCCCTGCGGACATGGTGCTGGCAGCTGGGGCTGGGAGAGGACGAGGAGGAGAAGCGAAGGAACAGGGACGGGAGAGGAAGAGGGCGAGGGGAGGCGGCCGGCGGTGCGGGAGCCGGAGGGGGAAGGGCTGGCTGCGCGCGTCCCTGACTCCCCAGCAGCGTCCCGGCCCCGGCCTGCGGCTGCGTGTCCGGCGGCGGCGGCGGAGGAGGAGGAGAAGAAAGATGGGGAGGAGGAGGAAGGTTGGGGCTGGGCGGCCGCAGGCGGCGCTTGACGCGGTGCGAAGAGCGCGCTCTGGACGCCCGAGGCGCGGCGCGTACGGCGAGGACCGGGCGGAGCGGGGCGCAGGGACTGCGCGCGGGGCGGAGGAGCGTTCTCCCGAGCCGCACCAGTCGGCCCCCTCCCGCCTGGCTTCTGCGCCCGCGCCTGCGCTCTGCGCGCTCCCTAACCTCTGATGTCATGCGGGGCCCGCGGCGCTGCGGGGCTGGGGGGGCGTCAGTCCTCCTACCCGGAGCCCGCATTCGGGTGGGAGAAGACCTCCCCGCCATGCCTCCAAGAGCCCCCCGAATCGCACCTTCTCTCATTGCCCCTCTAGGTTGGTCTTCCCCACTCCACCCCTCTTTTGAATCCGGAAAATGACATGAAATCGTCAGGGGATATTTGTTTCTGGTCTTTCAACCAAGATGCTAGCCCCTTCTTCTTCCTCCTGCGACACAGATGCACACTCAGCCCAACCATCCGAGAGAGTGGAAAGGAAAGAAGTGGGGTGGGGTGGAGGGGCGGTGAGTCAGGGCGTGGTGGACCGTGTGGATGCAGAACGGCTCCACTGTCATCTTGTGCGTGTCTGGCCCTCCCTCCCCCTCTCTCCTCAGATCCCTCCTCTTTTGCGCCTCTGTGGGATCATAGAGGTCCCCGCAGACGTGCCCAACTGGAAATAAACACCGGTAACAGGTGCACCCTACTTCAACCGCTCCTAAGCATCACTTTATCCTACACCTGCTGCCTCGTGGGAGAGAAGGAACAGGAGACCCTGAATGTCTGCACCTCCGTCTCCAGGATAGTGCCCTGGATCCCTGGACCCTGGGATCTCCGAGCCTAGGAGGCCACTCCTTGCCCTGGCAATTAGGTGTATCTGGACAATGAGCTCCCAGAGGACAGGAGGGGGACCTCCCATTGGCCTCTGTATTCACCTGATCCATTAAGGCACACATAATTTGTGAGTGGGTGAGAACAAGAAGCAGGTGCCAGGCATTAGAATCTCTACCAGTTAGGTCCTAGCGTTCTGGCTAACTGAGGTTTTGCCGAGCTGCTTCTACTGTCTAGGGTTGTTCAATGAATGTTCATTTTGGACTATAACCCAGATTTTGGGGAACAAGTTGTGTTTGTGTTTCATTCACAGAGAAAGGTGAGAAGCAATCTTCATCTCCAGAGTTTTCCAGGGTACATTTTTTGCTCTTTTGTGGGGGGCACTTCTATTGGTCTTTCATTTATTCATTTTCATCCATCTTTGTTCTTTGACCTGTGTGGGTCTCCCATCCCAGCGGCCTCTCTCGCTGCAGAGCACTGGCTCTGGGCGCATATGCTCCAGAGCTCCAGCTCGGTCCAGCCGCTCCGGGGCAGGAGAGATCCTCCCAGGCCAGGGATCCAACCGGTGCCCTCTTCACTGCAAGGCAGTGTCCTTAACCACTGGACCAACAGCGACGTCCCTGTTGCTCTCTTTTTGACTTACAAAATGACATGATCGTCGGGCTGGTCTTTCAACCAAGATGCTAGCCCTTCTTCTTCCTCCTGCGACACAGATGCACACTCAGCCCAACCATCCGAGAGAGTGGAAAGGAAAGAAGTGGGGTGGGGTGGAGGGGCGGTGAGTCAGGGCGTGGTGGACCGTGTGGATGCAGAACGGCTCCACTGTCATCTTGTGCGTGTCTGGCCCTCCCTCCCCCTCTCTCCTCAGATCCCTCCTCTTTTGCGCCTCTGTGGGATCATAGAGGTCCCCGCAGACGTGCCCAACTGGAAATAAACACCGGTAACAGGTGCACCCTACTTCAACCGCTCCTAAGCATCACTTTATCCTACACCTGCTGCCTCGTGGGAGAGAAGGAACAGGAGACCCTGAATGTCTGCACCTCCGTCTCCAGGATAGTGCCCTGGATCCCTGGACCCTGGGATCTCCGAGCCTAGGAGGCCACTCCTTGCCCTGGCAATTAGGTGTATCTGGACAATGAGCTCCCAGAGGACAGGAGGGAGACCTCCCATTGGCCTCTGTATTCACCTGATCCATTAAGGCACACATAATTTGTGAGTGGGTGAGAACAAGAAGCAGGTGCCAGGCATTAGAATCTCTACCAGTTAGGTCCTAGCGTTCTGGCTAACTGAGGTTTTGCCGAGCTGCTTCTACTGTCTAGGGTTGTTCAATGAATGTTCATTTTGGACTATAACCCAGATTTTGGGGAACAAGTTGTGTTTGTGTTTCATTCACAGAGAAAGGTGAGAAGCAATCTTCATCTCCAGAGTTTTCCAGGGTACATTTTTTGCTCTTTTGTGGGGGGCACTTCTATTGGTCTTTCATTTATTCATTTTCATCCATCTTTGTTCTTTGACCTGTGTGGGTCTCCCATCCCAGCGGCCTCTCTCGCTGCAGAGCACTGGCTCTGGGCGCATATGCTCCAGAGCTCCAGCTCGGTCCAGCCGCTCCGGGGCAGGAGAGATCCTCCCAGGCCAGGGATCCAACCGGTGCCCTCTTCACTGCAAGGCAGTGTCCTTAACCACTGGACCAACAGCGACGTCCCTGTTGCTCTCTTTTTGACTTACATAGCTTGCTTGAAATGTCTCCCTGTTTGGCTCCTGGTTTCTTTACTTAGAATCTTTCTCTCATTGCTTATTAAAAACTGCAGCATGAGTCCCATGTAATCAACAGTTGAGTCTCCATTACTGAATCCCAAAGATCTAGCTTAGAGCTTAGGAAATAGTTGTTGAATGTTTGAATGAATATCTAGAACCCAGGTCAGTGCAACTGTTCCACTTATTGAAGAGACTGTGCTTTCTCCATTGTATATTTTCCCCTACTTTGTCAGAGATTAATTTGTCATAAGTCTGAGGGTTTATTTGGGGGTACTATGTTCTATTCTATTGGTCTATGTGTCTAATTTTGTGCCAGTGCCGTACTGTTCTGATTACTATAGTTTTGCAATACAGTAGAAGTCAGGATTGCTTTTACTATTTGGAGTCTTTTGTGTTTTCATACAACTTTTGAAATTATTTGTGAAAAATGCCATTGATATTTTAATAGGGATGGCATTGAATCTGTTGATTGCCTTGGGTGGTATGGTATGGCCATTTGAATAGTATTAATTCTTCTAATCCAAGAACATGGTACATCTTTCCATCTATTTGTTGTTTCCAATTTCTTTAATCAGTATCTTTTAGTTTTCTGGGTACAGGTCTTTAACCTTTTTAGGTAGGCTTCCTTATATATTTTATTCCTTTCGATGTGATGGTAAATGGGATTAGTTACCTAATTTCTCTTTCTGATAGTTCATAGTGTATAGAAATGCAATAGTTTTCCATACATTAATTTTGTATTCTGCAACTTAACCAAATTCATTGATGAACTCTAATAGTTTTCTGATGGCATCTTTAGATTTTCTATGAATGGTACCATGTCATTTGCAAACATGTAGGCATTTTTGCTCTTTTGTGGGGGCACTTCTATTGGTCCCATTTTCATCCATCTTTGTTCTTTGACCTGTGTGGGTCTCCCATCCCAGCGGCCTCTCGCTGCAGAGCACTGGCTCTGGGCGCATATGCTCCAGAGCTCCAGCTCGGTCCAGCCGCTCCGGGGCAGGAGAGATCCTCCCAGGCCAGGGATCCAACCGGTGCCCTCTTCCCTGCAAGGCAGTGCCCTTTAAACCACTGGACCAACAGCTATGTCCCTGGTGCTCTCGTGTTGACTTACATAGCTTGCTTGAAATGTCTCCCTGTTTGGCTCCTGGTTTCTTTACTTAGAATCTTTCTCTCATTGCTTATTAAAAACTGCAGCATGAGTCCCATGTAATCAACAGTTGAGTCTCCATTACTGAATCCCAAAGATCTAGCTTAGAGCTTAGGAAATAGTTGTTGAATGTTTGAATGAATATCTAGAACCCAGGTCAGTGCAACTGTTCCACTTATTGAAGAGACTGTGCTTTCTCCATTGTATATTTTCCCCTACTTTGTCAGAGATTAATTTGTCATAAGTCTGAGGGTTTATTTGGGGGTACTATGTTCTATTCTATTGGTCTATGTGTCTAATTTTGTGCCAGTGCCGTACTGTTCTGATTACTATAGTTTTGCAATACAGTAGAAGTCAGGATTGCTTTTACTATTTGGAGTCTTTTGTGTTTTCATACAACTTTTGAAATTATTTGTGAAAAATGCCATTGATATTTTAATAGGGATGGCATTGAATCTGTTGATTGCCTTGGGTGGTATGGTATGGCCATTTGAATAGTATTAATTCTTCTAATCCAAGAACATGGTACATCTTTCCATCTATTTGTTGTTTCCAATTTCTTTAATCAGTATCTTTTAGTTTTCTGGGTACAGGTCTTTAACCTTTTTAGGTAGGCTTCCTTATATATTTTATTCCTTTCGATGTGATGGTAAATGGGATTAGTTACCTAATTTCTCTTTCTGATAGTTCATAGTGTATAGAAATGCAATAGTTTTCCATACATTAATTTTGTATTCTGCAACTTAACCAAATTCATTGATGAACTCTAATAGTTTTCTGATGGCATCTTTAGATTTTCTATGAATGGTACCATGTCATTTGCAAACAGTGGCAGTTTTTACTTCTTTTTTTCCAATTTGGATTCCTTTTAAGTCTTTTTCCTCTCTGATGGCTGTGGCTAGGTCCTTCCAAAACTATGCGGAATAAAAGTGATGAGGGTGGACATTGTTGTATGGTTCTCCTTGGTAAGGGCAATGGGAATGATAAACACTTATGTGTAAAAGAAGGAAGTTAGAACATTATCTAACATCGTATACAAAAATAGGCTCAAAATGGATTAAAGACCTACTTAAATGTAAGACTGGATACTATAAAACTTCTTGAGGAACACATAGCCAGAACACTCTGACATAAATTGCAGCAATATTTTTCGGAGTCCATCTCTGAAAGCAAAAGCAAACACAACTAGTAAGACCTAGTTACATTTAAAAACTTTTGCACAACAAAGGAAACCATTGATGAAAGAACAGCCTGCTGAAAGGGTGAAGATATTTGCAAATGATATGGCCAATAAGGGGTTAATATTCAACATATTTAAACAGCTCAAACGACGCAACATCAAAAAAACAAACAACCCGAATATAAAATGGGCAGAGCTAAATAGACACTTTTCCAAAGAGGAAATGCAGATGGCTGACAGGCTCATGAAAAATGCTCAACTTCACTAAGCATCAGGAAAATACAAATCAAAACCACATTGAGATATTACCTCACACCTGTCAGAATGACTATCATCAAAAGGACCACAGATAACAAATGTCGACAAGGATGTGGAGGAAAGAGAGCCCTTGTACTTGTTTGCTGTCGATGTAAACTGCAGCTGCTGTGGAAAACAGTGTGGAGGTTCCTCAAAACACTAAAACTAGAACTGCCATATGACCCAGAAATTTCACTCTGAGTATATATATATATATATATATATATATATATATATTTATATATAAACTAATTTGAAAAGATACATGCACCCCAGTGTTCAAAGCAGCATTTAACAATTGCTAAGATATGAAAGTAGCCTCAGTGTCCATCAACAGATGAATGGATAAAGATGTTGTGTATATATACAATGGAATACTACTCAGCCACAAAAAGAATGAAATTCTGCCACTTGCAACAACATGGATAAACTTGGAGGGCACTATGTTAAGTGAATTACATCAGACAGATACAGATAAATACTGTACCATATTACTAATATGTAGCATCTAAAAATATAACAAACTAGTGAATAAAACAAAAAAGAAGCAGATTCACAGATATAGAGAACAACCAGTGAGAAAGGAAAGGAAAGGGGGACAGTAAGGAGAAAAAAGGTTATTATGGGAGGCTATGAAATCTTCTGTTTGAAATTTATGAAAGTTGTAAACCACTATAGAATTTAAAGAATCTTTCATTCAATAAAAATGTTTTAAATAAAAATAAATTTAGAAGATAAAAATCCATTCTTTTCCCATTAGAACAATTGTTCTATTCCTCAGAATGGCCTTTGGCCTGGAGCCCTATAGACTGTAGGGCATTAGGTCTGGCCTGCAGGCCCCAGGGTATCTTCCCTACGGTGTCTGGCATTAGACTCAGGGTCATCTTCCAACTCCCACCCCATTCTACTCTGGGGTTTTGCTCTCTCGGGAGACTGCATCCAGCATGGGCTGGAGGAAACTCTGCAAGGAGAGGAGCTCCCAAGCCACAGTCCACAGGAGTCCAGCTGGGCACCCTTTTCCCACCCCTACCTTCTCCTAACATCTGCTGCTGTCTTCCCGCACCCTCTCATCGCTTCCTGAGGAAGTCGTCTGTGGCAAGACCACAGTGTGACAAAAAGTACTATCTTTTAGTTGAGTCCTTCCATGACCATCCAGCCCCTGCACAAGACAGTGTGGCAGTAGAGAGGGGTCCCCTCGGGGTTCCTCTGAGCCTCTGCATCAGCTGACTCACTTACCAGCCCCAGCAGGCTGACTCTGGGCCAGGAAGCCTGTGAACTCTGTCAGAATTCTTCCAGTTCAAATGACAGAACCCCGACTCCAACTCCTTTGGACACACACAGCGACGTGGATTGGCTCAAGGAGCTTGCACAGACAGTGGCGTTGCTCACAGAGCTTGGTCATCATGTTGTGGATCAGAGTCGCCCTTTCCTTCCACACCTTTTGTCACTGCTCATCTCTCCTTATTTGAAGTCTTGTCCTTAGCCTGCCCTGGAGCAGACAGGCCTTCTCCAGGTGGCAATTAAAAAAAAAAGGAAAGAGAGAGAGAAAGTGAAATGTGGCCCCTGTGACACTCAGCTTGGCAATCCCACTGGAGTAAGTTTCTTCCACATGGCATCCTTGTGTTCCATTTTTGAAAATTATGTTAGGTTCCTATTGAGGCTGATGGTGTATACGAAAGTTACAAAGAAAACCTGTTGGACTTCCCTGGTGGTACACTGGGTAAGAATCCACCTGCCACTCAAGGGGACAGGGTTCCATCCCTGGTCCTGGAAGATCCCACATGCTGTGGAGCAAGTAAGACCATGCATCACAACTGCTGAAGCCTGTGCTCTTCAACAAGAGCACAACAAGAAGTCTGTGCACCACAACTAGAGTGTAGCATGCTCTCCGCAACTAGAGAAAACCCATGCACAGCAACAGAGACCCAGGGCAACCATAAATAAATAAATTATAAAAAAGAAAGCCTGTCATTAGGGATGCCCATTGGCCCTCCACCTTACTGAAGCAACCAAGCATCCCAATATTTTGAGGCCTCTGTTTTTCCCTCCACTGCACCCCCACCCCTTATGCCCTCCCCTGCAGAACCCCGGCAGACTTCTCTTTGAGTTTTATCACATTTTGATGTGTCCTTCAAGAATACTGTCTTTTGTTTGCATCTTTTGGACTTTATCTAAGGTATCAAATGACGTGCTTTCTCCTATGACTTGCATTTTTCTTACCTCTTGTTCCTACGATTCATCTGTTAATGGATACAACAGCAGTCCTTTCATTTGCACTGTGATTTTGTATTCCATTGTAGGCTCTAATTTTAAAATCATTTTCAATAAAATGTGTCTAGTTTTAAAATGTGAATACTTTTAGAGTCATGGTGATAACATCTTACATGCCCATAGTACATTAGTAAAACCAGGAAATTAACACTGGAAAATGCACCCAATTCTCCTTCTGCTACTACAAATAATGCTGCTGTGAACATGCTTCATGTGTGCATTGATACACCTGTGAGTTTTTCCAGGCTGTGTACTGAATAGATAGACTGAGGTACAGAACTATGTGTATGTTTAGCCTTATGCTCAACTCTTTTCCAACAGTAGTCCTCAGGTCGTATAGCTCTACATCTTCACTTATATTTTTTATTTTCTTCAAGAAAGGTTTTGGTTTATATGAAAAAGAAAGAGAGAGAGTGAAATGTGGCCTTACCTCAGCTTGGCAATCCCACTGGAGTAAGTTTCTTCCACATGGCATCCTTGTGTTCCATTTTTGAAAATTATGTTAGGTTCCTATTGAGGCTGATGGTGTATACGAAAGTTACAAAGAAAACCTGTTGGACTTCCCTGGTGGTACACTGGGTAAGAATCCACCTGCCACTCAAGGGGACAGGGTTCCATCCCTGGTCCTGGAAGATCCCACATGCTGTGGAGCAAGTAAGACCATGCATCACAACTGCTGAAGCCTGTGCTCTTCAACAAGAGCACAACAAGAAGTCTGTGCACCACAACTAGAGTGTAGCATGCTCTCCGCAACTAGAGAAAACCCATGCACAGCAACAGAGACCCAGGGCAACCATAAATAAATAAATAAATAAATAAAGCCTGTCATTAGGGATGCCCATTGGCCCTCCACCTTACTGAAGCAACCAAGCATCCCAATATTTTGAGGCCTCTGTTTTTCCCTCCACTGCACCCCCACCCCTTATGCCCTCCCCTGCAGAACCCCGGCAGACTTCTCTTTGAGTTTTATCACATTTTGATGTGTCCTTCAAGAATACTGTCTTTTGTTTGCATCTTTTGGACTTTATCTAAGGTATCAAATGACGTGCTTTCTCCTATGACTTGCATTTTTCTTACCTCTTGTTCCTACGATTCATCTGTTAATGGATACAACAGCAGTCCTTTCATTTGCACTGTGATTTTGTATTCCATTGTAGGCTCTAATTTTAAAATCATTTTCAATAAAATGTGTCTAGTTTTAAAATGTGAATACTTTTAGAGTCATGGTGATAACATCTTACATGCCCATAGTACATTAGTAAAACCAGGAAATTAACACTGGAAAATGCACCCAATTCTCCTTCTGCTACTACAAATAATGCTGCTGTGAACATGCTTCATGTGTGCATTGATACACCTGTGAGTTTTTCCAGGCTGTGTACTGAATAGATAGACTGAGGTACAGAACTATGTGTATGTTTAGCCTTATGCTCAACTCTTTTCCAACAGTAGTCCTCAGGTCGTATAGCTCTACATCTTCACTTATATTTTTTATTTTCTTCAAGAAAGTCTGGACTATTCTCAGCTCTTTGTTATTACATGCACTTAAAAAAAACTTTTTAAATTTGAAGTATATTTGATTTACAATGTTTCAATTGTATATAGCAAAGTGATTCAGTTTACATATGTGCTTTAAATTAAACTTTTCATTTTGAGATCATTATAGATTCACAAGCAGTTGTAAGAAATAAGGCAGATCCTGTGTCTCATTTATCAAGATTCCCTCAGTGGTAATGTCTTGCAAAACTATAGTACCATACCACAGTCAAGCTGTCGACCACGGTCCAGTCACGGTGCAGAAGGTTCCATCCCCACAAGGGTCTCTCTTGAGATGACTTTATAGCCAGTCTCCCTTCTTCCTGCCCACCCCTTTCCTAATCTCTGGCAACTGCTGAACTGCTCTTTGTTGCAATGATTTTGTCATTTAAAGAATATTATATAAGTGAAATTATACAGTACGGTACATAACTTTTGGGGGTTAGCATTTTTCACTCACCATAATCCTGTGGAGATTCACCCATGTTGCGTGTGTCAGCAGCTGGCTTTCTCCCCCTGATGGCTACTACTCCACTCTAGGGATCGCCACAGTTTTCCTTCTCACTTACCCACGGAAGGGCATCTGGGTTACTTCCAATTGGGCCATTACAAGTATGGCTGCTGTGAACAAACCCAGACAGGTTTTGTGTTTTTTTCCCCCCATGTACATGTTTCTGTTTTTATTCTTTTGGGTAGATACCAAGGGGTGCCATTGCTGGGTCATATGGTAGCTGCATGTTTAGTGTTTGTTTTTTTTTTTTAAGGAACAACCACATTGTTTTTCTATCAGTACCACTTTACATTCCTACCAGCATCATTTGAGGGATTGGGTCTCTCCATATCCACTCTAGTGTTTGGTTTTATCACTGTTTTTTAAGTCATTCTGTGAGATGTGTAGAGATATGTCACTATGGTTTTTAAAAAATATTTATTTATTTTTGACTGCATTGGATCTTACTTGTGCCATGTGGAATCTTTGTTACTTGTGGCATAAGGCATCTTAGTTCCTGACTAGGGATTGAACCCACATCTCCTGCATTAGAAGATGGATTCTTAACCACTTGATTACCAAGGACATCCCCTTACTGTGGGTTTTTTTTTTTCTTCTTTTGATGGGGGAGGATGTGTGGGGGTGCGGGTTGGGGAGGGAGGGGGGTGGGTGGGCCGCTTCTCTTGGTCTTTCATTTATCTATTTTCATCCATCTTTGTTCTTTGGCCTGCGTGGGCCTCCCATCACAGTGGCCTCTGTTGTCGCAGGGCACCTGCTCTGGGCACAGGCATGCCAGAGCTTCAGCTCCATAGTTGGTCCAGCCGCTCCGCCGCACGTGGGATCTTCCCAGGCCAGGGATCGAACTGGCACCCCTTGCATTGCAAGGCGGTGTCCTTACCCACTGGACCACCAGGGAAGCCCCCTTACTGTGGTTTTTAATCACCTTTTCCCTAATGGCTAATAATGTTGAACATCCTTTCATAGGCTTATTTGCCATCTGTATATCCTCTGAAATAGCTGTCCATGTCTTTTGTCCATTTTAAAACTGGATTGTTGATTTTTCATTGTTGCCTTGTGAGAGTTCTCTAAGTAGTCTACATACTAGTGCTCTGTCAAATATATGGCTTACAAATAGTTTCTCCCAATCTGCAACTTACCTTTACATCCTCTTAACAGGGTGTTTTGCAGAGTAAAAGTTTTAAATTTTGATAAAGCCCATCTTATTATTTTTTTCTTTTAAGAATTGTGCTTTTGCTGTCATAACTCAGAACTCTTCACTAAGCCCCGAGCCCCAGGGATTTTCTATATTTTTTCTGAAACATTTAAAAATAGGGACTTTCCTAGTGGTTCAGTGGCTAGGACTTCAGACTCTCAACGCAGGGTCTGAGGATGTATCCCTGGTTTGGGAACTGGATTCTACATGTCCCAATGAAGACTTTAATGTTGCAACTAAAGATTTTGCAGGCTAGAACTAAGACCTGGTGCAGCCAAATAAATAAATATTGAAAAAAAAATGTTTAGGGACTTCCCTGGTGGTGCAGTGGTTAAGAATCCACCTTGCAATGCAAGGGATGGGGGTTCGATCCCTATTTGGGGAATTAAGTTCTCACATGCAGGGGAACAACTAAGCTCTTGCACTGCTACTACTGAGCCCTCTTGCTTTATATCCGATGTGCCACAGCTATTAAGTCTGCATGCCAAAACTAGAGAGTCCTCATGCTGCAATGCAAGATCCTTCAGGCCACAACTAAGACCCACTGCAGTCAAAGAAAAGAAAATAAATATATTTTTTTGAGTATAAAAGTAGGTTTATGCTTTACATTTCAGAGTATGATTCAGTTTGAGTTAAATCTGTATGAACTATGAAATGCCAATCCACTCCAGTATTCTTGCCTGAGAAATCCCATGGACAGAGTAGCCTGGTGGGCTACAGCCCATGGGTTTGAAGAGCTGGACACGACTGAGCAACTGAGCACATGAGACTTAGGTTGAAAGTTTATTTGGGGGATTTTTTGTGTATGATGCTTCAGCCCCATTGTTGTTCCTCTGTGAAATTATTTTTGCCCCTTTGTCAAAGATCAGTTGCACCTTGTTACTATTAGGGAGGGAGTGAACATCCAGACTCCCCAATGGTCTTTGTTGACACTGCAGTTGGGAGGTACTTCTCACCCCTTTGTCCTCCGGCTGTCCAGTGGGGACAACAGGCCCAGCTCCCACATGGGCCTTCTCTGATGGCCCACCTGCAGGGCTGGAGCACCTCGATCTTGCTTAGCAATGAGAGAAGTCTATAGTCCCTGCTTGGATGTTGCTGGGGCTGGTAGGTGGCAATGGGAGGACCTCACAGTTTTTCTGCAGTGAGTAACTAAAAGTTTTCTGTTTTACTAGGCTGCCCCTTTCCTTTTCTACTGACTAGATAGAGCAAACTTTGGTTGGGGTTTAATTTTAGTCTGTGCTCAGTGGCATTTCTAAGTCTCTAGTTTCTTCAGCTCTCAGTCCAGGACACGTGAGATAACAGGAAAACCCAGAGAACACATCCCTGAGTCATTCCTCAGGTCCCAAGGTCCAAAACTGGTCTGCCTTCTCTCTCCACCTGTTAGTATTTTCTTATGTTTGTTTTGTATGTAATATTCAGAGTATTCAATTGTATTTAGCAATAGGAATAGGAAAAAGTAGGTTTACTCCACCTTTCTATCAACACATTTTTATGTAAATTTTTGTTGAAGTATATCATGCGTGCATGAAAGTCAACAGATCACAAGTGTACAGTTTAATGAATTTTTGCAGAGTGAACATATCTATCTAACCACCACTCTGATCAAGAAAAGTAATATATATATGTATCTGAATCATGTTGCTGTACACTTAAATTAACTCAACATTGTAAATTAACTATGCATCAATAAAAGAAAAACTGAAAGAAAAGGAATCTGAGAGGTCTCTGTCATGCTTGCATTCAGGCATTACTGGGCTCCCACAAAGGAAAACACTAATCAGATATTTCAGCAAAGATTGGTTTTGCCCATATGTACACTTTGGATACATATGGGTAACCAGAAATCAAATTGCCAACATTCGCTGGATCATAGAAAATGCTAGAGATTCTAGAAAAACATCTACTTATGCTTCATTGACTATGCTAAAGTCTTTGACTGTGTAGACTACAACAAACTGTGAAGCAGTCTTAAAGAGAAGAGAATACAAGACCACCTTACCTGCCTCCTGCAAAACATGTATGCAGGTCAAGAAGAACAGTTAGACAGCAAAGGGGAAACTCCCCAATGGTTTTGCCTGCAGTTGGGAGGTACTTCTCACCCCTTTGTCCTCCGGCTGTCCAGTGGGGACAACAGGCCCAGCTCCCACATGGGCCTTCTCTGATGGCCCACCTGCAGGGCTGGAGCACCTCGATCTTGCTTAGCAATGAGAGAAGTCTATAGTCCCTGCTTGGATGTTGCTGGGGCTGGTAGGTGGCAATGGGAGGACCTCACAGTTTTTCTGCAGTGAGTAACTAAAAGTTTTCTGTTTTACTAGGCTGCCCCTTTCCTTTTCTACTGACTAGATAGAGCAAACTTTGGTTGGGGTTTAATTTTAGTCTGTGCTCAGTGGCATTTCTAAGTCTCTAGTTTCTTCAGCTCTCAGTCCAGGACACGTGAGATAACAGGAAAACCCAGAGAACACATCCCTGAGTCATTCCTCAGGTCCCAAGGTCCAAAACTGGTCTGCCTTCTCTCTCCACCTGTTAGTATTTTCTTATGTTTGTTTTGTATGTAATATTCAGAGTATTCAATTGTATTTAGCAATAGGAATAGGAAAAAGTAGGTTTACTCCACCTTTCTATCAACACATTTTTATGTAAATTTTTGTTGAAGTATATCATGCGTGCATGAAAGTCAACAGATCACAAGTGTACAGTTTAATGAATTTTTGCAGAGTGAACATATCTATCTAACCACCACTCTGATCAAGAAAAGTAATATATATATGTATCTGAATCATGTTGCTGTACACTTAAATTAACTCAACATTGTAAATTAACTATGCATCAATAAAAGAAAAACTGAAAGAAAAGGAATCTGAGAGGTCTCTGTCATGCTTGCATTCAGGCATTACTGGGCTCCCACAAAGGAAAACACTAATCAGATATTTCAGCAAAGATTGGTTTTGCCCATATGTACACTTTGGATACATATGGGTAACCAGAAATCAAATTGCCAACATTCGCTGGATCATAGAAAATGCTAGAGATTCTAGAAAAACATCTACTTATGCTTCATTGACTATGCTAAAGTCTTTGACTGTGTAGACTACAACAAACTGTGAAGCAGTCTTAAAGAGAAGAGAATACAAGACCACCTTACCTGCCTCCTGCAAAACATGTATGCAGGTCAAGAAGAACAGTTAGACAGGGAACAATGAACTGTTTGCAAATGGGAAAGGAGTACGTCAAAGCTGTATATTGTCACCCTGCTTATTTAACTTATACGCAGAGTACATCACGCAAAATGCCAGTCTGGATGAAGCACAAGTTGGAATCAAGACTTCGGGGAGAAATATCAGTGACCTCATGTATGCAGATGACACCACCCTTACGGTCGAGAGTGAAGAGGAGCTAAAGAGCCTCTTGATGAAGGTGAAAGAGTAGAATGAAAAAGCTGACTTAAAACTCAACATTCAAAAAAAGAATATCATGGCATCTGGTCCCATCACTTGATGGCAAATAGATGGACAAACAATGGAAACAGTGACAGACTTTATTTTCTTGGGCTCCAAAATCACTATCGACAGTGACTGCAGCCATGAAATTAAAAGATGCTGCTGCTTTGAAGAAAAGCAATGACAAATCTAGATAGACAGTGTATTAAAAAGCAGAGATATTACTTTGCCTATAGTCAAAGCTGTAGTTTTTTCCAAAATCATGTATGAATTTAAGAGTTGGACAATAAAAACAGCTGAGCACCGAAGAACTGATGCCTTCGAACTGTGGTGCTGGAGAAGACTCTTGTGAGTGCCTTGGACAGCAAGGAGATCAGACCAGTCAATCCTAAAGAAATCAATCCTGAATATTCATGAAGGATTGATGCTGAAGTTGAAGCTCCAATACTTAAGCCACCTGATGCAAAGAGCCAACTCATTGTAAAAGACTCTGATGCTGGGAAAGATTGAAGGCAGGAGGAGAAAGGAATGAAAGAGGAAGAGATGGTTGGATGGCATCACTGACTCAATGGACATGAGTTTAAACAAGCTCTGGAGATGGTGAAGAGGAGGGAAGTCTAGCGTGCTGCATTCATGAGGTCATAGAGTGGGACACAACTGAGGAACTGAAGAACAACAACAAAAGTGGACTCAGTATGCACTCTTTCATCTCCATCTTCTTTCATTAAATATTGGATTTGAGAAAGTCACCCATGGGATTGCAGGTACCACTGCTATGTAGTAGCAGTTGATTTATTTTTGAAGTTGATATATTCAGGGGTATGAATATATCAGTTTATCTGTCCATCTGTTATAGAGGGACATTTCTGTTGTTTCCAGTGTTTGGTTATTACAAATATCAGTGTTACATAAAATACTTAGATGTGTTTTTTGACAAATATATGTGCCAAATACAAATGTATATTTCTTCTGGGCATACTCCTAAGTGTGGAATTACTAAATCAGAGAATATATCTATTTTCAGATTTAGTAGATATTTCCAGCTTCCCAAAGCAGTTGCACCAAGCAGCAGTGATATACGAGAGTTCCAGTGTTTCACATCCTTGCTTACACTTAATGTTGTCAATTTTTAAATTTTTGATATTCTGATGAATTGGCAGTGATTTCTCATAATACCTTTAATATGCTTTTCCTTGATGCCTAGTGGGTTATTGTGTTTCTCTAAGGAGGATTTTCCTTTGCTTATACCAAGCACTAAGGGACCCTAGTAAACAGTGCTCCCTTAATCCAGTTTCAGACACTGAAGTGTCTTGAAGTCTCTGTGAGCAAAAGTCTCCTTGAAGTTCAAAGTGATGACTAGGCTGAACTTCTTTGGTTCTTATCCCAACCTGAGACTCTTCTTCAGAGAGTCCTAGACTCCAGCTGTTTACCCCATTCCTTTGAGATTGACTAGAGCCTTGCCAAGACTCTCTGCTGACTTGTCCAGAATTAAGAAATGCTCCCAGAGGAGAAGTGGTCCAAATGTTGCTCTCACCTTCGTGGTTTCCCATTTCCTCCAAGACTGAGGCCTACTGCTTCTTTGCTACTTTGTTCTGTCTCCAATATCTTCAAGTATATTCTTAAAAATGGTGCCTAGTTTTTCTTTTGAATGAATCACCTAATCTATCTGAAGAGGCACAGCTTCTTGCTCCTTCTTCCTTTTCTGGATACTCTCCTTTATATCTTTGAATATATTTCTCACAGCTGTTATACTTATTTGACACAGTTGATGCATTGTGTCCTGTTTGTTGTCTATCTTGTATAGCAGTTGATTTATTTTGAAGTTGATATATTCAGGATTTGAGAAAGTCACCCATGGGATGGCAGGTACCACTGCTATGTAGTAGCAGTTGATTTATTTTTGAAGTTGATATATTCAGGGGTATGAATATATCAGTTTATCTGTCCATCTGTTATAGAGGGACATTTCTGTTGTTTCCAGTGTTTGGTTATTACAAATATCAGTGTTACATAAAATACTTAGATGTGTTTTTTGACAAATATATGTGCCAAATACAAATGTATATTTCTTCTGGGCATACTCCTAAGTGTGGAATTACTAAATCAGAGAATATATCTATTTTCAGATTTAGTAGATATTTCCAGCTTCCCAAAGCAGTTGCACCAAGCAGCAGTGATATACGAGAGTTCCAGTGTTTCACATCCTTGCTTACACTTAATGTTGTCAATTTTTAAATTTTTGATATTCTGATGAATTGGCAGTGATTTCTCATAATACCTTTAATATGCTTTTCCTTGATGCCTAGTGGGTTATTGTGTTTCTCTAAGGAGGATTTTCCTTTGCTTATACCAAGCACTAAGGGACCCTAGTAAACAGTGCTCCCTTAATCCAGTTTCAGACACTGAAGTGTCTTGAAGTCTCTGTGAGCAAAAGTCTCCTTGAAGTTCAAAGTGATGACTAGGCTGAACTTCTTTGGTTCTTATCCCAACCTGAGACTCTTCTTCAGAGAGTCCTAGACTCCAGCTGTTTACCCCATTCCTTTGAGATTGACTAGAGCCTTGCCAAGACTCTCTGCTGACTTGTCCAGAATTAAGAAATGCTCCCAGAGGAGAAGTGGTCCAAATGTTGCTCTCACCTTCGTGGTTTCCCATTTCCTCCAAGACTGAGGCCTACTGCTTCTTTGCTACTTTGTTCTGTCTCCAATATCTTCAAGTATATTCTTAAAAATGGTGCCTAGTTTTTCTTTTGAATGAATCACCTAATCTATCTGAAGAGGCACAGCTTCTTGCTCCTTCTTCCTTTTCTGGATACTCTCCTTTATATCTTTGAATATATTTCTCACAGCTGTTATACTTATTTGACACAGTTGATGCATTGTGTCCTGTTTGTTGTCTATCTTGTGTAGTGGTTTTAATCCTCAGGTCTCTTCTCCTGGTTTGGGCCTGTGAGTCACATGTGCCTTGTGGTTCTCAGCTGTCCGGTCAGGTAATGAGTAAGGTATACAATGAAGGCCTGCTTTTGTCGCTCGTGGGTAGTGTGGAGGGTGGAGCAGGGATGACCCCAGGACAGAGAGCCCAGGTACTACAGAGTTGCTAGTTAACCTCCTTCTTGCTCTTGTTTCACAGAGAAATCTCTCCAGTCAGGGAATCTTCTAGATTCTTTGAAAAAAGCAACATTGACAGAAGGCAAAGTCTTTAGAATGGCCTTACTGCCCTTGGAACCACCATTTGTTCAGTCATTCTAGCTATGAATCACTCCTCTGAGTGAGGAACTGAGCTTCTCTCCTGTCAAGTTCTTACTGGGTCCATTGAAGTGGTGCTTCCTGGTTGCTCTACCTGTGTGGTGTGGGGTGGGGTGAGTAGATGGTAAACTGTGTGTAATTTGGCAAGTCACATTCAGTACTTGCTGGATGTCTAGAGAGCTAGGCAGTGGGTGGATGTATGGAAGGTTTGCCCACAACAGAAATATTGGGCCAATGTCAGAGGAGATCTAAAGCAGTTCAAATATGGGCAAAATCCCTGCCTCATGGTCTGTGGCTCTAATCTCTGTGATGACTTGCCAATGGGCCTGTTACTAGAAGAATGGGTTTTTGGGGAGATTGTTATCACAGGGCTCCATGCTTAGTAGGAAAAGTCTCAAAGCTCAGGCTGAACTTCTTTGGTTCTTATCCCAACCTGAGACTCTTCTTCAGAGAGTCCTAGACTCCAGCTGTTTACCCCATTCCTTTGAGATTGACTAGAGCCTTGCCAAGACTCTCTGCTGACTTGTCCAGAATTAAGAAATGCTCCCAGAGGAGAAGTGGTCCAAATGTTGCTCTCACCTTCGTGGTTTCCCATTTCCTCCAAGACTGAGGCCTACTGCTTCTTTGCTACTTTGTTCTGTCTCCAATATCTTCAAGTATATTCTTAAAAATGGTGCCTAGTTTTTCTTTTGAATGAATCACCTAATCTATCTGAAGAGGCACAGCTTCTTGCTCCTTCTTCCTTTTCTGGATACTCTCCTTTATATCTTTGAATATATTTCTCACAGCTGTTATACTTATTTGACACAGTTGATGCATTGTGTCCTGTTTGTTGTCTATCTTGTGTAGTGGTTTTAATCCTCAGGTCTCTTCTCCTGGTTTGGGCCTGTGAGTCACATGTGCCTTGTGGTTCTCAGCTGTCCGGTCAGGTAATGAGTAAGGTATACAATGAAGGCCTGCTTTTGTCGCTCGTGGGTAGTGTGGAGGGTGGAGCAGGGATGACCCCAGGACAGAGAGCCCAGGTACTACAGAGTTGCTAGTTAACCTCCTTCTTGCTCTTGTTTCACAGAGAAATCTCTCCAGTCAGGGAATCTTCTAGATTCTTTGAAAAAAGCAACATTGACAGAAGGCAAAGTCTTTAGAATGGCCTTACTGCCCTTGGAACCACCATTTGTTCAGTCATTCTAGCTATGAATCACTCCTCTGAGTGAGGAACTGAGCTTCTCTCCTGTCAAGTTCTTACTGGGTCCATTGAAGTGGTGCTTCCTGGTTGCTCTACCTGTGTGGTGTGGGGTGGGGTGAGTAGATGGTAAACTGTGTGTAATTTGGCAAGTCACATTCAGTACTTGCTGGATGTCTAGAGAGCTAGGCAGTGGGTGGATGTATGGAAGGTTTGCCCACAACAGAAATATTGGGCCAATGTCAGAGGAGATCTAAAGCAGTTCAAATATGGGCAAAATCCCTGCCTCATGGTCTGTGGCTCTAATCTCTGTGATGACTTGCCAATGGGCCTGTTACTAGAAGAATGGGTTTTTGGGGAGATTGTTATCACAGGGCTCCATGCTTAGTAGGATATCTTGAGATCCACAGTCTCTGTTGTCAGAGTTTTTTGGTTTTTTTAAAAGATTTATTTATTTATTTATTTTGGTGGGGGTGGGGTGGGGTGGGGAGGGAGGGGAGCAGGCAGGTCACTTCTATTGGTCTTTCATTTGTCCATTTTCATCCGTCTTTGTTCTTTGGCCTGTGTGGGCCTCCCATCACAGTGGCCTCTGTTGTCCCAGAGCACCAGCTCTAGGCACATGTGCTCCAGAGCTCTGACTCAGTAATTGGGCACATCGGTCCAGCCGCTCCGTGGCACGTGGGATCTTCCCAGGCCAGGGATCAAACCGGCGCCCCTTGTACTACAAGGCAGTGTCCTTACCCACTGGACCACCAGGGAAGCCCTGTTGTCAGAGTTTTCATATGGCTGAGAGACAATTAGAGTGTGAGCTCCCAGACCTCCATCTTGCTCTCATGGAATGCTATGATCTGTGATCGTCTCTCTCTCTTTTTTTTTTTTTTTAAGATTTATTTATTTATTTTGGGCGGGGGTCCGGTTGGGGAGGGAGGGGAGCCGACGGGCCACTTCTATTGGTCTTTCATTTCTCCATTTTCATCCGTCTTTGTTCTTTGGCCTGTGTGGGCCTCCCATCACAGTGGCCTCTGTTGTCCCAGAGCACCAGCTCTAGGCACATGTGCTCCAGAGCTCTGACTCAGTAATTGGGCACATCGGTCCAGCCGCTCCGTGGCACGTGGGATCTTCCCAGGCCAGGGATCAAACCGGCGCCCCTTGTACTACAAGGCAGTGTCCTTACCCACTGGACCACCAGGGAAGCCCTGTTGTCAGAGTTTTCATATGGCTGAGAGACAATTAGAGTGTGAGCTCCCAGACCTCCATCTTGCTCTCATGGAATGCTATGATCTGTGATCGTCTCTCTCTCTTTTTTTTTTTTTTTAAGATTTATTTATTTATTTTGGGCGGGGGTCCGGTTGGGGAGGGAGGGGAGCCGACGGGCCACTTCTATTGGTCTTTCATTTCTCTATTTTCGTCCGTCTTTGTTCTATTTGGCTCCTGTGAGCCTCCCATCGCGGTGGCCTCTGTTGTTGCAGAGCGCCGGCTCTGGGCGCATGCGCTCCAGAGCTCCGGCTCGGTTAATTGAACACATCGGTCCAGCCGCTCCACGGCACGTGGGATCTTCCCAGGTCAGGGATCGAACCGGCGCCCCTTGCTCTGCAAGGCGGTGTCCTTACCCACTGGACCACCAGGGGAAGCCCTGTGATCTTCTCTTGACAATGGGAAATGGACTGAGATCACAAGAGAACTCAGAAGAATATTACTCCCTGTTCTATGGAAGGTCTGGATTTTAGAGTTATCTGTGACTAGATACATTGATAAACTGGTTGGATGAGTATTTGGATTAATAGAAAGGATGAAAGGATCCATGTGAGACGGAATGGACTGATTTTTGAATAGGTGGCTTTGTGCGTGAGTAGATGAATGCCTGGAAGAGTAAATATAATTACCTATGAATCTATGTACATGGATGGATGTTGGATTAAGTTAATGTAGATAAATGGATAGATAGATGAATAGAAGGATGGTGGGTAAACTGACAGATATAATAAGGAGGTAGATAAATGGCTACATAGATATTCATCCAAGCTTGCATCATGTGTGTGTGAATGCAGTGATGGGGAAGTAGGTAGATGGGTGTTTGATGAATGGATGGGAGTAACAGAACAGAGCTACATAGGTGCAAATGATGGATAAAGAGCAACTGTGTAAGAGTAACAATGGACCGTGGATAATGGGTGGGTGATGAAAGGGTGAGCTTTGAAATTAGGCCCATATTTGCATCTTAGCAAAGTGGGTGAAAATTTTTAATTTCTGTAAGCCTTGGGAAAATTTTAAATGTTCAAGAAAAAAATAAGTCCCAAGTGAAAAATATAAGGGGAAGTATTGTTGAAAATAAACACTTTTGAGAATAAAAGCATTCAAGAAATAAATATCAGGGAAAATACCTAAAGGGGGCTTCCCTGGTAGCTCAGTGGTAAAGAGTTTACCTGCCTATGCAGGGGACATGGGTTCAATCCCTGATCCGGGAAGATCCCACATGCTCAGGCGCAACTAAGCCCATGAGCCACGACTATTGAGTCTGTGCTCTAGAGCCTCAGAGTCTCAGCTATGGAGCCCATGTACCGCAACTAGTAAAGCCTGTGTGCCCTAGAGCCCAAGTCCCACAGCAAGAGAAGTCACCACAAGAAGCCAGCTCACCTCAACTAGAGAGTAGCCCCTACTCCCTGCAACTAGAGAAGAGCCCGCAGCAGCAGTGAAAACCCAGAATAGCCAAAAATAAATAAATTAATTTAAAAAATTTTAAAGTCTAATATAAATCAATACTTTAAAAAGATATCAGGAGGGCTTCCCAGGAGGGCTCAGTGGAAAAGAACCTGCCTGCCAATGCAGAAGACACAGGTTCGATCCCTGACACTGGAAGATCCTACATGTTGTCACAACTACTGAAGCCAGTGTGCCCTAAAGCCTGTGATCCGCCACAAAAGAAGCCACGGCAGTGAGAAGCCCATGCACCACAACTAGAGAGTAGCTCCACTGTCTGCAACCAGAGGAAAGCTTGCACAGCAATGAAGACCCAGCACAGCCTAAATAAATAAGTAGAATTATATGTATGTATGTATTATATATATATATATATATATATATATATATATATATATATCAGGAAAGGCTTAAGGTCTTATTTGAAGTTAAATGTTTAAATCAAAATAATTTCAAGAATGGAGAAGCTGTGTTAAGACCTGGAAACATTTAACTGGGAAACAATATTAATACAAAACATTTTACAAATTATAGTAACAAACTAAAATATCCAGTACCACCACCTGGGAAACCCACAACTAAACTGTAAATAACATACAATATTAATATCATAACATGTGACAACATGGGGGAGGGGAAAGAAGGGGAAGGATCAGATGTCCTCCTCTTTCCTATCAGGGAGTCCAATGATAATGCCTACATTGAAGTATAGATTGTAAAAATGATTAGCCTCCAATCAATATTTTTTTCCCCTCCAAGATATCTTTTTGTAATTACAGAAAGATCTTTTACTTTTTCAAAACTCTCTTTACTTTTTAAAAATGCTTATTTATTTAATTTTTTTTGCTGTGGTGACTCTTCATTGCTGTGGCTTCTCTTGCTGCAGAGCGTAGGCTCCAGGCACGTGGGCTTCAGTGGTTGAGGCATACAGGCTCAATAGTTTTTGCACACAGGTTGTGGCTGAACTCTGGTTCAGGGGGGGGCTTTCCAGGTCGCGACTAGAGCCCAAGTCCCACAGCAAGAGAGTACCAAGCTCACCTCAACTGAGATAGCCCCTACTCCCTGCAACCGCAGCAGCAGTGAAAACCCAGAATAGCCAAAAATAAATAAATTAATTTAAAAAATTTTAAAGTCTAATATAAATCAATACTTTAAAAAGATATCAGGAGGGCTTCCCAGGAGGGCTCAGTGGAAAAGAACCTGCCTGCCAATGCAGAAGACACAGGTTCGATCCCTGACACTGGAAGATCCTACATGTTGTCACAACTACTGAAGCCAGTGTGCCCTAAAGCCTGTGATCCGCCACAAAAGAAGCCACGGCAGTGAGAAGCCCATGCACCACAACTAGAGAGTAGCTCCACTGTCTGCAACCAGAGGAAAGCTTGCACAGCAATGAAGACCCAGCACAGCCTAAATAAATAAGTAGAATTATATGTATGTATGTATGTATATATATATATATATATATATATATATATATATATATATCAGGAAAGGCTTAAGGTCTTATTTGAAGTTAAATGTTTAAATCAAAATAATTTCAAGAATGGAGAAGCTGTGTTAAGACCTGGAAACATTTAACTGGGAAACAATATTAATACAAAACATTTTACAAATTATAGTAACAAACTAAAATATCCAGTACCACCACCTGGGAAACCCACAACTAAACTGTAAATAACATACAATATTAATATCATAACATGTGACAACATGGGGGAGGGGAAAGAAGGGGAAGGATCAGATGTCCTCCTCTTTCCTATCAGGGAGTCCAATGATAATGCCTACATTGAAGTATAGATTGTAAAAATGATTAGCCTCCAATCAATATTTTTTTCCCCTCCAAGATATCTTTTTGTAATTACAGAAAGATCTTTTACTTTTTCAAAACTCTCTTTACTTTTTAAAAATGCTTATTTATTTAATTTTTTTTGCTGTGGTGACTCTTCATTGCTGTGGCTTCTCTTGCTGCAGAGCGTAGGCTCCAGGCACGTGGGCTTCAGTGGTTGAGGCATACAGGCTCAATAGTTTTTGCACACAGGTTGTGGCTGAACTCTGGTTCAGTGGTTGTGGTGCCTGGCCTGTGGGGTCCTCCCGGACTAGGGATCAGACCAGTAACGTGCCCTTTGCACTGAAAGGCAGATTCGTAACCACTGGACCACCAGGGAAGCCCCCTTCTTAAAACTCTCTTGAAGTGAAAAAACTTTTATTTAAAATTTTATTATTCTTCCATGTTCATTTTGATTTCCTTGTCAAGTTTTGACTACAAATGAATCGAAATACAATAACATTACAAATAATATATTAAAATTATATATTTATCAAACATTTCAATGTATCTACATTTGATCTTAGCCAAAAGGCTGAGAAGCAATAAGATATTTCAGTATATCCTTTCAGCTTTTCTGGAATGCATACACAAAACAATGTCTAGAATGATACCCTCCTAATGTAAATACTAATTATTTATGAGCAGTGACATTTGAATTTTTTTAACCTCTATGCAGTGCTTGAATAATTTATACTAAGTATGCATTCTTTCTACAAAACTCATACTGGTTTTCCCTCGTATAAAGGAGAAAAAATGTTTAAAAATTAATTATCTGCTTATTCAAATCATTTCATCATTACCTTAGGTAGTTTCTTTGTAGGTGCACTCTGGAACCTTGTAACTCTAGGCTTACTGTTAATTCTCTTTGAAACGTAGCCTTTAATCTCAGGCCACAGAAACTGCTATGCTTGCTTATTTTGTATATTTGTTAGATAAAAGTGTTATTAAGATGTTTATGATAAAAATTACTGCAAACTCTGTTTGTGGTAGGAAAAGAAATTTGTTCACAATCCTTGAAAAGTCATCCTTGACTGTGTTTCCCCTGACCCTGTTATAATTAACCTGAGAGTATATGAACTAAGTTGAGTCTCTGGAGAATAAGAAATTTAATGTCAAGCTTTCTTTTCTAAAAATATGTAGGCATGTTCACTTTTAAATGAAACATAGAATCTCTTTTCTGATAATCATGGAGTTGTGAGGAGTGGGGGTACAGGGTACTGGCTCCCCAGCATGGGACTTCATCTGGTTGGGAGCTGGGCACACAGCAAGCCCCCTACCAGCTCAAGGCCAAGAGGGTTATGTTTTATAACCACTGTGCCAAATGTAGGAAGGAAATGCCCGCCAGCCAGCCAAATGGGTTCAGAACTGACATTTTTGAAGCTGTCAGGAGGGCGTTTTCTTGCAGAATTTAGGGTTCTGGCTGAGATGTGAGACACTAACTTCCTTTGGCTGCTATAACAAATGACACAAACTCGGTCAGAACTTGTTCTGACCAACAGAGAATAAGAACTTTATTCTGACAGTTCTAGAGGCCAGAGCTAGGATCCTTGGCCCAAAACGAAGACTTGGCAGGTGGGAAGTTGCTCCCTCTGGAGGCTGAGGGGAGAGTCCACTTCCCGCCTCTACAGGTGCCAGCATCCCCTGGCATGTGGCCTCCGCAGCCCAGTCTTTGCCTCCACGTTCCACTGCCTTCTTTTCTGTGTGTAATCTTCTCTTCCTCTTTCTTAGAAGGACACTTGTGATTGTATCAGGGTCCACCTGGGTAATCCAGGGTAATCTCTCAGCGTTAAGATCCTTAATTACAGTTGCTGTCTTTGCTATACAAAGTAACCTCCAAAGGCTCAGGGGACCAGGATGAGGATGGGTGGGCCACCATTTAGCATATCACACGTCCTAAGACTGAGAAACAGCTCACAAAGCTTTTCTCTTCTCACACTGTGTAAATTAAGGTCTCTGTCTGAAAACTGCGAATGTGTGAATTTACTCTGATCTGAATCATGAAAGCCCAACCTGGTAGGTTTCCATCTCTGTCCCAGACACAGGCAGAGGCCTGGCTTTCATCCGTGCTCATCTGGCACCCACTGGCCTCTCTTCCAGAGGCTTCTCTTTGCTAGAGCATAAATCCTCAGTCAGAGAAGACACCCATGCTGGTGGTCGGAGTGTTTGCTCTTTGGGACCCTGGGAGAGGACAGGAAGGCAGAAAGGGGTGTATTGATCCAGAAATGGTATCAGTTCTGACCATGAGTGTCTCTTTCCTTTCCGGAATGGCCCTGGGGTGTTCTGGGGCATCATCATTTAAGACAAGAGGGTTGTGAGGGTGGGTACAGGGTACTGGCTCCCCAGCATGGGACTTCATCTGGTTGGGAGCTGGGCACACAGCAAGCCCCCTACCAGCTCAAGGCCAAGAGGGTTATGTTTTATAACCACTGTGCCAAATGTAGGAAGGAAATGCCCGCCAGCCAGCCAAATGGGTTCAGAACTGACATTTTTGAAGCTGTCAGGAGGGCGTTTTCTTGCAGAATTTAGGGTTCTGGCTGAGATGTGAGACACTAACTTCCTTTGGCTGCTATAACAAATGACACAAACTCGGTCAGAACTTGTTCTGACCAACAGAGAATAAGAACTTTATTCTGACAGTTCTAGAGGCCAGAGCTAGGATCCTTGGCCCAAAACGAAGACTTGGCAGGTGGGAAGTTGCTCCCTCTGGAGGCTGAGGGGAGAGTCCACTTCCCGCCTCTACAGGTGCCAGCATCCCCTGGCATGTGGCCTCCGCAGCCCAGTCTTTGCCTCCACGTTCCACTGCCTTCTTTTCTGTGTGTAATCTTCTCTTCCTCTTTCTTAGAAGGACACTTGTGATTGTATCAGGGTCCACCTGGGTAATCCAGGGTAATCTCTCAGCGTTAAGATCCTTAATTACAGTTGCTGTCTTTGCTATACAAAGTAACCTCCAAAGGCTCAGGGGACCAGGATGAGGATGGGTGGGCCACCATTTAGCATATCACACGTCCTAAGACTGAGAAACAGCTCACAAAGCTTTTCTCTTCTCACACTGTGTAAATTAAGGTCTCTGTCTGAAAACTGCGAATGTGTGAATTTACTCTGATCTGAATCATGAAAGCCCAACCTGGTAGGTTTCCATCTCTGTCCCAGACACAGGCAGAGGCCTGGCTTTCATCCGTGCTCATCTGGCACCCACTGGCCTCTCTTCCAGAGGCTTCTCTTTGCTAGAGCATAAATCCTCAGTCAGAGAAGACACCCATGCTGGTGGTCGGAGTGTTTGCTCTTTGGGACCCTGGGAGAGGACAGGAAGGCAGAAAGGGGTGTATTGATCCAGAAATGGTATCAGTTCTGACCATGAGTGTCTCTTTCCTTTCCGGAATGGCCCCTGGGGTGTTCTGGGGCATCATCATTCACATGGAAGCAGTGGGGCCCACAGCTGGTGCCCACAACTAAAAGGGGACACTTGCCATGTGTGTCTCAGGGTGCGTAGCCCCTCTCTGGATGTGTGCCCTCTGCTCTGCACCCCCCAAAATCCCCAAACTTGACGAAGTCCTGGCAGCGCCGTGTGGGTTGAGAGGGTCTCCTGTTGCTCTCTGGCTACACCGTGGTTACAGCTGTGTTCCTTTTTCAAGTGAATGACATGTGCCACGAAGGCCCCAGCCCAGGGAAGTAGGAGGAGAGAGCAGGGAGGGGCTCCACAGATCCTTGCTCAGCACATGTGAATCACAGTCCTATGAGGTAGGAGTCAGGGGTATTCAGCCAGACAGTGCAGAAATCTGTCGATGCCTGACTCGCTGCCTTAGGCTTGATGAACATTTTGTTCACTCCCCCACCCTCTGCATGTCCTCCGTGGCCTGAGGGGGCCTACCTTTGCAATTTCATACAAAGTCCAGTGAAAGAGTGATTTTTAAATTCTAAAATGTGTGTAAGCATATTAAATGAGTTAAGAAAATTCACAGAGGACTGAACTTTATAAAAACTTTGTCCTGGAAAAAGCAGCTTATGAGAATAAAATTAAACTATAAACAATGAAGCTCTCATTTAACAAGTAAATATTGTGTTCTGAAAAGAGAGAATATATGCAGATATTTTGGTGGTAAAGAGCTATTAATTAGAACATTACATATGCCAGATGAATTTTTAATAATAAAGATTTAAATTTATTATAATTTATGCTGAATGTTAAAATTGATAATTTGGTTTCTCCTCACTCAATTTGATTTCTCTCCCATCAAGGCACTAAGAAAGAAGGGAGTAACAAAGTCACTTCCTTATTTTATTAAGCTTTAAAAAATCAGACTTGTGGCTCAAAGTCATCTCTGTGTAAAATGAGCTGCAGGACAAGGGGTGCTGTGTAACAGGCCCTCATTTTAAAAATCATAAATACAAGGGTAAATTGGTGAAACTTCTACTGTTGGAAATTTTTTTTCTATTTGAAGCACTTCAGTACAAAGACCCTTTATTTAAAAAGATAGTAGCATGTCATTGTATAATAAGACCAAGTTTTGATTTTAATCTGAAATTTACCAAAAACCAAATAAACCTTTGGAAATCAAATCTTAGGTTTGAGTTTTACTCTAAGGATGATTCTGTTTTTCATCCTTGGGGCAATGGCGCAGTTACGATGGTGCCCAACAGAGACACTTACCTGCCATTTTGATACTTTATCCTGTGACTTTGATACTCAGACACACGTAAAGTGTAACTAGAGTCTCACTGAATGATCACAAAGCAATGTACCCACCAGGGATTCAAGGAGGAGACCACTGCTACAACCCCAGCAGTGGTCCTCACTCCTTTCCCAGTTACTCAGCCTTCCTTTCTTCCCAGTGCAACCACTTTTCCAAGTTACAGCAGGCACTCTCAGGTCCTGGAAGCCCTGGGCATGAATTCTTTTGTGTTTCAGCTTTTCACTTAACAGAATGTTTTTACGATTCATTCATGGTGCTGTGGTCACTGTATTCACTGTCGTATGGGCTGTGTATGCGTGTGCTCATGTGTGTGGATGGCATGGTGTCCAGGTGGGGCTATTATAAACGATGTTGTGGGGAAACATCTTGCCCGTGCCTCTTGACACAGGCAGTGCATTTCTGTGGGTATATGCCCAGCAGTGGGACTTCTGGGTCAGATGATACAAGTGTGTTCAGCCTCAGTAGAAAATGCCAAAATGCTTTAAAAATGATGACATCATTTTATACCCTCAGAAGCAACAAACGAGTGTTCCTATTCTTGCCACCACAGGAGCATCCGTCTTTTCAACTGTGGCCATTTGGTGGAGCCATGGTAGAATCAAGTTGGAGCTTTACTTTTTATTTCCAGAATGACTAATGATATTAAGTACTATTTTAATATATTTGTTGGCATTTGGTTATCGTGTTTCAGGAAGTAGGTGTACAGATACTTTGCTTATTCCTTTGTTGGGTGTATCTTTTTCTGTTTACATGTATAGGTGTTTTATGTATAGAATCTGGATACAAGTGTTTTATACAGTACTTAAGTTGGAAATCTATTTTCTCTAGCTTGCTGATTTTACTTTTTTAATGGTGTTTTTGATGAAAAGAAATATTTAATTTTCATATAGTTCAATTTATCAATCTTTTATGAGTAGTACTACTTGTACCTTATGTAAGAAGTCATTACTAGGTTTTGCTACTTCCATTTTAACTTTGGAAACAGGTATTGATAGTTTCTTATGGGCATTCCTGGTGGCTCAGTGGTAAATAATCTGCCTGCAATTCATGAGACCCAAGTTCTGTCCTTAGGTTGGGAAGATCCTCTGGAGGAGGGCATGGCAACACATACCAGTACTATTACCTGGAGAATTCTATGGAGAGAGGAGCTTTGCAGGCTACAATCCATAGAGTCTCACAGAGTCAGACATGATTGAAGAGACTAAGCAGCAGCAGCATGAAGTTAAACATACACATACCCTCTGATCTAGCAATTTATACTCCTAGATTTTTCCCCAAGAGAAATGAAAACATAGATCATAAAAAGATGTGTACCCAAATGTTCATAGCACTTTTACTCATGTTCTTGTTTAGCCACTAAGTCATGTCTGACTCTTTGCCACTCCATGGACTGCAGTGCACCAGGCTTCCCTTGTCCTTCACTATCTTCTCAAACTATCTGCTCAAACTCATGTCTGTTGAGTTGGTGATTCTATTTAACCATCTCATCCTTTTCCACCCTCTCTTCCTTTTCCTTCTTTAGCATAGTCTATGAATAGGAAGTAGAGGTTTTTTTTTTTTTCTTTGAGTTCCAATGCTTTTTTTATGATCCTGCAGAATCATACAAATACTATGTGGAATACTCTTGAAGAGATGGGAATACCAGACCACTTTACCTGCCTCCTGAGAAACCTGTGTGCAGGTCAAGAAGCAATGGTTGGAACCGGACATAGAACAGTGTACTGGTTCAAATTGGGAAAGGAGTACTCCAAGGCTGTATATTGTCATCATGCTTATTTAACTTGTATGTAGAGTACATCATGCAAAATGCTGATCTGGATGAATCACAAGCTGGAATCAAGATTGCTGGGAGGAAGTAGGTGTACAGATACTTTGCTTATTCCTTTTTTTATCTTTTTCTGTTTACATGTATAGGTGTTTTATGTATAGAATCTGGATACAAGTGTTTTATACAGTACTTAAGTTGGAAATCTATTTTCTCTAGCTTGCTGATTTTACTTTTTTAATGGTGTTTTTGATGAAAAGAAATATTTAATTTTCATATAGTTCAATTTATCAATCTTTTATGAGTAGTACTACTTGTACCTTATGTAAGAAGTCATTACTAGGTTTTGCTACTTCCATTTTAACTTTGGAAACAGGTATTGATAGTTTCTTATGGGCATTCCTGGTGGCTCAGTGGTAAATAATCTGCCTGCAATTCATGAGACCCAAGTTCTGTCCTTAGGTTGGGAAGATCCTCTGGAGGAGGGCATGGCAACACATACCAGTACTATTACCTGGAGAATTCTATGGAGAGAGGAGCTTTGCAGGCTACAATCCATAGAGTCTCACAGAGTCAGACATGATTGAAGAGACTAAGCAGCAGCAGCATGAAGTTAAACATACACATACCCTCTGATCTAGCAATTTATACTCCTAGATTTTTCCCCAAGAGAAATGAAAACATAGATCATAAAAAGATGTGTACCCAAATGTTCATAGCACTTTTACTCATGTTCTTGTTTAGCCACTAAGTCATGTCTGACTCTTTGCCACTCCATGGACTGCAGTGCACCAGGCTTCCCTTGTCCTTCACTATCTTCTCAAACTATCTGCTCAAACTCATGTCTGTTGAGTTGGTGATTCTATTTAACCATCTCATCCTTTTCCACCCTCTCTTCCTTTTCCTTCTTTAGCATAGTCTATGAATAGGAAGTAGAGGTTTTTTTTTTTTTCTTTGAGTTCCAATGCTTTTTTTATGATCCTGCAGAATCATACAAATACTATGTGGAATACTCTTGAAGAGATGGGAATACCAGACCACTTTACCTGCCTCCTGAGAAACCTGTGTGCAGGTCAAGAAGCAATGGTTGGAACCGGACATAGAACAGTGTACTGGTTCAAATTGGGAAAGGAGTACTCCAAGGCTGTATATTGTCATCATGCTTATTTAACTTGTATGTAGAGTACATCATGCAAAATGCTGATCTGGATGAATCACAAGCTGGAATCAAGATTGCTGGGAGAAATATCAACCTCAGATATGCAGATGATACCACTTAAAGACAGAAAGTGAAGAGGAATCAAAGAACCTCTTCACGAAGGTGAAAAAGGAGAGTAAAAAGTTGGCTTAAAAGCCATCTATGAGAAGCCTACAGCAAACATTATCCTTAATGGTGAAAAACTGAAAGCATTCCCTCTAAGATCAGGAACAAGACAGGGCTGTCCACTTTCACCACTACTATTCAACATAGTCCTGAAAGTCCTAGCAACAGCAATAAGAGAAGAGAAAGAAATCAAAGGAATCCAGATTGGAAAGGAAGAAGTCAAGCTCTCTCTTTTTGCAGACAACATGATATTATACATAGAAAATCCCAAAGACATGGTTACAAAGCTACTAGAGCTAATCAACGAATTCAGCAAAGTTGCAGGATACAAAGTCAACACACAAAAATCACTGGTATTCCTATACACAAACAATGAAACATCAGAAAACGAAATCAAAGAGGCAATCCCCTTCACCATTGCAACCAAAAGAATCAAATATCTAGGAATAAACCTACCCAAAGAAACAAAAGAATTGTACACAGAAAATTACAAGACACTCATGAGAGAAATTAAAGAAGACTTAAACAGATGGAGAGATATTCCATGCTCCTGGGTCGGAAGAATCAATATTGTGAAAATGACCTTACTACCAAATATCATCTACAGATTCAATGCAATACCTATTCAACTTCCATTGATATTTTTCACAGAACTAGACCAAAGAATAACACAGTTCATATGGGAATACAAAAGACCATGAATAGCCAAAGCAATACTGAGAAAGAAAAACGGAGCTGGAGGGATCAGCCTCCCCAACTTCAGACTCTACTACAAAGCAACAGCCATCAAGACAGTATGGTACTGGCACAAAAACAGAAATATCGACCAATGGAACAAGATCGAGACCCCAGAGATAAACCCACGCACCTATGGGTACCTTATTTTTGACAAAGGAGGCGAAAATATGCAGTGGGACAAAGACAGCCTTTTCAACAAATGGTGCTGGGAAAATTGGACAGCTACATGCAAAAAAATGAAGTTGGAACATTCTGTGACACCATACACAAAGATCAACTCAAAATGAATTAGACCTAAATGTAAGACCAGAAACCATTAAACTCTTAGAGGAGAATATAGGCAAAACCCTCAAGGACATCGATCAAAGCAAGATCTTCTCTGACCCACCCACTAGAATAGTGGAACTGAAAAGAAAAGTGAACACGTGGGACCTCATGAAACTTAAAAGCTTCTGTACAGCAAAAGAAATTACAAAAAAGCTGAACAGACAACCCACAGAGTGGGAGAAAATCGTAGCAAATGAAACAACAAAGAATTAATCTCCAAAATCTACAAGCAACTCAGACAGCTCAGCACAGGAAAAACGAACAACCCAATCAAAAAATGGGAAAAAGATCTAGAGACGCCACTCCAAAGAGGACATACAGATGGCCCCAAAGCACATGAAATGATGCTCAACCTTGCTTATCATTAGAGAAATGCAAATTAAAACCACAATGAGATACCACCTCACACCTGTCAGAATGGCCATCTTCAACAAATTGACAGACAACAAATGCTGGAGAGGGTGTGGAGAAAAGGGAACCCTCTTGCATTGCTGGTGGGAATGTAAACTGATACAACCTCTATGGAAGACAGTATGGCGATTCCTTAAAAAACTAAAAATAGAAGCACCCTATGACCCAGAAATCCCACTACTAGGCCTATATCCTATTGAAATCAAAACTGAAAGAGGCACCTGTACCGCAGTGATCATTACAGCTCTGTATACAATAGCTAGAACATGGAAGCAACCTAGATGTCCATCGACGAATGAATGGATACAGAAGCTCTGATCCATATACACAATGGAATACTACTCAGCTGTTAAAAAAAATGCAGAAGACTCAGTCCTAATGAGGTGGCTAGCTCTAGAACCTATCATAAAAAGTGAAGTAAGTCAAAAAGAGAAAGACAAATACAACATACTAACACACATATACACATATATGGAATCTAGCAGGACGGTCTTGATAACACACGCAGTAAACTCATGGAAAAACAGACAGAGCATAGACATATGGACATTGTGGGGAAGAAATAGGGAGGGGGAGGCATGGAGGGGGTAACATGGAAACCTATACTGTCATGTGTGGAAAAGATAGCTATTGTCATTGTGCTAAGGGAATAGGAGTACCTACAATCACTTGGTGTGATGGTCTGGAGGGGTGGGAGGGAACTGGGTGGGGAGAGGGTCCAGGGATATGCATATGAATGATCTGGGAACATGTTGGTGAACAACAAAACTCTGTAAAATCTTAATTAAAGAATTAAAAAAAAAAGTTGGCTTAAAACTCAGCATTCAAAAAATGAAAATCATGGTGTCTGGTCTTATCATTTCATGGCAAATACATGGGGGAAAATTGGAAACAGTGTCAGATTTCATTTTCTTGGGCTCCACAATTACTGTGGATGGTGACTGCAGCCACAAAATTAAAAGATGTTTTCCCTTTGGGATAAAGCTATGACAAACCTAGATAATGTATTAAAAAGCAGAGACATCACTTTGCTGAGAAAGGTCCATAGAGTCAAAGCTATGGTTTTTCCAGTAATCATGTACAGATGTGAGAACTGGACAATAAAGAAGGCTGAATGCCAAAGAATTGATTCTTTCAAACTGTGGTACTGGAGAAGACTCTTGAGAGTCCCTTGGACTGCAAGAAGATCAAACCAGTCAGTCCTAAAGGAAATCAACCCTGAATAGTTATTAGAAGGACTGATACTGAAGCTGAAGCTCCAATGCTTTGGCCAACCTAATGCTGACTCACTGGAAAAGACTCTGATCAATAGCTAGAACATGGAAGCAACCTAGATGTCCATCGACGAATGAATGGATACAGAAGCTCTGATCCATATACACAATGGAATACTACTCAGCTGTTAAAAAAAATGCAGAAGACTCAGTCCTAATGAGGTGGCTAGCTCTAGAACCTATCATAAAAAGTGAAGTAAGTCAAAAAGAGAAAGACAAATACAACATACTAACACACATATACACATATATGGAATCTAGCAGGACGGTCTTGATAACACACGCAGTAAACTCATGGAAAAACAGACAGAGCATAGACATATGGACATTGTGGGGAAGAAATAGGGAGGGGGAGGCATGGAGGGGGTAACATGGAAACCTATACTGTCATGTGTGGAAAAGATAGCTATTGTCATTGTGCTAAGGGAATAGGAGTACCTACAATCACTTGGTGTGATGGTCTGGAGGGGTGGGAGGGGGGGAACTGGGTGGGGAGAGGGTCCAGGGATATGCATATGAATGATCTGGGAACATGTTGGTGAACAACAAAACTCTGTAAAATCTTAATTAAAGAATTAAAAAAAAAAGTTGGCTTAAAACTCAGCATTCAAAAAATGAAAATCATGGTGTCTGGTCTTATCATTTCATGGCAAATACATGGGGGAAAATTGGAAACAGTGTCAGATTTCATTTTCTTGGGCTCCACAATTACTGTGGATGGTGACTGCAGCCACAAAATTAAAAGATGTTTTCCCTTTGGGATAAAGCTATGACAAACCTAGATAATGTATTAAAAAGCAGAGACATCACTTTGCTGAGAAAGGTCCATAGAGTCAAAGCTATGGTTTTTCCAGTAATCATGTACAGATGTGAGAACTGGACAATAAAGAAGGCTGAATGCCAAAGAATTGATTCTTTCAAACTGTGGTACTGGAGAAGACTCTTGAGAGTCCCTTGGACTGCAAGAAGATCAAACCAGTCAGTCCTAAAGGAAATCAACCCTGAATAGTTATTAGAAGGACTGATACTGAAGCTGAAGCTCCAATGCTTTGGCCAACCTAATGCTGACTCACTGGAAAAGACTCTGATGCTGGGAAAGATTGAGGGCAAGAGGAGAAGAGGGCAATAGAGGATGAGATGGTTGGATGGCATCACTAAGTTTGAGCAAACTCAGGGAGATCACGAAGGACAGGGAAGCCTGGTGTGCTGCAGTTCATGGGGTTGAAAAGAGTCAGACACAACTTAGTGGCTGAGCAACAACAACAACAACATGCCTGAATGGCCTTGTGGTTTTCCCTGTTTTCTTCAATTTAAGAAACTGAATTTTGCAATATGAGTTCATGATCTGAGATCCTTACTGCAAAAAAAAAAAAGAAAAAAGAAAAAATTGAAAATGAATGCCCAAGTGAAATGGATAAATTATGGTTCACTCCCATGGACAGAGGAGTCTGGTGGGCTATGGTCCATTGGGTCACAAAGAATCAGACATGACTGAAGGGACTTCCCTCCCACACACAGCCAACAGAATACTAGCCAGCAATAAAAAAGGAACTATTACATATCCACAACTACATGGATGACTCTATGAAATATGCTAAGCCAAAAAGGCCTAACACAGAAGATATGTATTATATGATCCCATCTATATAAAATTCTAGAACAAGTAAAGTTACCTGTAGAAATAAAGCACATCAGTGGCGATTTGCATGGGGCTGGAGGATAGGATAGGGAGGGTAGTAATGATGACAAAGGATATCAGAAAGTTTTCTGGCAGTTGTGCAAACATTCTATATTTGGATTCAAAATTCACTGAAAAGTAAGTAGGCTTAAAACAAGTGCTTTTTGTTATATGCAAATTATGTGAAAGTTTTAAAGAAAACTTATTTTCTATTGTTTCCAAGCTTTTGGTCTAATCACTAGAAGGCTGCAGTGCGTTTTAAGTGAGATGGGAAAACTTCTGGACCCAAGTCAGCCACCTGCAGTCAGTCCCGCTGAATGCCAAAGAATTGATTCTTTCAAACTGTGGTACTGGAGAAGACTCTTGAGAGTCCCTTGGACTGCAAGAAGATCAAACCAGTCAGTCCTAAAGGAAATCAACCCTGAATAGTTATTAGAAGGACTGATACTGAAGCTGAAGCTCCAATGCTTTGGCCAACCTAATGCTGACTCACTGGAAAAGACTCTGATGCTGGGAAAGATTGAGGGCAAGAGGAGAAGAGGGCAATAGAGGATGAGATGGTTGGATGGCATCACTAAGTTTGAGCAAACTCAGGGAGATCACGAAGGACAGGGAAGCCTGGTGTGCTGCAGTTCATGGGGTTGAAAAGAGTCAGACACAACTTAGTGGCTGAGCAACAACAACAACAACATGCCTGAATGGCCTTGTGGTTTTCCCTGTTTTCTTCAATTTAAGAAACTGAATTTTGCAATATGAGTTCATGATCTGAGATCCTTACTGCAAAAAAAAAAAAGAAAAAAGAAAAAATTGAAAATGAATGCCCAAGTGAAATGGATAAATTATGGTTCACTCCCATGGACAGAGGAGTCTGGTGGGCTATGGTCCATTGGGTCACAAAGAATCAGACATGACTGAAGGGACTTCCCTCCCACACACAGCCAACAGAATACTAGCCAGCAATAAAAAAGGAACTATTACATATCCACAACTACATGGATGACTCTATGAAATATGCTAAGCCAAAAAGGCCTAACACAGAAGATATGTATTATATGATCCCATCTATATAAAATTCTAGAACAAGTAAAGTTACCTGTAGAAATAAAGCACATCAGTGGCGATTTGCATGGGGCTGGAGGATAGGATAGGGAGGGTAGTAATGATGACAAAGGATATCAGAAAGTTTTCTGGCAGTTGTGCAAACATTCTATATTTGGATTCAAAATTCACTGAAAAGTAAGTAGGCTTAAAACAAGTGCTTTTTGTTATATGCAAATTATGTGAAAGTTTTTAAAGAAAAACTTATTTTCTATTGTTTCCAAGCTTTTGGTCTAATCACTAGAAGGCTGCAGTGCGTTTTAGTGAGATGGAAAAGTCGATGTAAGGAGGTCGGGGGAGAAAGACGGGACTTCTGCTTGAACTTCCTCCTCCAGCCGACCCAAGTCAGCCACCTGCAGTCAGTCCCTCACAGCTTCTCCCAGGCAGTCATCAATCCGGCTCTTGTTTCTCAGACACAGGCCTTTGCTTCTGGAGTGGCTCTTTCCAACAGTCGCCCAGATTTCTGGTGGCTTAGCTTGACTAAAGGTATGGATATGCATGGACATTTGAATACACAGAAGCGGGGCAGAGCATGTGATGTGGGACCCTCAACAGCCCTAAGAATACAAGGACCACCTGACAGGATGGTCTCTACTCAGCTCCAGTCACTTGTTGTAGGACTTGAGGGCTGGTCCAGGATTTTTACAAGAAAAAATCCCAAGATTCAAACATAAAAGCATAAATGTCAAGTGGGCCAATTAGACCCCATGTGTTGGGCCCAGTGACATCTGCTCTTTAACAAGGAACATTCTGGTGCATGAATCTGCTTCATATGCTATCCCCCAGCTCTCTGGGCAGCTGGGCAGAGTTCCGGGGAGCCTGTGGGCCCTAGGAGGCTCCTGCTGCCCGCCGGACAGGACCTGCTGGGAGCACGTCAGTTTCGATCTTCTCCAGAGTCCCCAGCAGCCACAAAGACAGGAAGGAGGCCATCTTCCTATAAGCCTACCTTTGCCAGCCAGACTCCCTTTCCCAAGTACGATGCAGCCCCAGTGGCCTTTAACACTCAGAAACCTGGTGGCATCTTGCCTCCTAAATGCTTGTCAGTGGCTTCCCGTTACCCACAGCAGCATCCAGTCACTAAAGGAGGTGTACGCAGTTCGTCCTCCCTCTAGAGCCTGGCACGCTCCACCTATACTCCACCTCCAGCAACTCGTAGCTGTGTTTCCTCCTTGCTGCCCTCCAGGTACACACACCCCAAGTGTCTCACCTGTGAGTCTCCCAGCCTGTTGCTCCCTCTGCTCGGAACACCTGCCCTCTAAGGCCCCTGCTCCATAAACCTGCTCCCATCCTTCTAGAGGCATGGAGTTCACTTCCCCTACTCCTAATGCACTGGGGAACCTGCCCCTGTCGCCTCTGTGATATCACCACACACCCGCCTCCCCCCTGCATTCTGATGCTGGCGTCTGTTTGCATTTCTCTGTGGCTCTGCCACGTCTGGAATTATTAGTCCATCTCAGCCACACAATTTGTGTGCCTGTTGATTATGTCTATCTTCTTTCCCAAATTGTAAATTCCTACAGGGAACCGGTTCTGTCTTATTCACTGCCCCCGGCCTGGTGCCCAGCACCTGTGTGATGCTCGAGTCTGCGACAGGACTCGAGATGGACAGGGCCTGGACGCCCACACAGGTTTCTCTCTGAGGCCCACTTGTGTTTCCAGGAGCTGGAGGAAGGAGGGATGGGAGGACAGCCCAGTGCCCCGCAGCCCCAGAGCTGTGGTTCTCAGGTGGCTGCTCCTGCGGCAAGGCTGTGAACCTCTGCCCGTGGCACTTGCCTGGGCACAGTGACAGCCGTGTTGCTTGCAGACCCTTTTTTTCTCTACCTTCCTCATTCTTGAATGTGTTTATTACACGTTCGTGCTAAAAATACGGATTAACAGAGTAAACGGTGCTTTATCACGCAGCGAGGGAGGGAAATCTCAAGGACACACCGGAGGCTGGCGCCTGCCGGCACAGGCCAGGATCGGGGATGCAGGCGAAGGCGGGGTGGGCGAGAGGACTGCGGGGCGGGTACGCTGGGCTGTGGCAGGCAAGCGCGGGGCCAGGTGTCTGGAGGCGATGCGGTCTCCCCGGGCCTGGGGGCGACGGGGCGTGGTGCCGGCGTCTCTCCGCGGGGCCCGGCGCGGCGGGCGGCGCCCCCTGGTGGCGCCCGGGAGGTGCAGCGCTGCAGCCCCCAGCGCCTGTCCCGCACCGCCTCCGGAGGAAAGGAAAGGGTGCCCTGACCACAGTAGGTTATGCCCCAGATTCCTCGTGGGAAACGGCAGGATAATTGCATCTCATTGGCCTGCGGGGACGAATGAAGGTGCCGCTCTTAGGACAGAGCCTGGGCGCTCAACGCCCCTGAGCTGTTGAACGCTGGACTACAGAAGCCCTTCTGGAATCTCGGTGTGAAGGGAATGGAGAGGAGGCTTGAGGTCAAGGAGCGTGAAACCTGCCTCGGACTTTCCCAGTGGAGCCCCAGGAAGAGCTTCTGCCTCCTATGGACTCGCTCCTCCCTCTTCTGTAAGCTAGGATCGGTGAGGTGTAATGCGGGCTGAAGTTTAAACAAATCTTGGGCCCCATCTGGGATCTTTTGAGATCACATTCCTGATTCGGTGAATGTCGAGGAGGACCTCTCTCCTAGGCACGCTGATGGATCACAAAAAGAAGCGGGTAACAACACACTGTGGACTGGATGGACGCTCCTTTAAATTGACTGCCCCGTTGTGGCCTGACTCCCAGCTCCAAGCCTGGGGTTCCAGGGCTCAAGTGAGGGGAGAGGGGAGGTGGGATGGGAAGAGGGCATAGGGCAGCTTCCACTCCCACGCTGGGCTGGGTCAGCCTCGGAGGTCTGGCCAAGAGGGGGCGCTGCGAATGGGTGGTTTCTCCAAGCTTGAGGCAAGGAGCTCCTGGGAGCTGATGCGCCCGCTGGTGTGGCTGGGGTGTGGAGGGGACTGCTCCCTGAAAGATGGCAGGGGCCACTCAGGAGTCCCGTCCCCGTGCAGACAGAGTCCAGAGGGGACCTGAGCTAGGAGGACCTTCCTGGGATGCACTGGCTGGAGTTCAGAGCCCTCTCCCGGGCCCACGGGGGTCTCTTGAAATCTAGTCCATCCTGTAAGGATGGATCAAGCCCCGTGATCTCTCAGCTGAATGAGCTCTCAGCACTTGTACCTAATTCTTGCTTCTACTCATGCGACCGTGGAGGTTAGGGACCGTATGTGCCTCGTCTTTTGTCCTCGTCTACATCAGGTACTCAGTGACTAAGTGGCAGCCGGGAGGGGCCCCTTTTCCCCATTTGCAGGACAGGACTGGTGACACAGGCCTTCCAGGGCTCGTGGAAGCTCTGGCTGAGGCTCCTGCCCTGAGGATCGGCTGGCCCTCTCTCCCTCCTTAGGGCCCTTCTCTTTGGCTCTTCAGCCTCGCCGTGTCTTTGGTCTTTTGCCCCAGCGAGTCTCTGCCTTCTTAGGAGTCCTCTCCCCCAAATTCCTCATCTTCCTCTGCCCCTACACATCTACTTCCCAAGTCAACCTTCCTCCTCATCTCTGTTTGTCTACAAACTGGCTGTAGGCTGAGCCTTGCCTGGAAACCACCTCCTCACCTTTGGGGACCCAATATTGGTGTTGCCACCTTCAGAGAATTTCTCCTGGCTGAACCCCTTCCCTAGTGCCTGAGAAGCTTGGCTTAAGTGTCCCAGGGAGCACCTAGGGCCATCCAGGTGGTGGAGGAGCCTAGCGCTTGTTCATACGTGTTGTCGTTTGTGAGCTCACAGCGGGATTCTCTTTTCCTGTCCCTGTGACACTTCGGCAGAGACTAGTTCTGGCCAAGGGGCTGGAAGTGGAGGTGAAGCGTGTAACTTCTGGGCCAGAGGATTACTTAGCAGTGCAAGACTTCCTGGACTTCCTGGCACTGCCCATCCTGTGGCTCTGTGTTATGAAATGGAGGTACCGAGCCACTGCCCTGAGAGTCACCCAGACAGTCGGTGGATTGTAGGTGAGCAACGTGCACTCCTGCTGTGTCACGTGGCTGGTAAGGTCTGCTTCCTAGCACAGCCAAGCCTATTCCGACGGAGTTTCCAGTTAAAGGAGTTTGTGAAATGAGTGAGTGGTGCTGTGAGCTGTAAAGACCTGTGTACATTCAGCTACTGTTACTGTCATCAAGCTGTGGCAGGTGCCTGGGGGCAGGGGCTTCGGCTCGCTGTGGTGACCCCTGTGTGGTGTGACAACGCCACGGCAGGGGGAGGGGCGGGTGGGTGAGTGGGCAGAGTGTGTCGTGGGAGAAAAACTTTCTCACTTATAATTTGCCAAGGGCTTGCCCACAACCTGTTTACATATTTAATCTCTGATGAAAGGTTAGAATGAATCTGCAGTTGGCAGGAGATGGACATTTCTCCTAGGTATTTAGTTCTTATGGTTGTAAAGGATAGGCTTTCTCTCTTGGATTCACAGGTTTTTTTTTTCTCTCTCTCTTTTCACACACATACACATACACAGTCCCTGTCAATCTCTCTGGAAATCTATCATATAATATTTTAATATCAGTTTGATACTGACAAGATTCTGCCCCCAGATTATCTGTTTCTCTCCATCTTTGAAAGCAGCTGGCGAAAAATCACACTGTGACTTCATTTCCTAAGCAAGACCCTGCTAACTCGTCACCTGGCTGTAGGCTGAGCCTTGCCTGGAAACCACCTCCTCACCTTTGGGGACCCAATATTGGTGTTGCCACCTTCAGAGAATTTCTCCTGGCTGAACCCCTTCCCTAGTGCCTGAGAAGCTTGGCTTAAGTGTCCCAGGGAGCACCTAGGGCCATCCAGGTGGTGGAGGAGCCTAGCGCTTGTTCATACGTGTTGTCGTTTGTGAGCTCACAGCGGGATTCTCTTTTCCTGTCCCTGTGACACTTCGGCAGAGACTAGTTCTGGCCAAGGGGCTGGAAGTGGAGGTGAAGCGTGTAACTTCTGGGCCAGAGGATTACTTAGCAGTGCAAGACTTCCTGGACTTCCTGGCACTGCCCATCCCCTGTGGCTCTGTGTTATGAAATGGAGGTACCGAGCCACTGCCCTGAGAGTCACCCAGACAGTCGGTGGATTGTAGGTGAGCAACGTGCACTCCTGCTGTGTCACGTGGCTGGTAAGGTCTGCTTCCTAGCACAGCCAAGCCTATTCCGACGGAGTTTCCAGTTAAAGGAGTTTGTGAAATGAGTGAGTGGTGCTGTGAGCTGTAAAGACCTGTGTACATTCAGCTACTGTTACTGTCATCAAGCTGTGGCAGGTGCCTGGGGGCAGGGGCTTCGGCTCGCTGTGGTGACCCCTGTGTGGTGTGACAACGCCACGGCAGGGGGAGGGGCGGGTGGGTGAGTGGGCAGAGTGTGTCGTGGGAGAAAAACTTTCTCACTTATAATTTGCCAAGGGCTTGCCCACAACCTGTTTACATATTTAATCTCTGATGAAAGGTTAGAATGAATCTGCAGTTGGCAGGAGATGGACATTTCTCCTAGGTATTTAGTTCTTATGGTTGTAAAGGATAGGCTTTCTCTCTTGGATTCACAGGTTTTTTTTTTCTCTCTCTCTCTTTTCACACACACATACACATACACAGTCCCTGTCAATCTCTCTGGAAATCTATCATATAATATTTTAATATCAGTTTGATACTGACAAGATTCTGCCCCCAGATTATCTGTTTCTCTCCATCTTTGAAAGCAGCTGGCGAAAAATCACACTGTGACTTCATTTCCTAAGCAAGACCCTGCTAACTCGTCACCAGGTGGAGGTCGGTCTGAGTGCCGCTCTTCCAAGGCCTTTTCTCTTGAAAGTTTTTTTGGTCTCTTTGTCCCTTTTCTCTGTGACTCTCTTTAAACTCCTGGTGCTATAGGCTGGACATGGCCCTTCCTAATGAACAGCTGTAATGTTCCTGTTGAATAGAAGGTGGTAAGCGAAATATCCTGTTCTCTCTACCTCAATTATCCACCTTACATAGCCCTCAGTAGACACCCCAACCTCTGTCCTGGGGGCCAGTGGACCTCCGCAGGGACAGCCTGACTCAGTAGGGGAGCTGGAGCAAACAGAGAGGGCTGGACAGCCTGGCTAGAGCCCAGGCTCGACCAGATACTATTTGCGTAAGGTTGATCACATGGTTGCTTCCTTAACTTGAGATTCCTCATCTTCAGATGGAGCCCTAAGACCAGCCTGGCTTCCAACATGAAACTATGGTAAGGATCGCCCAAAAGGGCTTTGGATCAAAACATAATTTATGGAGGTATGGCATTTAATCTTACTGCATTTCCCTCTCCTGTGCCAAGAGAGCACAAAGAAGGATGGGATAAAAAGGTTCCTGCAGACCCCTCCTTTCCTGGCTTTTTCCTCAGCCCCTGAAGGGCTGGGAGAGGCAGTGGAGCAGAGGAGGGGAGTCTTAGACTGGATGGGGTGGAGGGGCATCTTTGGGGCACATAGGACTTCAGTCTTGGGATCCAGCCTCTGCACAGTTTCCAGGCTCAGGGGAGAAACCAGGCTTCTAGGGGGCCTCAGACCGGGAAGGGACCTAAGACCCACCATGGCAGGACCCAAGGACATGCGGATGGCTCTCAGAGCCAAACCCAAGGCTGGTTGATGTTGAATTTCTAGCCAGTCAGTAGCATGAGGACCTGAAGTCAGATACATCCAATATAAAGAAATGATGTGACGCATTTTGCATTTCCAAGCTTGTAGAGGAAGAATTCCACTCTCAGGACCAGCTGAATCTAATACAAATGTGGACTCCTGCATTGTTTTACACGTCCACGAGCCCCTGCTTGGAGCCACCCAGGAAATCAGAGTGACCTTTTCCTCCTCCACTCATATTTGAGCTGATCAAGGCCTACTGTCCGTTTCTCAGTGGTCCCAGCAAACGTGGGCATCCCTAAGGCTCTGATGACCCCTCACAGGGTCTGACCACACCCACCTGAGCCTCACACAAAGGGCCTATTAAAAATGCCACTCCCGGGCCCCCTTCAGCCCCATATAAATAGCCTCTGGGGCAGGCTGGAGAGGGTTGGGAATCTGCCCTTTATTTACTTGATTTTATATTTATTTTAAAATATGTATTTTTGGGGCTGCTCCAGGTCTCAGCTGTGACATGTGGGATCTAGTTCCCTGACCCAACCCCAACCCCTGCACTGGGAGCACAGAGTCTCAGCCACTGGCCCAACAGGGAAGTCCCAGGGATCTGCATTTTAACAACAAGCTCTGTGAGAGTCCAGCACTCAAGGAAGCTTGCTAAGCTTTGCACCTGAAGGAAATGGGAAAGCAACAGAGCGGTGACACCATTCAGGTCGCCCAAAAGGGCTTTGGATCAAAACATAATTTATGGAGGTATGGCATTTAATCTTACTGCATTTCCCTCTCCTGTGCCAAGAGAGCACAAAGAAGGATGGGATAAAAAGGTTCCTGCAGACCCCTCCTTTCCTGGCTTTTTCCTCAGCCCCTGAAGGGCTGGGAGAGGCAGTGGAGCAGAGGAGGGGAGTCTTAGACTGGATGGGGTGGAGGGGCATCTTTGGGGCACATAGGACTTCAGTCTTGGGATCCAGCCTCTGCACAGTTTCCAGGCTCAGGGGAGAAACCAGGCTTCTAGGGGGCCTCAGACCGGGAAGGGACCTAAGACCCACCATGGCAGGACCCAAGGACATGCGGATGGCTCTCAGAGCCAAACCCAAGGCTGGTTGATGTTGAATTTCTAGCCAGTCAGTAGCATGAGGACCTGAAGTCAGATACATCCAATATAAAGAAATGATGTGACGCATTTTGCATTTCCAAGCTTGTAGAGGAAGAATTCCACTCTCAGGACCAGCTGAATCTAATACAAATGTGGACTCCTGCATTGTTTTACACGTCCACGAGCCCCTGCTTGGAGCCACCCAGGAAATCAGAGTGACCTTTTCCTCCTCCACTCATATTTGAGCTGATCAAGGCCTACTGTCCGTTTCTCAGTGGTCCCAGCAAACGTGGGCATCCCTAAGGCTCTGATGACCCCTCACAGGGTCTGACCACACCCACCTGAGCCTCACACAAAGGGCCTATTAAAAATGCCACTCCCGGGCCCCCTTCAGCCCCATATAAATAGCCTCTGGGGCAGGCTGGAGAGGGTTGGGAATCTGCCCTTTATTTACTTGATTTTATATTTATTTTAAAATATGTATTTTTGGGGCTGCTCCAGGTCTCAGCTGTGACATGTGGGATCTAGTTCCCTGACCCAACCCCAACCCCTGCACTGGGAGCACAGAGTCTCAGCCACTGGCCCAACAGGGAAGTCCCAGGGATCTGCATTTTAACAACAAGCTCTGTGAGAGTCCAGCACTCAAGGAAGCTTGCTAAGCTTTGCACCTGAAGGGAAATGACGGTGACACCATTACAGTTCCTGCTGAAGATCTGTTGTAGGGCAATGGTGCCGGCGGTGATCGGTAATGATTAGGATATTAGCTCTGTTTTGTACCCTGGACTTAGCTGTCTGTGTCCAACCCCACTTCTGCATATAAACTCAAGGATAGTGATAGGGATCCAAGAGCCCAGCCCTGTGGGGTCCTGACTAAAGGGACTTCACTGAAGGGACAAGAGGCACCCGCTGTGGCTCTGTAGCAGCATGATGAGTTGAGAGTAGCATTGCCTCCCACCCCACGGCCTCGGGCCCCCAGGGGAGGGGCGGGGGCCCTTCTCTGGCCGGAAGGCCCAGGTTCTGTCTACTTTCTAGCAAATACACACAACAGTGCAAATTCATAAACAAGTTCCATTATATTAATAGCAAAGTTGTCATAGAAAAAAGGATTGGGTGGGCAACCATCTTCTGGAATCTGAAGGTTGGCATTCATTGTCCATGAGCTCAGACGAAGACAAGGCCTTCAGAATTTGGTTAAATTGCAGAGAAGGACCAGGGTTAGTTGGAGAGAATCATTTTCCAAGTAGGGCCATTTAAAGGGCTGAAACTGGCCCCAGAGGTTGCACAGAGCTTCCATTCCTGAGTGAGATCTGTGGAAATAGAGCTGGTGGCCTTGGAATCAGGCTGTCTGTGCCGCTGTCTGTGACAGTGGCTTTCACAAAGCCTTCAGACTGTGGCAGTGTGGCTGCTGACATTTCCACCAAATGAAGCCTTTCTGAAGGTGTCCTCGAGAAGGGTCTTCTAAGAGCAGTGGCACACATAGATCTGCCTGTGACCATGGCCGATGTCCAGCAGCTCCAGGAGACATGGCAAGTCAGCTCCCTGTCTGGTAAAGGCCAGGAGCAGACTCAGTCAGGTGGGGCCTGGACGGTCAAGGTCCTGCTGACAATCTTGGGTTCTTGCTGTGCCTCCCTGGCCCTGCCCAGAGGGCCTGCTCTGGGAGGAGGCCTTACTGCAGATGGAGGGCGGGGAAGCTGCAGGCCCCAGCGCTGCCCAGGGATCTGCATTTTAACAACAAGCTCTGTGAGAGTCCAGCACTCAAGGAAGCTTGCTAAGCTTTGCACCTGAAGGAAATGACGGTGACACCATTACAGTTCCTGCTGAAGATCTGTTGTAGGGCAATGGTGCGGCGGTGATCGGTAATGATTAGGATATTAGCTCTGTTTTGTACCCTGGACTTAGCTGTCTGTGTCCAACCCCACTTCTGCATATAAACTCAAGGATAGTGATAGGGATCCAAGAGCCCAGCCCTGTGGGGTCCTGACTAAAGGGACTTCACTGAAGGGACAAGAGGCACCCGCTGTGGCTCTGTAGCAGCATGATGAGTTGAGAGTAGCATTGCCTCCCACCCCACGGCCTCGGGCCCCCAGGGGAGGGGCGGGGGCCCTTCTCTGGCCGGAAGGCCCAGGTTCTGTCTACTTTCTAGCAAATACACACAACAGTGCAAATTCATAAACAAGTTCCATTATATTAATAGCAAAGTTGTCATAGAAAAAAGGATTGGGTGGGCAACCATCTTCTGGAATCTGAAGGTTGGCATTCATTGTCCATGAGCTCAGACGAAGACAAGGCCTTCAGAATTTGGTTAAATTGCAGAGAAGGACCAGGGTTAGTTGGAGAATCATTTTCCAAGTAGGGCCATTTAAAGGGCTGAAACTGGCCCCAGAGGTTGCACAGAGCTTCCATTCCTGAGTGAGATCTGTGGAAATAGAGCTGGTGGCCTTGGAATCAGGCTGTCTGTGCCGCTGTCTGTGACAGTGGCTTTCACAAAGCCTTCAGACTGTGGCAGTGTGGCTGCTGACATTTCCACCAAATGAAGCCTTTCTGAAGGTGTCCTCGAGAAGGGTCTTCTAAGAGCAGTGGCACACATAGATCTGCCTGTGACCATGGCCGATGTCCAGCAGCTCCAGGAGACATGGCAAGTCAGCTCCCTGTCTGGTAAAGGCCAGGAGCAGACTCAGTCAGGTGGGGCCTGGACGGTCAAGGTCCTGCTGACAATCTTGGGTTCTTGCTGTGCCTCCCTGGCCCTGCCCAGAGGGCCTGCTCTGGGAGGAGGCCTTACTGCAGATGGAGGGCGGGGAAGCTGCAGGCCCCAGCGCTGCCCTGCACAAAGTTGGTCTCCAATAAAGAAACTCTCTGTGGATGAAAGGAGTCCTCTGTTGGCTCCTGACTCTGAGTCTCTGCCCACAGCAGCAGTGCCTCTTGGCCGAAGCTCAGGGAAGGCACCACCTCTCTGGAGGCAGTAAGAAGAGTCTGGGAACCTGTTGATAAGCACAAGTGTGCTTGAAACCAGCAAAGTCAACCTCTTGGGCCTCTCCTTTGTGGGCTGCAGGTGGTCGGGCAGCTCAGTGGCTTTTGATATTCCCTGGACTTCATCACCTGCTTTGCTGACATCTCCAACAGCCTCTCTTTACTCCATGGCCCACAGGCTAAAGTCCAGACAGGGATGCCCATGTGAAGCCACCTCATCTGCACCTGAGAAGGCTTGGTGGGGGCAGGGGTCTTCCCATCATTCTGAGATGAGTAGTCCTATCTTCCCACTGTGAAACAAAGGCTAGGCCTCATGGCCATCCACAGCCAGCCACTGGTCTTCACCACTGTGTGGCTTTCTTAGTTTGAGATGTACTCTGGGAAAGACAGATAGACCTACACAGACCCATGTACAGAAGGGGCTACAGTTAATGTGACCAGCATCTAGATGATCCGTCCCAGCTCTGGCACCTGAGCGTGGGTGACTGAGAGGACCATCTTTCTATACCTTCCAACATGGCAGCTTCCTAAGCGGCCTCTTGGGCAAGAAGTGACAATCTGAGGGCAAGCGAGCCAGCCCCTCCTGGGCTCTGTGCTTGTGCTGAACCCAGGTACAAAGCGGGCTGCAGCCAGCCGCCTCCTCCCCTAGCCTGGTTCTTGCCAGTAATAACTCTGCCCTTCCCTCCTTCCTCTGGGTAGACACCCAGACGTCTCCCCACAGAGAAACCACAGAGCTGGTGAGGGGCAGGGGTGTCTCAGTGAGCATCCCCATCATGCAGGATGAGACTTGACCTGTGGGGGCCCCACTCCATGGGCCAGGAGAGATCCAGCCCTCCCACACTGTGCCCACCAGGCCCATGTGCATCCTGGGCGGCCCTGAGAGGAGGGGACAGGAAAGGCAAATGGTGATGGGGGTCTTCTTTCTTATTTAAGAAACAAAAACGAGATGCCATGTTAGCACTAGTAAATATGGGCAGGTTGGGGGGCAGGTCGGCTCGCTCGAGCAGGGCAGCTGCCGAGGCCAAGGTCAGATGAGGCTGGCAGCCTTCTCCTGCACGTTGTACTCCTTGTTCTTCTTCACACGCCAGCTGATGAAGATGAGCAGCAACGAGCCCAGAGCCTTGTAGGCCATCTGCAGGCCCAGGTACCTGTGGGGTAGGACACAGGACCAGGGGTATGGAGGCTCTGTGGCCTCGGCCACCAAGAAGTGCAGAATCATCACAATGACCCCGGGGAATGTGTTGTCACCACTCAGGTAAGGATTTGTCCTCACCCGAGTGGCAGCCGCCTGCCTTTAATTCACAGGCTACAAGCCTCCCAGAGAGGCCTGGGGGACGTGGGAGCTCCGTGGGACTCCCAGTCCAGTGTTTCTCTGGTCACACTCCCTAGCGCCCCCCAGAGGGCCAGAGAAACAATGCAGCCCCAGCTCCCTGGGCATGTTCTGTGTCCCAGCACAGCCAGGAGAGGGTGCCTTCTCCCTGCCCTCTTGATCTGTCCTCCTCCCGGCCTTCTGTGCCACTCCCACACCATTCCCAAACCCCGTGCCATCCCCTGAAGCCCCTCTGTATGTGTGATGAGGCAGGTGGCTGGAAGGGGTGCAGAACCCGGTGGTGCTGCTGCTGGGCTCGGTCACACCTGTCCTTGGCCAGGAGCTGTAACAGCTGCCTGAGTGGTAGGAGGCTGGCCTGGCCTCACTGCTCCACAGCTATGGCCTCTCCCTTCAGCAACGCTCTTTGTCCTGCTGTTCCTCTCGAGGGCCAGTGAGGCCCACAGATTGGGGGCAGGACACGTCAGAGCAGCCTCGGGGTCTTCTTGCTTGGACGGCTCTCTGTGAGTCTGGTCAGTGATGGGCCCCGCTGTCTGCCCATGGCAGCTGCCCTCCAGTCTCTCCCTCGCGGGCCTGAGAGCCTCCCAATTGCTACTGGAGTGGCGCATCGCACAGGCCCTCACCTGTTCCGGAGAGCGTTGTTGTCATAGTAGACGCAGGCCCCTCGCCTTCCTGAGCACTTGGAGTTCCACAGGATGCAGGAGTAGTCGATGGTGAGTCCATAGAGGGCTGGAGATGGCAGCCAGGCTGGCATCACAGGAAGAGAGTTCAGAGAGCTCAGGTCACTTGGAGCTGTTGACAGAGGCACCCAGCAGAGTGGGCTGCCAGCCCTCCAGCGCCCCTTCATGGCTCACAGGCCTGAGAACAGCTTGCCTCACCCCTGAGAACCACATGACTTCGGAAAGCAGACTAGCTTTCTGTAGAGCCTGAATCACTCTTCCACTGGAGGCTCAGAAGAAAAGAGGGACCTGAGCCATCCTTCCAGGACAGTGAGGTGCAGGTGTCCCCTTGGCCCAGCTCAGACAGGCACCAGGGTGCCCACACTTAGGATTGCTGGGCTCACCAGGAGGCAAGAGGCTCTTGAGGACACTGACTCCTCAGGTCCTCACGGTAGTCCGGAGGAGGGCAAGGGGAGGAAGGTGGGCTCGGCGGGCTCACCTTGGCATAGCCAAGCAGGGTCAGGGCTGGACTTCAGAACCCTAGGTCTTGGAGGTCCGAATCCCACATTTTTCCACTAGGCCAAGTGCCCTGCTGGCTCAGACAGCACCCCCGCAATATTCCCAACAGCCTGGCTACTCAGAGCCTTTGCCCCAGGCCCCCTGAATTGCCCCGCAGCTGATAGTGAGAACTGGTTCAGTGGGGGCCATGCTCTATGGCTGCTTGGTGTCCAGGTCAGTCCGTATCCTCAGCTACAGGTCCAGACAGGAAAGGACTTGGCCAGATCCGCGCCTGGGCCAGGCCACCCTGTTTTCAGAACCATGGAGAACAGCCTCTCAGGCTCTGTTTAGGGCCTTGTGAGAAGCTACTCCTGGCAGAAAGAAAGAGGCAATCTTCTGCTTGTGGCTCTGCCTAGAACTGGGAACCATTAAGAACTAGCTGCTCTATCAGACCAGCTTTCTCCCAGATCTCCAGGTGAATGGGGCATGGAAGCTTGCCACAAGGACTAACCTTACTGAATGATGTTTCCTGAATAGAGCAGAAGTCCAGAAAATTTTTCAACTAAGTTCCAGCGGGTAATTAGAAGCTGGTCAAGTCCTTTCTTCTACCCAGAATGGAATCATTCTCAGGTGATGAATGCACCTCTCTGGCTTCGGTTTTCTCTCTGTGTGGTTTCACAGTGAGTTATCTGAGCTCAGATGAACAGAGGCAGCAGGTGGCTGCAGCCACAGGGGAGGGCTGTTTTCACAGTGGCTGGAAGAAGCAGGGCAGGGTCCTGCAGAGCCTATCTTGACTGCTGTTGATCTGGGCGGAATGTAAGGTTTCCTTCCCAGTGGAGGTTTCTGAGCAAGTTATAAATGGAAAGGCACTGTGGTGACGGCTGTGCCTTTGCCACCAGGACAGGGGAGATCTTGGTGCTTTGCGTTCTCGGTGCGTGTAACATAGGCCAGAGGAGCAGGGTCTGAAGCAGGGCTTTAGGAGCAAGTGGCCAGAGACCAAGAAATGCCACTGACGAAGCTGGCTCACTCCTCATCCCACACGCACCCGGCTTTGGTGGGAGAGGGTCCCTGCTCAGCAGGTCCGGGAGAGACATCACCCCCACACCCCATGTGATCATGGGTGTGATCATGGAAGCTGCGCCAGGGTGAAGTGCAGCCAGACTCCCAAACAACAATGCCCTGTGGCCCCCACAGGGATTTCAGCATTAAGGTCAGCAAGTGCACTTCAATCCCAACTGAAGTCTCTCCACTGAAGTCGGTATATTTCCCATGGCAGTGGGCGCCCCCGGGGTCCTTAGTCAATTCGTCCTCAATCAGCCCCTTTACTTTGTGTGCCTGTCACTGCAAGGGTCTCCATGTTAGTGCCTTGTGTTTAGTCTAGTGCCTGGAGGCATCCAGAAGGGACAGCCCAGCATGAGCCGTCTGGGAAAGGATCTGCAGTGGCTCCACACCCAGGGCGAGCTGTGTGCTTGCGCATGTCCGCAGGCCACACGTTTAGAACCAGTCCTGATCCCTGTGCACTGTGGGTGTGGGATCCTGTCCTCGCTGGGCTCTGACTGCTTGACAGCAAGCAGGGTTTGCCAGCAGAGGGCCTCGCTTGGCTGAGAGAGGTAGGACGAGTGGATTTTGTAAAATGGCAGGGAAGCCAGGGCCGGGCTCTGCTGCTGTTCTGGCTGGGACAGGAATGTGAGGGTTTGTCCCTACAGTGAATTCTTGGAGAGAGATGAAAAAATACCTGCCTTCAATGTTCTATTAGGCGTTCTCAGCTGTGTCCACTTTCCCTTCTTCTTACACAACTTCGTTTGGAATTACTGCCGTAGATGGAAATCTTTCCTAACCTCAAGTGAGGCAGAAACTGCCCATATGGGATTTGGCATTCGCTGTTGTGTTGATTACCTACAGCTTCTCTTTACGACAGAGATGAGATGGAGCTTTCCCCATCCCCACCCTGCAGCCCACAGCTCTCTGATTTCCCTTCATCTGGGGCCACCAGGAATTGGCCTCTTACCCAGCAGACGCATCAGCAAGAACTGCACTCCGATGGCGAAGGACTTTTCCTCCTGGTTCACCACACTGGAAAGGCAAACAGGAAGTCAGCAGCAGGGGCACTCAGGGCTGTGCCTTTCCCCTGTCGGCGCTGCCTGCCTCAGGACACGTCAGACCTGCCCTCCCAAGGCCTTGCCTCGGATGAAGAATCAGACCCTCTGGGGTGAGGCCCAGCCCTCGGTGGTGTCAGAAGCCCTCCAGGAGCTTTTGTGCACACTCAGGTTGGAGGACCACTGGTCTCTGTGGTTTTGGGGGCTGCCCAGAGCTCCCTTTAGAAGGCGGAGGACAGAGCACCTGGGAGCCAGCAGGACACTGAAGGCTGTGTTTATGGCAACAGGTCTGATGCGCTCCAATGGCGTTTACAGCAACGGATGCGAAGATGCGAAGTGTAACTGGGGCCGCTGGGCTGTCAGCTCCTGCGCGCAGCTGAAAGAACCCTCTACTGAGAGCCAGCTTGGTGGGCGTGCGGCTTGTGTAGCCTTGCAGGGCTCCACCCTCAGAAAGGCCCCGTGTTTGCTTTACGGCCCTGCTGCGGCTGGCTCGAAATTCTTAATATTAATAATTTTGGAACCAAGAGCCTTGCATTTCCATTTTGCATCGGGTCCTGTAAATTCTGCTGCCAGTCCTGCCCCCACCCTTCTTCCCTCTAGACAAGAAAACGACTTGGCTGAGGAAGGAGACTGAGAGAAAAGGGGGAGGCTGTCTGGAGGAGGCCTTGCCGCACCCCTGCCCTCCCGGCGGGGCATGGAGTGGAGAGGAAGGACACCTCTGTTCACGAGGTGTGGAGCCAGGAGCGGGCCAGCCAGGGCACCAGGCTTCCCTGTGTCCTGAGCACACACTCCTGAGTCAGGGGACAGCATTTGGGGCTGAAGGGGACTCAGATCTTCACACAGGTTTTGTTTACTTCCACAGCTCTGCTAGCAAACTGGAAAGGGACCTTCCTTCAGCTTCTCAGAATCCTTGCGGGGGTGAGGCAGGGGAGTGGCACCAATGGCTGGTGCCTCGAATCTCAACCAAATGGCCACCCCCTTTGCTGACACAGGTCCCTTGAATGGTCCAAGCCATAGTAGATGCTTCCATGTCTATATCCCTAGGTGGGCTCCCTGGTTTCTCAACTAAATGGGACCCATAAACCCTAAATTGGCCTCAGACAGAGATTTTGAGTCCCTTGTAATCTCTGCCATGTCAGCCCCGAATTAACACTGGCTCTCTGACCTCTCTCATGACACACTTTTGGCACGTCTCCACTCCCAGTCTGTATTTCCACGCCTGGTTGGGGGCCATGAATGATACAAATCAGGTTTGGGTCAACATCATCTTTGAGCCTTACCTTCTTCACAATACACAGCATCCATGCTTTCATCTTTCCCGGGGGATTTATCTTTAAATCATTTTGGAATACTGGGGCCTCATCTTCAATTTCACTCTAGCTCCTGACCAGACTTGAAAGGGAGAGATTATGTAACAACAGCAACAAGTCCCCCTTGTGGTTTGAATGGCACTTTCCCTCCACTTCTTCCATATCCCTGGCAAGTCCCCTGGGAGGTGATTTGACAGCAATGTCCTTCCTGATGCTCAGGAGCTTCCCTATGAAATTTCCTTCTTCTAGTCTCTCTCCTCATCATGGCTACCCACACACCTACCTCAGGATTACTGGGTCCACTGTGGTCCCCATCTGACCTGGGGTGCAAGAAGGGAACCCCACTCAGGGGCCTTGAGTGAAAGTGGGTGCTTGGGATGCATGAAGAGGGAAGGGTAGAGGAGTTGTGGCAATGGGGTCGGGACAGCAGTGTGTGCCGAGCACCCCCGCACGTCCCCGTGGAGTATGCCAGGAATGCAAGATGCCGACTGTGCACTTCCTGTGTCATCTCCCAGCATTGTGGTGACAGAGAACACACTTAAGGCATGAGGTCAGGTCATCGTGACCAGCAGCAGGCTTGATCCGTAACAGCAGTGCCTCTCCCAAGCTCAGGGCTCCTTAGCTGTGGCCAACACCACCTGCAGGTGACACACACATCTGAGGCCCCCACGTCACCCGGAAGGACATGTGGGGCACAGATAAATGATGCAGTGTAAGGTTCATGCTGCTTGCGGTCCTGTGAGCAGCAAAGTCCTTTGCCCTCAACCCAGAAGTCTCCTGGCTTCTGTCAGCATCCTTGTAAAATGGTAACAGAAAAGGAGCTTGGTAGTTTCCAAGCTGACATGTAAATATGGTAAAATCTGGAACCCTGTCTCATCTCCTAATCTTCTGGGGAAACTGGGTCATTGACACCTACCTAACTATAATAGAATAGTAGTAATAATAGTAATAATAATTTGGTTAATAGTGATAATGAATCAATATGCAGAGCAAAGCAATTTAACAATACAATCCCCGCACGAATCCTTCAAGGTTAGTATCATCAATGCCTTTTCATACATGAGGAAGGGCTGCCTGCCAGTTCTGGAAACGCAAAGGTGTGGGTTCAATCTCTGGGTGAGGAAGATCCCCTGGAGTAGGAAATGGCAACCCACTCCATTACTCTTGCCTAGAAAATTCTATGGACAGAAGAACCTGGTGGACTACCTCCATGGGATCACAAAGAGTTGGACACAACTGAGTGAGCACACACATACCTGAGGAAATTGAGACTTGGTGAGACAGGCAACACTAAAGGCATTTAGCCAGTATGTGGTAGAGCTAGGCCTTTGACCCTGGCTCCGGGCTTCCAAATTCTGTTTTTCCATTTCTGTTGCCAGAAGATATGGACAGCAGGGAGGCAGGCAGGGGAAAGTTATAGCACTTGGTTGAAACCTTATTTTCTCCTTTGCAGAGAGTGAGGTGAAAGGCGAGTCATTCCCTGTCAACACGCAGGGGCGCCCCATGCTTCTGTAACAGGACACCTCTGCCTTTACCTCCCATCTGTCTGGCCCTCCCTTCTGACCTGCCTCCCAGGACACTGGGCTTTTCTTATTGTCATCCTTTCCGTGGCCTTTATTCTGTCTCCGAAATTTCCCTAATTTTCCTTCTCCAATGTTATGCTTCCAACTGAATTCTCCCTCCTCTCAGTTCTTTCGAGACGTAAAGATATGTGAATCTACAGGTGTGGAATCAGCGTGGAGCCCAGCAGCCTTGCATGGTCACGTGGCTCAGCCCTCAGGCTCCGCCCTCCTCTCCAGGCTCCGCCCTCCTCATGCTGGATGGAGACAGAGAGGCCCTGAGACAAGGAGTGAGACTGCAGCAAGGGACTCCGTATAGGCTGGCACCAAAGCCCTGGCAGTGGCACATTCATATTAACTCTCTGTATCACCCCAAGAACGTCGCATATATGAGGACTCTGGGGGCCAGGAGAGGCAGGAGAGCTAAGGAAGCAGCGGGGCTTTAAGGGAGGGGAGCCGAGGGGAAGAGGGGCGTACTCACCGCAGCACCATCATGTAGAGGGGGTTGTGCGAGATGCAGGCTATGAGCGCTGCAAAGGAGATGAGGAAGGTGGTCGGGAGCAGGAAGTGGGCGCAGGGGATGGGGCATGGGCCTGTCTTGGCTGAAGCGGATCTCCCGCTGACGCAGCTGCAGTTCAAGTAGGTCTTGGAAGAAGACAGAGGGGAACAGGGAAAACCTGCTGTTATGATTTCGACTCCACACACTTTAAACGCCTTCTCCAGCTCTCACCCTCTGCCCTCCCTGGGACCTGGTGATGCTGAATGTGGGGACTGGAGGGGAGATGAGGTGGGGATTTCGGGTGCTCCACGGATCTTGCCTCTGACCGGTTTGCTTGGGCAACAGAAACCTCTTCACCAAAACCAGCTGTGAAGTGTGCGCTGGACTCCTCCTGCAGTCGCACCGTGAGGGTATGTGCAGGATTCCAGTGGCGGGCATGGTCCACCACAGGAGGGCCCTCCTCTGGGCCACGCCACCCGGTGCCCAGCAGTAATGGTTTTCTGTGTTTTTGTTGTTTGCTGTTTGTGTGATTATTGCCAGGACATTAAAGGAAGATAAAAATAGGAGGAGATACCAGTGGGAACACAGTGAAATCCATTGAACTTTCTGCCTGAAATTCCTCCTGTCTGTAAAGGTCTCTGTCTCAAGTCTATAAATCCATATGGCTCAACAGTGTTGTACAGCTCGCCTTGGTGGCCCTACCTGTGTTGGGTGGCTTCACTTTCCCTCTTACATCATCTGATGGACCAGCCTATGGTCCAACTACTTCAAGTGTCAAAGCAGTTATAGCGCCCAGGTTGGAACTAATGAACTGACAGGCTTCTTCCTACCAGGGATTGGAACTATGTACCTTCTTTACTGGCTGCTAGGAAGCTCACAATTAAGTTGTATACAATGTTGCTGCTACCTTCCTTGGTCTGGGTTTTTTTTTTTTTTTTTTTTTAAACATAGCATTTTCCCTTATAATTTGCTATTTTTTCTTGATGTTATGTTAATGGATTTTGCTGTTGATATGCTTGTGTTGTTATTAGAAACCTCTCAAGATTATTTCTGGAAGTAGATGAGTCAGAGGTGAGTAAATAAAGATAAGAAAACCACAGAAGCCACCACAGGCTCCTCCAAGGAGAAGGCAACTGAGAGAGCATCTTGTCCCAGTTCTTCAGCCTCCTACTGCCTGAGAACCACGCTTCTCTGTCTGCAGAGGTGGCTGCGGAGGCAGCCTTGCTTGTCCTCTCTGGGGAGATGGTTAGCCTTGCCCACACCCTCCACATGGTTTAAAGGAACAGGGCGCATCCTCTTCTTAGGGCATCCTCAGGGGAACTGCATAGATTCCCCAGTGCTCTTAGGAGAAAAAAAAGTCCAAGTTGTAAGGGTGAGCCCTGCCTGCTCCCTGGCCTAGCTGAGTGTGGCACTTCTCCACACTTCAGACCAGCCCTGGCCTTCTGTCTTTTCTCATATATCAGGTCACTCACTTACGCCCTTGGGCCCTGACTTGGATTTGCTTCACTCCCAGCTCTTCATAACATTTTCTTCCTCTGGTGTTCAGCTGTAATATCACCTCCTCAGAGGGGTCCCTAGGCATTCTTTGGCTCATTAAGTCTCTTTGTGGCATGGGTTACCTTTTAAAAACTCTCTATGCCTTTAATACAAATTCATGAAGGCAGGGATCTGGGCTGGTGACTTCCCCACTGAATCCTCAGCACCAGTGTCTGTGTCTGGTGTTCACTAGATATTTGTTGAATAACCTCACAGACAACTGGAGTTGGTTTGCTGCTGTCTGATCCGGGGAGGCAGGAGTGCTCTGAGGGCTGGCCAGAGCTTTGCCAAGTGAGCACTGGGAATGTGAGCTGTGTGAGCGGGAGGCTGTGGCCAGGAGACACCTGAGCTTGCACAGACATGCCCCAGGCTGAGGAAGCATCCTGGGTCCTAGTCCTAGATCTGCCTCTAAACAGCTGCAGTCTTCAAACCAGTTAGTTGTGTGGCCACAGCTGAGAGTGTCAAGAGGGTCAAACCACACAGCCTCCATCACGGCTTCCAGCTCTAACCTTCCAGGTCCACATCCCAGAGGCCCACTGCCCTCCATTTATCTCGGCCCATCCTTGTGACTTTGCAACACAACCAGGGCACAAGACGCTGATGTGCCCAATAAGGACCTGTCAGAGTGAGACTGGCAGGCCTCAGCAGAAGGAGTGCTCTGGCTTGCTCCTGCTTTGAGCATTGTTAGGTCTCAGGAATGTGCATTTGCTGGACATTGGCCAGTCTTGAATTGACTTTGGGCTGTAGGCATCTGATCATGAGCTGAGGGAAGGGGAGGTGGAGAGAAGGTGGGTATGGCCCAGAGGCCAGGATGCTGGGAAGGAGAGGGGTGGAGCCCTGCCCATCCCAAGTGGAGGAGCAGGCTGCCAGTGCACACACTCGACAGACTCGGGACCCCTCTGGCCCTTACCGGTTGCTTGGGGGCTGTCAAGCTGATGTTGATTTCACTGCAGCCAGCGTGGCAAGGGGAGAGGTATTCAACCCCATCATCTCCACAGACCGGGTGGAAGACAGAATCCGGGCACAAGCAGTCCTGGCGGCAGGCAAGAGGCTGTCGACGTATAGGACTTGATGTGCTGCCAGTAAAACAGGAAATGGGAATCAAACAAAACAAGACCAAAGGAAAACCTTTCCACTCAAGCCCAGTGTGACTCCCCGCCTGATGAGTGTGCTGTGCATCTCTGTTTCTCTTGGGCCAGCGCCACCAGGGAGCTGAAATCTGTCGACTGGAGCCAAGGGTAAATTTGGCCAGCGTTCGTGGTGTCTTCCTGCTTCTTCTGCCAGGAGGGGCCCAAACCCACCAACGAGTCATTGGGAACACTTTGTTGACAAATCCTCCACTGCAGAAGGGGTCAAGACAAACATCAGGACTCTGATGAGAGAGATGGCAGATGCCATGGGAAAGCCCCAGGTGATGTTCCTCTTCCCTTCTGTTTCATCTGGGCTTGGGCTAAGGCCCCTTGAGGCCATGTAGGGTCTCAATGGCTTCCGTCTCTGGGTCTGCATAGCCATTGCCCAGGTTAGGGCCTCCAACTGAGCCGGGGATTTCACTGGCTCATCGCACCAGTCTCCCGGCCCTCCATATCTGATATTCATGATCTCCTCTGGGGAGGGTTGGGTTGGAGCCAATAAATCACAGTTTGGAACTTTACTACAATAATTATTCTTAGTGCTGGCTAACAGTAAGGGGGCATCTCTCATGCTCCAGGCACTGTGCCTGAGGGCTTTTCATGCCCTGACATCATGGTTATCTACAGGGAATGATACTCCTCTTGTGGATGAGAAACCCAGAGTAACTTTCCCCAACTAGTAAAGAGCAGGACCTGGACACAGCCCTGTGCTAAACACCCATGAAAAGGGCTCTCGGCCTCTCTCAGCCCCAACCAGAGAAGACAAGTACAAACTGGGAGTGCTCTGGGGTTGGGGGAGAGCTGATTGCATCCTGACACTCCCCTCCCTCATACCCCCTGGAGACAGGAGAGGTCCTTTCAAAAAGAACAACAGAGAAACACCAAAACCGAGAAGTATGCCCGCAGCCAGCGTGGCAAGGGGAGAGGTATTCAACCCCATCATCTCCACAGACCGGGTGGAAGACAGAATCCGGGCACAAGCAGTCCTGGCGGCAGGCAAGAGGCTGTCGACGTATAGGACTTGATGTGCTGCCAGTAAAACAGGAAATGGGAATCAAACAAAACAAGACCAAAGGAAAACCTTTCCACTCAAGCCCAGTGTGACTCCCCGCCTGATGAGTGTGCTGTGCATCTCTGTTTCTCTTGGGCCAGCGCCACCAGGGAGCTGAAATCTGTCGACTGGAGCCAAGGGTAAATTTGGCCAGCGTTCGTGGTGTCTTCCTGCTTCTTCTGCCAGGAGGGGCCCAAACCCACCAACGAGTCATTGGGAACACTTTGTTGACAAATCCTCCACTGCAGAAGGGGTCAAGACAAACATCAGGACTCTGATGAGAGAGATGGCAGATGCCATGGGAAAGCCCCAGGTGATGTTCCTCTTCCTTCTGTTTCATCTGGGCTTGGGCTAAGGCCCCTTGAGGCCATGTAGGGTCTCAATGGCTTCCGTCTCTGGGTCTGCATAGCCATTGCCCAGGTTAGGGCCTCCAACTGAGCCGGGGATTTCACTGGCTCATCGCACCAGTCTCCCGGCCCTCCATATCTGATATTCATGATCTCCTCTGGGGAGGGTTGGGTTGGAGCCAATAAATCACAGTTTGGAACTTTACTACAATAATTATTCTTAGTGCTGGCTAACAGTAAGGGGGCATCTCTCATGCTCCAGGCACTGTGCCTGAGGGCTTTTCATGCCCTGACATCATGGTTATCTACAGGGAATGATACTCCTCTTGTGGATGAGAAACCCAGAGTAACTTTCCCCAACTAGTAAAGAGCAGGACCTGGACACAGCCCTGTGCTAAACACCCATGAAAAGGGCTCTCGGCCTCTCTCAGCCCCAACCAGAGAAGACAAGTACAAACTGGGAGTGCTCTGGGGTTGGGGGAGAGCTGATTGCATCCTGACACTCCCCTCCCTCATACCCCCTGGAGACAGGAGAGGTCCTTTCAAAAAGAACAACAGAGAAAACACCAAAACCGAGAAGTATGCTGCCTTCCAGTATGGCAACCTTGTTGGGCAAAATCTAAAGAGGTGTTGAAAGGTGGTTCTGAGGAGAAAAGCAAATGCTCCCTGCTTAGCACATCCCCTTGTTGGCCTCAAAGCCCTTCCTGAACATGAAGCCAGACTTAGAACTTAAAACCATGATGCTTTGTGCAAGCCCACAGGTTTCCTTTATCTGCCCTCTTCCTCACCTGCCCTCATTTTTTGAGTCTGCCATCACTTTCATTGTTCTTTTCCAAATCTTTTCAAGTCTCCGTCTCTCATCTTTCCTCAGTAGCTCAATAAGACTCTGTAATTCTAGCTGGTACAGAGCGAATGCTAAACATAGCTATTTCCTGGTTCCTCAAGCTCACAGCACTACAGGTTCATCTTGAAACCAAACAAATTAGTTTCTAGTGCTTCTTAAAAAAAAAAAAAAGAAGGAATCCTAACCCTGACTACTGGTGGCTCACTAGTACTCTTTGATTTCTTTTCATAATTTGGCACACAATTTAAGATTTGATTTTCTCAGTTGTCATATAAGAGGTAAGATCAAGAAGGAAAAAGGAGAGACGAAAATTGAAGAAGCAGGAAGGAAGATGTGGCAGCCACCTCCAGGTCGTGGTCCTAGCAAAGAAGATCTGCTCACCCTCATTCCCATTACCTGGCAGGGTAGACTTCTGCCACACGTGGGGTGGAGCAGCCCATGAAGAACAGAGGGGCACAGAGGATCATAGAGATGATGATGATGGTGGCAGCCACACGGGGGATGGTTTGCAGAGAGAAAACAAAACGCTTCATGAGGATTCCCCCAAACAGCATCCCCAAGGCCGCAGCAGGGAGGTTCACAGCACCTGTAGACAGAGAGAAGCTGCTCTGTGTGCACCAGCCTTGGCACACAGAGAAGGGGGCACTTCCTGTGGGGCTTCCTGGCTTCCTGTGGGGACACTGATATATTTAACTGCAATAGTAATAGATGACATTAAGTGAGCATTTACTGTTTTCCAGGCACATTGACAGAGCTATCTTGACAGGGAGGATTGCCTTGTCTGTGCAAAGAGTAAAGATATAAGTGGGACCCTTGCAGCCAGAGAGGGGTGGGTTGAATGAGCTCTATTAGAAAGTGCAAGTGTTAGTTCCTCAGTTGTGCCTGATTCTTTGCTCTTAGGCTATGGAGTTCTCTAGGCAAGAATACTGGAGTGGGTAGTCATTCCTTTTTCCAAGGGATCTTCCTGACCCAGGGATGGATGTCGGGTTTCCTGCATGTGGAATCAGCGTGGAGCCCAGCAGCCTTGCATGGTCACGTGGCTCAGCCCTCAGGCTCCGCCCTCCTCTCCAGGCTCCGCCCTCCTCATGCTGGATGGAGACAGAGAGGCCCTGAGACAAGGAGTGAGACTGCAGCAAGGGACTCCGTATAGGCTGGCACCAAAGCCCTGGCAGTGGCACATTCATATTAACTCTCTGTATCACCCCAAGAACGTCGCATATATGAGGACTCTGGGGGCCAGGAGAGGCAGGAGAGCTAAGGAAGCAGCGGGGCTTTAAGGGAGGGGAGCCGAGGGGAAGAGGGCGTACTCACCGCAGCACCATCATGTAGAGGGGGTTGTGCGAGATGCAGGCTATGAGCGCTGCAAAGGAGATGAGGAAGGTGGTCGGGAGCAGGAAGTGGGCGCAGGGGATGGGGCATGGGCCTGTCTTGGCTGAAGCGGATCTCCCGCTGACGCAGCTGCAGTTCAAGTAGGTCTTGGAAGAAGACAGAGGGGAACAGGGAAAACCTGCTGTTATGATTTCGACTCCACACACTTTAAACGCCTTCTCCAGCTCTCACCCTCTGCCCTCCCTGGGACCTGGTGATGCTGAATGTGGGGACTGGAGGGGAGATGAGGTGGGGATTTCGGGTGCTCCACGGATCTTGCCTCTGACCGGTTTGCTTGGGCAACAGAAACCTCTTCACCAAAACCAGCTGTGAAGTGTGCGCTGGACTCCTCCTGCAGTCGCACCGTGAGGGTATGTGCAGGATTCCAGTGGCGGGCATGGTCCACCACAGGAGGGCCCTCCTCTGGGCCACGCCACCCGGTGCCCAGCAGTAATGGTTTTCTGTGTTTTTGTTGTTTGCTGTTTGTGTGATTATTGCCAGGACATTAAAGGAAGATAAAAATAGGAGGAGATACCAGTGGGAACACAGTGAAATCCATTGAACTTTCTGCCTGAAATTCCTCCTGTCTGTAAAGGTCTCTGTCTCAAGTCTATAAATCCATATGGCTCAACAGTGTTGTACAGCTCGCCTTGGTGGCCCTACCTGTGTTGGGTGGCTTCACTTTCCCTCTTACATCATCTGATGGACCAGCCTATGGTCCAACTACTTCAAGTGTCAAAGCAGTTATAGCGCCCAGGTTGGAACTAATGAACTGACAGGCTTCTTCCTACCAGGGATTGGAACTATGTACCTTCTTTACTGGCTGCTAGGAAGCTCACAATTAAGTTGTATACAATGTTGCTGCTACCTTCCTTGGTCTGGGTTTTTTTTTTTTTTTTTTTTTAAACATAGCATTTTCCCTTATAATTTGCTATTTTTTCTTGATGTTATGTTAATGGATTTTGCTGTTGATATGCTTGTGTTGTTATTAGAAACCTCTCAAGATTATTTCTGGAAGTAGATGAGTCAGAGGTGAGTAAATAAAGATAAGAAAACCACAGAAGCCACCACAGGCTCCTCCAAGGAGAAGGCAACTGAGAGAGCATCTTGTCCCAGTTCTTCAGCCTCCTACTGCCTGAGAACCACGCTTCTCTGTCTGCAGAGGTGGCTGCGGAGGCAGCCTTGCTTGTCCTCTCTGGGGAGATGGTTAGCCTTGCCCACACCCTCCACATGGTTTAAAGGAACAGGGCGCATCCTCTTCTTAGGGCATCCTCAGGGGAACTGCATAGATTCCCCAGTGCTCTTAGGAGAAAAAAAAGTCCAAGTTGTAAGGGTGAGCCCTGCCTGCTCCCTGGCCTAGCTGAGTGTGGCACTTCTCCACACTTCAGACCAGCCCTGGCCTTCTGTCTTTTCTCATATATCAGGTCACTCACTTACGCCCTTGGGCCCTGACTTGGATTTGCTTCACTCCCAGCTCTTCATAACATTTTCTTCCTCTGGTGTTCAGCTGTAATATCACCTCCTCAGAGGGGTCCCTAGGCATTCTTTGGCTCATTAAGTCTCTTTGTGGCATGGGTTACCTTTTAAAAACTCTCTATGCCTTTAATACAAATTCATGAAGGCAGGGATCTGGGCTGGTGACTTCCCCACTGAATCCTCAGCACCAGTGTCTGTGTCTGGTGTTCACTAGATATTTGTTGAATAACCTCACAGACAACTGGAGTTGGTTTGCTGCTGTCTGATCCGGGGAGGCAGGAGTGCTCTGAGGGCTGGCCAGAGCTTTGCCAAGTGAGCACTGGGAATGTGAGCTGTGTGAGCGGGAGGCTGTGGCCAGGAGACACCTGAGCTTGCACAGACATGCCCCAGGCTGAGGAAGCATCCTGGGTCCTAGTCCTAGATCTGCCTCTAAACAGCTGCAGTCTTCAAACCAGTTAGTTGTGTGGCCACAGCTGAGAGTGTCAAGAGGGGTCAAACCACACAGCCTCCATCACGGCTTCCAGCTCTAACCTTCCAGGTCCACATCCCAGAGGCCCACTGCCCTCCATTTATCTCGGCCCATCCTTGTGACTTTGCAACACAACCAGGGCACAAGACGCTGATGTGCCCAATAAGGACCTGTCAGAGTGAGACTGGCAGGCCTCAGCAGAAGGAGTGCTCTGGCTTGCTCCTGCTTTGAGCATTGTTAGGTCTCAGGAATGTGCATTTGCTGGACATTGGCCAGTCTTGAATTGACTTTGGGCTGTAGGCATCTGATCATGAGCTGAGGGAAGGGGAGGTGGAGAGAAGGTGGGTATGGCCCAGAGGCCAGGATGCTGGGAAGGAGAGGGGTGGAGCCCTGCCCATCCCAAGTGGAGGAGCAGGCTGCCAGTGCACACACTCGACAGACTCGGGACCCCTCTGGCCCTTACCGGTTGCTTGGGGGCTGTCAAGCTGATGTTGATTTCACTGCAGCCAGCGTGGCAAGGGGAGAGGTATTCAACCCCATCATCTCCACAGACCGGGTGGAAGACAGAATCCGGGCACAAGCAGTCCTGGCGGCAGGCAAGAGGCTGTCGACGTATAGGACTTGATGTGCTGCCAGTAAAACAGGAAATGGGAATCAAACAAAACAAGACCAAAGGAAAACCTTTCCACTCAAGCCCAGTGTGACTCCCCGCCTGATGAGTGTGCTGTGCATCTCTGTTTCTCTTGGGCCAGCGCCACCAGGGAGCTGAAATCTGTCGACTGGAGCCAAGGGTAAATTTGGCCAGCGTTCGTGGTGTCTTCCTGCTTCTTCTGCCAGGAGGGGCCCAAACCCACCAACGAGTCATTGGGAACACTTTGTTGACAAATCCTCCACTGCAGAAGGGGTCAAGACAAACATCAGGACTCTGATGAGAGAGATGGCAGATGCCATGGGAAAGCCCCAGGTGATGTTCCTCTTCCCTTCTGTTTCATCTGGGCTTGGGCTAAGGCCCCTTGAGGCCATGTAGGGTCTCAATGGCTTCCGTCTCTGGGTCTGCATAGCCATTGCCCAGGTTAGGGCCTCCAACTGAGCCGGGGATTTCACTGGCTCATCGCACCAGTCTCCCGGCCCTCCATATCTGATATTCATGATCTCCTCTGGGGAGGGTTGGGTTGGAGCCAATAAATCACAGTTTGGAACTTTACTACAATAATTATTCTTAGTGCTGGCTAACAGTAAGGGGGCATCTCTCATGCTCCAGGCACTGTGCCTGAGGGCTTTTCATGCCCTGACATCATGGTTATCTACAGGGAATGATACTCCTCTTGTGGATGAGAAACCCAGAGTAACTTTCCCCAACTAGTAAAGAGCAGGACCTGGACACAGCCCTGTGCTAAACACCCATGAAAAGGGCTCTCGGCCTCTCTCAGCCCCAACCAGAGAAGACAAGTACAAACTGGGAGTGCTCTGGGGTTGGGGGAGAGCTGATTGCATCCTGACACTCCCCTCCCTCATACCCCCTGGAGACAGGAGAGGTCCTTTCAAAAAGAACAACAGAGAAAACACCAAAACCGAGAAGTATGCTGCCTTCCAGTATGGCAACCTTGTTGGGCAAAATCTAAAGAGGTGTTGAAAGGTGGTTCTGAGGAGAAAAGCAAATGCTCCCTGCTTAGCACATCCCCTTGTTGGCCTCAAAGCCCTTCCTGAACATGAAGCCAGACTTAGAACTTAAAACCATGATGCTTTGTGCAAGCCCACAGGTTTCCTTTATCTGCCCTCTTCCTCACCTGCCCTCATTTTTTGAGTCTGCCATCACTTTCATTGTTCTTTTCCAAATCTTTTCAAGTCTCCGTCTCTCATCTTTCCTCAGTAGCTCAATAAGACTCTGTAATTCTAGCTGGTACAGAGCGAATGCTAAACATAGCTATTTCCTGGTTCCTCAAGCTCACAGCACTACAGGTTCATCTTGAAACCAAACAAATTAGTTTCTAGTGCTTTTTAAAAAAAAAAAAAAAAGAAGGAATCCTAACCCTGACTACTGGTGGCTCACTAGTACTCTTTGATTTCTTTTCATAATTTGGCACACAATTTAAGATTTGATTTTCTCAGTTGTCATGTAAGAGGTAGGATCAAGAAGGAAAAGGAGAGCGAAAATTGAAGAAGCAGGAAGGAAGATGTGGCAGCCACCTCCAGGTCGTGGTCCTAGCAAAGAAGATCTGCTCACCCTCATTCCCATTACCTGGCAGGGTAGACTTCTGCCACACGTGGGGTGGAGCAGCCCATGAAGAACAGAGGGGCACAGAGGATCATAGAGATGATGATGATGGTGGCAGCCACACGGGGGATGGTTTGCAGAGAGAAAACAAAACGCTTCATGAGGATTCCCCCAAACAGCATCCCCAAGGCCGCAGCAGGGAGGTTCACAGCACCTGTAGACAGAGAGAAGCTGCTCTGTGTGCACCAGCCTTGGCACACAGAGAAGGGGGCACTTCCTGTGGGGCTTCCTGGCTTCCTGTGGGGACACTGATATATTTAACTGCAATAGTAATAGATGACATTAAGTGAGCATTTACTGTTTTCCAGGCACATTGACAGAGCTATCTTGACAGGGAGGATTGCCTTGTCTGTGCAAAGAGTAAAGATATAAGTGGGACCCTTGCAGCCAGAGAGGGGTGGGTTGAATGAGCTCTATTAGAAAGTGCAAGTGTTAGTTCCTCAGTTGTGCCTGATTCTTTGCTCTTAGGCTATGGAGTTCTCTAGGCAAGAATACTGGAGTGGGTAGTCATTCCTTTTTCCAAGGGATCTTCCTGACCCAGGGATGGATGTCGGGTTTCCTGCATGGCAGGCATATTCTTTATGGACTGAGCCGCCAGGGAAGCCCAGACAACTCTGTGCATGCATAGTCGCTTCTCTGTCCATGAGATTCTCCAGGCAAGAATGCTGGAGTGGGTTGCCATGCCCTCCTCCAGCGAATCTTCCTAGACCCACAGGGATTGAACCTGAGTCTCCTGCATCGGCTGCATTGCAGGCAGATTCTTTACCCACTGAGCCACATGGAAAGCCCCTGTTAAGCACCTTGTTAAGTGTCTTTCATTACCTGCCCATTATCGCACTGTGACCACATGGGGTTAGTGAGGCACTGGAGGTGCTTCCTGCCTGATATGCTAGTCAGAGGCGAAAGGCTAGAGGGGTGAAGTTGCAGCCAAGAGCCACATACGAGGTCAGGGGTCATGCTCTGATCACCTTGCCACATCCACATGGTCAAGTTTACTAGTGAATTTCACCCCATAATTGCCTTGGGTACTTGGTGGGATCGCATCAGTACTTTTCAACTTCAGCTGCAAAAAACACGAGTGCTGGATGCTGGGTCCTACCCTTGAGATTCTGCTGTCATTGCTCGAGGGGGGGCCTGGGCATGTGTATTTCTTAAAGCTCTCCTGGGGAACGTAAAGGGAAAGAGGTTTGAGAATCACTGCGCCCCAAATTCCTTATCCAGGTGAATGTCTTCAAGTCCTTGGAGAAGGAAAAAACCGGTGGCATTGTGCCTAGCCTTCAGTTCAATCCTCTCTCTTTCCTCATTGCTCCTGATGATGTCAGGGCCTTTGGGAGATGGTCAGGCTTCCAGCTCCTCTGACGAGGAGGAAGGAAGCCCCCAACCTCCATCCACTCCTGCCTGGAATGATAGGCACCCAAGAAATCTGCCAAAAACATTCTGGATTGCCAAACAGGAAAAATGTCCCTAAAATTCTTTCTCCTGGGCAAGAACCCTCTGGCTTCTGCCTGTGTCCAGTCTGGCAGCACCCTTCCCTGGATGAGCAGCAGGAGGAACTGCAGCAGCCCTGGGGACTCACCAATGAGGAAGTTGGCATAGGCCGCGGAGGTGCCATACTGCTTCTCCAGGAACTTGTTGAGGAAGGTGGAGAGGCCAGCAATGACGGAGGAGAAGGTGCACTGGGCCAGGACCACCAGCATGAAGAGCGGGTTCATCAGGAGCCTCAGGAAGATGCGGGGGAACCCTGTGGACAGACTTCTGTCAGGGTCGTGCCTCTGGGCAATGGTCACAGGGGTCTGCAAGCCTGGCCGCTGTCCTTCCTGTCTCCCCGGCAGTGCCTCTCTCTTCCGCAGGACAAGACCCATAGCCTGAGCTGTGAGGGCACACAGCCACTCAGGATCCACTCAACATGCTCATGACTAAATAAAGTGAGGACAATCCTGGAAGAAATCAGGTGACGGTGGTTACACTTGGCAGCCGCATCCATGTGAAGGGAGGAGAGAGGAGAATGTGGGCCAGACCATGAGAATGGGGCTCCCTCTGCCTGCATTTGGGCAGCAGTCAGCAGGGACCTAGGCAGAACCTCCTGTGAAGGGATGGGTCAGTGTTGGACCACCTGCTCTTACTGTCCCTTGCCACACCCAAAACCACATGGGCCAGGTGAACCCAGACCACCCCCACCCTAAGCCAGCCCACCCAGGAGTGCCGGGTCACTTGTTACGTTTAATGAAATCCAGCAGGGAGCTTCCTGACTTGGCCTCTTCCATCTTCCTTGCTTCATTCACCATGGCACGAGTCCTCTGAAGGCAACAAATTGGGTGAGTATTAATGGCCCAGGTTCCTTGCAGCCATCTTCTCCAGGCCCTTGATTCTTCTAGTCTTAGTGGCTCAGGGTGGGTCAGTGCTCAGCTACCCCAGACATGTGTGGAAAGTTGCCCAACACAGGCACCACCTGCACACCAGGGAGCCTGGTGCTTTGGCCGCCAGCTCAAACACATTCACACCAGGGCCTCCCCAATGTGATTTCATATCTGGGCATATTATTTCATATCTAACTGTTGGTTGATACCAAAAGGCATCTGCGTGAACCTCAGTCTTTGTCTGTCATAGCTACATGTCTCCTCTGTCCTCAGGTTCCAGGGGCTGTGGGCCTCTAGGACGTTCTGGTCTAGAATGACCTCTGTTTCCAGCTCTCTCTTTCAGTTTGCGCTATGGGATCCCTTCTTTCTTCTGGGCCCAGACTTGGGTCCTGTCCAAGGCTCTGACCTGGCTCTAAGCCTGCACTTTCTGTGTGACCCTCCTGAGTGAAATGATCTTCCACTTAGGAACTTGTCCAGGGCAGCCTGAGGCCCAGATTGGAACCACCACACAGACTCAAGGCTCCTGAGCTCAACGTTGGTAGGATCCCCAGTGGACTCATCCCCAGGCATAGGTACTCCTGTTTATTCAGTGCTTTCTCCATGACCCCGTGCCCAGCATTCCCCACGTATTGGTCCGTAATCTCTTCCTGAGATTAGGTACTCTAACTCCAGTACTTTACTATTTATTTGGCTATGCCAGGTTTTTTGTAACATGTGGGATCTTAGTTCTCAGACCAGGGATCATGGAGAGTGCAGATTCTTAGCCATGGGACCACCAGGGAAGTCCCTATCTCTGGTGTTTTTTTTTAAAGATTTATTTATTTATTTATTTATTGTGGAGGTGGGGTCGGGAGGGAGGGGAGCAGGCAGGCCACTTCTATTGGTCTTTCATTTGTCCATTTTCATCCATCTTTGTTCTTTGGCCTATGTGGGCCTCCCATCACGGTGGCCTCTGTTGTCACAGAGCACCGGCTCTGGGTGCATGCGCTCCAGAGCTCCGGCTCAGTAGTTGGACACACGGGTCCAGCCACTCTGTGGCACGTGGGATCTTCCCAGGCCAGGGATCGAACTGGCGCCCCTTGCACTGCAAGGCAGTATCCTTACCCATTGGACCACCAGGGAAGTCCCTATCTCTGATATTTTAAAGTAGGAGCAAGGAAACTTGTCTAGGATCTCTCAGCTAGTTGATAAGTAGCAGAACTGGATTTGGACTCGGGTTTATCTGACTCCAGCATCACCATGGTGCCAACCTCTGAAATCCTTCTGCAAGATAAGCTGAGCCCTCCCTGCTCCCCCTCCCCACAGTCTCTGGCTGTCCCCGCTGGCTGGATCTGGATCTCAAACACTTCATTGCCAAACATCCAGCTCTGCCTCTGGCTCTAAGCCTTGGCACAAACTTCACTCCCTCTCAACTCACGGCCGAGTACTTCTGAGAGCCCCCTCCAAGGACATCGACCCTGTCCTTGTCTCAGCTGCATCCCCCATCTCTCCCTTGGCCTCGTCTTAGCTCCAGCCTCATTCCTTCCGGACTCTCCAGTCACAACCCCACTTAGCTGCCAGGTTGTCATTCAAGTGGGCACCAGTCACAGGATCAGAACAAGATTTAGACCCTTCAGCCTAATGCCAACTCCCCCAACCAGACTTCCCCTTGCTGTTTTCCATTCTCATCTTTCCCTGATTGCTTTCTCCAACAGATATGACCTGAAGATGCATACAGGTCAGTCTGGGCAAAGCCTGCTCCACTCTCAGCCCAGCCTCACACTCTTTAGCACTAGGAATTCCGTTCTTCCTCAGTCCTTTAGGATTAGGCATGACCAGTCCTATTACATGCAAAGTCAATGGCTCCAGGTCACACAGTCAGCTTTTGTTGGCTCCTAATTCTTTATCTCACTCTAGATAAACTCAGTGTTTCCCTGAACTACATTTCCTGGAGCCCTCCTAATTCCTGAGACGCTCCCATGGTGAGAGAACACTGATGAGATCACACCTTCGGGAAATTCACAAGCACGCTCACCTCTCTAACACCTCTGAGAAGTCCTGCATCATGAACCTTGATTAGATTTCACCCAGAATTTGCTTAACTTACTGCAAGTTCTCAGCTTTATTTTCTACCCCACCTCCTTTTATACAACTCTTATAATAGGTAGAATTGTGGGTTCTCAGAAGCTTACCTCCGTTCCTCTGGGTATTGCTCGAGGAAAGAAGAAGAAGGGGAAAGAGGTGACAACCAAGCAGGCTGAGGAAATAAGCAGGCCCAGCCACCAGGCTCCAATCCATCGGGGGTCTTCAGGGCTCAAGTTAACTTGAGCTGAAGAGAAAGCACAGGACACACATATTTGTTGGATGAAGGCGTAATCTCACCTTACTCATCAACGGAAAGAGCACCTTGGTCAAGACAGCACCCTCTCTCTCTTCCCAGAGAGCAGGGGCCCCTAGGAGGATCGGTGAGGTTAACTTTACTCTGCAAGCACCATCTCTTTGGCCAGTTTCAAACTCATGCATTCGTGTTTCCAAGCCTGCACTCTTAATCACTAAATGCTACTGCCTCCCAATTTTATTAACCCTTAAGAAAGGAGACCTTGTAATCCTTAGAAGCTCAAAAAAAAAAAAAAAAAAAAAAGAAAAGAAATCCACCAACAGAATAGGCTGCTGGGTCTCTCTCTGGATGAGATGTCTTCTCCCATGCAGTCTCCCATCCACACCTAAGGATCTGCCATTGTGTTTCTCTTTGTAAAGAAACTACATGGGCACAGAGGGAGGTGTTAGAGGGGGAACACTGGCCTGGACCCTGTCCATGGGGAAGTGGGAGCTCAGTCACTAGTCCCTTTGGGCAAAGAAGAGCTAAGGCCCAACTCAGGAAGTGCCAGTGAAGGGCAAAGATGGCTTGACCCTGAGCAGACAGCTTCCCTAGCTTTGCGCTCATTTGAGGTACAGTTGCATGCCACTGAGCCCATAACATTGCAGCCTGACAGTCCCACAGATGAGTCTTTGGTCTCTGGCAACAGATTGAGTTAAGGCCTGCCCCCATTCTTTGTGAGACAGGCAGGCTCTGATCTGGGTGCTGGGCACTGGGACATGGGGGGTTATTCCTGAGGGTCTGGCGGACTTGTCTTCCAGCCACATCTGGCCCACAGGAATTTACACACCACCCACACATTCCCCATGCACTCCCTGTCTTGACTTTGTCCAGATGGGAAGGTCTTTCTCCACCAGAGAAGGCCTCTCCTACCACCAGCTGTGGAATTCCACCCACATGGGATGTAGACATACATCACCTCCCCGGGAAGCTCACCCTCATCACCTCAGGCAGGAGCACTTCTCTGGCCTTGGAACTGCCAAAGCACGTTGCCTGTCCCTCTGTTACTGTGCTGGTCCTCCCTGACATTTGGGAGGCTGGGATGGTGTAGGGCAACCTTATAACACCCACACACCCTTGTAAGATCCACCTTGGTGTCAGCTCCCTGAATAGTTAACTCGGTACATGTGCTTTTGTCTATGGATTGAATTTTCTCATCCTAAAATATACAGAGGTTTAATCCATATCACTGTGCTAATAGCTCACTCCTGTCCACCTCAGAACATATCAACCATTTTTAAACATCACGACAACTCTGTTTCACTATCATTAGCCCTGTTTTACAGATGAGGAAACTGAGGCATGGGAAGATGAAGATGCGTGCCCAAGATCACTCAGCCAGTAGAGGTGGAACCAGGATTACACACTGGTTCGCCGTTCCCTATGTCGACAGGGTTAAACCTGATGTTACACTCTTTTGGGTGGAAGATATAATCCATGCATATATTTCATATACTGCTTCTTCTTTTCCCTTAAAGAACTCCTCTCAGTTTTTTTTTTTTTTTTTTTAAACAATGAAAATCTAGACTCAAAGCATTGTAGAGTTATTTTTAATACCATTCCCTCAAAAGGCCACTGTGGTGACAAGACCTGAGGCTCGCCCAGGTCTTGAGGTTTCCCACTGCTGAACGTCTATTTTCTTAGGGAAGAAAGTGTGTTTTCTTCAGCAGCACCTACCCCTCTCTGGTTCTGGAGAGAGGAGGCACATGCTGTCTGCTCCCGGTGGTCTGAGGCCGGCTGGGGAATGTAGGTGGGAGGGGCGGCATCGGGGGTCACAGGGCCCATGAGCACTTAAAGCTTAGCTCCACCCTTGCCCTGCCTGGCTGCGGGAGGCGGCCTGGCACACGCTCACCCGTGTCCACCCTGCCGTAGTCCACGAAGATCTTCAGCATGACTGAGCCCAGCAGGTACCCGAAAGCCGGTCCAAACACGGCGATGGCAAACAGGATGGCTGGAGAGGGCAAGGAGGACAAGGGGGACTGAGAGGACTGAGGGTGGCACCCCGGCTTCTTCCCTCGTGGAGGGATTCCTGAGACATTACCCCATCCGTCCCCTGTCCCCTGTGGCATTTCCCACAGTTAAGGCCAGAGCCACCTGAGGGGTCCTGGGAAGTGCAGAGCCCAAGTTGTTTCTCCTCCAGCCAGTCTGCTTGCCTGAAGGGAAGCGGCCTCCTTTTCAGACCACGGCCCAGGCACATGCTGGGGCAACGCTCCTTGCGGTTAAGTTACAATATGGCATCCGTAACAGGAGCCTTTGGGCCACAGAGCCTTGGCTGTGGCCTGTCTAGTCTGGGCCGTGGGCCCTGAGGATTCTCGGTGTGGCTTGTTCTAAGGGAAGAACTTGGTCATCAGCTCTCCGCTTTCAGGTATGTGTTTCTCTGAGGCCACTTGTCTTACAGACAGCTCAGAAGACACGTGTGCCTGGCCAGGGCCCAGCCTGGAGAGCAGCAATAGCTACGGCTGGTCGAGGAGCTGTCCTGTGCCCAGCCTGGGCCGAGGGGTCATGCACATCCCCTCGGTTTCTCCTGTGGCCCCGGCACACAGAGACTGTGGGGCCCATCCCGCTGGTGAGGAGCTGGGGCCTGGGCAGGACCTGAACTCTTGTGTCAGAACTTTGGTGACCTCTGCATGCACCGGCAGTGCCATGTGAGGACCCGCCCTGCCCCCCACCCTGTTCAAGCCTGACTCACCAATGTACAGGGGCGAGTTGTTGGGCTCTGAGAAATCGTCCACATAGGAGATCCCAAACGGCTGGATGGGCACGGTGCCGACGCCGGCCAGCAGCTGGGCCATCACCATCAGGCCCCACATATTGCTGGTCTCCTTCTGGGAGTCCTGGGGGCTGCTCTGGCACTTGTTGGGAGGCAGATCCTTCCAGTGTTTCTGACAGAGCTCGGCCTGGAGGTGGCTACTGTTCCCTGCAACTAGAGATCCCACACCTGTCACTCCCACCCCAGTGTCCTGCTGTATCATCTGGCCTCCAGACCTGGGCTTTCTCCCAGACCCCTGGAAGCAGCTCTAGAAACAAAGGTGAGAGGAGGGAGGGAGTGGGTTCCCCGCTCTGAGGGTCCCAGCCCTCGTCCGGTGGAAGAGGCATCCTCCTCTTCTCTCTGGGTAGAGGCCGGGGGCTGGGGTCAGTCATGCCTTCCCTGGAGGCGAGGCCACCCAGCTGGGAAACGGAGAGCCAAGATCAACATTTAGGCTTGTCGGCCTTCAGCACCCATGTGGGCAGCCTCAGGTTCAGGCCTCCAAGATGTGGTTTTCAGGACAAAGCTCATCTGTCCCACAGAAGGCAGTGTCTCATCTGGCCTGGAAGGCTCCGCAGGGGCCGTGACTCCCAGAGTCCTCCCTCCTCGACAAGCCGAGCATTGGATCATGCGAGAGCCCTACTGCCAAAGGCCTTGAACACGCTTACCCAGTCTGGCAGCTCCCAAGGCTCGAGAACTTGGGATGCTGGAGGGACTTGGAGACCCTCTGATTCAAACCTCCTGCTACAGATGGGGGCGAGGCTGTAGCCACAGGAGCCAGGCTCCACCTTCTCTGAGGGCCCAGAGGCCCCCTGTGGCCCACAGACACTGGTGTCCATGGCTCTGGGGACCTGGCCAGGCTGGACTGCGTAGAGGCCGATGGAAGCCACGAACCTCACCGATCCTGCCCGCTGGGGCTCAGTTTCGCTCTTGTTTGTGGTCCTTTCAGAGAGGACAGGGCTCTGAGCTGGGCAGGGCTGAGTCCCACAGGGAGGAAACGTGAGGGCTGTGGACCAGACCTGTCCATCATGCTCGACTCTGCCCGGTGCTGTTGAGCTCCGGGAGGCTCTGGGTGGTGGAGCTGGGGAGGGGTCTGCCCTCCTCATCTCATCATCCCCTCCCTCCCCCAGACACACAGGCCTCGTCCAGCCTGGCCCCACCATCTCCTTTGCTCTTCACTGGTGCTCGTGTTGGACACGTGTGAAAACTGCCCACCTGGGGGCTCCCTCAGTGATCAGGGAGGCCAGTCCCAGGAGAAGCAATGGGGGCCAAGACGGCTGTGTGGTCAAGGTCGTCCAGACCTGGCAGCTTCTGTGTGCAGGGAGGCTGTGGACACCCAGGCCAGCGGCCAGCCCACACTTTGGTTAGTGACCCTCTCCGTCCCTTCCTCCTCTCACCCTACAAGTGTTACCCCACCTTTCTGTACAGGGTCCGGGATTTGGAGAGAATCGTTCAACCCCAGGGTTAAGTGGGAGAGAGCCTCTTAGGGGGATGCAGCCTTATTGACATGAGAAGACAGTGGTAACATCTTGCAGATTCAAAACATAACTAGTAGTGTGGAGAATATGATCTCTAATTCATAAAGCGTATGTGGTCCGATTGCATACGCAGAGGAAGACTGGAAGACGGGAGCTCTCTCTGGGTGATAGGATTGTAGTGTGTTTGCATGGGTGTGTGCTTGCCTCAGTGAACCTTCTAGTTTTTTTTTTATAATGAACACATGATACTTTTGAAAGAAAGCAACAATAAAATCTTTTAAGTTAAGAATATTCTTCATAAAAGATATACAGCCAAAATTTAACCGTCACTTGCACTTTTTATTTCTTGGTTCTATCAATAGTGCCCTGGGCCGCAGAGGTATGCATCACACCAGGGCTGAGTTTCTCGGCCACTCACCTTCCCCAACACCTCTCTTTGGTAGGGGGTTGAGCTTTCCTCTGACTTACATGCTCTACCATAGGGACCCAAGTCCTAGCGCCAGAATTTTTAAGCTTCCATTTACTTCACAGGCAGACACTGCCAAGGCTGTGACATACACTGTATCCTGCTTAGAGGCTGGCTTCCCAGGTGGCGCAATGGTCAAGAATCTGCCTGACAACGCAGGATAGGCAAGAGACGTGGGTTCAATCCCTGGGCAGGGAAGATCCCCTGGAGTAGGAAATCGTAACCTGTTCCGGTATTCTTGGACTTACCTGGTGACTCAGATGCTAAAGAATGGCCTGCAGTGCAGGAGACGCAGGTTTGATCCCTGGGTTGGGAAGATTCCCTGGAGAAGGGAATGGCAACCCACTCCAGTATTCTCACCTGGAGAATCCCATGGACAGAGGAGCCTGGCAGGCTACAGCCATGGGGTCACAAAGAGTTGGCCACAACTGAGTGACCAACACTTTAGAGGTTATAGGCCCACTTAAGTGGCTGCTTTGGGGCAGAGTTGACATTTGAACCCATGTGTGCCTGACTCAAAGTCCTGAGTGAAATCAAGTCTGAAATGGAGGCTTTGAAAAGACCCAACACAGGTTTTGCAGGGATGGAGGAACCAGGCCTGGGGAGAGTCCTCTGCTTCTCCCTAGCTCCATTCAACACACGAGGCTTCTGACCCTGTGGGTGGAGGTCCCTGACCTCCTCCTGGGGAGAGGTGTCCTGGGAAGGGCTGGCTGCTGGGCATTCTGCTGAAATCCAAGGCAAAGAGATGAAACAAACACAAAGTGTGAAGAGTGAAGAAATTGGTTTTGGTGAAAGTAGCCAAACATAAAAAGACAAGTGCGGTATGATCTAACCTGCACGTGGAATCTAAACTAGTCAAATGCACAGAGACAGAGAGCAGAATGGTGGCTGCCAGACGCCACGGGGAGGGGAGATGGGGAGGTGGTGGTGAAGAGTGTGAAGTTTAAGTTGGGTCAGAGAAGTTCTGGAGATCTGCTAGACAGCATAGTGCCAATAAATAACAATACCACACTGCCAACTCAACACTTACTAACAGGGTAGATCTTGAGTGTCCTTAACACACACACATACACACACACACAAAATAATAATAATTATTATTATTAAAGGAAACTTTGGGGTGTGATGGATATGTCTATGGCTTTGATGGTGGTGACAATTTCATGGGTATATGCTTATCCTAAAGCTCATTATGTTTTATATGTTAATATGTACAGCCTTTTACATGCTAATCACATCTCAATAAGGGCCTTTTTATAAAGAAAGAAAGATCAGTTTTAGTCCTAGGTAGCTGTGTGATCTTGAGCAAGGTTCTGAACCTCTCTGAGCTTTGATTTCCCTTTAGGCAGAGACCATAACGTGGCTAGATAGGGAGTTCCTGTACATCATTAAAGGGCTGGAAGGCTACAGTTCCAGAAAGGGGAGCAGGAATGACCAAGTTGGACCCACAGGTCTGTCAGTGTGGCTGACAGCTGTGCCCGCCCCCTTGTGGGAAGGCTGGTGTGACCCAGCAGTGCTGCACGAGCCTGACTCTCAGGACAGTCACTTTAGTCTGGAAGCACAAAACTGTAAAACGTTCCCACTGAGAAGGAGGAACACCCCTCACGGCAAGTAGGAACCTTGTTGCCAACACTGCCCCAGGTCCAGCACTCAGAAGCAGAGGGTGGAGCTGGCAGACTCATGCCTATCCCCAAGGGGAGGCCCAGAGGGCCCTGGGCGCGCAAGGCCACAGACGTTGGAGCCTGGGAGCCTGGGATTTGGGTCCTAGTCCTGAATCTGACTCTCCATATTCGTGACCTGAACTTAGAAGGACTTCAGAGGATTCCAGGGAAGGGGCCTCACAGGACACCCCAGTGGATGAGCATTTACACACGGCAGACTGTGCTTGTCTTTAGAAAAAGACCCTGCTACCCTTCCCAAGACCATATATATGGGCAAGTTGGGGAATGAGGCCAGCGCAGGCTGCCTGACCAGGGCCACCCTCTGACCCATGCTGCCGACTGGCCAGGTACAGCGGTGCGGTCACTCCGACAGTCGGCAGGCACACCCTGCTCCCCTCCCTCTGCCAGCTTTGAGCTGACCCACGTCTAAGGAACTTGTAAATAAAAAAGCTGCTGCCAAGTTCTCAAATGGGCATGTGTTTTCAGAAGATTCGGACAAATTTTGAGTAGAGTCTGTATGAGAAAACGAGCAAAGTGTGGAGCGCCCTGAACCCGTGGCTGCTGTCACTCGCACGTGTGCTTGACTGAGCTGCCTGTCTCTGGCTAGGTGCCACAGCATGCTCTCTGATTGGCTGTGGGGTGGCAGGACCCTCAGTGCACGGTGGGAAGTGATCACACCGGGGAAGAGGCGCGAGGCACGGACCCCTGCTCCCAGTGCAGCCACTGAAGGACCACCCCCGGGCCTGTCAGCTTCAGTGGACGCTGCCTCCTCACTCTCGGCTCTTCAGTCACTTCGCCCAGACGCTGCTGAGATGACTGAGACAGGCCCAGGATCTGCCCTTCTACTGCCTCCGCCTGCTCTGATGCACTCATCATCAGCGAGACAGCCCCAATATCATCCAAATACCGGTCAAATCAAAACCCAGTGACATATCACTTGAAAAAACAGAAAAGTGTTAGGCATTTCTGAGAATGCAAAATAGTGCAGCCACTGTGAAAACCAGTATAAAAGTTCTTCAATAAAAACAGAACTTCACAATAATTGAAAGCTGGGACTTGAACAGATATTTGTACACCAGTGTTCATAGCAAGATTATCCACAATAGCTAAAAGGAGGAAACGACGCAAATGTCCATCAACGGATGAGTAGATTAACATAATGTGATGCACACACGCAATGGAATATGATCGAGCCTTCTACACATGCTCCATGCAAAATGAACGAACCTTGAAGGTTTTTGCTAACTGAAATAAGCCTGACACAAAATACAAACATTGGATGATTCCATTTACATGAGGGACCTCAAATTGATAAATTCATAGAAACAGAAAGCAGAATGGTGGTTGCCAGGCAGGGGCAGGGAGGAGGAGGAAGAGGGAGTTACTGTTTTACGGGTATAGTTTCCATTGGGAAAGACGCAAACATTCTGGAGACGGATAGTGGAAATGGTTGCACAACAGTGTGAAAGTGCTTAATGCCCTGAAAGGGGCACATTAATATGGCAAATTTTATTTTATGTATACTTTACCACAATAAAAAAATATAGCCTGGTATCCACTAAGTTGGGCCTCCCAGGTGGTGCTAGTGGTAAAGAACCTGCCTACCAATGCAGGAGACATGAGACGTGGGCTTGGTCCCTGGATTGGGAAGATCCACTTGAGGAGGGCACGGCAACCCACTCCAGTATTCCTGCCTAGAAAATCCCGTGGACAGAGGAGCCTGGTGGTCCTACCATCCATGGGTTTGCAAAGAGTCAGACATGACTGAAGTGACTTAACATGCATGCACGCATTTACTGAATTGGGAGGGAAGGTGTACCAGGGAGCACATTGGCGAGACAACAAATCCAACGTTTTGGGGGAGAGGGTTTGGGAAGGATTCCTGGAGGACATGGCCTCTGCACTGAGAAGAATCAACAGGAGGAGACAGAGGGGAGAGCTCAGAGGTTCAGTGGGGTCAGTGTGCAAACCCTCCAGCATGAGGCCTGGCTGCCCCTGGAGGGCTGCTGTGCCCCACAGGGGCCTGGATTACATCCTAATGAGAACTCAGAGGGTCATGATCATGAAGAAGGGATGAACCAGTGTCCAGGGCCCCTGCGTAAAGAGTGCAGTTGACTGAGCCAAGAGCTCCCTGGCTGGAAAAATAGGTGAGACTGCGTGCTGCCTGAGAGGCGGGCAGGGAGGGCTGGCCCAGTCCACAGCTGTGAGCCTGGGGATGTTCAGCCCAGGGAGACTGTGCGCCAGATACACAAGGCCAGGCTGGCTATATGGGAGCAGGAGCCTGAGAAACAAAGGGCCAGAGAAAAAGTGCTTTTTTTAAAAGTTATTATTCTTAATTTTCCTAATTCTTTTCGTTTTGCTGAAGTCACATTTCTTAGAACATTGTTTCTGGCAAAATTATAATTTTTTTGTGGGCCATTTAGTCGTCATCCAAGATCATAAAAATGTTGACTGGCTTATTAAGTCTTTACATGGCACATTGCACTGTGCACCAGTGCCACAAACTTCCTCAGGAAACTTGACCTAAAATTCTCTGGGGATCTTTGACTGTTAAATTAGCTTTTAGAATGTCAGCTTATATGTCAGACCCTGCCTTTATTACACATGTGTATTTACAAAAGTTATCAACTGGCCCCAGTTAAATCCAAGTCTACTGAGTTTCTCTTTGACTATCCAGCATTCCAAATTGATTCTAGGTCTCCCAACAAACTCTTTTCCTATGCCACCCTAAAGGGAGCCACACCTACCCGACCAGACTCTAACACAGGGGAGAGGGAAGGAGCAGCTCCTCCACCTGGGAGCATCACCCTCAGGAAGGGAAGTGGCAGCTATCTGTCCTGGGGTCACAGTGCCCTGTACCCAGGTAGAGCAGGGTGTGGTGGGGGGGTGGACCACTTCTTCCTGGATTATTTTGAAGAAGGTGTTTGCATAAGAGACAGACAAAAGTGATCTTCCTAAGAACCCAGGCCTGGGCCTCCCTGCAGTGGGCAGACATGGCCATCTCACTCTGGTGAGCACAGTCTTCCAGAATTGAGAACATTAGGCTCTTCTCTTTAACAGAAGGCAGTGAAGAAGTGAGAAGACCTCATATCAGGACCTTTTGGCAGAACTGGGGGACTCTTCTTTCTGCCATCTAACCCCCTCTCCTCCCTGGAGTGGATTCAGGAGCTCAGCTCATGTGAAGAAGAAACAGTAGCCTTTCCCTGTTTCTCAGGCATTCTAGCAAAGGCCTGGCACCCAGATCTCTCCACTGACTTACAGAACCTCACTGTCTTCCTTCCCTGACTTGCCCACCATCAGATTCTGTGATAGAGTCAGAAAAATGCCTGCCAGTTCCAGCCACAGACTCAGGCGCTGCCTGCCTCTGCCTTCAGGGGCCTGGGAAAGGGAAGGAGGGAGGTGTGTTCACTAGCTGGCTGTCAGTCTGTTTCTCGTTTTCCGGGAGGCCCACTTCTGGAAGGCTCAAGTTTATCAGAGCACATTCTTCTTCCCATAAGACACCAGAGGTCTAGCCACGCCAGTTTTTACAGGGCTGTGAGATGCTAACTAGAAGCAGGCCAGGACCTCTCCCCTCTTCCAGCTCCCCATGCCAGCCCAGCTGCACACCAGTCAGCCCTCTGACTCATCCCTCGATTTACATACACAGAATTTCATGTGAGCCTAATTCCTCAGGAAACTTGACCTAAAATTCTCTGGGGATCTTTGACTGTTAAATTAGCTTTTAGAATGTCAGCTTATATGTCAGACCCTGCCTTTATTACACATGTGTATTTACAAAAGTTATCAACTGGCCCCAGTTAAATCCAAGTCTACTGAGTTTCTCTTTGACTATCCAGCATTCCAAATTGATTCTAGGTCTCCCAACAAACTCTTTTCCTATGCCACCCTAAAGGGAGCCACACCTACCCGACCAGACTCTAACACAGGGGAGAGGGAAGGAGCAGCTCCTCCACCTGGGAGCATCACCCTCAGGAAGGGAAGTGGCAGCTATCTGTCCTGGGGTCACAGTGCCCTGTACCCAGGTAGAGCAGGGTGTGGTGGGGGGGTGGACCACTTCTTCCTGGATTATTTTGAAGAAGGTGTTTGCATAAGAGACAGACAAAAGTGATCTTCCTAAGAACCCAGGCCTGGGCCTCCCTGCAGTGGGCAGACATGGCCATCTCACTCTGGTGAGCACAGTCTTCCAGAATTGAGAACATTAGGCTCTTCTCTTTAACAGAAGGCAGTGAAGAAGTGAGAAGACCTCATATCAGGACCTTTTGGCAGAACTGGGGGACTCTTCTTTCTGCCATCTAACCCCCTCTCCTCCCTGGAGTGGATTCAGGAGCTCAGCTCATGTGAAGAAGAAACAGTAGCCTTTCCCTGTTTCTCAGGCATTCTAGCAAAGGCCTGGCACCCAGATCTCTCCACTGACTTACAGAACCTCACTGTCTTCCTTCCCTGACTTGCCCACCATCAGATTCTGTGATAGAGTCAGAAAAATGCCTGCCAGTTCCAGCCACAGACTCAGGCGCTGCCTGCCTCTGCCTTCAGGGGCCTGGGAAAGGGAAGGAGGGAGGTGTGTTCACTAGCTGGCTGTCAGTCTGTTTCTCGTTTTCCGGGAGGCCCACTTCTGGAAGGCTCAAGTTTATCAGAGCACATTCTTCTTCCCATAAGACACCAGAGGTCTAGCCACGCCAGTTTTTACAGGGCTGTGAGATGCTAACTAGAAGCAGGCCAGGACCTCTCCCCTCTTCCAGCTCCCCATGCCAGCCCAGCTGCACACCAGTCAGCCCTCTGACTCATCCCTCGATTTACATACACAGAATTTCAGCTCTAATTTCTGAATCCCTCCTCTAGTTTGGAAAGAGGGGATGTGGCGGCAGAAAGGGCTACCTCCCTGGGATGGGAGCCATGGAGATGGGCAGATCTAGGCAGACCTTTCCATTGTTTAAGGGCACCCATTCCAGGGGCAGCCAGGCTGAGGCCAGTGGGCTGTCAAAGGGCTCACAAGGGTCTCTATGACCCCTTGGGTGTGAGAGAGTACTGGAAGGGTTGAGCCACACAGGAAGGACATGGTGAGCTGACTTCCCTTTGACTAATCCTTCTTGTCTTTTCTAGAGGAAAGAGAGAGTTCTGCCAGGAAATGGGAGGGTGGCACCTTGAGACCCACCCATTACCTCCCTGCTCAGAAGGGGACACTGCTCGTAAGTGAGTAGGCGGTTAGCAAGACCCAAACCTCAGAAGCAACCAGAAGAGGACAATAGGGAAAGGCAGCGGCGCTTCCGGAGAGTTTTCTGGAAGCATGGCCAAGGTACCAAGCCTTGTCGGGTTATCAGCAAACTCCTGGAACCTCATTCAGTATATTCTACTCTGAAGGGCCTATTTCCTCATCCTCCTAAATTCAGCTATTGAAGAGTTCTTCCTGAAACTCTGGCAACACTCACTGGCAGGCCTGGAACAGGTTGACCAGAACTCACATGATTGAGATCTCCAAATCATTTATAAAGTGACTTGTTTGTAGAGCAGAACAAGGGGTAAGGGACAAGAGTCCCTTGTCAGTCCATCACGCTTCATGGCAACATGTTCTCTTGCAACTAGACTAGGCCTCCACTTGGACAATCATTCCTATGGGCATGCACTTTCTGACTTTACTCTGGGGAATCTAAGAGAACATATTCTTCTGCACCGGCAGAAACCAACAGAGTTGGGGTTGACAGTCTGGGTCACATGGAGGAGCAGTATTTTGAAGTCAGACAGACCTGATTCAAATGGGAACTCTCAGAACCTTAGTCTCATCTCCAAAGCAGATATAGATATTAATGCCTACTTTGTTATATTCTTACTGAGATTAAAAGGAACAATGTCATGATCTAGGATACAGTGATCATTGAATAACATTAATTTTTATCCGAGATTTCAGGTCAAAAACTGAGAAATTTAAACAGATGAGAGAGATGGCAGACCTCTTGAGACAGCCATTACTGCCCAGGTTTTTAAGACTTGGGACTGGGTCCAGAAACTAGAGACAAATAAGATCCGCGCTGGTCACTAGTAATGAATGGATATGATAAGAGAGCTGAGGGTGAGTGGGGTGTTTGCAAGTATTCACACCCTTGCAGGAGGAGAGTGAGCTTAGGTGAGTGGAAGAAGAGGCTTCCTTTGCTCTGCTCTCAAGACTGAGTTCCAGGATGGAGACACCCCTTCCCACACAGTCCCCCAGCACTAGAGGGGCCATGGGGAAATGCCCTGTGGCCAGTAAGCTCAGGCAGGTCCACTGTGCACACTGCGACAGGCTGGACACGGTGCTGCTGACGTGGTGCCCCCGCCCCTCTCACACCCTCCCCTGCACACCTGCCTGCTCCCGAGGAACTGCCACCAGGAAACGGGCATCGCTGGGCTCAGGTTGGCATCAGAACTGTTTCTTAGTGGATAGGAGGGAAAGAAGACACACCTGAAGGAACAGGATGACTGCTCAGAGCCATTTAATTTTCATTTTCAAAGAGAATGTGTGCTTAATTTGCACCCTTCCAACTGGGAGTGAAGCAGACCTTATTGTTCACAGACTTATTAACAGGCTGATGAGGAGCAATTGGAAGAGGGAAAAAGGGATTAGCTGAGCCAACATGAGTTCATCAAGAGTCAGTCATGCCAAACCAACCTCATTTCCTTTGTTAATGGAACTCCCAGGCCGTCAGGAAGCTGTAACACGGTGTCACTGGACTGAAGGAAGCCTTTTGACAAAGCCTGTCATGATACCCTGACCGATGCCCAGATCAGAAGCAACGTGTGACTGAGAGTCCTCTGGGGAGAACTGTTGAAAGCGTGCCTCGTGCCGGTGTGCACAGGCCCAGGGGGACCTGAAGACGGCAGCCCGTGGATGCATCGTGCAACCCCGCTGTCCCAGCTCTGCGCACTGCTGAGAAGAGCTGACATGTGTGTGAATGTTGTGACTGGCAAGAGGCTGGTAGCAATGGCTGGTAGCACAGCCCAAAGGCCGAAAAATTCAAAATTAGACCCAAGGTTATGAGAAGGGGCTCCAACCGAAGGGACTGAATCTCAGGGGGATGCCTGAGCAGCTTACGAACAGCACAATGGTTTCTCAAAGCTCTGGAGGCAGGAAGTTCAAAATCAGGGTGCCAGTGTGCTGGGGTTCTGATGGGAGCCAGACTGCTAACGTCCTGTTTCATCCTCACCGCTGGAAAGAGTCAGCCAGCTCTCTGGCCTCTCCCACAGGGGCACGATCCCACCAGGGGGCTCCACTTCCATGAGCTCTCTGCCTCCAAACACGGGAGTTCTTTTTGCTGCTTCCCTGGCTTAGATCTCTGAGCCTCAGACAGACGCCAATTCAGCTCTGAGTCCTGAAGGGTCCTTTTGTTCCCTTGGAAAGAGCAGGAACTCCTGCCAGTGTCCTCTGGGGTCCCCAGAGTCCAATGGCAGGAGGCAGCAGTGGTTTCTTCAAATCATAGTGCTTCGGGGGACAAGGGCTGGCATCCTGCTTCTGTGGGTCCATTGCCCCAACAGTTTTCCTGGGGTAACCACAGCCACTGGAACAGTAGGTGTGGACTCTCCCCAGGAGACCCGGCCCCCTGTTGGTGGGCTCAGGACACACAGTCTGCCAGGGGTCTCAAGGTGCCCTCTCCCGAGAGGAGCAGGACCTAGGGTGCAGCCTGGCTCCTGAGCATCCCTGCCCTCCCTCCAGACCCAAGCAGGCCTGCACCCCCCGCCTCATCCCTGAGCAAGGAAAGTGAGGACCAAGCCTCCAGGTGAGGCGGAGTCTCTACTGGGCCCGAACCGGAGACCCAGGAGAACCGGAGGGGTCGTGACTCCCACACGACAGAGGCAAGAGATCTCTGTCAGCTGCCAGGGCTGTGGCCCCGAGAGGCCCATCCTCCGTGGCCCCAGCTCCTTCCCTGGCCGTCCCCTGACATGCAGCACAGCAGCCTGGTGTTTTCTGTCGTTTCTCCACACGCATGTCTCTTCCTTCCTACACTGTGTATTGAAAATGTGTTCCACATCAAGTCTCATTAGCTTAGTTATGCTCATCTGCTCAGCGCTATTTTCCTCCCAGTTGACTTAATAACACCCATGTGTTTTGTGACTTACCCCCTCCCCCCTTGCTGTTTCTCTTCCATTTCAGGTTAAATAGAGCCAACTGGCCAGGCTGTGCAACCGTTGACCCACTCACCCCCCAAAACACACACACACTACCCCCTACTTCCACCTCTGCCAGGCTGCTCACCCACATCCTCGCCTGCACCTTCACAGACCCCACACTCTCCACACCTCATGCACACACGCCACACATGACCTTCTTCCCCCATGCACCCACCCTTTGCACTCACAGCCACCTCCCTGCCACAGAGAAAGGCCTCCCCCCACACACCCACACATTCACCCCACAAACACTCTCCCTCCCGACCATGGTTCTGAGCATGTCCCTCTCACACCATGACTAGGTGCTGCCCTTAGAACGGCCCTGAGCTCAGGGTCCCTGGGCAGTTCCCTCGGTGGAAGGACCCTGCATGGCTCCAGAGTTCAGTGCAGTGAGTTCTGCTCCGGGTCTGCGTGTCCTCCAGCGAAGAAGGGGCTCAGTCACCCATGAGCCTAAGGGTCACTCTCCTGCCCAGGGCCACTTCTGATGAAGTGTGGGTGAGGTGCTGGCAACTTCACAAATAAAGGACTAGAAAGTGACTCTTCCTTTTCTTTTCTTGACTGCTCCCAAAATACCATCTGACTACCCCAACCCCGCTGCTCCCACAGGAAACCCCTCCCGTGTGCGTCTATTGTCTGCGAGGAGCTGGCCTCCCCCTGGCTGTGGCTCAGGACCTCTCCCAGGTTACACCTGCTCCTCCAGACACTGGTTTCCGAAGACCCTTCTCCTGTCTCCTGGGAGAAGTGGTCTCCTGTTGGCCAGTCTCCAACCCATCCAAACCTCTCCGTGACTTCCAGAAGTGGTCTTAGAGGCTTTGGCTGAGTGGCTAGTCTTTTCTCTGAAGGCGCCAGGCATATTTCCGGACCCCACTGACATTTAGAAAATCTAAACATTCAAAAATATCTGCATGGCCTTTTTAGAATTAGCAATTAGTTGTTAAAGGTCTCTGTGATTTCGTCTCTGATTTTTTTTCCCCTGAAACACATACTTCTCATTTCCCATGTCAGTTTCTGGAGCGGCTCTGCTCCAAAGGGAGAGAGTCAGCAGTCAACACGTGATAATAGGTCCAGGGGTCACGGCTGATGAATAGGAGATTTTGAATAGCACATCAGGGGCAGGCAAAGAGAAATGTGCTGAACAGCTAACATGCGCCAAGCACTTTACCTACACTGATTCTAATTTTTGCCCTTAGAACATGCTGAAAGATGGAGATATTCTTGTTCCCACTTTACAGATAAAGAAACAGATTCAGAAAGGTGAACAGTAGCTTGCCTGAGAATTAGCACCTACATGGCTGAGCTGGGATTTGAATGTCTATGCTCTCTCTACCCCTTACCAGGTGCCTCCAACTTAAGGGTCTGGGGATGGAGCAGAATAGCAGCCTAAGCTTGCCCCAAGAGAAATCCTATGGCCTCACATGTGAAGGTGCAGCAAGGACTGTGCCCAGGGAGGGGCTCTGCTCTGGCTAGAGCAGAGGACAGAGGAACGGTGAGGACCAGGGAGAAGTTGCCTTCAGATGCCCCTAGGATGCCCAGCCCACTGTCTGTGAGCTGTCAGACTCTCTGTAGGAAGCAGGCGCTTCCTCATTGGGAACCCTAGTTTACCCAAAATAATACACTCATTGTCCCCACCGCCACGGGTTATGAAAGCTTCTGCTTAATTGTTGCTGCCTGTGCCAGCCACTCCACTAAACCTCACATCCTCAGCCCTTGCAGCCTGGTGAGGGAGGCTCCATTTTATGCAGGGAGGAACTGAGACTTAGCTGCGGAGGAAGTGGCCCAGGGCCATGCTGTTAAGGGGTCTCAAAGTCTAGCTTTGGGCCCAGGACTGTCCAGCGACATGACACCATTCAGGGTGTTGCACTTAATGAAATTCAATGTTTGTTATTGATGACTGCATAATTTAAAACGTAAGTTCCAATAGGAATACATTTGAAGAGTCGTACTTCAAACTTTTCTCACAAAGTGAGACTTTATGAATATTTTTGTTTGTACATGCTAGCAGAGTACTTGCCCTCACTGCCCTGGCTCCCACAGCCTCAGCTAGGTCCGCTTAGTTGTTAAAGGTCTCTGTGATTTCGTCTCTGATTTTTTTTCCCCTGAAACACATACTTCTCATTTCCCATGTCAGTTTCTGGAGCGGCTCTGCTCCAAAGGGAGAGAGTCAGCAGTCAACACGTGATAATAGGTCCAGGGGTCACGGCTGATGAATAGGAGATTTTGAATAGCACATCAGGGGCAGGCAAAGAGAAATGTGCTGAACAGCTAACATGCGCCAAGCACTTTACCTACACTGATTCTAATTTTTGCCCTTAGAACATGCTGAAAGATGGAGATATTCTTGTTCCCACTTTACAGATAAAGAAACAGATTCAGAAAGGTGAACAGTAGCTTGCCTGAGAATTAGCACCTACATGGCTGAGCTGGGATTTGAATGTCTATGCTCTCTCTACCCCTTACCAGGTGCCTCCAACTTAAGGGTCTGGGGATGGAGCAGAATAGCAGCCTAAGCTTGCCCCAAGAGAAATCCTATGGCCTCACATGTGAAGGTGCAGCAAGGACTGTGCCCAGGGAGGGGCTCTGCTCTGGCTAGAGCAGAGGACAGAGGAACGGTGAGGACCAGGGAGAAGTTGCCTTCAGATGCCCCTAGGATGCCCAGCCCACTGTCTGTGAGCTGTCAGACTCTCTGTAGGAAGCAGGCGCTTCCTCATTGGGAACCCTAGTTTACCCAAAATAATACACTCATTGTCCCCACCGCCACGGGTTATGAAAGCTTCTGCTTAATTGTTGCTGCCTGTGCCAGCCACTCCACTAAACCTCACATCCTCAGCCCTTGCAGCCTGGTGAGGGAGGCTCCATTTTATGCAGGGAGGAACTGAGACTTAGCTGCGGAGGAAGTGGCCCAGGGCCATGCTGTTAAGGGGTCTCAAAGTCTAGCTTTGGGCCCAGGACTGTCCAGCGACATGACACCATTCAGGGTGTTGCACTTAATGAAATTCAATGTTTGTTATTGATGACTGCATAATTTAAAACGTAAGTTCCAATAGGAATACATTTGAAGAGTCGTACTTCAAACTTTTCTCACAAAGTGAGACTTTATGAATATTTTTGTTTGTACATGCTAGCAGAGTACTTGCCCTCACTGCCCTGGCTCCCACAGCCTCAGCTAGGTCCGCAGATGTGACTGCTGGGCCAAAGTACTCCTTATCCCGACCTTTTGGCAATGGGAAGATGCCCCAAAGGTAGCCCAGCCCTGAGCACTTCCAGCTGCTGCTCTGATCCCAGCCAGCGTGAGGGAGACTGTGCCCTATTGTTGCAAATAGAATTTACACAAACAAACAAACAAAACAGAGGCTCACTCTCCTGGTCAGCAGTTCCACCCTGCAGGCTGAGGCGAGTCCTGTTCTTTCCTCTCTCCCTGGAGCATCAAGTTGGAGTGTTGGCCTCCAGCAGGAAGGATGGTGGTGGAAAGGACCCAAGCCTCCTGATCATCCCTAACAAGGAGCTGAGCTGCTGCTTTCAGAGCCCAGCCTGTCTCCAATCACCCTCTGTGTGAAGCAAAAGCTCTTGGTATGCGGCCCAGCCTGGGGGAGGCTGGGAGAGGCTGGGAGAGGCTGCCCTAGGCTAGGCAGGCCTCAGTGTGTGTGGCGTCTGGCAGGAAGCCCTCTCTGCAGCCTGGCCCCAGTGCCCCAGGCTCCCCTGTGACTTCATTAGCCCAGTCTTCATGCTGACAGGGAAAGGCTGGGACCGTGTGTTGAAGAGGGTGTGGTACTTGGCTTTCTGAAGTGACCAGCAAATCCTGACTCTCCTTCAGAGCTGGCCTCAGACCCCTTGTCTAGATTGAAGGGGAGAAAGAAAGAGCTTAGACCCCTAGACTTGGGTCTGTCTTCCTCTTGGGCCTACTTGAAGCAAGACGCAGGCTTAAATAGTCCACATAGGTCCAAGGCCCCAGTGAATGTATGAGAAATGGCTCACTGGTGACTGCCATGAAGGTAGGGAGAAGGGTCCCCTGGCCAGACTCACCGAGCAGTTCATCGTTAGAGGAGGCTACAGCCACCAGCCTCCCCACTGTGGGTCTCACAGCCGGCAAAAGACTCCCACCAGCACTGTGAGGGATTCATCTCTCGGATCTGACCTGCACATATGACTAGCAATAAGCCTGGTATTCAAGCAAACAAGAATCAGTAATCCACACAACCCACCGCTGGGTGGCCCCTCTATCCTCAGGCATCCTCAACTCCAATATGGTGGACCAAGAAAGAGCATTTAGGGACTGGGCCTCTTACTGAGTGCTCCTCAGAAAACCACTGCAGCGTACCACGTCCCTCAAAACAAGTGTGGATTTATCCCAAGCTAATATATTCTCCTACAGTTAGCTCCAGTGGTGTTCCCAGGGTGTCAAGTAAATGCAAATATAAAGCCACTCTTGGGGCTATTTCCTACCCAGACCACATAAAATTTCCACAGGGGAAAATATCCCTACTATCAATGACCCCACCGTCAAGCATTACATAACAGAAAGGAAACACTCCTCCATGAACAAGAGTGAGCACAGAATGTGGGAGGATCAGCATTCTCAAAATCTGTGCTAATAAAACAATCTGAAAGGGACTATAAAAATTAATACATTTAACATAATTGAAGAAACTAAAATGAAAATAGAAATCATAAGGGAATACCAAGAAATGATGAACACAGGACAGATTTGAAAGAAAAAAAAAAATACTATTTGAAAGCAAAGCTAAAGGATGCACTTCAGGAAAAATGATGCTATATCAGTAAGTGTGGGTGAACTGCAAGAAGTAATGATGAGCAAAGAAACCAGTAAGCCTGTGGGTAAATGGAAATAAGTACTGAATTATTTATAAATAACAGCTATAGTAATAATCACTAAGGTTAAAAACAGGCAAAGCTGGGCTTCCCCTGGTGGTCCAGTGGGTAAGGACACCACCTTGCAGTGCAAGGGGAGCCGGTACAATCCCTGGCCTGGGAAGATCCCACGTGCCGCAGAGCGGCTGGATCGATGTGTCCAATCACCGAGCCGGAGCTCTGGAGCGCATGCACCCAGAGCCAGCGCACTGCAACGACAGACGCCATCGCGATGGGAGGCCCCACACGGGTCAAAGAATAAAACAGAGAAATGAAAGACCAATGGAAGTGCCCCACCCGCTCCCCTCCCTCCCCAACCCGACCCCCGCCCAAAATAAATAAATAACAAAAAAAAAAAAACAGGCAAAGCTAAAATACTAGTCAACAATAACATTGAAGATGGGGAAGGATGGTGAGCATCCAAACATCCCAGGATCCTATTTTGTTCCATTGGAGAATAGAGATAGCCATCAGTAGCTGTTGTTTTCCAGTCACTAAGTCGTCTAACTTTGCAACCCCATGGACTGTAGCCCAACAGGTTCCTTTGCCCATGGGATTTTCCAGGCAAGAATTCTGAAGTGGGTTGCCATTTCCTTCTTCAGGGGATTTTCCTGACCCAGGGATGGAACCCATGTCTCCTGCTTTGGCAGGCGGATTCTTTACCACTGAGCTATCTGGAAAGCCCATTCATCAGCTGTAAAGTTCGCTAAATCATGGTTCATTGCTAAAATGTACGGGTAATGGTGATGCATATTGTGTTCATAGATTGGAAGACTCAATGTCAATTACCTACAAATTAACCTATGAATTTAATACATGTCTAATCAAAATTCCAGAAAGATTTTTTTAACATATAGATAAGCTGGTTATAAAATTTACATGGAATGACAGTGAATAAGAATAGATAAAACAATTCTGACAAAGAAGAATAATGTTAAAGGAACCACACTATCCAATTTTCAGACTTCATTATAAAGTAATCAAGACGGTGTGACCCAGTCAAAGGAATAGACACAGACTAATGGAAGAGAAGACAAAGTCTAGAAATAGACCCATATCAATATGTTCAACTGAGGGCTTCCCTGGTGGCTCAGTGGTAATGAATCGACCTGCCAGTGCAGGAGACACGGGGTCAATCCCTGGTCCTGGAAGATCCCACATGCTGTGAGGCAACTAAGGCTGAGCACCATGACCACTAAGCCTGTGCTCTAGAGCCCAGGGGCCACAGCTACTGAACACCCATGCCACAGCTACTGAAGCCTGCACACCTCAGAGTCCATGCTCTGCAACAAGAGAAGTCACCACCATGAGAAGCCTGCCCGCCACAACTTCACAGTAGCCCTCACTCACTGCAACTAGAGAAAGCCCACACAACAAGGAAGACCCAGTAGGGTGAAAAATAAATAAATGAAATCATTAAAAATATGTATGTCCAATTGATTTTTGATAATAATGCAATAATATTTAATGGGGAAGAGAGTTTTTGACAAACGATACTTAAAGGATTTAGCATCTATATGCAACACGAAGAAGAGCCTTATAAGAAACTAACTCAAAATGTATATGTGAAACTATGAAACTTATAAAACCACATGGCAGAAAATTTCCCTGACTTGGAATTTAGCAAAAAATTCTGAAATGTGCACCAAAACCACAGGAGGATTGAGTGGGTGCCTCACAAAGTTGGTGCGGAAGAATCTGGGCAATGACTGCCTCTCAACTCTGCTGTCCTCTTCCACCAGAAAGTTCCCTTGGCTTGTCATCCCAGAGTGTATCTGAAAGTCAGAACATACAGAACTAGGTACCCTCATTCCCTCGAAGCAGGAACAGGAGGTCACTTACCCACGACAGGGGAGTAGTCGTAATTCTCTGAGAGGAAGTGTGGGAGGGTGAGGACGAAGGCGCCCGAAGCTAGGAGGAGACCCCCAATGCCGATCAGCCTCGGACGGTGCACCCGGCTTCCAAAGTAGCTGACGAAGATGATGAGGATGGCATTGCTGATCTGCAGAGAGAGAGAGCAAAGGAGCCAAGTGAAACCAGAGGTTCACCCACAGAGTGGACCTGACTCACGACTGAGAGGCAGGAAAGCTGCCTGGAGTCACCTAAGGGCCCACATGGAGTTGTGGTGCCAGCTTTACCGGGAGAGCCTTACAGGGGGCCAAGCATGTAGTTTCAGCTTTTTCCCATTGTCAGAAACCCTCCCAGCCTCAGCATTCCAGATCCAGACCAAAGGAAATATCTAGAGACCATAGGAAGTTCAACCATCTTAGGACCAAACCTTTTGGGGCCAAATTCAAGAAAGCCTCCTACTCTGGTTGGCTCCTAGGCAGAGTAGATGTTCCCTAAGGACTCTGGCCTCACAGTCAGAATAACCACCAAGCAACTAGCTTGTTTCAGCATGCAGCAAGACATTTTGCAGATGGGGCTCAGAATATTAAGCAACTTGCCAGGCCCATGAGGTCAGGAGGTGATTCAAACCAGGACTGCCTGAGCTTAAAGTGCCTTGTCTTAACTGCACTTATCTACTGCCCCTTGAAGAAATGGGTTTCTTCCCAGCAGCTCTACTCCTAATCAGCCCTGGCTTTACCTAGGTTAGTTTTCACTTCTGTGAATGAAGGATAAGGATTAAAGAGTCCCGAGTCCCTTCCCAACTGGAAACAGCAGCAACTCATGTCTTGTTGCTCCCCAGAATGTGTGCTCTCAGGTCCACTGAAGAGGGGAACCAAATGCCCCAGCTTGGGGAGCAGGCTCTTTTTTTTTTTTTTTTAAGATTTATTTATTTATTTATTTTGGTGGGGGTGGGGTGGGGAGGGAGGGGAGCGGGCGGGCCACTTCTATTGGTCTTTCATTTCTCTATTTTCATCTATCTTTGTTCTTTGGCCCGTGTGGGCCTCCCATCACGGTGGCCTCTGTTGTTGCAGAGCACCAGCTCTGGGCACACACGCTCCAGAGCTTCGGCTTGGTAATTGGACATATTGGTCCAGCTGCTCCGCGGCATGTGGGATCTTCCCAAGCCAGGGATCGAACCGGCGCCCCTTGCACTGCAAGGTGGTGTCTTTACCCACTGGACCACCAGGGAAGCCCGGGAGCAGGCTCTTAAATGGTAAGAGGGGGGCAGTCAGATTTTCTAAGCTTGACTCCAAGATGTTCATCTGCCCCAGAAGGTAAGTTCACCTGAGCCAGAGGAGCCCTGGATGTCAGCACTCACAGCAGCCCCTGCCCCTGCTGCAGTCTCCTTCCGGCTGTTAAAGCAGGTGCCCCTGTCTCAGGAATTATGGGCTAGAGTCTTGGTATGTGGCCCTTGCCATGGTCCTCAATGACCGCCTCATTGCCAAGCCCACAGGCTAATTCTCTTCGCCTTGGTCTCTCAGCACCATTTGATTCAGTTGATTGTTGCTCTCTTCCCGAAACTCTACTTTCACTCAGTTTCCATGTCCCCGTCATCTCCTAGTTTGCTGCTCCTGACTGCTCCTTCTCAGTCTCCTTGGCTGGTTCCTCCTTGCCTCCCTGATCTCTCAACTCTCAGAACTCAGTCTCTGTACCTCAGCTCCTGTCTTGGGGAGCTCAGCCAGTCCCACAGTTTCACGTTCTGTTTCCACTTCTAATCCCCATAGACCCAGCACACTCTAGAGCTCATTCCTCATTTTCCACCCCAAACCTGGTGCCCCTTCTTCAGTCCTCCTCATCTCAGTAAACGGCAGCACATCCTACTAGCGCCTCAAGCAAGATGTCTGAGCATCATTCCTGACTACTCTTTCATACCCACATCCAGTCATCAGCAAATCCCATTGGCTGGACCTCCAGTGGCTGCTCAGAAGCCAAGCACTTCTCATCGCCTCCACAAACAGCGGCAGGTCTCAGGCACCATCACACCCTGTCTGAGCTCCTACAGGAGCCTCCTACCCATCTCCACTTTTGCCTCAGTGTGGTCTATTCTCCTCCCCGTAATCATATGGTCCAGTTAAAATGGCACACCATGTTTCCTCTGCTCAAACCTGATACAGTAAAGAAAGAAAAAAAGAACACCATAAAGTCTGTCCCAGGGCCACCAGAGCCCTGTGGAGCCTGTCCCACTTCTCCACCACTGCTCTGATCTGCTCTTCAACCCGCCCCCCACCTCCGTTCCAGCCACATTGCATCCAGCTGTTCTCTGAACACAGCACCGGGCCTTTGTGCTGGCTGCTCCTTCATCTTACAAGTCTGCAGGCTTCCATCTCTTGAAGCCTACTTTAGATCTCTGCTCAGACTGAACCTTCTCATTAAGACCTTCTCTGAAATAGAAGGGGGATGGGGTGGCTGAAATGGCCAAAGGGGGTCAAAAGTATAAACTTCCAGTTATAAAATAAATTGCTTCTGGGGATGCAAGGTACAACATGGCCACTGTAGTCGATAATACTATATTGGACATTTGAAAGTTGTCACAAGAGGACATCTTGAAGTTCTTATCACAGGGAAAAGACTGAACTACATGACGTACTGGTTGTTAACTAGATATTGTGGTGATCATTTTGCAATACACACGTCTGGAACTGTTATGTTTTACTCTTGTATAACTAATATAATGTTAAATGTCAATGATAGCTTCATTAAAAAGGAGTTATTCAAATATAACTTATATTTGTAATAATTAACAATGATAAATTATAATATAGGCTTCCCTGGTGAGTCAGTGGTAAAGAACCCACCTGTGGGGCTTCCTTAGTGGTCCAGTGGGTAAAGTGTCCACCTTGCAATGCAAGGGGCACTGGTTCAATCCCTGGCCTGGGAAGATCCCACATGCCTCGGAACAGCTGGACTGGTGTGTCTAATTACGAGCCAGCACTCTGGAGCACATGGCCCCAGAGCCAGTGCTCTTCAACAAAAGAGGCCACTGCCATGGGATGCCCACACAGGCTGAAGAATAAAGATAGATGAAAAACAAATAAATAGAAAATCAGTAAAAAGAGGCCAAAATTAAAAAAAAAAAAACAACTTGCAATGCAGGAGACTCAGATTCGATCCCTGGGTCAAGAAGATCTTGTGGAAAAGAAAATGGTAACACCCTCAAGTATTCTTGCCTTGGTAATCCCATAAGGACCTCAGGATTAAATGCCCTTTTCTGCTCAAACCTGAAGGGCCATAAAGTCTGTCCCAGGGCCACCAGAGCCCTGTGGAGCCTGTCCCACTTCTCCACCACTGCTCTGATCTGCTCTTCAACCCGCCCCCCACCTCCGTTCCAGCCACATTGCATCCAGCTGTTCTCTGAACACAGCACCGGGCCTTTGTGCTGGCTGCTCCTTCATCTTACAAGTCTGCAGGCTTCCATCTCTTGAAGCCTACTTTAGATCTCTGCTCAGACTGAACCTTCTCATTAAGACCTTCTCTGAAATAGAAGGGGGATGGGGTGGCTGAAATGGCCAAAGGGGGTCAAAAGTATAAACTTCCAGTTATAAAATAAATTGCTTCTGGGGATGCAAGGTACAACATGGCCACTGTAGTCGATAATACTATATTGGACATTTGAAAGTTGTCACAAGAGGACATCTTGAAGTTCTTATCACAGGGAAAAGACTGAACTACATGACGTACTGGTTGTTAACTAGATATTGTGGTGATCATTTTGCAATACACACGTCTGGAACTGTTATGTTTTACTCTTGTATAACTAATATAATGTTAAATGTCAATGATAGCTTCATTAAAAAGGAGTTATTCAAATATAACTTATATTTGTAATAATTAACAATGATAAATTATAATATAGGCTTCCCTGGTGAGTCAGTGGTAAAGAACCCACCTGTGGGGCTTCCTTAGTGGTCCAGTGGGTAAAGTGTCCACCTTGCAATGCAAGGGGCACTGGTTCAATCCCTGGCCTGGGAAGATCCCACATGCCTCGGAACAGCTGGACTGGTGTGTCTAATTACGAGCCAGCACTCTGGAGCACATGGCCCCAGAGCCAGTGCTCTTCAACAAAAGAGGCCACTGCCATGGGATGCCCACACAGGCTGAAGAATAAAGATAGATGAAAAACAAATAAATAGAAAATCAGTAAAAAGAGGCCAAAATTAAAAAAAAAAAAAAAAAACAACTTGCAATGCAGGAGACTCAGATTCGATCCCTGGGTCAAGAAGATCTTGTGGAAAAGAAAATGGTAACACCCTCAAGTATTCTTGCCTTGGTAATCCCATGGACCCAGGAACCTGGCAGGGCAAGTCCACAAGATCATAAGAGTTGGACACAACTTAGTGACTGAACACACATGTAAATATATGTATAATTTAAAGACTAAAGAGTTATTTAAAATATAACTACCATGCCCCTCCATGAATTTTTCCTCACATCATTTATTCTAATCTACTGTTTTATTTATTTCTATAGATAAATGCCATATTCATCACTAGAATGATACAGGAGCAGAGATTTTTCTCTCTGTTTATTTCTACCTTCTCAGCCCCTAGAGTGATGTCTGACACACAGTAAATGAATGAAAGAACAAGTAGTAGGCTTTTTCAAGATGAGAAACCCCTTATGACACACAGAGAAAGGGAATGTGAAGGTGGGTGAGGAGGACGCCTAGCTTGACTGAGAAGTTGTTCCAGCTCCTGGCTGGCCAGACGTGGTTCTAGGACATTCTAAAACCAGTATCTGGAAACAAAGCTTTAGTCTTATGCTTAGATTTTAGTCCCTTCTTTTTCCTTTATCATTTTGCAAGAAATGTCAGATCCTATCAGTTAAGCTAACTGAGGCAGACTTGAAAAGGTTTGGGAGAAGAACCGGGGAGGGCCCCACAAGGGAGGCTCAGGGAGAAAGGACCTGGGGGCGCCCAGCCCCACCCACTTGGAGCAGCCTTTCCTGTGGCTGGGAGGCCTAGACTGGTTTCTGGGAGGGAACTGGGCTTCTTTGGCTCTTATGACTAATGCTGTCTTAAGATTTTGTTCCCAACCTTTCCTTCAGCAGTGAAGTTCCTTTGAAAAAATTATTTTCCTTAATATATACATATTAAAAAGGCAGCATCAACAGCTCTTCTAGCCAAGGAGAGGAGGGCCTCTTCACCCAGCTGTGACCCCTCAGCCCCTGACAGACTAAAACAGCTCTGTGGACTTCCTGTCACAGTGTCTGTAACACGTCCCTGTCCATCAGTGTCTCAGAGCAAGGGGGCCCAGGGCAAACCGCTGGGGCATTCAGGATGGCCACAGATGGCGGGCCAGGGGAGCCACTGCTCCACCAGCAGATGCTCAGGTCTTCGCTGCCAGCCACGCCCCACCCCTGATGCTGGCCCAGTACGTCCAGCCCTGTCCCCTTTCCTCACCACTCCGCCCTATGGTTTAGAAACAGGGCTGTGAAGGCTTCTGCCCCTGGAAGTCTTCCACTCCAGGCACGGGGTAACTTTCAAATGGGGTAACTTTCCCCTCCACCAGGCCTGGTGTTTTTCTCACAGCCCTCAGGTTTCTGATAGGCAGGTTTTCCCCGTGAGCCCTCAGGCCTTTCCTTTGCAGGATCACCATTAAATGCCATATTCATCACTAGAATGATACAGGAGCAGAGATTTTCTCTCTGTTTATTTCTACCTTCTCAGCCCCTAGAGTGATGTCTGACACACAGTAAATGAATGAAAGAACAAGTAGTAGGCTTTTCAAGATGAGAAACCCTTATGACACACAGAGAAAGGGAATGTGAAGGTGGGTGAGGAGGACGCCTAGCTTGACTGAGAAGTTGTTCCAGCTCCTGGCTGGCCAGACGTGGTTCTAGGACATTCTAAAACCAGTATCTGGAAACAAAGCTTTAGTCTTATGCTTAGATTTTAGTCCCTTCTTTTTCCTTTATCATTTTGCAAGAAATGTCAGATCCTATCAGTTAAGCTAACTGAGGCAGACTTGAAAAGGTTTGGGAGAAGAACCGGGGAGGGCCCCACAAGGGAGGCTCAGGGAGAAAGGACCTGGGGGCGCCCAGCCCCACCCACTTGGAGCAGCCTTTCCTGTGGCTGGGAGGCCTAGACTGGTTTCTGGGAGGGAACTGGGCTTCTTTGGCTCTTATGACTAATGCTGTCTTAAGATTTTGTTCCCAACCTTTCCTTCAGCAGTGAAGTTCCTTTGAAAAAATTATTTTCCTTAATATATACATATTAAAAAGGCAGCATCAACAGCTCTTCTAGCCAAGGAGAGGAGGGCCTCTTCACCCAGCTGTGACCCCTCAGCCCCTGACAGACTAAAACAGCTCTGTGGACTTCCTGTCACAGTGTCTGTAACACGTCCCTGTCCATCAGTGTCTCAGAGCAAGGGGGCCCAGGGCAAACCGCTGGGGCATTCAGGATGGCCACAGATGGCGGGCCAGGGGAGCCACTGCTCCACCAGCAGATGCTCAGGTCTTCGCTGCCAGCCACGCCCCACCCCTGATGCTGGCCCAGTACGTCCAGCCCTGTCCCCTTTCCTCACCACTCCGCCCTATGGTTTAGAAACAGGGCTGTGAAGGCTTCTGCCCCTGGAAGTCTTCCACTCCAGGCACGGGGTAACTTTCAAATGGGGTAACTTTCCCCTCCACCAGGCCTGGTGTTTTTCTCACAGCCCTCAGGTTTCTGATAGGCAGTTGTCTTTCTCTCTGTGGTACTTTTGATCCTGCACTCAAGCAGCTGCCAAATCCTGCCTTTCCTTCCTTTGCAGGATCACCAGGGTCCTCTTCTCTCCCAATATGCTCAAGCCTGGCTTAGTGACAGCTTCCCAGCCATCTGACTTCAGGATACACTGTCCCCTACTTCAGATGTCACCCAGGATCCTCTCCAGATGGTTCATCTTCCCCAGACTGCTCAGCCTTGGCTCTGCTCAAGAAGCCAGGCCAGTCCCTTACTGCCCACCCCCAAAATTGGGAGATTCGAGCTTGATCATAAAGCTCCCTCTGGTTTGACTGCTCTCTGCTCTCCCAGTAAGATCCCTACTTTCTTAGTCTGTTTTTAAATGCTTGGTTCAGAATTAATAGGATTGAGACTTCCCCGGTGGTCCAGTGGCTAAGACTCTGTGCTCCCTCAATCCGTGATCGGGGAACTAGATCCCACATGTCACAACGAGAGACCTCTTATGCTGCAATGAAGATAAAAGATTCCATGTGACACACTAAGACATGACACAGTCAAATAAATAAATAATAAAATGCTTCAAAAATTAACAAAGAAAAGAATCGATAGGATTGTAGAAGACCCTTGGGCTGAGTTCCTGTCCTACCTACTCCACACATCCACCCATTCACTTCCCCCCAACACACATGGATACACACAGACACAAAAATATACACATAGCACAGATACACACAGATCACACACACACAGGCATATGCACAGACACACACTCACAGATTCAGACACATGTAGAAACTGAGATACACACAGAGAGGTGCACATTTTCATACAAAGCATCCACACAGGATTGTTAGGTTCAAGGAATTAACTTTCTTATATTTGCCTCCTCCCCATAGGCATGTCTAAAACCTGATTGTTGAAAAGCTCATCTGAGTTTGGGAAAGAGAAAATCGACATCCAGAAAGCAGTGAAGGTATCTCATGGGCCTGGAAGTTCAGAGGAGGGTCTGAGACCCATGATGCCAGCAGGCATGATGGATGGGCCCCAGGGCTGTGCATGTGCAAGGATGTGCCCATCACTGTGGAGGACTGTCCATGGAGGAGACCCATGCCAAGAGAGGCCCCAGGCCTGCACATCTAGGGCAAGCCACTGCCCTTGCTGAGACTCCAGCGGTGTGTCTGGGGACTATCTTTTGGGGAGAGTGGGCTGGTAGACAAGGGCACGGCAGGATGGTAAAAGAGAGGGTTTCGCGATCAGAGGTAGGCCTAGCATAGTGGCCCTCAGACAGATCTGGGCTCTGATCTGGTAAGAGCACCAGAATCTTGTCAGCTTTCTGTTGTAGGCTTCCTGCCTCGAAGACGTGACCAGCGTGAAGACAGCCCTTCTTCAAGGACTGCAAGGGGATCTGGCACAGGTGTCGCAGAGAGGGTTTCTGAGGATACTCCTGTGTGGGCCGTGGGGGCTCAGGAGTGAAGGATGAAGGGGTGTTTCCAGCGGGGAGCTGGTATAGGGATGGGCAAACTGAAAAGTGGTGATGGGGAGCATTGGGAGACCAGCCATCTTCTTTTCAGCCCATCCCGGAAGCTGCCTGGGGAGCCCCAGTCTCTACTACATCAGCTGGCGGCCTGAATTTCATTAAGTCAAGGGAAGATCCAACTGCACCTGGGTTCCTGGGAAGCGGAGGCTGTGGCCTCCACCCCAGAACAGTGGGCCTCATGGAAAGAAAAACAGGAGCCTTCTGATCTCTCACTCTGACCTCTCGGTCCACCTTTCTTCCTCTAAATTTGATGTGTGTTACTGAGGGACAGTGTAAACGCCACATTTCTGGGAGCTCATAGACCTGTGACCTCGTCTTCGAGTCAAGGCCATCGAGCTGCCCTCCTGGGGCTGCTTCCCTATTGCATGCCTGCGGCTCTTCCTTGTAAACTCGTGGGTGGTCACAGAACTCAATTAGAGGCACTGAGTCTGGAGGCAGCAGGTCTGCCCATCTAGGGCAAGCCACTGCCCTTGCTGAGCCCTGGCACCTTCACCTGCCAGGGGAGGTGTGGAGCACCTTCTCCCAGGGGGCGGAGAGGAGGTCAGCTGACTCCAGAGGCTCTCAGCTCAGTGCCTGGTGCAGGGCAGCCTCGGGAAATGTATCTAGCCGTGTCCAACCCCAAATAGTCCATCTACACACCTACCCCAATCTTTTGCTCCTCCAGAGCCCCCTCCTGGATACAGCGATCACAGTGATGCTCAGGTGGGATTTGATGGACCAGAATATCCTGCTTACCTCATTCAAGCTGGAGATGAGACCTGAGGAAGAACTGGAGAGGCCAAAGCGCTTTTCGATGGTGGTGAGGCTGCTCTTGAAGTAGGCGCTGTACAGGAGCTGGCAGAGCTGCAGGAGGCCATGGCACAGCACGAACACCTGGGAGAAGACCAAGCAGTGAGGGCCCTGGACCATGAGCCCTGGCTGCCCATCTCTGCTCTCCACTCTGGGACACAGAGGCCCAGCAACCTGGCCCACACTCTCCCTGGCTAGTTGGGAACACTCTCCATCAGGTGGTCGTAGGATGAAATGCCATCATCCTCAGACCGGTTTAACCCCTGGCCTTAGTCAAGGCCTGAGAGCCATTCCCACCATTTCTGCCATTCTCGTCACACGACAGGAAGACCGCAGCATTGGAGAAGCACCCTTGAGGGAAAGGTCTGACTCATCAGATTGCTCTCTGACAGCTCTGCCCTCCCTCTCAGGTCCTGTGAGGGCTGAGGGTCACCCTCCCAGCCCATTCACATCACTCTCAGGGGCACAGACAAGCTGAGGTCACACATTGCTCCACTCCTCTTGACCAGTCCTCTCTCCTCTCCCCCATCAGCACCCTTCCTCCCAGGCCCATGTCTTATACCCCAGTGAGGCCACAGGATGGACTCTCATCAGGGTCGGTTTCAACAAACACACTAGCCCAACTTGTTACCACCTCTCATACGAGGTGTTGGTGATGATGCTGGCTCCTCCCCTAGATGAGTATAAGGGCCTGGGGAAGGCGTCCACCCTGCCCCACAGGCTCTGTCCTCTGGGTATGAGTAGACCCAGAGGTCTACTCATGAGTAAATGTGCTTGCCTTGGTTGACAAGGACGGATACAGAGCGACAAGGGTGGAGAGGGGTCATGGTATCCGGAGTGGGCTGCAGGCTGAGCACTCCTGGGTTCTCGGCTGTTGGGCTGAGAGTAGGATCAGAGTTCACAGCCTGGAGCCCCACATCCCGAGGCCCCTGGATGTGCCCCTTCTGGGGACAGCACTTTTCCTGCAGGGAAGGATGGGGTGCCAATATGTTTGTAGTCTGCCTCATTGGAGGGGTTGGCATCTCAGGAGAGCAGTGGCGCCCCACCCTCATTTCTGTTTCCTTGCAAAGTCAAGTCAGTGCTTCCACAGGGGCCTCCCTCTAGACTGTGGGGTCAGAGCTGACACATTCTCTCCCATCTTCCAGGGAAGAGCCTTTGGGAGCTCAGGGTGCAGTCCTAGCTGCTGGCTCCTGTATCCAAACGTGAGGTGGCCATCACACCAGGAAACCAGACACCTGTCTGTCCAGCTTGCCACCCCTCACCCCCAACCCCAGTCCCGCCGGGCCTCCTTGCTCCTCATCAGCAGCAGGAAGAAGCCTTTCCGCCTGCCACCCCTGCTGCCCCAGGGAGGCTCGGCTCTGCTTCATTCTACACACTGAAATTCTCGGCATTCTGTGATAAATGTGCTTTGGAAAATTACTCAGTCGCTCTTACAAATGGGGAAACAGAAGTCCAGACAGGGAGAGAGGGGGAATCCTAGTGCCGCAGACCTGGGGAGACCAAGGGCCCATGAAAGCAGGAACCTGCCACGGCTGCTCTGTTGTGTGAGAGGCAGGTCCAGAACTGGGCCACTTCAAGCACCTTGAGAGGTTGGCACTAAGCCCCCAGCACCCGCTACATCCAGGACCAGACAATTTAGTCTTGCACGCTTTGCCGAATCCTCTTTCTTAGCCACCCCCTCAAACTCTATAGGTTGCCTTCTCTGGACACATCAGCCTTTCTGCACACATGCATCGGAAATCCCATTTGTGGGGTTCACATATCAGATCCTCCTCCAGAACTTCCCCCGGAACCTCTACACTAAAGTCTATCCCCCTGTGTGCTAGCTTCTCACACTCTCAGACTAGCAGCTTCCTAAACAGGGCCCAGTGTCCCCCGCACAAAGCTCTCCAGTTTTTCTTTCATTCCCCGTCACGTTTGCTCAGTCATCTAAGCCAGAAACTGGGAATCCTCCTGGATGCAGGTTCCTCACCGCATTTGATTCTGCTGTGATTTCATCTGGCGCCTCTTACATTTGACCTGCCTTCACCTCCAGATTGTGCCTTGACCCAGGCCTTCTCTTATCTCCCCCAGATTGCTGCAACAGCCTCTCACAGATTTCCTGTCCACCCCTTCCAGCCTGCCCTCCCACCCCTCCAGGAAGAGCTTTATCCAACACCAGTGTGAGCCAGCTACATCCAGATTAATATCTCCTACTGGTTCCCCACTGTCTGCAAGATACAAACCAATGCCCTCTAGAGTGTCCTCCAAGATGCTCCAGGTCCTGGAGCCTGCCTGCCTCTTTGGCTCTGTATCTTGCCGTGGTGGATTATGTTTTACCAAACTGACTACACCAACATCTCCTGTCCCCCACACACCTCTTACAAGGTGACAATGACATTTACTCATCAAGCAGTGGGATCTCTGTTCCCTCTCTTTCAATATGGGTCAATCTTAGCTATTTGCTTCTAAAGAAAAGAAGGAAGCTGAAGTGATGCTTTGTGTCCTGAAAGTTGATAGTGAAACCTCGAGCTCTTTCTTGGGATGTCACACAATAAAGAAGCCCCTTCTTCCCTACTTACAGGGGGTCCACATGGTGATGTTTCAGCAACAACTCTAGTTAAAGTTTTGGCCTGCAGCCAGCTCAGGATTCCAGCCTTCATTGCCAAGTGAGCTATGCCTGTCAAGTCTTCTATACATGGCAGATCCGTGAGCAAACTAAACGTTGCCAAAACTTAGCTCAAACTAAGTTTAGGGCTGCTTTGTTATGCCACAATGTAGCTGGAACCGCTTGTCCTTCAAACTTCATCTACCCCAGCACACTGTCTGCATCTTTGTTCACAGTCTGCATGAAGTCACCTTCCCCGTCTTTGTCTGGATAACCCTACGGTGGCTCCCTTGCCCAGCACAGGGCTCAGGTAGGCATCCAGTTCAAGACAGTTCCTGAAAGTTCAAGATAGCTTCTGGCGCCTGATGCTGACTTCTGTGCAGAGGCTTCTGGATGGTTTTGACATGTGCCTGGCACTCAGGGTGGCGTTCAGCAGAGGGATAAGGGCTGTCAGAGAAGCCTGGGGAGAGACAGTGAGGGCTGGGCCACTGTCCAGGGCAGTTGGGAGGCAGGGAGCAGCAGCTTAGAGGCTCCTGCCAAGGCTGAATTGGCAAGACTGCTGTCATTGATTTGAAGTGGAAGAAATGGGGCAGAGTTTCCAACCTGAAGGCCAGGAAGGGGGTGAAGCTGCATGTAAGAGAGGGACCCAGGAGGAGGAGTGCAGATGAAGAGGGAGCACAGCAACTTTGCAACACCCAAGTTGCTGCATATAAAGTGCAGAAAAGACCAGTCTCCCTCTAGCCAAATTGTAATGAATTAACAGGAGTGACTAACCTCTACTCAGTTCCCTAGCAGTCTCAGGAAATGAAGATAAGGATGGTGGGGGAAAGAATCTGTCTCATGTCTTTTCCTGATAGATATGTCTTTGTTCTTTCCAGTAAATACAAAAATCCCTGCAGATACAAGGTGGAAGACTCCACTTAGAGCTAGCAGGCCCCTTCCTCACCCCACCTTGCCACAGAACCTGCTACATTGTCAGCTTTTGGTCATTGCAGCCCTGTCGGTTGAGGTGCCTTAGGGCAGGCTGGCGTGTATCTGGACTCCCAGGTTCCAGTGGGTTCAGCAAATGAAGAGGAATGAGATCTGTGGCTACAAGGGAGGGAAAGATGGACAGGGGAAGGAAAGATGGCAGGTAAAGAGAAAGAAGTGGATGGATGTTCCAACAGATTTCTGGCCAGACCTGCTCAAGGTCACAGCCATCTGGTTCTACCTACTGAGCTTCCACAACCAGGACCCAAGCTACTCGAACTTGTCAAATATCTGATCCGTGGTCAGCCTGGCACAGAGCAGCAAACATTTAACAACAGGAAGGACAGACAGAAATCAATTCTTCGTGAGAAGGAAAGGTTTGCTCACTGGAGTGCAACCCACCCTTCACCACTGTTTAGATAACACACTCTTGTGGGATTTGACAGTTTGAGTTTGGGAGTCAAACAAGCCGAAGTTCACATCCTGACTCTGTAATGAATGGAGTGACCCTTGGCTATGTATTTGACCCTTTGACGGCAGTGTCACCACTAGCAAAATGGAGCTGCGATAATATGTGTTCCCGCTATCTTGTGAGGCTTACACAAGAGGGTCTGTGAAAGCCCTGGCACCATGCCTGACCCTCAGCAAGTGCTCCACATTGTGGAGGGAGAGTTCATAAACCCAGGCTTCCTCTACTCCCTCCTCTTGCCCAAATCATTGAACCTCTCTGTTGCTTTCCTGTCTCCTGTGGCATGAAAACTCTAGGACAGAATTTCCCACAATGTGTTACACAGATCATCACTTGTTTGAAATGCTCCAAGTTGAAAGGATTCCCAGGAGAAAAAAGTTTGGAAACTTTGCATGCTATAATTCTTTTTTTGTGAATATTTACAGTTAGTATTAGCATACTAAAAGCTCTAAGAAAACCTTCAGTAAAGACTAGCTTAGCTTTGTTTTACTCAATTTTCTCCATGGCTTCTTCAGCCATGTAACCCCATATATACTTATATATACATATATATATATATATAACATCGGCAGATTCTAGCATTCTGCAGAATATAGTATACGGAAAGATTTTATATCTGTTTTAAAAGTAGCTTATGGTAGAATCTGAGTCTTGAGATTTCTTCACAAAAGGAAAATAAAATAAAGATATATTATATGGGTTGCATTATCTTTTTAAAAATAGCACACCAGAATTTTCTATCTCCTTGCTCTACTTTATTCCTTTTTCATAGCAGTTATTGCTTCCTAAAATTATATCACAAAGATGATATCTCACTTATGATCATCAACCCCCCCCCAGAATGCAGAATTCACAGAGGAAAAATGATGTGTGTTTTTTAGGATGTCACATTCCTGTGGTCTGGAACAATGCCTAGTCCTTACTTGTGGCTCATTCATTGTCAAGTGAATGAATATGTCTTCAAATAATAGTCGAACTAATGAACTCTCTTCCAGAAAATACATCTATCAGAGAAGACAGTTGGGAAGCTGCAGGTTTGTTCCAATGATCTATCCTCAATCATTATAAATTTCCCCTTCAGCATTGCTTTTAATCAGTCTATAAGTCAGTCTACAAGCAACTCATCAGTCAATTTAAAATCTGTGCACTTTATTATATGTAAAGTAAAATGAAGTGTTAGTCGCTCAGTCATGTCCAACTCTTTGTGACCCTCTGGACTTTAGCCTATCAGGCTCCTCTGACCAAGGAATTCTCCAAGCAAGAATACTGAAGTGGGTAGCCATTCTCTTCTCCAGAGGATCCTCCTAACCCAGGAAACAAACCCCAGTCTCTTGCACTGCAGGCAGATTCTCTACCATCTGAGCCATCTAGGAAGCCCTATTATATGTAAGTCACACCTCAATAAACTTAATTCAGGGAAAAGTTGACTTTGAAAAGATTTGCAACCAGGAAGGTGTTCAAAATAATCTTCTGAGGCTTTGAAGGGAATTCCATAGACAGTTGTTTTTTTTTTTTAATACTATGAGCATTAGCAGTGTTATTGGAATAAATCTGTCAAAGAGTTCACTTTGAAACTATCAAAAATCCATGTAAATGTTTAAGTGTGTGTGTTAATGTAAACCTCTAGGTTTTCATGTGTGTTAAAACTATACGTGTCTTTAGGCACATCTTGTAGAAGGAAGTGCGAAGGGAAAGTTAACACAGAGGAACAACCTTCTGATTATGCTTATGGTAGAATCTGAGTCTTGAGATTTCTTCACAAAAGGAAAATAAAATAAAGATATATTATATGGGTTGCATTATCTTTTTAAAATAGCACACCAGAATTTTCTATCTCCTTGCTCTACTTTATTCCTTTTTCATAGCAGTTATTGCTTCCTAAAATTATATCACAAAGATGATATCTCACTTATGATCATCAACCCCCCCCCAGAATGCAGAATTCACAGAGGAAAAATGATGTGTGTTTTTTAGGATGTCACATTCCTGTGGTCTGGAACAATGCCTAGTCCTTACTTGTGGCTCATTCATTGTCAAGTGAATGAATATGTCTTCAAATAATAGTCGAACTAATGAACTCTCTTCCAGAAAATACATCTATCAGAGAAGACAGTTGGGAAGCTGCAGGTTTGTTCCAATGATCTATCCTCAATCATTATAAATTTCCCCTTCAGCATTGCTTTTAATCAGTCTATAAGTCAGTCTACAAGCAACTCATCAGTCAATTTAAAATCTGTGCACTTTATTATATGTAAAGTAAAATGAAGTGTTAGTCGCTCAGTCATGTCCAACTCTTTGTGACCCTCTGGACTTTAGCCTATCAGGCTCCTCTGACCAAGGAATTCTCCAAGCAAGAATACTGAAGTGGGTAGCCATTCTCTTCTCCAGAGGATCCTCCTAACCCAGGAAACAAACCCCAGTCTCTTGCACTGCAGGCAGATTCTCTACCATCTGAGCCATCTAGGAAGCCCTATTATATGTAAGTCACACCTCAATAAACTTAATTCAGGGAAAAGTTGACTTTGAAAAGATTTGCAACCAGGAAGGTGTTCAAAATAATCTTCTGAGGCTTTGAAGGGAATTCCATAGACAGTTGTTTTTTTTTTTTTTTTTTAATACTATGAGCATTAGCAGTGTTATTGGAATAAATCTGTCAAAGAGTTCACTTTGAAACTATCAAAAATCCATGTAAATGTTTAAGTGTGTGTGTTAATGTAAACCTCTAGGTTTTCATGTGTGTTAAAACTATACGTGTCTTTAGGCACATCTTGTAGAAGGAAGTGCGAAGGGAAAGTTAACACAGAGGAACAACCTTCTTGCAGGGTGTGGTGGACGGGAAGCTCTAAAACGTCTAACTACTCATGTTCACAGCTCTATTCTTTTTCCAATCTTAACAAACATGAAGAGGAAATTCCACGAGGAAGGAAGCAGGAAGATTGGAGTGGCCATGAAGATCTTTCTTCTAACAAAGGGGACTCATTTTACCACCTTTACCAAAGAGCTAAGAAAGGCTGAAAGACACTAAGACACCAAGTGAAGGTCTAGAGTGGGACCCTAGGCTCCAGCTAAAACCCAGGACTCAAAGTAAGTAAATAATAAAATAATAAGTGTAAACCACTGGGACAAAGAAGGAAAGTCCAGCCCAGCCATGGTTTCCTCTGCTCCACATGTTCATGACCCTCTTTTCTGAACTATGCATTAGAACAATGACCTGAGGCACCTAATTAGAGTATAGGGACACAAGATGAAGTTCTGAAATGTGGTCTCCACAGGGTAATTACTTATCTAACCGCTGACTTTGTTGACAACCAACTCTGATTTTGTCCACATACATCCTGATGAAGGCAAAACACCAGAAAACCTAATGTCTTAAGTTCACCAGGATGTGATGTCTCTAAGACAGTTTCATACACTTATGGAGACAAGGAGTGGGAGGAAAGCCATTCAGGAGCAGGAGATGGGGCTGGACTGGGACACAAGCTGTGACCTCCCAGTTTGGAGCAATGCTCTGATCCATAAGCGGCAGATGTCAGCAGTCTAAACGGAGCTATTCAGAGGAAGGAAAGAAAGAAGGAAGGAAAGGAGGGAGGGACAGTGGGAGGATGAGTGAGAAAAAAGAGAAAAGAAGAGCTCAGGGAAACCTTACTCTGACCTGCCCAGCAGTGCAGGGAGAGCTCAGAGGACCAATGACTCGCAGTTCTCCTGAGTGAGAGAGGAGACTTGAGGTGCTACTTGTTTTAGCTTCTCCAACCTCTGTGAGTCAAAATCTGGCCCCAGCGTCCTTGTGGTTCTCCTCTCTAGGCTGGAGTGCACTGTAGCACAGAGGCAGGGACCGCCGGAGGTTCACACATCTCTTGGGCAGCACCAGAGCCACCCAGCCACGGGGACAGCCCAGCTGAGTTTGAGTCACACTGCCATTCCTTTTCATGGTCAGCTGGAATCCCTCCTACTTAGTGGTAAATCCACTTAAGTTTATTTTCACTTTTTCATTTTTTTCTTTTATTTTTGAGTCAATGCATCACATGTTCATGTTTTAAAAAATTAAGTCATACGGAAGGGCTAATGACAAGGCCAGCTTTATGTTCCGCTCGACGCCACCACAAGTACTGAAGTTCAGGGACAACCTGTTTTTAGTGTTTCTGTCTATTATGTCTATTATGTCCACATATCTCAAAATAGCATGCTTGTTCTGTATTCTTGATTTATCACTTTTGACTGAGTGCCACAATAGAAGAGGATTTAACTCACTTATTCAGGTCCCTTCTCTCTCCCTGTTCCTCCCAACTTCTAAAAGTTCTCTCAGTATTTGTATCCTTATTGGACCACTTCACTTTGTGGTAAGCAAGCCAGCAGTGGGGTTTGCCCCCTGGGTGGCCACCCATGCCAGCTGATGGCTCCTCAACGCATGGAAAGAAGCTCAAGGCAAAGGGCTGCTCTGTAGTAACCCTGTGGGCCCAGCCCCACTTGTCATCTCTGCCTTCTTCCACCCCTGCCCACTCTGAATCTGCAGCTCCCCATGGCTGTGCCAAGTCCCAAGTCCAGAGGTTCCCCTGCTGTTGGCCCCATGCATGTGTTCAGAGCCCAGCCACTCCACGCTGCTGCATATATGGATGGTTTCTAACCACCCTCCTTGTTACTGAAATTACTCGAAAGTTTCATCTGCTCATATTTCTCTTCCTTTTCTCTTTTCTGTTACTGGTTTTCACCATTTTTGAATTCATTGCTTTCATCCTAACGAGGGTGTTGGAGATGAGGGAGACAAACACATGCTGAGCCTGTCATCTTGAATTATGAACCCAATCTACCTCCTGTAAGCAAATTAGTAATTCTGTCTCCACTTTTTCAAAAAGGAAAAAAAAGGAAGATGTACTTGTCTTTGGCATAAGTAGTCAAACCAAGAAGTAGACTCAGGGTCTTCCGTGCCCCACATCCCCAGGACACTCATGCATCCTGACACCTCACTTCTTTGACTAATTAGAATTTTCCAAAATGATTGGTCTGTCTCCAACAAAAGGCACATGGCTGGAGAGTGGTGCCGGCTTAGGGTATCGCTGCATCTCCATTTAAGTATTTCTATTTTTTTAGTGTCCTTAGTCTCATAGCCTAGTCTCAGTCCTGTCTGGAAGTTCACCAAATGGGTAAGACCTACGAGGTGAGACTCAGGACTCAAGAGGTCCTTATGCAATGGGGATAAAGAAGGAAACTTGGAAAAGGGGGGTTTTGGCTGTCTCCCAATAACCTCAAGGAGGCAGCATCTGAGAGGGGAGAAGGTATAGGTTGGCTCCTCTGAGGCCCCTCTGAGCTGGAGGGGAGAGGGGATCCCTGCCCCTGTCCTGCCAAGAGAAGGAAGCAAAGCAAAGGTGTGCCCTGGAGGGAAGGCCTCCTTCAGCCCCTTCAGCCTGCTTCCCTCCTGTACCTTCAACAGGGTGTGACTCTGGATTCAAATCATGGCTTGATGGCCCCAAAGGGGAATGTGTCTTTCAAGAGACGATTCAGGAAATCAAGTATGTTCTCGTGCCAGAAGAATGCCTGAACAAGATAAAGTTCAGAGATTCAGACCAGTCAGCCCGGGTCCAAGTTGATGGTAGTCACAGCAGCAGAAAGAGAAGGGACCTGTCATCTCTCTCGTGTTAGCATGAACTAGACAAAGGCTTTGAGAAGACACCATTCTGGGGGCTCCCTCAGAAGCAGGAAAATTAGGGCAGTCTAAAAAGAAAGACACAGATTCCTCTCACAGCTTCTTTGTTCCCTAAGAGGGCAGTGGCCAGGCTGGAGAGGTGGGACTCTGATGCTGCCCACTGGCGAGACCAGCTGAGCCAGGCCCCTACAGGGCCTCTGCCCAGCGCCCCCTCAGCAGCCTCTACTGTCCACACCTTACTGTCTGGCAGCTTCTCCTCATGTGACTGAAGTCTGTGGGAGATGCCCCAGGGAGGACTGGAGCCTCAGTGGAGGCCGGTCCCAGCATGCACTCTGTGGGGCAGGCGCACTGGCCAAGCACCTCTCCGAGCCTTGTTGACATGGGTTAGAATAGGATCTTTCAGCCATTTTTTTAGTTTAGTTCACTTGCTTAGGGAAAAAAAAAAAAAAAATCTTGCCTAAAGGCCTCTAGGTAAGAGAAAATTGAACTGGACACTGGACGTCCCAAGCCACATAATTCTGTCATTTTTTAAAATTGTTATTGTGACTAGGAACGGCCTTTGATAAGCTCCGAGGGCCCTTGGCTGTATGTATAAAGATCAACGTTATCTGTAAAGAAACACGTGGATTTCCATGACAGCAGCCTTGTCGGAAGGGACAAGGCAGTAATACCAGTAATCTTCAAACACTTTTGCCTGTGGTTGTTTTGCTTTGGTTTTTCCCTGGGGGTGACTGTCTGAGCCTCAGCCCCAGAGACAAGGAAGTCAGATGTCTGGACTCCTCTGGTGGCATTTCTGAGGGAGGATGAAAGAGCAAAGGGTGAGAGACCGCCTGAGGGGACCAGGACGTGTGGTGTGTGCTTCAGAAATTGTGGTTTAAAAAAAAGTTCTGGAAGGGATGAAACACAAGCACATAGCCTAGATGAATTTATCAGATAGCTAGAAGTATGGTGCTCAAGGCTCCCAGAAAAACAAAAACTTCGAAACAAAATTATCATTGACATTTATGTAAGCATGTGTACACATTCTTTAGAAACTTCCAAAGTCAGTTGTTTTCTTTTTTAAAATCAGGAAAGCTTTCCTTCATGGAAAACAAGTTCCATTTGTCTTTTTTGGAAGTTGGTACAAGAGTAATTTGTTAGGTGAAATAAGGCACCATTAAGGGAAACATTGAATCCATTTATGGCAGGAAAAGAACACTCAAACTGTATTAATACAGAAACTTCATCTATTTTATTTTCTTCCTACTCTTTGTATAATAAGATGGGATGTTAATATTTTCCCTCACCTCCCTGAAGGGTTTGCAGACTAAGCCCTTCCCTTCCTTCCCTCAAGGAAGGGGAAATGAGTTTTTCAGACAGAAAGTGGGGTGGGGGACATGGTATTAGAAAGCCCAGGACTCTGGGAAGCTGGCCTGGAAGGAGGCGCCCCTCTGCCCAAGAAGGCTGGCTCATGACTACAGGAAAGCACTGAGGGGCTATTATCCTCACATCATCTTGTTGCTAAGTCGTTTCAGTCATGGCTAACTCTTCATGACACTATGGACGATAGCCCACCAGGCTGCTCTGTCCATGAGATTCTCAAGGCCAAATGCTGGCGTGCTGCCATGCCCTCCTCCAGGAGATCTTCCCGACCCAGGGATCAAGCCCGCATCTCTTGCATTGCCTGCATGGGCAGCGGGGTTCTTCACCACTAGCACCACCTGGGAAGCCCTTGTTTGTTAAATGATTAATTTCTTCCTGTTTGTTAGTCACTCTGTGTCTTCTGCAACTGGCTGAGTATTCAGCACGTATACATGTTCAATAAGTATCTGCTGCATACAGTGTATCCTCATACTCCTGGGAGGCAGATATGATTCTGCTGGATTATGGGTGAGGAACTGAGGCTCCGTTAAGCCTACAAAATTCTCATAGCACACAGCTGTAAATGGTAGCACCCAAGTGATGCCAAGTTCCACCATCATTCGGCTCTGCCCAGCACCCGATCGCATGAGAGTCTGGGCAAAGAAGGTATCACTGAAACTGTTCTCACCAAGACAGCCTGTTACCGAACTGCCAAATCCGGTAGGCTCTCCAACGGCAGCTTCACCTAAGTTCTGCAGCATCTGACACTCTGTTTCCCTCCCCGTCTTGAGGTCATTGCTCCCCTGAGCTCTGCAGTCTCTCTAAGTGTTCCACCTTAGAAATCCCCATGGGAGCTTCTCTGGTCCATCCTCAGTCTCCTTGTCCATCTCTCTGCTCACACTTGCCCTGGGTATCCTGCTTGTCCACCCCGGAGGTCACCCTCGTGGCATACTGGAGCCCCCAGTCCATCTTAGGCTGTAGACCTCCTACCTCAACCCCCTGCTTCCCACACAGTTCAGCTTGACTCACCTGAAGGGTTTGCAGACTAAGCCCTTCCCTTCCTTCCCTCAAGGAAGGGGAAATGAGTTTTTCAGACAGAAAGTGGGGTGGGGGACATGGTATTAGAAAGCCCAGGACTCTGGGAAGCTGGCCTGGAAGGAGGCGCCCCTCTGCCCAAGAAGGCTGGCTCATGACTACAGGAAAGCACTGAGGGGCTATTATCCTCACATCATCTTGTTGCTAAGTCGTTTCAGTCATGGCTAACTCTTCATGACACTATGGACGATAGCCCACCAGGCTGCTCTGTCCATGAGATTCTCAAGGCCAAATGCTGGCGTGCTGCCATGCCCTCCTCCAGGAGATCTTCCCGACCCAGGGATCAAGCCCGCATCTCTTGCATTGCCTGCATGGGCAGCGGGGTTCTTCACCACTAGCACCACCTGGGAAGCCCTTGTTTGTTAAATGATTAATTTCTTCCTGTTTGTTAGTCACTCTGTGTCTTCTGCAACTGGCTGAGTATTCAGCACGTATACATGTTCAATAAGTATCTGCTGCATACAGTGTATCCTCATACTCCTGGGAGGCAGATATGATTCTGCTGGATTATGGGTGAGGAACTGAGGCTCCGTTAAGCCTACAAAATTCTCATAGCACACAGCTGTAAATGGTAGCACCCAAGTGATGCCAAGTTCCACCATCATTCGGCTCTGCCCAGCACCCCGATCGCATGAGAGTCTGGGCAAAGAAGGTATCACTGAAACTGTTCTCACCAAGACAGCCTGTTACCGAACTGCCAAATCCGGTAGGCTCTCCAACGGCAGCTTCACCTAAGTTCTGCAGCATCTGACACTCTGTTTCCCTCCCCGTCTTGAGGTCATTGCTCCCCTGAGCTCTGCAGTCTCTCTAAGTGTTCCACCTTAGAAATCCCCATGGGAGCTTCTCTGGTCCATCCTCAGTCTCCTTGTCCATCTCTCTGCTCACACTTGCCCTGGGTATCCTGCTTGTCCACCCCGGAGGTCACCCTCGTGGCATACTGGAGCCCCCAGTCCATCTTAGGCTGTAGACCTCCTACCTCAACCCCCTGCTTCCCACACAGTTCAGCTTGACTCCCAAAGACCAGTATCTGAAATTCATACCTCCAATTGTCATCATAATCCTGCTCTGCCTCGTCTGGATTCCAGTTCGTGCCCTGGAGCTTGAACCTCCAAACCAAGGCTCACAGCCCCTGTCACGTCTCCACCTCCACTGCTGCCTTCTGTCCAGACGCGCAGGCCTCCTTGGCCGCCACAAGTTCCTACCCATTCCCCAAGCCCACTCCTTCCTCCTTCCAACCTATTCTTTAGTCAGCAGCACAGTGATCTTTTAAGAAACTTTAAGCTTAACGTTCATCACAGAAAGGTACAAGACATGAGTACAGCCTGATAAAGTGCCAGAGGGATGACATGCAGACATGAGAAACAGAGCATTTCTAGCTTCCCAGATACCTTCGAGCTCCCTTGTGGTCACCCTCCCCTCTAGGGCGGTGACTCTCCTGGCCTCTAGCAGCTCAGGTAGTCTGCTGGTTTTGTACTTTACAGAAATACAGTCACATGGTGTGTCAGCATGATCTTCTGAAGATGGAGATCAGAGCCTCCCATGACCCACGAAAAATCCCTCCAGTGGAATTCCACCAGCTCAGATCAAGATCAAGCAGAGCACCGCAGCCTGCAGGCCCTCCCTGTTCCAGCTCCTGTCCACGCTGGCCTTGCTGAGCTGCCCGCCACCAAGACCTCTCCTCAGACACTGAGCCCCTGGGTGGGGTAACACCAGGATGCCAAGTTCCACCATCATTCGGCTCTGCCCAGCACCCGTGATAGTTAAAATCTGAAACTGTTCTCACCAAGACAGCCTGTTACCGAACTGCCAAATCCGTAGGCTCTCCAACGGCAGCTTCACCTAAGTTCTGCAGCATCTGACACTCTGTTTCCCTCCCCGTCTTGAGGTCATTGCTCCCCTGAGCTCTGCAGTCTCTCTAAGTGTTCCACCTTAGAAATCCCCATGGGAGCTTCTCTGGTCCATCCTCAGTCTCCTTGTCCATCTCTCTGCTCACACTTGCCCTGGGTATCCTGCTTGTCCACCCCGGAGGTCACCCTCGTGGCATACTGGAGCCCCCAGTCCATCTTAGGCTGTAGACCTCCTACCTCAACCCCCTGCTTCCCACACAGTTCAGCTTGACTCCCAAAGACCAGTATCTGAAATTCATACCTCCAATTGTCATCATAATCCTGCTCTGCCTCGTCTGGATTCCAGTTCGTGCCCTGGAGCTTGAACCTCCAAACCAAGGCTCACAGCCCCTGTCACGTCTCCACCTCCACTGCTGCCTTCTGTCCAGACGCGCAGGCCTCCTTGGCCGCCACAAGTTCCTACCCATTCCCCAAGCCCACTCCTTCCTCCTTCCAACCTATTCTTTAGTCAGCAGCACAGTGATCTTTTAAGAAACTTTAAGCTTAACGTTCATCACAGAAAGGTACAAGACATGAGTACAGCCTGATAAAGTGCCAGAGGGATGACATGCAGACATGAGAAACAGAGCATTTCTAGCTTCCCAGATACCTTCGAGCTCCCTTGTGGTCACCCTCCCCTCTAGGGCGGTGACTCTCCTGGCCTCTAGCAGCTCAGGTAGTCTGCTGGTTTTGTACTTTACAGAAATACAGTCACATGGTGTGTCAGCATGATCTTCTGAAGATGGAGATCAGAGCCTCCCATGACCCACGAAAAATCCCTCCAGTGGAATTCCACCAGCTCAGATCAAGATCAAGCAGAGCACCGCAGCCTGCAGGCCCTCCCTGTTCCAGCTCCTGTCCACGTCTGGCCTTGCTGAGCTGCCCGCCACCAAGACCTCTCCTCAGACACTGAGCTCTCTACATTTGGGCTGGGGTAACAAGCAGGAAAATGTGTAGATGAGTGGAGAATTCACAGTCGATGTGAGATGATGTGTTGTCTTGGAGCCTTTGGGATGGGGCCCATTATCTACCAGGGGAAGGGGGACTCTTCGTTCTTACCCCCTTCCTTGTTTAGCTTCTACTTACTTATCTGTATGATGGCAATGAATGTCCTTCCTGTTACACATTCTCCATTGTTCCTTCATGGCCCTGAGCCCAGACTGCAATTACAACCACCTTAAGTGTTTGGAGCCCCCTGGCAACCCTGGCACCCAGCACAGAGCCGTCACCAGCCAGCGGACAGAGGAGGGGAATGGCCCAGATGCACTGTTGAGTTTATGAGGAAGAGGTGATCTGTTTGGTAAATATCTGATGATGAACAAATCAAGGGGAAAGAATGCACTTCAGGGATGGCACTGCTGGTTCCATCAGCACCTGTAAGCTATGAGGAGGTAAAGGTAAAATTGTCACAGTGGATCATCAATCCCTTGAAGATACAGGGTTTTTTCTTTCTATGATGTCCATTCCCAAGGAGCAAAATCCATTATTCAGAAAACCCTTGTAAGTTCCTTCACTGTCGTCAGGGTGACACCCAGGGCCAGCTGTACACCCAAACTCCCAAATGCCTCCATTTGGAAAAATGAAAGCCTGGACTCCTCTTCACCTCTTGGCCCTGCAGCCTTTCTAGCAGAAAAGAGACAGGAGTCACACTGAGCAGTGAAGTGGGGGGATGTCTGGGTGTCCCCCAGGCTGCCCCATGAGGAGTTTGAGGTTCCATAGGGGACAGTAGGTGCCCCAGTTGGACAAGGAAGGTGCCTTCGCCCAGGGAAGCCCTGTCTGGCAGCCTGTGCTCACCCGCTCGGAGGACGCTGAGTTCCTGATAAACTACAGCACACCCAGACCAATCAAAGTCACTGTAGAAATCTGAGAACCACACTTGGACAACTGGTGATAGAGTCAAAGACATCAGATGCCTGAGACAAAGATGGGCCAGCTATCCATCAGGAGAGGCCAAGGCATGGGCATGCATGGATGCCAGAACTCTGGGTCTGCTCAACATCACTGTCCCCCTCACTGGCTGATCTGAAGTCAGATGCCTCCTGAGGCTGTGGTGTTTCAGAGCTGCACACAAACAGCCAAAAGAGTTGTAGAGACTCCCCTGCAGAGAGGCTGTCCCTGGCAGAGACGCTCTCCTGCACAGAAGCATCCTCACACCTCAGCCTGCTCACCCCAGCATTCCTCGCCCATCAGGAAGCCAGCATTCCCAACGCCAGTGATTCTCTCACGTGCTGCTTCTCTCCAAGACCCCTCACTCCAAAAGTGACAGCAGCTCCCTAAAAAACTCCATCCCACCCCTGGTTGGAAGGACAAGTTGGTCAGAGCAGATGCCCTGACACAGGACAACTGCCATTTTGTGAGCATGCCTTCCTTCTACTTTCCGGGCAGCAAGTGGAAGGGTGGCAGGAGGAAAAGGAGGGAAAGGCGGGTGAAAAAGGTCAGATGCCTCAGGAGGATGACATGTCCTATGTAAATGTTGACTACAAATCCAGCTCCCACCCTTGACCTCCTGGAGATCCCCAGAGGGCTGTGGAACCTGGTGGTCCTGATTACCCACTAACTGATGGCAGTCAAAATACCAAGGAAATGAACCCAAAGGGCTGCAAAATCCATTATTCAGAAAACCCTTGTAAGTTCCTTCACTGTCGTCAGGGTGACACCCAGGGCCAGCTGTACACCCAAACTCCCAAATGCCTCCATTTGGAAAAATGAAAGCCTGGACTCCTCTTCACCTCTTGGCCCTGCAGCCTTTCTAGCAGAAAAGAGACAGGAGTCACACTGAGCAGTGAAGTGGGGGGATGTCTGGGTGTCCCCCAGGCTGCCCCATGAGGAGTTTGAGGTTCCATAGGGGACAGTAGGTGCCCCAGTTGGACAAGGAAGGTGCCTTCGCCCAGGGAAGCCCTGTCTGGCAGCCTGTGCTCACCCGCTCGGAGGACGCTGAGTTCCTGATAAACTACAGCACACCCAGACCAATCAAAGTCACTGTAGAAATCTGAGAACCACACTTGGACAACTGGTGATAGAGTCAAAGACATCAGATGCCTGAGACAAAGATGGGCCAGCTATCCATCAGGAGAGGCCAAGGCATGGGCATGCATGGATGCCAGAACTCTGGGTCTGCTCAACATCACTGTCCCCCTCACTGGCTGATCTGAAGTCAGATGCCTCCTGAGGCTGTGGTGTTTCAGAGCTGCACACAAACAGCCAAAAGAGTTGTAGAGACTCCCCTGCAGAGAGGCTGTCCCTGGCAGAGACGCTCTCCTGCACAGAAGCATCCTCACACCTCAGCCTGCTCACCCCAGCATTCCTCGCCCATCAGGAAGCCAGCATTCCCAACGCCAGTGATTCTCTCACGTGCTGCTTCTCCAAGACCCCTCCCTCCAAACGTGACAGCAGCTCCCTCAAAAACTCCATCCCACCCCTGGTTGGAAGGACAAGTTGGTCAGAGCAGATGCCCTGACACAGGACAACTGCCATTTTGTGAGCATGCCTTCCTTCTACTTTCCGGGCAGCAAGTGGAAGGGTGGCAGGAGGAAAAGGAGGGAAAGGCGGGTGAAAAAGGTCAGATGCCTCAGGAGGATGACATGTCCTATGTAAATGTTGACTACAAATCCAGCTCCCACCCTTGACCTCCTGGAGATCCCCAGAGGGCTGTGGAACCTGGTGGTCCTGATTACCCACTAACTGATGGCAGTCAAAATACCAAGGAAATGAACCCAAAGGGCTGCACCAGCTGCAGATGACTGACAGGGAACCCAGAACATTTGTCACCATCATGGCCTCCATCTCCCCTCCCCACCGGCCCCTCTCCCCTCCAGTGCCCAGGTGGCCCCCAGCATCTTTGTCACGGTCCTCACGACTAACCTTACCTCTCTCCACCCTCTGCCTCTGCTAAGGGCATTTTCTATCACCCATGCTGTACCCAGTCTCTGCTGAATAGTATGGGCTGAATTGTGCCTCCAAAAAGAAATGTCAAAGGCCCAACCCTTGGTACTTGTGAATGTGACATTATTGGAAATAGGATCGTTGCAAATATAATCAAGCTATGGTGAGGTCGTACTCAAGCAGAGTGGGCCTCAATACAATGACAGGTGTCCTTACAAGAAGAGCAAATTTGGACCCAGAAACACAGGACACTGGAGGCCGAGCATGCAGCGATGTGGCTACAAGCCAAGGATTTCTGGTGATCACTGGAAGCACGCTTGCAACTCCCTTGGCTCTTCCCTCAGCTCAGGGACAGAGTCCTGTCCCTCTAGCCCAGATGTCCTTAGTTGACCCCACGAGAAAGCCTCACCTCTCCTGGGTCCACTACCCTTACTCCTCCAGCTTCAGAGAGTCTGCGCTCATCCACTCTCTATGTGACTGAGGAAGCAGGTTGCTTTATTTCTTAGTTGTTCAAGTCCCTCCCCATTTGCCCATCTATTTTCTCAATTCTTCTATTGCTTATGATTGCCCTTTGTGGACAAACACCATGACCGCCAAGACCTCCTACACTGATCACCCATCTCCTCCTTTCACCCTTGATTCTGTTGCCTCTGGGCTCCTCTTCCTGTCCTGGGTGCTCCCTTCTGATCCCCAGGCTCTCCCACCTTCTCTCCACACTGGAGGGACTTGATTGTTCATGTTCCATGTGAATTTTCCCCAAACAGGCAGACTTCTCCTCTGTGGGAGCCAAGAAGTTACCGGAAGGCCGCGTGGAATGGAGGGGCTTTCTTTGTCTCCACAAAGTGAAACTGCGTCCCCATCTGCTTTTCAAAGCTGTCCTGCAGAGTGCCCTGCCTTCTTAGCTGATGGTGAATTCTCACAAGCAGCAAAGTAAGTCTGCAGGCATTTTTCCACAGGCCAGAAACATCTACCCACCAATATGTCTCCATCTAATGAACGACAGAATTCCAGGCTGATTGGCTTTTCAAGACTTGCTCTAACCTGGAGCCTGCAGCCTGCACATCTTTAAGAGGCCTTGTCACGGGCAAGTAAAGGCATATTCACTTCTTACAGGAAAGATCAAGAAAAGATATCCAGGATGAGCAGACAACTGTCTCCTTACACTAAGGACAAGCGCTGCCTGCAAGCCCCGCCTCTCTGAGACCAATACAGAGCACAAAGGTTCTTCCTCTTACCCACTTTTTAATGATAATGAAACATTTTACAACTCGGAGCTCCCTTTGTAACTTAAGAATTGTAAGAATGTTTCTCCTCAAGAGCAAAGGTGTTGGTGTGGGAGAAAAGGCTCTGGTGATGACCTCTTTTGCATCTCTAGAGAGACAAAAAGCTTATTCGTGATTATTAATTAGCTTGAGATTTCTAGCTGGAAAAAATATAAAAAGGGAAAAGGAAGATTGCGCGGGAGGCTCGCTCACGGAGATCGGCTTTGCCGATGTGAGACCGAGACTCTCCAGCCCTGGGGTAAGAACATCTGTTTGCATTTGATTGAGTTTCTGATTATTTGTGCTTGCCTTTATTTGATGATTAATAAACCCACTCTTGGTTTGACAATGCTCGAGACCACAACACTCTATTGTCGAAGTCCGAGGCTCACACCCTGAGGGGACTACACCGTGTCTGCAAAAAGTCTCTGAGCTATTTAATATAGTGTCTCTTAGCGAGAACTAGTGAGAATAGTAATCAGAGTAAGCTCCAACACGGTGCCCGTGACAGTCGCTTCACCTTAGCTCAGGGAGGCAGCAGAAGCCCCAGCACACTGAACTCATATCTGGTCTTTGAATGCAGCCCTCTTCATTGGGGTCCCGAGTCTTTGTGCACGCTGCTTTATACCTAGAACATTCTCCTATCCCTTCCCTTGCCTCCTTGCTGGCCTGACTCCCCTGTCGAGATCTGTTTGAACCTCACTTCCTTTATTTAGGCTACACTCCTCTGCTGACACCCCAACATAGGAAGCTATGGACCCTTCTATCTGACACCATCACAATTGTGATCCCAGGATGATCATGGTTATACAGAGGACTGTCATTACTATTGTTGTTTAATCACTCAGTTGTGTTGACTACTGGTGATCCCATGGACTATAGCATGCCAAGCTTCCCAGTCCTTCATCATCTCCCAGAGTTTGCTCAAACTCATGTCCATTGAATCCCTGATGTCATCCAACCATCTCATCTTCTGTTGTTCCCTTCTCCTCTCGGCCTCAATTTTTCCCAGCATCAGAGTCTTTTCTGATGAGACAGCTCTTTGCTTAAGGTAGCCAAAATATTGGAGTTTCAGTTTTAGTAGGAGTCCTTCCAGTGAATAGTCAGGGTTGATTTCCTATAGGATCAACTGGTTTGATCTACTTGTGGTCCAAGAGACTCTCAAAAGTCTTCTCCGGCACCACAGTTTGAAAGCATCAGTTCCTCAGTGCTAAGCCTTCTTTATGGTCCAATATCACTACCATTATGGGTCAAGCACATTCCAGGGGAGATCAAGGGCCAAACAGGGCTTGACCCCTCTGGGGCAGTTTGTTAATAAGATGAGGCATGTGTACACACACACACCACCACCAGCACCACACACACACACACACACACACACACACCCCACCACTACCACCACCACCACCACCATATCTGTCTCCTCAGAAACCTGTCTGTGAGTCATGAAGCAGCAGTTAGAACTGAACATGGAACAACGGACTGGTTTAAAATTGGGAAAGGAGTAAGACAAGGTTATACCCTATGTCTCTGCTTATTTAACTTATGCAGAGTACATCATGCAAAATGCCAGGCTGGATGAATCACAAGCTGGAAACAAGACTGCCAGAATAAATATCAACAACCTCAAATATGCAGATGATATCATTTTAGTGGCAAAAAATGAAAAGGAATGAAAGAGCCTCTTGAGGAGGACAAAAGAGGACAGTGAAAAAGTTGGCTTGAACTCAACATTCAAAAAACAAAGATCATGCATCCAGTCTCATCACTTCATGGGGGAAAAGTGGAAGCAGTGACAGATTTTATTTTCTTGGGGTCCAAAATCACTGTAGACTGTGTCTGGAGCCATGAAAGAAAATAAAAGATGCTTACTCCTTGGAAGGAAAGCTAGTGACAAAGGTACAAAGCTGCGGTTTTTCCAGTAGTCATGGATGGATGTGAGAGTTGGCCCATAAAGAAGGCTGAGTGCCAAAGAATCGATGCTTTCAAACTGTGGTGCTGGAGAAGACTCCTGAGAGTCCCTTGGACTGCAAGGAGATCAAACCAGTCAATTCTACAGGAAATCAACTCTGACTATTTATTGAAAGGCCTGGTGCTTAAGCTGAATCTCCAATACTTTGGCCACCTGATGTGAAGAGCTGACTCATTGGAAAAGACCCTGATGCTTGGAAAGATTGACGGCAAAAGGAGAAGGGAGTGACAGAGGATGAGATGGTTAGATAGCATCATCAGCTCAATGGACACGAATTTGAGCAATCTCCAGGAGACAGCAAAGCATAAATGAGCCTCATCTGCTGCAATCCACAGGGTCACAAGGAATCAAACATGACTTGGCAACCGAACAACAGCAATGTGTACACAATAGTAGTAACTACTTACAAGGCAATGTAGCAGATATCAGAGAAGCAGCACAGGTAATAGTTCCTGAGGTACTCAGAATACAGGAGGGGAAGGGAGAGGTTCCTGGAGAAAGTGAGTTTGAGGTCTTTGAGGGTGAGGGGAATGTCAGAAAATAGAGAGGAAAAAAGGGGCCAACCTCAACCCAGAAGGCAAGATGAGGAGTGAAAAACATAAGGGTGATCCTTAGCGGTCAGGAAATGATCTGGTTCATCTGAGTTCTGGCTGAGAGAAGAAGACCAAGTCAAGGAAGAGAATGTGGTGCCCGAGAGGAACCACAGAATTTTATCTCTCTCTGGCCATCACCGATGACTTCCTAGTGGAGATAATGCATATTAAACATTTTTTAGAAATGCTAACCTATAACAGAGTAGAGGCAGGGAGGTCAATGAAAGATTTGGGGACAAGACTGAAGAAGCCTCCAGTCAGGGTGTAGTGGTAGACTAGGAAACATCAGCAGGAGAGAAGGTCATGACCTGATGCCTAAAGAGAGGTGGGGGTAGTGAGCATCTGAAGACCAAGGACAGGGAAGCAAAAGACAATAGGGAACAGGGAGAGTTTGGGGAAGTAGAGGTGGACTTGGCGCAGGGGAAGACCCAAGTGGACATTCACAGAGCAATCCCTGGTTTCAGCCAGCAGGTGCCCTGGGGAAAGAGATCCTCATTTCTGACAGCTATTTAAGTTCATACCTAAGAAGAAAGAAGATCCTCTCTGGACCATATGGAATCCAGGAACTAATTACTAAATTAAATTGGTGACTCAGTAGCCACTATTTGGGGTCTTGAAACCAATCCCCCTCAGGCTTTATGTCAGCAATCTTTGAGCAAGATGGTGGCTATGAGAAAAGACCCTGATGCTTGGAAAGATTGACGGCAAAAGGAGAAGGGAGTGACAGAGGATGAGATGGTTAGATAGCATCATCAGCTCAATGGACACGAATTTGAGCAATCTCCAGGAGACAGCAAAGCATAAATGAGCCTCATCTGCTGCAATCCACAGGGTCACAAGGAATCAAACATGACTTGGCAACCGAACAACAGCAATGTGTACACAATAGTAGTAACTACTTACAAGGCAATGTAGCAGATATCAGAGAAGCAGCACAGGTAATAGTTCCTGAGGTACTCAGAATACAGGAGGGGAAGGGAGAGGTTCCTGGAGAAAGTGAGTTTGAGGTCTTTGAGGGTGAGGGGAATGTCAGAAAATAGAGAGGAAAAAAGGGGCCAACCTCAACCCAGAAGGCAAGATGAGGAGTGAAAAACATAAGGGTGATCCTTAGCGGTCAGGAAATGATCTGGTTCATCTGAGTTCTGGCTGAGAGAAGAAGACCAAGTCAAGGAAGAGAATGTGGTGCCCGAGAGGAACCACAGAATTTTATCTCTCTCTGGCCATCACCGATGACTTCCTAGTGGAGATAATGCATATTAAACATTTTTTAGAAATGCTAACCTATAACAGAGTAGAGGCAGGGAGGTCAATGAAAGATTTGGGGACAAGACTGAAGAAGCCTCCAGTCAGGGTGTAGTGGTAGACTAGGAAACATCAGCAGGAGAGAAGGTCATGACCTGATGCCTAAAGAGAGGTGGGGGTAGTGAGCATCTGAAGACCAAGGACAGGGAAGCAAAAGACAATAGGGAACAGGGAGAGTTTGGGGAAGTAGAGGTGGACTTGGCGCAGGGGAAGACCCAAGTGGACATTCACAGAGCAATCCCTGGTTTCAGCCAGCAGGTGCCCTGGGGAAAGAGATCCTCATTTCTGACAGCTATTTAAGTTCATACCTAAGAAGAAAGAAGATCCTCTCTGGACCATATGGAATCCAGGAACTAATTACTAAATTAAATTGGTGACTCAGTAGCCACTATTTGGGGTCTTGAAACCAATCCCCCTCAGGCTTTATGTCAGCAATCTTTGAGCAAGATGGTGGCTATGAGAAGGTGTCTTCTCCAATTATCTCTGTTGCCTTTTTCTCCATGAAGGCAGAGCCTCATGCTTTGTTAGACTTCAGACAGCTGCACAAAACAAGATGAAGGGTTTACCTGCAGTGGAGCCACAGGGATATCTCCTAACAGAACTTCACTTGAAGAATCAGGATGACAAATGGACCTTTGATGAGGCTCTCTTGGACATGGGAATTCTGATTTGAACGATAAAGTATCTGGCTCCTGACAGAGGCTACTTGATTTCTAACAACATACATGATTTGCTCCAAGTCCAGTCTTGTGGCTAGAAGGGGCCCTCACTTCCTGTGCCCTCACCTCCCATGCCCTCCACTTCCTCCCCACTCCACTCCTCAGATCAGCAAGGAGCAGGGAAAAGGGAGAAACATTTTAAGGGGTTGGAGAGGGCAAAGTAGAAGAAACTGGGTGGGATCCAACCTTTGGCTGATAGGATAGGATGGTCAATACCACAGAAAAAGCCCAAAGCCTTTCTTGGAAAATTGTCTTCAGGTCCCAGGTTGGCCTGAGAGAGGAAAGGAAACTCTTACAGGAAAAGTCAAGGCAGGAGGCCAAGAAATGCATGCTAGCCTCTTTCCCATCAGAAAGTGCATTAGATTAAACAACCCAACATCCTTCCCTGGTACCTGCCTGCACCCTTGATGGCTCCCTCCCACCCCCACCGCCCACGGACCCAGGGATCTCCACTGTTGGTGGGAGGGGTCAACCAGGGTGTCAAGGTCTTCTCTGTGACGTGAAATATCCAGTTTAGAAACACAGGAAATAAGGGCAGGAGTGGGAGCAAGGTGGAGAGTGAGCCAACTCCTCAAGTTCCCTGTTTACCTACGGTAAGCTTTAAGCTGTAAATATCATTAGTTAGCATACCTCTGAGAACATTTGCCATTTGCAAACTACCTGTGGGGAGAAAGAGATTAAAATGGAACTCCACTTAGCACAGCACACCTATGTGCCCAGATGTCCACAGGAGACTCTCCCAATTCCAACATGCAGCTGACATGCTCCTCAAGCGCGAGAAGGCTCTGCCCCTTCCCAGCCCTGCCCTCCCCACCCTCCTTTCTCCAGGGGGAGCTCTGAGAGGCCTCCACTGGCATGATTGGAATGCTCCCCAAGGTTCTTCCCATCAGTTACAGCTCCACATAAGAGAAGCATGTTCTCTGGGAACCATTTCAGCAACCATTTAATACAGTTACTTCCCACCCTTGATTTAACAAATACCTTGGGGACAAGAATATCACAGCCACCTCAGTGACCTCTGCTTGTGGGTCAGTGCTCTGATGTGTGCTTTGCCTCAGAGCAGAGGTTCCTGAACTGCAGGACACAGCAGAGAGTGGCCTAAAGGGTCTGTTAAAGCAGTGTGTCCCACCTCCGGTTTTGGACTCAGTAGATCCGCGATAGGGCACAGGAACTCACGTGTCTAACCAGCTCCCATGTGATGCAGATGCTGTTGGTACAAGGACCACACTTGGGGACCCAGCACTTGATTCAAATAGGTCCCCATGAATTCTAACCCAAATCCTTCCTTCCAGCACCTTCTTTCTGGAGACGAGCCCCATTCTCTGTGTAAATCCATTACAAAGGAATGGGGGTCAAAACTGAGGCACACCCTTGATTTCTCTGCCCTCTCTTTGGCCATCTGCCCATCTGGGTATGGGGTCTGTTTGCATGTTGAGGCTCTGTTGGCATTGCCATGGGAACTGGAAGCGCCCCACAACTAGCTCTGACTGCACACTTCCGTGGCCTCCCAATTCCTTGAAACACACCTGCCGCCTTGCCTAGAGCTCATGACGGCAAGTGCAAGGGAATGTGGTTTCATCATCCGCACCTGGTCTGTTTGGCTGTGCTCCCTCCTGGCAGGTTTCAAAACTCCTGAATAAAATCATCAATAAGCATCTGTAAATGGGGAAAGATTACCTAAGTGAATACTTGACGCCTACCAGTTGCTGCCTTAGGGGCAGCGGACATGAGCTCACCCTGCTTTCCAGCACTGCAGCTGATTCATGTCTGCAGCCCAGAGGGCTGAGAGCTCAGCAGCGGGTCACAGACAAACACTGGTGGGCAGCGTAGAAAGGGTCATCACGACGCTGGGGACATGCTGGGCATCTACTCTGGGGAAGGGAGGGAAGCACAGCCTGATCCCAGCATTTTCACTATGGGAAGGAGGGTGTGTAATGCTCATGTCAGGCCCCCTTGCAGAAGCTAACTCCTAAGCATCACTTCCTCCCATCAGTGATCTCAACAAGACCACTCTGGCCCCTCCACCACTCCTTTTGCAGTTGTACTGGCCAGGGCTGCTCACATCTCTTTCCTGCTGCCACATTCTGTCCCATACTCGTCTTGAGTATCACTGCCCTTTGACCCTGTGACAGCGCTTTTGATGTGTCAATTTGGCTATGCTACAGTCTCCAGTTATTCAATCAAACACTAATCTAGGTGTTGGCTGTGAAGCAAGTTTGCAGTTGTAATTAAAATATGTAATGAGTTGACTTTCAGGAAGATTATCTTAGATAATCAGGGTGAACCTGATTCAAGAACGTTTGGATTTGCTTATTCAGCCCTCACAATTGTATAAACCAATTCCTTGAAATAAATCTCTTAACGTATATATCAATACATTCAAGTTTGTGTTTGTACTGTCTTTTGGCTCTAGTGTGATTAAACCCTGCAGTAGATAAAATAATGACCTCCTCAATGCCTATGTTTTGTAATACAAACCCTCGTTCACACCAACTCTCCCCGTCTTCCCACACTTCAGTGTCCTCACTCAGACCACTTCTTTTTTTCCTCGGTAACACCACACTTCCTCTTTCTGATGTCTCCCGGGTTCTCCTTTCCACAGGAAGTCTCAACTCTTGTCTGCTCAGTCCCTGTCTTAAGAACATTGCTCACCCTTGTTTTAGAAAATGGTGACTCTTCAACTATGAGAAGCCACCAGATACCCTGCCTCAGGATATATGACCCAGCAGAACCTATGAGAGTCCTGTTCAGAATTTTTTCAGGTTGGACCTAAATGAAGGGCAGCAGGTAAGCTGGTTGTTGACCATGGCCCAGTCAGGAAGAGGATAGAGGTTTACAAGGGAAGACAGTGAGGGAGGACTGGAACTCAGAGAAAAGGAGAGGGAGGAGACAGAGAGGGCTGGCACTCCAAGCCATCTGTGCAAAGCTTTTGTGTTCCTTTTTCTCATTGGTTAGCAGAAGATCCTTGTATAGTCTAGATATTAGGCCCTAAGTTTTAGACATTGTAAACATCTCACAATCTCTCCTCTTTTTTTCTTTTGGAGCAAACACTTTTCTCTATTATGAGATAAATCTTCCTATGTGTTTCTGAAATCTGCCTGTTCCTTTTTCATAGTGTTTGCTCTTCCCTGGTGTTTTCTATTTCTTCTTACATTTCTTTAAAAATTTCAGTCTATATTTTTATGTATTTACTGAATACACTGGGCCTTTGTTGCTGCACGTGGGATTACTCTAGTTTCATGCAGTGGGGCTAATTCTACTTGTGGTGTATGGGCTTCTCCTTGTGGTGGCATTTCTTATTGTGGAGCAAGGGCTCTAGAGCACATGAGCTTCAGTAGTTGCAGCCCAAGCTTTAGAGTACAGGCTCAGTAGTTGTGTTGCACGAGTTTAGTTGCCCTGTGGCCCAATTGAACCTGTTGATGCATTGTATAAACCAATTCCTTGAAATAAATCTCTTAACGTATATATCAATACATTCAAGTTTGTGTTTGTACTGTCTTTTGGCTCTAGTGTGATTAAACCCTGCAGTAGATAAAATAATGACCTCCTCAATGCCTATGTTTTGTAATACAAACCCTCGTTCACACCAACTCTCCCCGTCTTCCCACACTTCAGTGTCCTCACTCAGACCACTTCTTTTTTTCCTCGGTAACACCACACTTCCTCTTTCTGATGTCTCCCGGGTTCTCCTTTCCACAGGAAGTCTCAACTCTTGTCTGCTCAGTCCCTGTCTTAAGAACATTGCTCACCCTTGTTTTAGAAAATGGTGACTCTTCAACTATGAGAAGCCACCAGATACCCTGCCTCAGGATATATGACCCAGCAGAACCTATGAGAGTCCTGTTCAGAATTTTTTCAGGTTGGACCTAAATGAAGGGCAGCAGGTAAGCTGGTTGTTGACCATGGCCCAGTCAGGAAGAGGATAGAGGTTTACAAGGGAAGACAGTGAGGGAGGACTGGAACTCAGAGAAAAGGAGAGGGAGGAGACAGAGAGGGCTGGCACTCCAAGCCATCTGTGCAAAGCTTTTGTGTTCCTTTTTCTCATTGGTTAGCAGAAGATCCTTGTATAGTCTAGATATTAGGCCCTAAGTTTTAGACATTGTAAACATCTCACAATCTCTCCTCTTTTTTTCTTTTGGAGCAAACACTTTTCTCTATTATGAGATAAATCTTCCTATGTGTTTCTGAAATCTGCCTGTTCCTTTTTCATAGTGTTTGCTCTTCCCTGGTGTTTTCTATTTCTTCTTACATTTCTTTAAAAATTTCAGTCTATATTTTTATGTATTTACTGAATACACTGGGCCTTTGTTGCTGCACGTGGGATTACTCTAGTTTCATGCAGTGGGGCTAATTCTACTTGTGGTGTATGGGCTTCTCCTTGTGGTGGCATTTCTTATTGTGGAGCAAGGGCTCTAGAGCACATGAGCTTCAGTAGTTGCAGCCCAAGCTTTAGAGTACAGGCTCAGTAGTTGTGTTGCACGAGTTTAGTTGCCCTGTGGCATCCTTCTGGACCAGGGATTGAACCTGTGTCCCTGGCATTGCACAGTGGATTTTTAGCTATAAGACCACCAGGGAAACCCTCAATATACTTTTATACTCTGTTTCAAAATGTTACATTATCTCAAAATCTTGAGGTGCTAATCTTCCTCATTGATATATGTGCTGTCTGTAGCTCATGGGGAGGGGGAGCATCATTTCCTGTATGACTGTTAATTGTAAGCTCCTCTTCCATGGCATATCCATGGGCAAGGTCTTCTCTTGGTTTGGATTGCAGAAGTATTCCTCCAGAGCGGTTTTGCTGTGTCTACCAGACGGCAAAGAGTTATCACCAGTTCAGGACCAATTTCTTATGCTAATTTATTTGCTTAGTATTAGTGTTAACCACTCAGTGGTGTCTGACTCTTTGTTCCCCTATGGACTGTAGCCTGCCAGGCTCCTCTGTCCATGGAATTCTCCAGACAAAATTACTGGAGTAGGTTGCCATTCCCATACCATGTGGATAGCATACATTCTGGTTCCAAGTTCATACGGCTCAGAGTTAGGGTTTTGATTTCTCAGAATTGCTTCACCTAGAGGTCCAGTTAGAGACCTTCTAACAGGGTGGCAGAGTTATTCTGGTTCTTCTCACCAAGGACCCAGTTTCATATGTGAGTCTATGTCCTTGCATCATCTTTGGTGCCTGAGAGATTCCTAACACCTAATCTCCATCAGGAGTTTCTTGGGAGTTTCTTTACACACAGTTTACCCTCAACCTGCTATAGGATCTGTAGGTATATTGCTTGGGTGTCCAACTAATTCATCATTTCCTGCCCTTGAAGGTTTCACTTGCTCACAGTTCAGTTCTGTACTCAAATACTTGGCGGTGTTCTAATTTATCCAGCAGCTTTAGGTATTTGCAATAGGAGGGTCCCATGTTATGTAAATGTGTCATAGTGATGAAAACCACAATTTACTATGTTCCTTATGACCCATCTTACTGCAACTATGAGGAGTCTTTGGAAAACAGGGACCTTGTCTGATTCACAATTGTGTTCCACATGCAGAGGCTAAATAACAGAAGCATGCTGGTGGCATGTTAGAATTCAGAGTCCATGGCCCCAGAGCAGAATCCAGTCCTATTCCTACCTCCTCCTCCCTCACAGAATCCAACTCTTTCCCCTCTTATTTGACACATCTTGGAACTTTGCATCTATTTGTGCATCTGCTCCCTGTGTATGTCTCTCAGGAGGTTGGCCCACTCTGTTTTGTTCCTCAGTGTACCTCCAATGGCTGAGACTAGGTGAACAATAATTACATATTACATGAATAAATGAATGAATGAATGCATTTCAAGCAGTTGTCCTGACACCATTTCTGGCCTCAGAGTTCTGAAGCCCCTGCTTTTTACATTAGCAGAGTGCCAACTTGGAAGGAGTGGTCACCAAATGACTTAAGGCTCACCTAAATGTGTGAAAGCCCACCAGGGATGTCACCACATCCTCCCAGGTGTGAAACTCCAGGCTCAGGACTGGACTCCTGAAGGTAGCCCTTAGCAGATCCTGTCCCAGCCTCTGTCTACACCACCTCCCTCTCAGGCCCACTCTTCCTACATGGCACACAACCCATCAGGTACACTCACTTCCCTAAGATGTTTGGCCAACCCTTAGGGCTGCATTCCCAAACTCTGAGCCAGCCTTTGGGAGTGGGCACCAGAAAAGCAGAGGGGCCTTCCTGGACAGAGAAACTCCTCAGTCTTCCCAGAAAAGAAAGTGTTCCAAAGTTTTGCCTCTCTTTAAGACTTAAGTATTATCATTTGACTTTACCTGCATCACTGAGGAGCCATAGACTCAAAAAAAAAAAAAAAAAAAACATGCAGTGGGAGGACTTCCCTGATGGTCTAGTGGTTAGGAATTTGCCTGCCAATAAAGACATGGATTCAATTCCTGGTCCAGGAAGACTCCACATGCCACAGGGCAACTAAGCCCATGTACCAAAACTACTGAGCTCATAAGTCACAAGGACTGAAAGCCATGTGCCTAGAGCTGGCTCCACAAGAGAAACCACCACAATGAAAAGCCTGAGTATTGCAACTTAGAGGAAGCCTGTGTGCAAAAACAAAGACCCAGAGCAACAACAATAACAACAAAAAGCAGTGGGAGCAGTGACTGGCACAGGAGTGGTTCTTGCAGAAAACTCCACCCTAGGCCACCCTCCTGGCTGCATCCTTGGTCCATTTTGGGGGGCATGGAGACGAACCTCTTCCTACCTATGCCTCATTTCACAGATCATAGCAACAGATCTTGGTGTATCAGGCAAAGGTGGGTGTGGGTGTCGGTGTATGGGGGAGTCATCACAAACTTCAGGGTTTTTACTTGGTAGGTTTTTCTAATTATAAATGCAGGATGTGTTTTCTGTAAAAATATGCAAAACACAGAATGTCACAAAGAAAAAGACCAAAACCACTTATAGGCTGCCCACTCAAGGTACTGTCTCTCTTCAGCTCTTGTGGACCTGGGTCATTGCTTCACAGAGATGTCCCTCCTGCCACCTCTACTTAACTTTATAGAATGAACTCTGCCCCTAAGTTAAAACTGTTCACAATAAAACTTTAAAACCTGACTCGTAAAATATTTCCTAGACGGATGTCCTGTGATTTACTTACTACCTTGCCAATTGCTAGAAACACCATCGCTTCCTCACTGTAAGTTTCTGAACAGATAAGTAACATGATAAAGCATGGTTCAGCAGACTGGGTTTCCATTTATCACTTCATGAAGGGTTTCTAAGCCACTTGATGGCTGCTCCCACCCACACATCGGGTCCTGGTGTCAATGCTTATGTTCTAGGGGTAAGGGAAGGTGCAGCAAGAGGAAAACTGAGGAACAAGGCCGTTCGGGGCCACTGGCGTCAAATCTGGCCTGGGAAAATAAAATGATAAATATAAATAAGCCACTGGCTGTGTCTGTCAGTCTGGAGACTGAAGTAGTAGAGCCCTGATTCTCCTGGTTGGGATTTGTCATGGGACACGGGAGCAGCCGCACAGGACTGACTCTTAAGAAGGGCCCCTGAACCCAAGCCCTGCCACTTGTGATGTGGCAGTTCCCACGATCCCACGAGCTGCCCACCTATTTCCTCCCACTGGGCAATGGGAACACACACCTCACAGCACAGCTGGCATTTCTGAAAGAAACTAAATTTGGCAATACGGGTGTCATCATTTAGTGACATAGAGATTTGTCGTGTCACTAAACTGGGCACACACAGGTGTCCCCAATGTATTTGCACTCACAACTACATATCCACATGTTTTATCACATACATGCAGTCTCATAAAATGCACTGGACTTTGTGTGATAGTCCAGAAGATCCTAATTGCTCCTAAAACTGCTGGTGCTGAGGGTGGGAATTCCAAATATTTGTGACTTTCAGGTAAACCAAAACAGGCTTGACTAGCAGCTATCCCCACTCCTTAACTATACACGCTGGTCTACTAAATTTACATGCTAACTCAGGGATCCATGCTTTCCTGGGACACAGAGAGAGGTGGCTGGAGCAGCAGCGAGCCCAGGAGGGCAGCCTCCCAGCAGCGGGGCAGTCTGAAAGGGAAGCGGCAGCCCCAGGGCCCTGAGGCTCACTTTCCAAGTCTGTGACAAAGGGCCAGGGCTGGAGATGGCCCACCAGACAAGGTTGGTCCTACATTACTTTGGCTTGGCCAGTCTGGGTGGACAGGATGTGGGGTGCAGCCTGGGGTACAGGCAGGGATCCACAGGAATGTTCCTACTGGTATGAGGACAAATGCCCTCGTTAAGGGTCTCTGTCCGGCCCTGGTGATAAAGTCAGGGAGTGTGGCCCAAGTGAGCCCCTTGTCTACTTGCTCCAGAGAGATGTTGCCCAGCTGGAGCCCCAAGGGTGGACCCCGTGACCTGTCCAGGGCTCTTCTACACTTGGCGTGGGCTCTCCATAAGCATTCTCAAGTCAGGGAGAAGTCAGAGCTGGGGTGAAGAGAGAAGACTGGGGAGCGAAGGGGAGCGTAAGCAGGCCTGGGGCTCCTGAGGGCATAACAGACTGGCAGGGCCTGATGGGGTGGGGGTCCCCATCATAGGAAGGTCTTTGCTGGTTCTAGGAAACTCCAGGCCCAGCGGCGTCCGCCATGCCTGAGACACCCTCAGGAGGGACGACCATGACCAGTGAGGAAACCTTTGTGATGGGGACAGCAGTTGGAAGCCACACATGTCCCCCAGCAGTGCCCATCTTCAGAGCCTGACCAGGGTTTTAGAGGAGGGTAGCCCAGGCCCCAGACTTTCTGTTTCAACCCAGTTAGAGCAACCTGTGGGTGAGGGAAAGACAGCTTTCTACCAGCCACAGTGAGGAGAGTGACCAGGAAGGCAGCTCTGCAGAGGCTAGACACGGGAGGACAGACCTGGCTCCACACAGGAGGGATCCCCCTGCAGCCTGTGGGGCCACAGCTGTTGGGCCTGCCTTGTGATGTGGTGAGATCCCTGTCACTGGCACTATGCAAGGACATCACCAAGAGGATTCCCACTTTTTTGGTCACAGAAACTTTCTCATCATTTCAATTCTGAAATTCAGTAATTCTATAAGCAAGGGATACTCTGTTTCTTCTTTTTTCTGATTTTCATAGCATTTTAACATTTAATAGAGACTATGTACAAACATCTTTTTACTGCATCTTACATAAGATATCCACTACAGAAATTGACATAGGTTAAAAACAAAATGGCTGGTTAAGGAAGGCCCAGTCCTGTGGGCTATTTTCTCAGAGACTGTAGGTCAGAGTTCGCAGAGGAGAGGGGCTTCAGATTGCCCAGTTAAGAGAGAAGTGAGGAAAGGCTAAAATATAGGCTGCTTGACAGAGATAACCAACCATTGGGTCCATCAGTATCCCACGACTTGGGAAACAGCATTACAAATACCTCTCCCCTTAGGCACAAGCCCAATCTCAGCAGCTCTGACAGGAATCGCCTACCCGTCTTCCCTCCCTGGAGTCGGAGGACACCACATACAGATACTACTGGTCCCTGTCCCCAATATTTGGTTAGACTATAGCACTCGATCACCCAGAAGAGAAACAGTGTAGTCAGGATTGTCCTTTAGTGAGAGGCCGTCAGAAATACCTGTTCAGAGGATAGTAAATACAACTCTCCCGAAGTCAACTGGTTCCCAAAACACACTCTCCACTGACAGAAGTGGGTCCTGGTTTCCCCTGTACAGCATCCACTCCGCCTGAAGTTGCAGGGCAGAGGTTTTCTCAGAACTTTGAGACTGGCACCCGTGTCCAGCCATCTGCATCTGGCGCCAAGGGTATGCAGGGCAGACTGACCAGGGTTTTAGAGGAGGGTAGCCCAGGCCCCAGACTTTCTGTTTCAACCCAGTTAGAGCAACCTGTGGGTGAGGGAAAGACAGCTTTCTACCAGCCACAGTGAGGAGAGTGACCAGGAAGGCAGCTCTGCAGAGGCTAGACACGGGAGGACAGACCTGGCTCCACACAGGAGGGATCCCCCTGCAGCCTGTGGGGCCACAGCTGTTGGGCCTGCCTTGTGATGTGGTGAGATCCCTGTCACTGGCACTATGCAAGGACATCACCAAGAGGATTCCCACTTTTTTGGTCACAGAAACTTTCTCATCATTTCAATTCTGAAATTCAGTAATTCTATAAGCAAGGGATACTCTGTTTCTTCTTTTTTCTGATTTTCATAGCATTTTAACATTTAATAGAGACTATGTACAAACATCTTTTACTGCATCTTACATAAGATATCCACTACAGAAATTGACATAGGTTAAAAACAAAATGGCTGGTTAAGGAAGGCCCAGTCCTGTGGGCTATTTTCTCAGAGACTGTAGGTCAGAGTTCGCAGAGGAGAGGGGCTTCAGATTGCCCAGTTAAGAGAGAAGTGAGGAAAGGCTAAAATATAGGCTGCTTGACAGAGATAACCAACCATTGGGTCCATCAGTATCCCACGACTTGGGAAACAGCATTACAAATACCTCTCCCCTTAGGCACAAGCCCAATCTCAGCAGCTCTGACAGGAATCGCCTACCCGTCTTCCCTCCCTGGAGTCGGAGGACACCACATACAGATACTACTGGTCCCTGTCCCCAATATTTGGTTAGACTATAGCACTCGATCACCCAGAAGAGAAACAGTGTAGTCAGGATTGTCCTTTAGTGAGAGGCCGTCAGAAATACCTGTTCAGAGGATAGTAAATACAACTCTCCCGAAGTCAACTGGTTCCCAAAACACACTCTCCACTGACAGAAGTGGGTCCTGGTTTCCCCTGTACAGCATCCACTCCGCTCTGAAGTTGCAGGGCAGAGGTTTTCTCAGAACTTTGAGACTGGCACCCGTGTCCAGCCATCTGCATCTGGCCCAAGACAGCCACTGGGCCTTCAGCGGTTTCTTTGACTGGATGATCTTCAAGGGTTAGTGAAGGATGAAAAAGCCAGGGTGAAGGAGGGTGCTGCATACCATCACCCACGGCATCCAAGGCCTGCTTGCTTATTCATCTGAGGCAACTGGAAGTGCAGGAGGCAGCCAGGAGCCTCAGAACGGCTTACAGGAACTGGTTTGTTGCAGGGTACCCGTTCACACCCCTGGCAGCATTTGAGAAGAACCTGATTTGTGTCCTGACAGATATGGGTAAGGTGTCTGGTCACTGGAATCCACAAAGGCCAGCCACCTCCGAGCAGAAGGAGTGGTATGGGCCTGTTGGTCAGCGCCGTGTGTGGCCAGCATTCTGAGTTCCTTCAGCAGCCTATGTGGTAAGGCTTCCCACTCCATAGCACTGACAATACTGCTAAAGACATTTTAGACGCTTTAAGTTCTCTCGTTCTTTGGCCAGAAGTCTCTCTGGGCCACTCAGGAGACTGCCACCTAGAGCTTTGTGTTTCACTTTGTGTAAGTAATGTCGCTTCTTCTCTTTGAGCAGATGTTGAAGTTGTTTAAACTGCCCCATGTACAAACATTGGAAGCAAATGTTTCTCACGCATAATCAGGGCCACTTCTTCCTCTGTTGTAAACGCCAGCATGTCCAGAATTTGACTGGCTTCACTGAGGCTACTTTCTGGAATCTGAGACTCCAGCTCCATCTTAGCACGTGAGCTCAGCTGACACAAAAGTGTTTCACCCCCCCAGGCACTGGATTGATCTTCACTTGAGCATGAAGTGCCAGGACATTCCTATGGGCATGTTCAGCACAGGACACGCTATCTTTCTTCTCAGGCTTTGGGGCAGCTGCGGGACATCTTTTTCCATTCTTGGTTGATATATACCTACAGTGCTGGAAAGGCGCACTCTTGTCTTCAAGGATATGCTTAATGCAAAACTCCTGCCCTTCACATGACCTGGGGCCTCTTCCTGAGACTCTGTGAGAGGACTGCTTACTGCACAGTATCAACCCAGCCAGCCTCCCCCACAGTGTAGTCTGAGACTCATGGCCTTGGTTTCATCCCTCAGCACTGATCAAATGTAATCCATGCCAGGGAATCAAGGTCCTCCAAACCAACAGAGCTGGGATTGATCACAGACAACCCTGCCAGCCCATACTCTCCTCTTTTGCCAGGTTTCAGAGCAGGTCTCCCAGCAAAGCTCAGATCCAGCTGGCTCTGCTCCCGGTCTCATCTCAATCAGCAACTTGACCGCATGAGATGGGAATCTGAGAACCTAAAAGGACCTCAGAGATCACTAAGCTCAGGCTCAAATGTTCATGGACAAGAGAATCCAGAACTGAGAGGTATTCTGTGGCCATGGGAAGTGGTGTGTGTGTGTGTGTATGTATGAGAGATGATGCTGGTGGGAATTTCTGCTTTGTCATTGACTGGATATGTGGTCTTGGATGCACCTCGATTTCATATGAAGTGGAGATGCTGATCCTTCCCTTGCAGGGCTGCTATTACGAATAGAAAAGGTTTAGAAGTGTTTATTGAAAAATCAAATTTAAGGGAAAAGATAACTATTTAGCTCCAGCCAGAAGAAAAGCTGGAGCAGGTAAATACCTAAGATCCCATCCAGTTACTAAAAGTAAGCTTTAAATCTGTCCTTAAATCTTCCTAAAAGCCAAAGTAGAAGGGAAACTGAATGGGTTGTAAGATTTGGTAACCATATCACCGAAGAATGAAAATCAAGTTTGACCTGATAGCAAGACTTGCCATTAAGCTACAGTAATCAAGACATTGTGGTATTGGCAGAGAAATAAGTGCATACATCAATGAAGCACGATCGAAAATCCAGAATGGACACACACAACTATGGCCAATTGATCACTGACGAAGACGCAACGGTAATTCAGCACAGGACACGCTCTCTTTCTGCTCACGCTTTGGGGCAGCTGCGGGACATCTTTTTCCATTCTTGGTTGATATATACCTACAGTGCTGGAAAGGCGCACTCTTGTCTTCAAGGATATGCTTAATGCAAAACTCCTGCCCTTCACATGACCTGGGGCCTCTTCCTGAGACTCTGTGAGAGGACTGCTTACTGCACAGTATCAACCCAGCCAGCCTCCCCCACAGTGTAGTCTGAGACTCATGGCCTTGGTTTCATCCCTCAGCACTGATCAAATGTAATCCATGCCAGGGAATCAAGGTCCTCCAAACCAACAGAGCTGGGATTGATCACAGACAACCCTGCCAGCCCATACTCTCCTTTTTTGCCAGGTTTCAGAGCAGGTCTCCCAGCAAAGCTCAGATCCAGCTGGCTCTGCTCCCGGTCTCATCTCAATCAGCAACTTGACCGCATGAGATGGGAATCTGAGAACCTAAAAGGACCTCAGAGATCACTAAGCTCAGGCTCAAATGTTCATGGACAAGAGAATCCAGAACTGAGAGGTATTCTGTGGCCATGGGAAGTGGTGTGTGTGTGTGTGTATGTATGAGAGATGATGCTGGTGGGAATTTCTGCTTTGTCATTGACTGGATATGTGGTCTTGGATGCACCTCGATTTCATATGAAGTGGAGATGCTTGATCCTTCTTGCAGGGCTGCTATTACGAATAGAAAAGGTTTAGAAGTGTTTATTGAAAAATCAAATTTAAGGGAAAAGATAACTATTTAGCTCCAGCCAGAAGAAAAGCTGGAGCAGGTAAATACCTAAGATCCCATCCAGTTACTAAAAGTAAGCTTTAAATCTGTCCTTAAATCTTCCTAAAAGCCAAAGTAGAAGGGAAACTGAATGGGTTGTAAGATTTGGTAACCATATCACCGAAGAATGAAAATCAAGTTTGACCTGATAGCAAGACTTGCCATTAAGCTACAGTAATCAAGACATTGTGGTATTGGCAGAGAAATAAGTGCATACATCAATGAAGCACGATCGAAAATCCAGAATGGACACACACAACTATGGCCAATTGATCACTGACGAAGACGCAACGGTAATTCAATAGAGAAAGGGCAGTCTTGTCAACAAATGGTGCAGGAAACATTTGTTCCTCACCACAGACAAAAAAATGATCCATGACCTAAACCTTGCATCTATACAAAAATGAGCTCAGATTGAAATGTAAAATCATAAAACTTTTAGCAGAAAACATAGGATTTCTCTTTCAGAATTAGAATTTGGTGAAGGGTTTTTAGACATAACACTAAGGCCAGATCCAGAAAATTAATAAATTGTACTTTTTCAGAATCAAAACTTTTTCTTTGAAAGATTCTGTTGAAAGGATGAAAAGATAAGCGATAGACTGGAAGAAAATCCTTGCAAACAATATGCCCAATGAAGGGCTTGTAACTCATATATTAAAAAGTCTCAAAACAATAATTCAAAAATCCAATTAGAAAAGGGACAAAATATATGAACAGATATTTCAGTGAAGAGGGTATACACATGGTAAATGAGCACACAAGAAGATGTTCAGCAGTATCAGCCAATTGGGAAAGGCAAATCAGGAGCAAGATGAGATTTCACTACAGACCAACTCAAACAGCTAAAAGGCTTCCGGTTCCCTGAGACCTTGCATAGGTTACCTCCCATCTCTGAGCCCATTTCTTCATCTGGACGATGTTCTGGCCAGTGTTGATATTCTAACATAATATAAAAATGGGGTCCTCTAGTTTATTTTCACCAGTGGTAGTACCTTTCTGTCAGGGAGGAATTTTTAAAAAGAGCTAAAATAAAAAACAGTAACATCAAATGCTGACCAAGATGTAGCAGAACTGAACTCATATCTTCCTAGTGAGGCAGAAATTGCTAGATAATATAAGACTTTGGGAAGCCTAGGTGGCGCTAGTGGTAAAGAACCTAGCTGTTGATGCAAAAGACCTAAGAGACACTGGTTTGATCCCTGGGTCAGGAAGATCCCCTGGAGGAGGGTGTGGCAACCCACTCCAGTATGCTTGCCTGGAGAATCCTGTGGACAGAGGAGCCTGGAGGGCTGCAGTCCCTGGGGTCGCAGAACACAAATGAAGCAACTTTGCACGCACGCACACAATAAGACTTTGATTCCTTCTTTTTCTTTTAATTTCACTTTTTTTTTCTTCTCAAGTAAGCACTGCATTCTTTGTTCCAATTTCCGGGCATTCAGAGGAATGCCTCCCTGGTTTGATAAGTCGTAAAACATTCAGACACAGGACAAGACAATCATTAACTGCTGTCCAATTTATCAAGGAGAAAAACTCTAGGTAGACAATTAGCTCCTAAGCGTACATCTGACCCCTAAGTAATAGTCTGAGGTACTGAGAAAGGGTCAAGGGATGGCATCGCAATGTCTAGAAAAGCTGGGAAACTGGGGGGATTCAAGAAAGCCATAAAGATAACAAACTGAACACTGCAGCATTTAAACTAAATGGTCAAAAATGACGTATATTAGGGGCTTCCCTGGTGGTCCAGTGGGTAGAGAGTCCGCCTTGTAATGCAAGGGGCACCGGTTCCATCCCTGACCCAGGAAGATCCCATGTGCCGCAGAGCAGCTGGACTGGTGTGTCCAATTATGAGTCAGTGCTCTGGAGCGCATGAGCCCAGAATCGGTGCTCTGCGGTGAGAGAGGCCACTTCAATGGTAGGCCCCCACAGGCTGAGAAATAAAGATGGATGAAAACAAATAAATAAACAATCAAGGGCTTCCCTGGTGGTCCAGTGGGTAAGGACACCGCCTTGCAGGGCAAGGGGTGCCGGTTCGAGCCCTGGCCTGGGAAGATCCCACGTGCCGCGGAGCGGCTGGACTGATGTGTCCAATCACCGAGCCAGAGCTCTGGAGCGCATGCGCCCAGAGCCGGTGCTCTGCGGCAACAGAGGCCACCGCGACAGGAGGCCTACACGGGCCAAAGAACAAAGATGGACGAAAATGGACAAATGAAAGACCAGTAGAAGTGGCCCGCCGGCTCCCCTCCCTCCCCACCCCACCCACCCCCCCTAAATAAATAAAATAAAAAATAAACAATCAATAAAAGAGGCCAAAATTTTTTTAAAAAATGATGTATATTAAAGTCATAAGCCAATCAAAAATGTACAGTTCAATACTAGTAAAGATATAAAACTAGTATAAAGATATAATACTAGTAAAGATATAAAAGATATGTCATCCCTGCCTTCTAGGGGCTTTCACCCACTCTCAGTGTCTAAGCTGAAGGCTTTGTATGTCCATCTTTTAAAATAAACTTTGCCTGTGTGAGTGTTTGAGAATTTGTAGAGTTCATTCTTTGGCTCTACAAACAGAACCCGGTTTCTCGTTTCACTAGTACAAATGTAAAATGTTATAGCTTCTCTGGAAATCAGTTTGGCAGTTTCTTAGAAAAAAAAAAAAATTAACAGACAACTACCATGTGACCCCATAAATGCACCCCTAGGCTTTTACCCCAGTAAAATGAGAATTTGTACCCACATAAAAAGCTGTACATGATTGTTCATAGTAGCTTTATCTCTAATAGTCCCAAACTGGAAACAACCCAAATGTCCTTCAATAGGTGAAGGGGTTGGACAAATCACAGTAATATCCATGCCATGGAACAGTATTTAGCAATAAAAAGGAACAAACTACTGATACATGAAAGAACTTGGAATGAGCTCAAGGACATTATGCTGAATGAAAAAGGCCAGCCTCAAAATGTCACAAACATATGGCATGATTTCATTTATATAATGTTCCCCAAATGAAAAGTTACAGCCCTGGAGAATATATTAGGGATTGTAGTTGGAAGGAGATCTCTGTAGCAATGGGATAGTTCTGTCTTGAAGCAGAAGGATGGCAGTTCCCTGAATCTTTACACATGATCAAATGACTTGGAACTATACTCACATTGCAATGTCAGTTTCCTGCTTTGGGTCTTACACTGCAATTATGTAAGATGAAACCCTTGGGAGGAACCCTGTAAAGGGTACACAGGACCTCTCAGCACCATTTTTCCTATGAATCTATGATTATTTTAAAATAAATACCTCTTCCACTGGTTCGGTGGCAACAGAGGTCAAAAATTCATCACCAGGAGACAAAATGAAAGCCAGGAAGAGCTTGGGGCACAGTCACGGGAGGAAAAAATCTGAATAACCTTTGACCTTCACCCCACCTGGACCCATAGTTCTCCCTCCTTGCCCCCTGCAAGCCATCCCCCATCTCCCAAACCTGTCCCCCAATCCACACAGAAGCAGAGCAAGGTGGACCTCTCAGGGGACAGACACCGGAGAACATAAACACACTGTCCCCTGAGACAGAGAAACATGCTGGAGAGGAGGAGCACATCTTAACTCACAGGTGGATGAAGGAACTCTTTGGCCCAGGGGATTCTGTCCAGGCATGGATTGCAGGTTTGGGGAATGCCACACTTTCCTCTGGAAATTTAGAAGTTAGGCCCAAGCTGCCACCCTGTGACTGGGAGTCAGAAGCCTCAGGACATTATGGACACAGGCCAGGACAAAGCACTCCAGTCTCTTTTGGGGGGCCTCCATCCCAGATCACAGGTCACCAGAGCCGCAGCTGTGAGAATCTTTCTTCCCACTCTTCTTCCCCCACCTTCTACTTCCACTGACTTGACAGCTAGGCTGAGACTCTGGGTGTGAAAGTTCCCCAAATGCGGGCAGCAGCTGCCAATCACCACTCCTTCCATAAAATAATCCTGGTTTGGCTCCAAAAGTTTCATTTTAAGGAGAGACAGGCCTCCTTGAGGTTGCCAAGGTAAGTTAGCCATGAAGGTTTTCCCATACCTCCCCAGCCCCTGCCCTATCATCATTGAATGGACTCGTTTTTAATTTAGAGTTTAGGAGTTGTGGATGCTGAACTGCTTCCTCTGACAATGACTGGTGAGCAGGTCCTCTACTTCTTAATTAAACAACTAATTAATTTTAAAAGGAGAGCTCTGTAGCAATGGGATAGTTCTTTGAAAAACATTGATCAAATGACTTGGAACTATACTCACATTGCAATGTCAGTTTCCTGCTTTGGGTCTTACACTGCAATTATGTAAGATGAAACCCTTGGGAGGAACCCTGTAAAGGGTACACAGGACCTCTCAGCACCATTTTTCCTATGAATCTATGATTATTTTAAAATAAATACCTCTTCCACTGGTTCGGTGGCAACAGAGGTCAAAAATTCATCACCAGGAGACAAAATGAAAGCCAGGAAGAGCTTGGGGCACAGTCACGGGAGGAAAAATCTGAATAACCTTTGACCTTCACCCCACCTGGACCCATAGTTCTCCCTCCTTGCCCCCTGCAAGCCATCCCCCATCTCCCAAACCTGTCCCCCAATCCACACAGAAGCAGAGCAAGGTGGACCTCTCAGGGGACAGACACCGGAGAACATAAACACACTGTCCCCTGAGACAGAGAAACATGCTGGAGAGGAGGAGCACATCTTAACTCACAGGTGGATGAAGGAACTCTTTGGCCCAGGGGATTCTGTCCAGGCATGGATTGCAGGTTTGGGGAATGCCACACTTTCCTCTGGAAATTTAGAAGTTAGGCCCAAGCTGCCACCCTGTGACTGGGAGTCAGAAGCCTCAGGACATTATGGACACAGGCCAGGACAAAGCACTCCAGTCTCTTTTGGGGGGCCTCCATCCCAGATCACAGGTCACCAGAGCCGCAGCTGTGAGAATCTTTCTTCCCACTCTTCTTCCCCCACCTTCTACTTCCACTGACTTGACAGCTAGGCTGAGACTCTGGGTGTGAAAGTTCCCCAAATGCGGGCAGCAGCTGCCAATCACCACTCCTTCCATAAAATAATCCTGGTTTGGCTCCAAAAGTTTCATTTTAAGGAGAGACAGGCCTCCTTGAGGTTGCCAAGGTAAGTTAGCCATGAAGGTTTTCCCATACCTCCCCAGCCCCTGCCCTATCATCATTGAATGGACTCGTTTTTAATTTAGAGTTTAGGAGTTGTGGATGCTGAACTGCTTCCTCTGACAATGACTGGTGAGCAGGTCCTCTACTTCTTAATTAAACAACTAATTAATTTTAAAAAGGAGTAAAAAAAATACAATATACACATGATAATTATTTCTAAGAATGTGTGTTTATACTTTGTGTTCAATTACATTCTAATTAGCCTTATGTTATTAAAAATCATCACATGCTAAAAAGTAAGAATGCCACTAGCAAGGTGGGTCAGTGGTCAAGTATCCATCTGCCAATGCAGAAGACACAAGTTCAATCCCTGGGTGGGGGAAAATGCCCTGAAGGAGGAAATGGCAACCCCCTCTAGTATTCTTGCCTAGGAAATCCCATGGACAGAGGAGCCTGGTGTTGTACCGAAAAGGAAAAATGAGGAATGAGTTTTTCTTTACCTTTCCTGAGAACAAAGAAGATAAAGAGACCAGTGAACAGGTCTGACCATTCCTATTATTTTACTTTAACTGTTCCTAATCTATAGTCTGTAATTAAGTTTGCGTTTCTGCCCCCTAATTCTGCATAAGCTACATTTCGCACCTATTATCCTTTGACTCCATGCCAATTACATTCTGTATCTGGGGCTCATGTTAATGGCACTCTCTTTGAAGTACAAGCATTGAAAGCTTTTTCCCTTTTTATATGCCAGAAAGAAGGCCAAGGTAAAACACACAAGACATTGGACCCAATTCCTGGGCCACTAGATGGTCAAAGGCTACCTGATGCCAACCCAGGGCTATCTCGGAAATAAAGCAAAAGTAAGAAGACAAGATCGTAATACATTTGTTCTTCATCACTGACCCCTAATGGCAAGCCTTCATCTTAATCTAAACCCCGAGACTCCTCCAAAAAGTTGAGGCGAACCCCTCTGTGCTGGGTGTGAAAGTTCCCCAAATGCGGCAGCAGCTGCCAATCACCACTCCTTCCATAAAATAATCCTGGTTTGGCTCCAAAAGTTTCATTTTAAGGAGAGACAGGCCTCCTTGAGGTTGCCAAGGTAAGTTAGCCATGAAGGTTTTCCCATACCTCCCCAGCCCCTGCCCTATCATCATTGAATGGACTCGTTTTTAATTTAGAGTTTAGGAGTTGTGGATGCTGAACTGCTTCCTCTGACAATGACTGGTGAGCAGGTCCTCTACTTCTTAATTAAACAACTAATTAATTTTAAAAAGGAGTAAAAAAAATACAATATACACATGATAATTATTTCTAAGAATGTGTGTTTATACTTTGTGTTCAATTACATTCTAATTAGCCTTATGTTATTAAAAATCATCACATGCTAAAAAGTAAGAATGCCACTAGCAAGGTGGGTCAGTGGTCAAGTATCCATCTGCCAATGCAGAAGACACAAGTTCAATCCCTGGGTGGGGAAGATGCCCTGAAGGAGGAAATGGCAACCCCCTCTAGTATTCTTGCCTAGGAAATCCCATGGACAGAGGAGCCTGGTGTTGTACCGAAAAGGAAAAATGAGGAATGAGTTTTTCTTTACCTTTCCTGAGAACAAAGAAGATAAAGAGACCAGTGAACAGGTCTGACCATTCCTATTATTTTACTTTAACTGTTCCTAATCTATAGTCTGTAATTAAGTTTGCGTTTCTGCCCCCTAATTCTGCATAAGCTACATTTCGCACCTATTATCCTTTGACTCCATGCCAATTACATTCTGTATCTGGGGCTCATGTTAATGGCACTCTCTTTGAAGTACAAGCATTGAAAGCTTTTTCCCTTTTTATATGCCAGAAAGAAGGCCAAGGTAAAACACACAAGACATTGGACCCAATTCCTGGGCCACTAGATGGTCAAAGGCTACCTGATGCCAACCCAGGGCTATCTCGGAAATAAAGCAAAAGTAAGAAGACAAGATCGTAATACATTTGTTCTTCATCACTGACCCCTAATGGCAAGCCTTCATCTTAATCTAAACCCCGAGACTCCTCACAGGAGGGAGGGCACAGTTCTTGAGGCATGAACTTGTGTTCCCCTCTGTGCTGGGTGAGAATTAAAGCCACCTTTCTATTTCCTCCAAACTCTGTATTTTTTTTTATTTGGCTTCAGCGGGCAGAGAAAGCCAAGATTTTGTTCAGCAACACTGGCGGGCTGCTGTCCACGGAGTCGCAAAAACGTTGGACAGTGAGTGACGCTGCAGGCAGGCAGGCAAGCCAGAGGCAATAGAGTAGGATTCTATTGGCTCCTGCAGAAGGAGGTACTGAACCACCCCGCACCTCCCGCTCTGCCCCGAGCCTGAGAGTCACCAGGCTCTTGAGATGAAATCAGGAAGAGTGAAAGGGTCTGAACCTGGCCAGGATATGTGTGTCACCAGAGCCTGGAGAAAGCCCTGACCACTCGGAATACGTAGATCCAAGGTATCTCCATGTGCATACGCAGAGCTGACTGGCACCATGCGAAAGAGAGGACCGGGCACCCAGGGGTTTGGGGTTTGGGGTTCTGACCCCAGAGGCTCACATTTCTCGTTCCTCTACATGCCACCCTTTCTGGCTATGTATCCACACCCAACGCCAGCCTCACTAAGCCTCATTTTCCTCATCATTAACAGGAACAGTAACAACATCCAGCTGATAGAGTTGTAATGAGGACTACATATGGGTAAAATATTTCCATAGTTCCTAATACATTCACACAGATCCGCTGCTGTTAGTTACTATTGCTGTTTTTTGGATATGATTATTATAAACTCTAATTTCTCTTAACTATTAACCGTGTCTCATGGAATGTGGTATAATTAGTGCAATAATAAATCCTAAATGACGTTTGTATGCCGAGTCTTATTTGTTGAGGCAAGAACTGACCTCACAATGATGCCAATACCAGAAAGCCCAACACGATTTACAAAGCTGTTTCCTCTGCCTCTTTCCACACAGTCCTTAGGAAGCCCTCCCCCACCAGCTCTGGGGGGGTGGTGGGCAGGGGGTGCAGGCATTGTTCATATTGCCCAGTTTTTTTTCACTTAAGGACTCCAACCCTCAGGAATGCTTCCCTGTGTCACCTAGTTAAGTAGATGGCATGAGGCTCTGATCTTAGTCCCCTGGCTTCATCCCATTTTCCCTAAACCAGATGTTAGGTGGGGTATTGCAGGAATGTCATAAAGGCTACTGGGCTTCCCATGTGGCTCAGTGGTAAAGAATCTGCCTGCCAATGCAGGAGGATTTGATCCTTGGGTTTGACTGCTGGGTCAGGAAGTTCCCTGGGAGGAGGAAATGGCAGCTCACTCCAGCCTTCTTGCCTAGGAAGACCCACTCCAGTACTCTTGCCTGGGAAATCCCATGGACAGAGGAACCTGGTGGGATACAGTCGATAGGGTCGCAAAGAGTTGGACAGGACTTAGTGATTGAGCACACACACAAACATAAAGCCTACTGGTGAATCTGTTTCAACAATGAAGAAGCTAGAACAACGAGGGGTCCTCAGGTTAGGCGTACCTTGTTCCTCCCATATCACACATGCCACAAGACATGGGCAGTTCATATCCCCTGAGAGGGTTCAGGGCAGCCACCAACCTTCTTATTCGGAGGAGGAAATCTCTCATCAAATAGCGAAAGCTCCAAAAGTCAGCAATGTTCCCTGGAAGAAAAGGCTTCAGGGAGTTTAACTAATGGAATTCAGCCCACAAATTTGCCTTGAGATATCCAATTTCCTATCTGTTTTCAAGGTGATAAGTGAAGCTAAATGGAAGTTGCTCCTAACTCTGGTATTAGAATTACTGTGGATTAAGAGAGGAAATGATTGAAAGAATCTGGGTTTTAGAGTTTAGAAAAACTCTTAACTGGTAGGAGTCTTCAGGAGGCGGATCGGCCTGGGCTCAGGCCTCAGGCACGTGTGACTAAATCATCAGCATGTGATAAATTATCTTATTTTTATAGATCTTCAAAGAAACTGTTGCCATAAACTCATTTATTTTAGGGACTCAGGGAGGGTCTAAACGGATCAGTCTCATTTGGGGTTACTCTCGCTGTGAGCCGCCCCTCCTGCTCCCCACACTCAGAGGAGCTGCCCTCACTCTGGCTCCCTCCTGGGCCTCTCTCCTTTCAGACCACCCAACCATTGCTCCCAGTTTCTAATTTATAAGCACCAAATTTTCCACAATTCTCTGCTGAAATTTCTTTAAACTCTCTTACATGATGGGACCAAAACAACTCACAGTGTTCTCATCAGAATTATTTTAAACTATCTCAAAATTTCTATTTTATTTACATCCAACCATGGAATCAATTCAGCCTAATGTGGTTGTGGGGAAAGAACTCAAGCAGGAGTGGGGACCCCGGCTCCACAGCTAATCATATGAGTTAAATATACAGATGGGTTCCACTGTGACCTCCAGATCCCTTTCTTTTGAACACAAAACCAGCCCAGGGAGACCTTCATCCTCATTTTGTGTGTTCTGGGTTCCCCTTCATTGTACCACTGGAGGATTTACCCTACCCACATCGGACTGTGTGATTGCCTGAAACCACCTCCCTTCACCCTGACTCCAAGGAGACCTGACCAGAGCTCCACCACCTCCCACATCCTCAGCACTGCCCTGCCTGAAAGGCAAAAAAGCCTGAGTGTGAATTCAGCCATTCCAGTCTTCTTGACCTGTGAGTGGAGGAGAGCCTCCTCACCACACAACTTTCCTTCACCCGCTGTCCCTAACTTGCCAGGCATCTGCTTAAACTTTACTGAATACAAAGCTGCTGCTTCCCTGGGGTCAGTTCCGGACCAGGAAAGCTGGTCCAAGAGCTGCTGTGTGGGTTGCCAGCCTCGGGGGAATTCTTAACATTGCAGGCAGCAGCCCGTTCAGGTAGCAGAGTCTACACGCTGTTGCCCTCGGGGAAGACGAAAGCATAGAAAGCATTGTGGAGAACGGCCCTTCTGCCACCCACCAAGCTGAGTTGGGCTCTGATCTTCATCTCAGAGGGACCACAGCCGGTCTCCTACAAGGCGCCAGCCCCGGCACTTCCGAGCCCACTCCCTTAACGAAGTAACTGCCACAGAAGCCCCAAAAGGTGTCCCCGAGATGTTCTTGTTCAAAGAACAGGGCAATTCCCTTGGCTAGTGCCAGGACTACCTGAATAGAGTTGTGCCAGTAAGCCGGTAACTCTCATCGCTGGTTCTTACCCTGAACAGGACGTGTGAGCATACACGCGCACACACAAAAACAGCCGCACGCACAAGCGCATTACACACGCACACACGCCCAGCACGGGCTCGCCTGGCAGGGCGTCCCCTTGTCCATGCTGCGGGGTCCACGGGGATGCGTTGGGGAGCGCAGCGCCAACGGATGGACGGCGGGGTGGGAGCCCGCACCCCCAGCGCCTCCTAAGCGCCTGCAGCACCGACGCCCGGGTCCCGCCGAAGGTGCGCCCGGCGCGGCTCCGGCCCAGACGGCCCGGGTTCTCCGCTCACCTTAATGTTGCTGAAGATAGAGCGGGGGCTGCAGCCGGCACGGCCCGCAGAGGCGCCGCTGCCCTGGCGCGCGCCGGGCTTGGACAGGAGCCCCATGACGGCGGCAGCACGGGGCGGGAGGCCGGGGGCGCCTGGGCTGGGGCGGGCGCCGCGTCTATGGCTAGAGGAGGCTGAGCGGCTGGAGGAGACTGAGCGCGAGGGTGCGCGCCTAGAAGTTTTTATAAGTGGCCGCCGCCGCGGCCGCCTCCGATGATGAAACGCGCGCTCCCTCCTCCCTCTTTCCCTCGGGTGTGAAAGGCGCTGCAAGCCCCCGCCCCGCCGCCGCCGCCCCTCAAACAGGTGTGACGCGGTGGCCGGCTGCGCTTGACCTCTTTCCGGCCGGCGTTCTCTCCGCTCCCGCAGCCCGGCTGGGACCCGCGAGGCTCGACCGCCCCGGGAGAAGGGCCCGCCCGCTGGAGGGTGGGGGCGGGAGGCGGCGGGCCTTGGGACGGGGAGGTCTGCAGCGAGGGGCGGCAGGCTGCAGAGCTTGGGGGCACCCGGGGCGCTGGCGGGACGGGGTGGGCGCTGCGGGCCCTTACTCCAGGGGTCCGGAGGCAGGATCGGCCGGGGTCTGCGTGTGAGAGGAGACAGGACGCGGAGCGAGGGGCGCTGAGGGAGCCATCGCGAGCCAGGGTGGCTGGAGGGGAGCCGGCGTCTGTGAAGGGAGGGGGAGCTCCTGCGCCCCTCCCGACGCGATCTGGGAGATTTACGCAGCGGGTCTCTGCTTGTTTGCACTCGCCCGAAAACCTGGGCTCTCAGTTCCGGTGATGGCTTTGAGACTCGCCGAGGCTCTGTTTGTGTCAAGGACTGATTTATATTTAAACTGCTCTTTGCGCTGGAGAGGGGCCGGGTAACAAAGGTGGAGAAGTGGGGGCCGCCCTGGGCTGGGCCTGAACTCTCTGGACCCGAGCCAAGGTAAACTGGAGGTGCTGTCCAGTGTCAGCATGGCTGGGTCTGGCTTGCAGTGATGCGGGGAGGGTGGGAAGAGGGAGGAGCCGAGGTAGTGGGCGCCGGTGGACAAACGGGATGCACCCCACTCATCTCGTTTTCAGGGCTGAAATAGAACTGATGCTTAATTTTTTTTCCCCCAAGATGTTTTTCCACTAGGATACATAGTGCTGGAAAGAGAAAGAAGGAGAAGAGAAGGATAAGAAGATTCTGCCCAAAGTAGATGCAGTACAGAATTCAGTTCTGGAGGTATTTTTCCAGCTCCCTAATTCCTGTGGTTCTCGCAGAAGCAACCTCTTTAAACCCTCACACCTGCATCACCCTTCCTGGCTATTCCTTTGAAAAAATGCTCCTCAATTCCCAGGAAGATCTGGCTAAGATGGAGCCGCAGGACAGATAGAACACACAGGGCTCATTTCTACCCAAGGCCTGATGCCTTTCTGGGCCTGCTCTGGGCTGTCTGACGTCCAGGAACTTCTCCTGTCCATCCATGGCCCCGAGACCCTGGACACAACAGCACGCAGTGCTGGAGGAAAAGCCACTGGACTGTCTATGCCTTTGGGTCATCCAGAGAGGCTTTGCGAAACCTTGTAGCAAGCAGACCCAAATCCAAGGAGGCGTGAAGCTCCAGGGGTGAGTAAGTGTGACAGGCCCCCACAGAGCACCCAGCATGCCCTGGGCACTGGACTGTAGCCACCCTGGTGACCTCCACCAGGCAGTCTGCTGACACCTCCAGGCGTGATGCCGCAGAAGCCCAGCATTAGCCCGACAGCTATTAGCACAGTTATAATCTGGATGTTACACCTGATGATGCGGTCAACCGAAAAGAGTGGCTGGAAGTCATATACATGCCTAGTGAGCTGTGAAACTGGAACCTGGGCCTGAATTTCCTGAGTCCTAAGCCCAGACTTACTGCACGATGCCCTTTGAAATGTTATCTACTCTAGCAGCCTCATTTCACAAGAGAGACCAAGCCATTTACAAAGAAGGCCCCGGCCTGGGTTTACCTAAGGGCTGGGCCTGAACTCTCTGGACCCGAGCCAAGGTAAACTGGAGGTGCTGTCCAGTGTCAGCATGGCTGGGTCTGGCTTGCAGTGATGCGGGGAGGGTGGGAAGAGGGAGGAGCCGAGGTAGTGGGCGCCGGTGGACAAACGGGATGCACCCCACTCATCTCGTTTTCAGGGCTGAAATAGAACTGATGCTTAATTTTTTTTCCCCCAAGATGTTTTTCCACTAGGATACATAGTGCTGGAAAGAGAAAGAAGGAGAAGAGAAGGATAAGAAGATTCTGCCCAAAGTAGATGCAGTACAGAATTCAGTTCTGGAGGTATTTTTCCAGCTCCCTAATTCCTGTGGTTCTCGCAGAAGCAACCTCTTTAAACCCTCACACCTGCATCACCCTTCCTGGCTATTCCTTTGAAAAAATGCTCCTCAATTCCCAGGAAGATCTGGCTAAGATGGAGCCGCAGGACAGATAGAACACACAGGGCTCATTTCTACCCAAGGCCTGATGCCTTTCTGGGCCTGCTCTGGGCTGTCTGACGTCCAGGAACTTCTCCTGTCCATCCATGGCCCCGAGACCCTGGACACAACAGCACGCAGTGCTGGAGGAAAAGCCACTGGACTGTCTATGCCTTTGGGTCATCCAGAGAGGCTTTGCGAAACCTTGTAGCAAGCAGACCCAAATCCAAGGAGGCGTGAAGCTCCAGGGGTGAGTAAGTGTGACAGGCCCCCACAGAGCACCCAGCATGCCCTGGGCACTGGACTGTAGCCACCCTGGTGACCTCCACCAGGCAGTCTGCTGACACCTCCAGGCGTGATGCCGCAGAAGCCCAGCATTAGCCCGACAGCTATTAGCACAGTTATAATCTGGATGTTACACCTGATGATGCGGTCAACCGAAAAGAGTGGCTGGAAGTCATATACATGCCTAGTGAGCTGTGAAACTGGAACCTGGGCCTGAATTTCCTGAGTCCTAAGCCCAGACTTACTGCACGATGCCCTTTGAAATGTTATCTACTCTAGCAGCCTCATTTCACAAGAGAGACCAAGCCATTTACAAAGAAGGCCCCGGCCTGGGTTATGGTCACCTAAGGGCTGCGGGACTAGTGCTTCTTCCTCAGACTTTGAGTGAGGCCTTTCTGTGGCCCTCTGATAGAATCCCAAGTGGGATCGGCCTCTCCAGCCCCACCTCGTCCCTCTCCGTTAATCTTGCCTCTGCCCCCTCACAAGATTAGCATCATCTTTAAAGAAAAGGTCTATTCAGAAATGCCCACAGATGGTTATCTGTCATCATCTGCCTTTCCTAGGGGCAGTTTGCCTAAATGTAATGGAGACCCAGCTGAAGTTGGGGCTTCAATGAGATTTATTTGTCTTTCATAATAGGAAGCTGCCAGTAGGCAGTCTAGGGTTGTGATCTAGGTTCTTTCAGTGTGTGGACTTCCCTGGTGACTCAGATGTAAAGAATCTGCCTGCAGTGCAGGAGGCTTGGGTTTGATCCCTGGGTGAGGAAGATCTCTTGGAGGAGGAAATGACAACCGGCTCCAGTATTATTGCCTGGGAAATTACATGGATAGAGGAGCCTAGTGAGCTACAGTCCATGAGGTTACAAACAGTCAGACTCAACAGAGGAACTAACACTTTCACTTTCTCCTCCTCATGGCTGGCTCGTCATCACAAGATGGCTCCACTACCAGCCTCCTCCCAGAAGACAGAAAACAGACAGGGGCTGTGATCACATCAGGAGACTGCACACTCAGCTACTTTTCCTTAAATCTTGTCCCAAACTGGGCCACACAGTCACCCATTAGAAGGAAACTAAGAGTTGTAGTCAATCCTGACTGCTTCCTTTCAACGCTCACAGAAAGCCCCTTCCCTAAAAGAACACCCCCAGTGTCTGTTTCTAAGACTTTTCTCAGATCCTTTGATTTCAGCAAATACGTCTCAACACCAGAAAAACAAAGCACAAGGACAGTTCCTGACTTCAAAGATTCTAGGATCTCAGGGTGGGGAGCAAGAAGAGAGAGCATTGGTGTGACATAGGGAAAGAGCTGTTGTGTACGTCTGCTGTGGGAACACAAAAGAGGGCAACAAGAAGGCTTCCTGGAGGGGGTGACTTTCAATCTGAGCCCTCAGGACTATAGGGGTGGGGGAGAATTAGGGTGAAGGAAGGTAAATCTGCCCATGGTTTTCGTCTGGCTGGAGCTGAGACCAGAAGACAGTGGGAAGATGTGCAGTGAAGATGTTGGAACACCAAGAGGCATGCAATCATGTGCAGGTCTTATCCCCAACATAAGAAAGAGCCTTAGTTCGGGGAGGTTGATGGATTAGCATCATCTTTAAAGAAAAGGTCTATTCCGAACTGCCCACAGATGGTTATCTGTCATCATCTGCCTTTCCTAGGGGCAGTTTGCCTAAATGTAATGGAGACCCAGCTGAAGTTGGGGCTTCAATGAGATTTATTTGTCTTTCATAATAGGAAGCTGCCAGTAGGCAGTCTAGGGTTGTGATCTAGGTTCTTTCAGTGTGTGGATTTCCCCTGGTGACTCAGATGTAAAGAATCTGCCTGCAGTGCAGGAGGCTTGGGTTTGATCCCTGGGTGAGGAAGATCTCTTGGAGGAGGAAATGACAACCGGCTCCAGTATTATTGCCTGGGAAATTACATGGATAGAGGAGCCTAGTGAGCTACAGTCCATGAGGTTACAAACAGTCAGACTCAACAGAGGAACTAACACTTTCACTTTCTCCTCCTCATGGCTGGCTCGTCATCACAAGATGGCTCCACTACCAGCCTCCTCCCAGAAGACAGAAAACAGACAGGGGCTGTGATCACATCAGGAGACTGCACACTCAGCTACTTTTCCTTAAATCTTGTCCCAAACTGGGCCACACAGTCACCCATTAGAAGGAAACTAAGAGTTGTAGTCAATCCTGACTGCTTCCTTTCAACGTCTACAGAAAGCCCCTTCCCTAAAAGAACACCCCCAGTGTCTGTTTCTAAGACTTTTCTCAGATCCTTTGATTTCAGCAAATACGTCTCAACACCAGAAAAACAAAGCACAAGGACAGTTCCTGACTTCAAAGATTCTAGGATCTCAGGGTGGGGAGCAAGAAGAGAGAGCATTGGTGTGACATAGGGAAAGAGCTGTTGTGTACGTCTGCTGTGGGAACACAAAAGAGGGCAACAAGAAGGCTTCCTGGAGGGGGTGACTTTCAATCTGAGCCCTCAGGACTATAGGGGTGGGGGAGAATTAGGGTGAAGGAAGGTAAATCTGCCCATGGTTTTCGTCTGGCTGGAGCTGAGACCAGAAGACAGTGGGAAGATGTGCAGTGAAGATGTTGGAACACCAAGAGGCATGCAATCATGTGCAGGTCTTATCCCCAACATAAGAAAGAGCCTTTGAAGGCTTCTGAGCAGGGAGTGACGTGAGCTGGTTTGCATTTGACATGGGCCTCTGGGGCAGCTGATTTAGAGTGCATGGGACAGTCTGGAAGGCACCCCAGCAGCTCGGTGGCTATGGGGGTGATTCTGGGGAGGAAAGGCCCAAGAGATGTTGAAAGGAGATGGCATCCAAGTGTCAGTGAGGGAGAGGTTAGGGATGAGTCCAGCGGTCTGACTTGGGCAGCCTGCATTGGTGATGCTGAGTTCTTGAAGAGGGAACCCCAAAGGAGCTGCAGCAATGGGGAGGAATGTGGAGAGTCCCTTAGGTTCATTTGAAATCAGACTTCCTGGCGTATGTGCAGGCAACATGTCCAGCAGGCATATTGGCAGAGGGGTCCAGTGCTCATGATGGAGGCTGGACGGGAGATCGGTGGCTGGGTATCCACATGGAGGCAGTGGGTAACCCTCGAGAACAGATGAATCTCTTGGTTAGAAGGTGTTAGAGAAGTAGGTCCAGCCACAGAACATCCAGGTGGCACAGGGGATTGGAGTCAGCAAATGAGACAGAGGGGAAGTGTTGCCTGTGGAGAGAAGTAAACCTGAGAGCGCACGTCCACCTGTGGATAGAGCCCCGGGGTAGTGCTCTGAGGAAGAGGTCAGAAGCATGCCTAGAATGCTGAGGAGGGAAGATAAGATCCAGGGATGGTCATTGCACCAGCAATAGGATCCTGGCAAGAGTGTTTGCCGTGGGTGATGTGAGCAGAGGCCGGATCACGTGAGCTGAGGAGGACCTGAAAGGGAGATAGTGTAACCAGAGGCCAGCAGAACTTGCCCTAGGGGTGCAGAGGGGAGGAGAAAAATAAAGGCGCTGAACAGCTTCTCTTCTTAGCCCTGAAACTTCCCTCTTCCTCTCCGCATGAAACTGGAGCAGTTAGGTGTCCGCCTCGGGCTTTTGCTCATACTCCTCCCCTGCCTTGTAGTGCTTGGTTTCTACCCTTCAAGGGCAGCTCCTGTTGCTACCTGTTCTGAGTCCCATAACAGCAATAGAATCTATCACTCAGGAAACCAAAGACCATTATGCCCATTTCACAGATGAATAAACTGAGGCTTGGAACTCTTCCCTAACACACACTGTATTAATTTTATTATGACAGGCCTCAGTGTGCTGCTGAGGAACAGACCGCCAGAATCACACATAAATGCCACTACCCCTCCTCACAAGCTGTGTTACCTTAGCTGGCCTGTGTCACCTCTCAGCTCCTCTGTGCCGCTCCCTGGCTGTTACATGTGTGAGACGGTGCTGAGTTCCTAGTGCTGGTGCGGGAGCTGCCATGCCCAGCAGTTGGCAGGCTAGATGGTGGTCTCCTCCTCCAAGCTGTGACCTCCTTGGGACAAAGCTGTGTTCGTTCTCTTTGCCAAGCATATCCTGTTGTTTCAAGATGATTGTTAAGTGGAATTGAGCTGAAATGAATTCCAGAAAGAGTCAGTGCCAGGGAAAGGCCTCACTGCTCCTGAGGCCTCCAAGCCCTGGCCATCTCCGTCAACCCTCAACTGCCTGCATTCCCACTGGTCCCCTGCTTCTGCCCCTTCTGCTCCCACCCCAGGGCTCCCTGGTCAGCCTTGTTGACACTGGTGACTGGCCGGGGCCCCTTGGTGTGTTTGTCAGTCCCAGGCCACACCCACCACTCCCACAGCTGCAGATGGAGGCTCTTTGACTTTGACTCTGAGAGCGCACGTCCACCTGTGGATAGAGCCCCGGGGTAGTGCTCTGAGGAAGAGGTCAGAAGCATGCCTAGAATGCTGAGGAGGGAAGATAAGATCCAGGGATGGTCATTGCACCAGCAATAGGATCCTGGCAAGAGTGTTTGCCGTGGGTGATGTGAGCAGAGGCCGGATCACGTGAGCTGAGGAGGACCTGAAAGGGAGATAGTGTAACCAGAGGCCAGCAGAACTTGCCCTAGGGGTGCAGAGGGGAGGAGAAAAATAAAGGCGCTGAACAGCTTCTCTTCTTAGCCCTGAAACTTCCCTCTTCCTCTCCGCATGAAACTGGAGCAGTTAGGTGTCCGCCTCGGGCTTTTGCTCATACTCCTCCCCTGCCTTGTAGTGCTTGGTTTCTACCCTTCAAGGGCAGCTCCTGTTGCTACCTGTTCTGAGTCCCATAACAGCAATAGAATCTATCACTCAGGAAACCAAAGACCATTATGCCCATTTCACAGATGAATAAACTGAGGCTTGGAACTCTTCCCTAACACACACTGTATTAATTTTATTATGACAGGCCTCAGTGTGCTGCTGAGGAACAGACCGCCAGAATCACACATAAATGCCACTACCCCTCCTCACAAGCTGTGTTACCTTAGCTGGCCTGTGTCACCTCTCAGCTCCTCTGTGCCGCTCCCTGGCTGTTACATGTGTGAGACGGTGCTGAGTTCCTAGTGCTGGTGCGGGAGCTGCCATGCCCAGCAGTTGGCAGGCTAGATGGTGGTCTCCTCCTCCAAGCTGTGACCTCCTTGGGACAAAGCTGTGTTCGTTCTCTTTGCCAAGCATATCCTGTTGTTTCAAGATGATTGTTAAGTGGAATTGAGCTGAAATGAATTCCAGAAAGAGTCAGTGCCAGGGAAAGGCCTCACTGCTCCTGAGGCCTCCAAGCCCTGGCCATCTCCGTCAACCCTCAACTGCCTGCATTCCCACTGGTCCCCTGCTTCTGCCCCTTCTGCTCCCACCCCAGGGCTCCCTGGTCAGCCTTGTTGACACTGGTGACTGGCCGGGGGCCCCTTGGTGTGTTTGTCAGTCCCCAGGCCACACCCACCACTCCCACAGCTGCAGATGGAGGCTCTTTGACAATTTGGACTCAACTGTGGTCTTGGATTAACTCTGCCTGTCTAGCTCCTTGTGTGCCAAGGGGTTGGGGATGGGGGGGGTGGGGATGGGGTCCCCCAGCAACTACCCTCCGACTAGGTGGAGGGTGTCTCTGCACCCAGGTGCCCTACCACTTTGTCAGTGACATGGATGGGACAGGCTCATCCGCTGTGCGTGGCCCTGGCCACTAGTGTATATTCTTACTGAGCAAACATGCAGTGTTGACAGGCCACAAGGCTGATTCATTTACTCCTCAAAGCAACCCAGCAAGAGGGGCTACTTTTCTTAGTGCCATTTTATATTTGGAGAAACTGAGGTTCAGAGAGGTTAAAATAACTTGCTCAAGGCCACACAGCTAGTAGGTAGCAGAGCTGAGATTCAAACCTTGGCCTCTTGGTGCAGAGTCTCAGCTCCTGGGGTCTCCCGCTTGCAGCATGCAGGCAGACCAAGTGCTGCTCCCCCGCCCCCACCACTGGAGGGCCCTTCAAGGGTCTGAAGTCAACCTTGTGTCTCGCCCATCCCCACCCCCTGAGACCCTCCGTTGTCAGTAGTACTGAGCACAGCTCGGGGCCTCCGGAACCCCTCTGACTCCAGCTCTGAAGGCCTGCCGTGCCTCTCCTCTACCCACACCTTCCCTCCTACAGCACCTGCTGCATGCCAACCACTCCGTCCCTGGGCCCCACTCAGGGCTGATCTCACTCCCCTCTCCCTATGAGAAAATGCAGCAAAGAGAGGGAGGGGCAGGATGTCCCATTCCTGGAACCCCGGCTGAATTGCGTGTTACCTGCGGAAACCAGCCACTGGGCGGGCACACGCATGGCATTTGTCACTTCTTCCAGAGAGTCAGTGCCAGGAAAGGCCTCACTGCTCCTGAGGCCTCCAAGCCCTGGCCATCTCCGTCAACCCTCAACTGCCTGCATTCCCACTGGTCCCCTGCTTCTGCCCCTTCTGCTCCCACCCCAGGGCTCCCTGGTCAGCCTTGTTGACACTGGTGACTGGCCGGGGGCCCCTTGGTGTGTTTGTCAGTCCCCAGGCCACACCCACCACTCCCACAGCTGCAGATGGAGGCTCTTTGACAATTTGGACTCAACTGTGGTCTTGGATTAACTCTGCCTGTCTAGCTCCTTGTGTGCCAAGGGGTTGGGGATGGGGGGGGGGATGGGGTCCCCCAGCAACTACCCTCCGACTAGGTGGAGGGTGTCTCTGCACCCAGGTGCCCTACCACTTTGTCAGTGACATGGATGGGACAGGCTCATCCGCTGTGCGTGGCCCTGGCCACTAGTGTATATTCTTACTGAGCAAACATGCAGTGTTGACAGGCCACAAGGCTGATTCATTTACTCCTCAAAGCAACCCAGCAAGAGGGGCTACTTTTCTTAGTGCCATTTTATATTTGGAGAAACTGAGGTTCAGAGAGGTTAAAATAACTTGCTCAAGGCCACACAGCTAGTAGGTAGCAGAGCTGAGATTCAAACCTTGGCCTCTTGGTGCAGAGTCTCAGCTCCTGGGGTCTCCCGCTTGCAGCATGCAGGCAGACCAAGTGCTGCTCCCCCGCCCCCACCACTGGAGGGCCCTTCAAGGGTCTGAAGTCAACCTTGTGTCTCGCCCATCCCCACCCCCTGAGACCCTCCGTTGTCAGTAGTACTGAGCACAGCTCGGGGCCTCCGGAACCCCTCTGACTCCAGCTCTGAAGGCCTGCCGTGCCTCTCTCCTCTACCCACACCTTCCCTCCTACAGCACCTGCTGCATGCCAACCACTCCGTCCCTGGGCCCCACTCAGGGCTGATCTCACTCCCCTCTCCCTATGAGAAAATGCAGCAAAGAGAGGGAGGGGCAGGATGTCCCATTCCTGGAACCCCGGCTGAATTGCGTGTTACCTGCGGGAAACCAGTGCTCACTCGGGGCGGGGCACACGCATGGCATGTCCACTTTCTTCCAGAAAGGCCTTTTCAAGGCCTGATGTCTTGTTCCAGCTCTGGGCCTGACCCAGTGCAGATCACTAGCTGCTTTGGCAGGAGGTTCAACAGAGGTAGGAAGTAGAGAGTTTCCAGCAGGCCTGGCACTGCTCCCCTCTCCGTGGGCAAGGAGCCCCAGCTGGGCTCCATCCTCTGTGCTCCATCCACCCTGGTTCAGGTTGTCCCCAAGCAGTGCTTTCACACCTGGTTCTCCTGTGTGATCACCAGCCAGCCTCCCTGCAGGGCACAGACTTCACTTCAGCCTCCCGATCCCACTGGGGTCTGGCCACACACACATTGGGGGACACCTATTTCGTCCTTGGCCATGTGAGGGCCCCTGGATCCTGTCCTATGGATATTACCAAGCAACCAGAAAACTAGTACTTGTGTCTTTGCCATGGCACTTGTTTTGAACTGTTTGTTAATCTTTAGATTATAGTCCTACAAAAATAATTTAACTGTGTTTGAACTCTGCTCCACCCATCATTGCGCACCACTATGAAAACTTTACTGAGTTTTGTATTTTTCCTGTTTCTTTCCAATAAGCATGTTTTTACCTAGAAAAATCAAAGTATACCATCTGGGTTCTACTTTATACAATAAGCGTTTCTCCATGTTGGGAGGGGCTGGTCACGATCTCTTTGGGTGGGTGTGTGGGCAACCAGGAGTTAGTTAAGCCTTTCTCTGCTGCTGTTAAATGTTGGGGGCATCTCTAACTTTTGTCTTTTACACACACATTGCAGTGGAGACAGTATGCAAGGACTTGGTGAATAACCTTTTTTGCAAAAAGTTCCTTACCTTAGGACTGATGACCAGCAGTGCCATTTGAACACCTCTAGCACTTTTCTGTGACACTCAGAATGACTCCTGCTGCACGTCTACCACTTAGGTCTCTTCTCCTCACAGTCACACCCTGCCTGGCCCCTGCAGAGGGCCGCTGGCCCCTGGGCAATGGCTTGATTTGCTGTCGTCTAACCAGGTCCTGGGGACCTCCTAGAGTTTTTCCTGCGGGAAACCAGTGCTCACTCGGGGCGGGGCACACGCATGGCATGTCCACTTTCTTCCAGAAAGGCCTTTTCAAGGCCTGATGTCTTGTTCCAGCTCTGGGCCTGACCCAGTGCAGATCACTAGCTGCTTTGGCAGGAGGTTCAACAGAGGTAGGAAGTAGAGAGTTTCCAGCAGGCCTGGCACTGCTCCCCTCTCCGTGGGCAAGGAGCCCCAGCTGGGCTCCATCCTCTGTGCTCCATCCACCCTGGTTCAGGTTGTCCCCAAGCAGTGCTTTCACACCTGGTTCTCCTGTGTGATCACCAGCCAGCCTCCCTGCAGGGCACAGACTTCACTTCAGCCTCCCGATCCCACTGGGGTCTGGCCACACACACATTGGGGGACACCTATTTCGTCCTTGGCCATGTGAGGGCCCCTGGATCCTGTCCTATGGATATTACCAAGCAACCAGAAAACTAGTACTTGTGTCTTTGCCATGGCACTTGTTTTTGAACTGTTTGTTAATCTTTAGATTATAGTCCTACAAAAATAATTTAACTGTGTTTGAACTCTGCTCCACCCATCATTGCGCACCACTATGAAAACTTTACTGAGTTTTGTATTTTTCCTGTTTCTTTCCAATAAGCATGTTTTTACCTAGAAAAATCAAAGTATACCATCTGGGTTCTACTTTATACAATAAGCGTTTCTCCATGTTGGGAGGGGCTGGTCACGATCTCTTTGGGTGGGTGTGTGGGCAACCAGGAGTTAGTTAAGCCTTTCTCTGCTGCTGTTAAATGTTGGGGGCATCTCTAACTTTTGTCTTTTACACACACATTGCAGTGGAGACAGTATGCAAGGACTTGGTGAATAACCTTTTTTGCAAAAAGTTCCTTACCTTAGGACTGATGACCAGCAGTGCCATTTGAACACCTCTAGCACTTTTCTGTGACACTCAGAATGACTCCTGCTGCACGTCTACCACTTAGGTCTCTTCTCCTCACAGTCACACCCTGCCTGGCCCCTGCAGAGGGCCGCTGGCCCCGTGGGCAATGGCTTGATTTGCTGTCGAGTCTAACCAGGTCCTGGGGACCTCCTAGAGTTTTTCTTGTCTCCAGTGGCTCAAACAAAGTCCCGGAACTCAGAGAGATACCCCCAGGCTGACCCACAGAGGCCAGGCCGTGTGGCTGCCTTGATCTGCAGCTCTGTCTCCACCCCTAACTCTGGAGAAACTGTGTAGGTCAGAGGCCTTGAGTGAGTGCCTTCCCAGCGAGGGCTGATCGTCACCTGTGTGGTCCAGGTATGTGGGCTGTGCGGTCCAGAGAGGGACCCCTTGTTCTTTCTCTGCTCTGTCGGCTGCCTGGCTGAGTCACCCAAGGCAAGGCGCTCCACGTCTGCCTGCAGCATGGGCTCTCAGAGCTGTGTCAGGAGCGAGCTAGACTCGCACACCCTTCATGCGCTCACCATGGTCAGGGCGCCTGTGTCCTCGCACACCCCTCCATGTGCTCACCACGGTCGGGGCACTTGTGTCCTCCTGACTCAGCAGTGCTCCCTCCCAGGCCCTGCTCCCTCCTTAGCCATTCCCTGCTTTTCTCCTTAGGAGGCCTCCTTTCTCCAGAACCATCTCCCCAGAGGTTTCTACTCAGTGAAGCCTGGGAAACACTTAACCCAGCCCCTCACCCTCACCCCCGCACCATGAAAGCTGTGGCAGGGGCAAGGGGCGTCACCTGTCACCCAGACCTGAGTGACTGAAGGCGTGAGAGGCCCAAGCCTGCCTATCCCTAAAGAGCTGAATGGGAGCCCCATGCTGGGATGGGGCTGGGGGTCCAGGAGGGGAACTGCAGGAGCAGGCCCCCTCCCAGGCCGCCTCTCCACTCTCCCCACTGAGGCGTCCCCTCTCCGTGCACTAGGAGAGCTGAGGCTCCCAGTTCCAGTCCTGGCATTCCACACACTGCCTGGGAGCCCTAGGTCTGGGCCCTGTTGTGGCTGCAGCACACACACACACACACACACACACGTGCACACACACATGCGTGTGCGTTTCCTCACCTAGCCCTCTCCTTGAATCTTTCTTTTGCAGGGGGAGGGGCGGGTTGGGGAGGGAGGGGGTCAGCCGCGTCACTTCTATTGGTCTTCCATTTATCTATTTTCATTTATCTTTGTTCTTCGGCCCGTGTAGGCCTCCCATCTCAGTGGCCTCTGTTGTCGCAGAGCACCGGCTCTGGGCACATGCACTCCAGAGCTCCAGTTTGGTAATCAGACACATCGGTCTAGCCGCTCTGCAGCACGTGGGATCTTCCCAGGCCAGGGATCAAACCAGTGCCCATTGCACTGCAAGGCGGTGTGCTTACCCACTGGACCACCGGGGAAGCCCCTCCTTGAATCTCTCCACTTGTCCACAGGAGCCATGATGGAGGGTGTGGTAAGCACTTTTTGCATTTTCCAAAGTTCCCACGCAGCATGGGCCGCTGTGACTGTCCCCTGGGGCACTCAGGTCTGCTCCACTCCCTGTCTGTCAGGCTCTGGCTCAGGCTCTGGCCCCGTGCGCCCACCTGGTTTCTGACGTCAGTCTGCTCTTTTGCCAGTGTTACTTCTTGACCCATATTCCCTCCTCCTGTATTTGTCCAGGTCTGTGGCCTCCTTACCAGAAAGGCCTCTGGCCTTTCCTTCCTGCCCACCCTCCACAGCTCCCATGGTATTTTGAGGCCTGCTTCTGTCTCCACCAAGGAGAGGGAATGGGTCCTGCCCGGCTGTGCACACAGCCTCTGGTGCTGTCTGGATGGACCCTGTATCAGGTGAATTGTGAGCTTTTGGGGCAGCCCCACCTGCATGGGATCACCCAGACCTGAGTGACTGAAGGCGTGAGAGGCCCAAGCCTGCCTATCCCTAAAGAGCTGAATGGGAGCCCCATGCTGGGATGGGGCTGGGGGTCCAGGAGGGGAACTGCAGGAGCAGGCCCCCTCCCAGGCCGCCTCTCCACTCTCCCCACTGAGGCGTCCCCTCTCCGTGCACTAGGAGAGCTGAGGCTCCCAGTTCCAGTCCTGGCATTCCACACACTGCCTGGGAGCCCTAGGTCTGGGCCCTGTTGTGGCTGCAGCACACACACACACACACACACACACGTGCACACACACATGCGTGTGCGTTTCCTCACCTAGCCCTCTCCTTGAATCTTTCTTTTGCAGGGGGAGGGGCGGGTTGGGGAGGGAGGGGGTCAGCCGCGTCACTTCTATTGGTCTTCCATTTATCTATTTTCATTTATCTTTGTTCTTCGGCCCGTGTAGGCCTCCCATCTCAGTGGCCTCTGTTGTCGCAGAGCACCGGCTCTGGGCACATGCACTCCAGAGCTCCAGTTTGGTAATCAGACACATCGGTCTAGCCGCTCTGCAGCACGTGGGATCTTCCCAGGCCAGGGATCAAACCAGTGCCCATTGCACTGCAAGGCGGTGTGCTTACCCACTGGACCACCGGGGAAGCCCCTCCTTGAATCTCTCCACTTGTCCACAGGAGCCATGATGGAGGGTGTGGTAAGCACTTTTTGCATTTTCCAAAGTTCCCACGCAGCATGGGCCGCTGTGACTGTCCCCTGGGGCACTCAGGTCTGCTCCACTCCCTGTCTGTCAGGCTCTGGCTCAGGCTCTGGCCCCGTGCGCCCACCTGGTTTCTGACGTCAGTCTGCTCTTTTGCCAGTGTTACTTCTTGACCCATATTCCCTCCTCCTGTATTTGTCCAGGTCTGTGGCCTCCTTACCAGAAAGGCCTCTGGCCTTTCCTTCCTGCCCACCCTCCACAGCTCCCATGGTATTTTGAGGCCTGCTTCTGTCTCCACCAAGGAGAGGGAATGGGTCCTGCCCGGCTGTGCACACAGCCTCTGGTGCTGTCTGGATGGACCCTGTATCAGGTGAATTGTGAGCTTTTGGGGCAGGGACTGAATACAAATACATGCAAAGAGCAGGATGCCCTGGAGACAAAACAGGAGCCCTTCTGCCAGCGGAGCCTGCCCCCATTGGGGTCCCCACCGTGCTGATCACTCAGACCTCACTTCCCAGCTGAACAGAGCTGGGCCTTCTGGGAGGCCTGACCATTCCTTCCAGTTCCCCCTCCTGCAGCTCCGTCCTCTGCAGCCCTGCTCGTCCAGAAGCACCAGCTCTGCTTGCTTTCTCAGAGGTCAACTCTGGGGCCTCTAGAGCTCTGGGGGGCCTTTTGCCTGGCCCAGGGTCCCTAACACACACTGAACTGTGTTCCCCATGTGCTGAGTCACCTGATGAGGTCACTTTCTAGTGACCTCCTCCCCAGGAGGCCTCCTCCCTGTTCATGGGTCACTGAGAGGGAGCGCCTGGGGGTGTGGCCCCATTGCTGGGAATTCGAGAAGAGAATGTTGACTGCTTCCGTGGGCAGTCAGCTGGGGAGGAGGAAGTGGAGGAGGGTGATCCAGAGGATTCGAACCGGAGGTTGGGAAGTCCGCAGCTCCCTCTCACTGAAGTGCTCTGAGTAACTCCCTCAGGCCACAGTAGTAGGAGCAATGGCCAGCGACACGGGCAGCTCCTGCCAGCCCCTCCCAAGATCTATCCCACTTCCAGTGAGAGCACCCAGGGGTGCCTCCCTCTCCACTTTCAGATTATGACGCTCGGTGGGTGGGCCCCACAGGGGCGTCGGGCCTGGGACCTGGCCCTCTGCTGGAGCAGTCAGGAGAGCCTGCTCTCTCTTGGGGCTGTCAGTGGTGCGGGTGCCTTGCTGGGGCCCTGGGGGAGGGGCGGCTGGGGTATTCAGGGAGAATCTTTCCCAGGATGGGATCACTGAAGAAGGGAGGATGTGGGGCAGAAGTCAGGGAGGCTTGTAATTGTGTCCCTCCGGCTCTGGGTCCTGCTGGACCTCAGCTCTCGGAGTTTTCAGTTCTGTGAGGCAGCTGTGTTGAGCTGGGCTTCCTGTTGCTCACATGTAAAGTTCTGTGATGAAGCCGGTGCACCAAGCTATGGACAACACAGGGCAATTCAGAGAGCGGCCTCACAGCCAGAACTGTACGTGACCTCAAAGCTGCCTTGCGAGGCAGGTCTCACTGTCATGACTCTTCTTTCAAAAAAGAGGAGTGAAAGCAATTGGTGAGTGTGGCCTGGCCCCCAGGGATATGAACGCAGACTTCACCCTTCTGCTGGGTTTCACATGCCACGCGGCCTTAAGGCCCACGCGTCAGGCCCTGGCTATTGAAGACACAAGGGCGGAGGCTGAACTGCCCAGCATCCGGGGAGACAGCTGAGCTGCAGAGGCTTTAAAAACATGTGGGAAACAGCTCCGCGGGTATACATGGTCACTAAAGTTCATGCTCACAAAGAATCTGTAATAATGAGGAAAATGCTGTGGTATGACATCAAATAAAAAATGACAAATGTGTAGATCACACACACACACATATAGATCTACATAATACTCACAATTACATTTTTCAAAAAGTGTAGAATTTTTGTAAGACTAAAAGAAAATATAGCAAAATGTTAATAAAGATGATCTTTTCGTGATGAAAAGGTGAGTTTTTTCATTTCATTTTTTCTGCATCTTTCTCATTTCTATGATAAACTTATAATGAAGAAAATACAGTGAGCTTTAAACAACAAAACTCTGTAAAAGTAAAAAGTAAAATAAAAAATTTAAAAATATATAATGAGCTTTATATATTAAAAAAAAAAAAAACCAGAAGAAAGAAGGAATCATTTGGTCACATGGCAGTTTTCCATAAGTACCATTTTCAGAATTGAAACCAGACCGACCACTTGTCTGGAAGGGCATCGGGAAGTTGCTCTTGGCCCAGTCTCTTCCAGTCCCTGACTTCAGCCGAAATTCACACACATCCTGCTCCCTCCCATGAGACCCTGGCCACTGGGAGGGTCCACGTCACACCGCTGCTTGGTGGTGGACTCGTGGTGAGCTCCAGCCCACAGCAGCCTGCGGGGAGCTCTGGACATTGTGCCCCTTTCGCTAGGGAGAAAATCGAGGTTCAGGGTCTAAAAATTTTCCCTCAGTCCCAGGGCTGGGCAGAGTTGGAACTTGAACTGCAATCCAACTGATTACAAAGTCCACACCACTGGTTGTGATGTGACGCGGCCTCTGCTCTAAAACCTTCCTGGGTCACTTGTTTATTTGTCCCTTTCACAAATATTTACTGACCACCCACTATGCTCATGACACGATTCTTATTCACAAAGGAGACATGGAGGCAGCCTGGGCTATCAGCACACGCCAGCAGCTCACAGCACCGCTGAGTCATCTCAGAGAGGGATGTGTGCAGTCTGGGGGTGCTGGGTTGTCTTAAGGAGCAAGAAGAATATAGCGCAACTTCTATTTGTAACTGCTTTCTGTCTAATAATTTTTCATTTCTATTTTAGGCATTTATAATACACATATAATAATATGTATAATGTATAGCATACATGGACAAAGGAGCCTGGAGGCGACAGTTCATGGGTTTGCAAAGATTTAGATGTGACTTAGCAACTATGCAACAACAAATAATAGACATGCATGCATGCTCAGAGGCACAGTTGTGCTCAACTCTGCGACCCTTTGAACTATAGCCTGCCAGGCTCCTCTGTCTATGGGATTCTCCAGGCAAGAATACTGGAGTGGGTTGCTACGCCCTCCTCCAGGATATCTTCCCAACCCAGGTATCAAGCCCACGTCTCCTGCACCTCCTGCATTGCAGGCACATTATTTACCACTGAGCCAACGGGGAAGCCCATATTGTATAGTGATGTCCCTATAAAACATAGGTGATAAATCTTTGATTGGCATATAATCTTGCTTATATGTCCATGTACATGAAACCATATATTGGGGTGATCAGGAAAGGCTTGAGGGGAGGGTGGGACCTGCACTGGGATGGGATTATCTAGGCAGAGGGCACCAAAGGTTGATGATGAGTGCGTCATCAACCACAGCCTAGTGGGGATGGGTCTTACCTGACTCATCCCCAGATGTTGGCCACCTCATCCCTGCTTCCTCCTTCAGGCTTGGAACCTACAGAGCATCAGCTGGCCCTGGCAGCCTCTGGGCCCTGTGGTTCAGCCTGTGCCCACCTACTCCAAAAGCTAAGCTCCCACCTGACCCAGGACATGGCCCCAAGCTCAAGGTCTTTGGAGTCAGATCTTCTGCCTCCTCCATCCCAAGACCCCTCCATATTTCCTTTCAGACCCAACTGCTCCCAGCATCCCACCCCTTTGAGACCCAACGTGGATCTGTAGTCCCCAGCCCCTGCCTCCTCAGCCTCTGCCCTTTGCTTCCTCCACCTGCGATGTCCGGAATGGCAGCCTGGGCTATCAGCACACGCCAGCAGCTCACAGCACCGCTGAGTCATCTCAGAGAGGGATGTGTGCAGTCTGGGGGTGCTGGGTTGTCTTAAGGAGCAAGAAGAATATAGCGCAACTTCTATTTGTAACTGCTTTCTGTCTAATAATTTTTCATTTCTATTTTAGGCATTTATAATACACATATAATAATATGTATAATGTATAGCATACATGGACAAAGGAGCCTGGAGGCGACAGTTCATGGGTTTGCAAAGATTTAGATGTGACTTAGCAACTATGCAACAACAAATAATAGACATGCATGCATGCTCAGAGGCACAGTTGTGCTCAACTCTGCGACCCTTTGAACTATAGCCTGCCAGGCTCCTCTGTCTATGGGATTCTCCAGGCAAGAATACTGGAGTGGGTTGCTACGCCCTCCTCCAGGATATCTTCCCAACCCAGGTATCAAGCCCACGTCTCCTGCACCTCCTGCATTGCAGGCACATTATTTACCACTGAGCCAACGGGGAAGCCCATATTGTATAGTGATGTCCCTATAAAACATAGGTGATAAATCTTTGATTGGCATATAATCTTGCTTATATGTCCATGTACATGAAACCATATATTGGGGTGATCAGGAAAGGCTTGAGGGGAGGGTGGGACCTGCACTGGGATGGGATTATCTAGGCAGAGGGCACCAAAGGTTGATGATGAGTGCGTCATCAACCACAGCCTAGTGGGGATGGGTCTTACCTGACTCATCCCCAGATGTTGGCCACCTCATCCCTGCTTCCTCCTTCAGGCTTGGAACCTACAGAGCATCAGCTGGCCCTGGCAGCCTCTGGGCCCTGTGGTTCAGCCTGTGCCCACCTACTCCAAAAGCTAAGCTCCCACCTGACCCAGGACATGGCCCCAAGCTCAAGGTCTTTGGAGTCAGATCTTCTGCCTCCTCCATCCCAAGACCCCTCCATATTTCCTTTCAGACCCAACTGCTCCCAGCATCCCACCCCTTTGAGCCCAGGCCACCTTGAAACGTGGATCTGTAGTCCCCAGCCCCTGCCTCCTCAGCCTCTGCCCCTTTGCTTCCTCCACCTGCATCTTGCAGGACCGACTTTCCTCAGCACCCACTGTCTGCGGAAAGCTGCACATTCTCCAAAGCCCAGGGCCAGGCAGTGGCTTGGGGCTGGCTGAAGGCTTTCTCCTGGGTCCCTGAGGCCACTTCCAAGCCTGTGCTCCTTGGGCCCTGACTCCTGCAAGGCTCCGGGACCCAGCTCTGGCCCCCTCAGCCCCTTCCTTGCCTCACACCACCGGGAGCTCCATCCCTGGAATGCCCACTCTCTACGCACATCCCGCCGCAGCTGGCCTCCCACCTCCCAGTCACACAGCACTTTAACACCTTCGGTTCTCCCATTTATCTGTCCCCACCGACTTCTACTTCCTTTGAGCATAGAACCCAGAGACCTTCCAGCAAGAGCTGTCTCTCTTCTTGACGGAGAGTAACCAACCCTCAGGCTGTGTCCTGGATCCACCCCTTCTGCTTTCTTGGACAGTAATTTGCTCCTTCAAATGTACCCCCTCCATCCTGCCCCTTCAACTCTCTCACTCTCTCTTTCGAACTCTTCCTTCAGCAAATTTGCTTATGTTTCTGTGTTTCCCCACATTAATAACAAAACAACCATCCGCCTCTTGGCTTCCTCTTGCCCCCTCCTGTTTTTTGTCCTTTTTCATGGTCAGAGTTTCCTGATATTGTCTTTATTTTCCTCACTTACTGTTCATGACCCAAACCATTACACACTGGCCTGGGGATTTCACTATCAAAATGGATTGCTTTTGATAAGAAACACCCAGGGAACCCTGGATGCCTGGGTTCTGCTCCTGGCAGGCTCTCCATAGCCTGGAGCATGCACTCATGGGAGTTTTCTCTCAGCTTAATCTACACACCACCCCCTCCTGCTTCCTCTGTTCCCACTCCGACTGTTTCTTAGGCTCCCTCCTGGCATCCCCATGATAAGTAGCCCTCAAACACCCAAGGGAGCTTCTGATGCAGCAAGTCTGAGAAGGGTGAAGAATTTATATCTCTTACAAGTTCCTGGGTGGTGTTTCTGCTGCTGGTCCACAGACCATGAGTTAGAACCATCAGTTTCAAGGAGAGTTAGCCTTGTCCTGAACCCCTTGGTAAATATAGCAGGCTCAACCCAAAGAGGGCCAAGCTGGGGAAGGTTTTGGCTTCACTTGTGTTCAGTTCACAGTGATGAGACCTTTGACACTGGCTTGCACTGAGTCTTGGCTCATTTTCCAACTCACTCCTGGTCACTTTGGCTCTGGCTAGAGAGCAGAACATGGGTATTAAGGGTCACTACTGGTGCTCAGAGTGAAAGTCAGTGGCAGGGATGGCCATCAGAGGGTGTTCTGCTTACTCCCGAGTCAGACTCAGACCTTCCTTTCTTTCTGATGCATTTTCTCCCAGTCCCATCCTTTGTGTTTTAAGAGCACATCAAACTATGCTTCTGCAAAGACCTAAAAAATGTTATTTAATTATTGCATTCAGAATTCCTTCTCAGTTTCCTCTAACCCCTCTGAGCTCCCTCCCCAACAGCCTCTCTAGGCTGAGAGTCAGAGAACCCTCCACACAGGGAAGATGCCCCTGAAGAGGAAGCAAAGTGAGTGTATTCCTGCTGTAGGAGCATAAAAACAGCCCAACACCGAGGTCAGCATCACTTTGCAGGGCTGAACCTCAGAGCTGCAGGGCTCCTTCCTCTCTGCCCTTCATCTGCCCAAGCAGCAGCCTTCACCTTGAGCAGCAGCCTTCACCTTCACCATCAGAAGCCAAAAAGAAGCCAAAGGTCTGCCTGTTTCCCACAGCAGTGTGGGCTGGTCATATCTGCACAGGAAGGAGGGCTGGCACACTTGTGATCATGAATATATGAAGTCGCTGAGGCCGGGGTTGACCCAGATCTGACTCAATCACTCAAAACAGCCGCAATTTAATAGAGCCTGTGGAACAGTGCCTGGATCCTGGCCTGGCACTCAAAAGATGCTCAATAAATATTTGTTGAGTGAATGAATGCATTCGCTCCAGGATATTCTGTCCATTCCAAGAGATCTGACGTGATCCTGGCTACTCTCATCTAAACTGAGTTTATCCTGTTTCTTTTAATCATTCCCTTTGTAAAGTTCTCATATGGGGCATAAAATAAATTCTCTTTCATCCTGCCAGGGAACTTGGAACATGCAACCAACACACACATGAAAATCCCTGGCCACGGGCCTCCTATGCACTCAGCCAACCCAGCCCTCCTCCATGGACCCCACCCCAGAGGGAGCCCCTGTCAGCTTTCTGAAGGACATGAGGCTGCCTCCCCTGCTCTGGAGATCTGCAGCTGCAGGACTCTGCCAGGCCAGGTGTCTCCAAGAGACTATGCTGGTGTTTCTCGCCTTGTAGATTCCTTGTGACATGGGCCCCGCGTTCCCAGGCCTCAGGAGATCTGGGGCCTCGAAGGAGGACTAAGAACAAAGAAGGGCTAGGGATGCGAGCCAGGGGCCAATAAAAGGCAGATGAGAGCTGTTTTTAGTGAATTGATTTGATCACCAACTTGTAAAATAAACCCGCTTTTGGAGCTGAGAGTTGGGAAGATCTCACCCAGTTTTGCTTTTCTCATGCCTGGTGAAGGATCCCCCACCAGTTCAATTGCATTCAGTCTTCCATTCCTAACCTCTGAGCTCTCCCAACAGCCTCTCTAGGCTGAGAGTCAGAGAACCCTCCACACAGGAAGATGCCCTGAAGAGGAAGCAAAGTGAGTGTATTCCTGCTGTAGGAGCATAAAACAGCCCAACACCGAGGTCAGCATCACTTTGCAGGGCTGAACCTCAGAGCTGCAGGGCTCCTTCCTCTCTGCCCTTCATCTGCCCAAGCAGCAGCCTTCACCTTGAGCAGCAGCCTTCACCTTCACCATCAGAACCCAAAAAAGAAGCCAAAGGTCTGCCTGTTTCCCACAGCAGTGTGGGCTGGTCATATCTGCACAGGAAGGAGGGCTGGCACACTTGTGATCATGAATATATGAAGTCGCTGAGGCCGGGGTTGACCCAGATCTGACTCAATCACTCAAAACAGCCGCAATTTAATAGAGCCTGTGGAACAGTGCCTGGATCCTGGCCTGGCACTCAAAAGATGCTCAATAAATATTTGTTGAGTGAATGAATGCATTCGCTCCAGGATATTCTGTCCATTCCAAGAGATCTGACGTGATCCTGGCTACTCTCATCTAAACTGAGTTTATCCTGTTTCTTTTAATCATTCCCTTTGTAAAGTTCTCATATGGGGCATAAAATAAATTCTCTTTCATCCTGCCAGGGAACTTGGAACATGCAACCAACACACACATGAAAATCCCTGGCCACGGGCCTCCTATGCACTCAGCCAACCCAGCCCTCCTCCATGGACCCCACCCCAGAGGGAGCCCCTGTCAGCTTTCTGAAGGACATGAGGCTGCCTCCCCTGCTCTGGAGATCTGCAGCTGCAGGACTCTGCCAGGCCAGGTGTCTCCAAGAGACTATGCTGGTGTTTCTCGCCTTGTAGATTCCTTGTGACATGGGCCCCGCGTTCCCAGGCCTCAGGAGATCTGGGGCCTCGAAGGAGGACTAAGAACAAAGAAGGGCTAGGGATGCGAGCCAGGGGCCAATAAAAGGCAGATGAGAGCTGTTTTTAGTGAATTGATTTGATCACCAACTTGTAAAATAAACCCGCTTTTGGAGCTGAGAGTTGGGAAGATCTCACCCAGTTTTGCTTTTCTCATGCCTGGTTCCCATTGTGAATGGGGTTCTCATCGCCAGACCCTCACAACTGCAGGCAGAGCCCTCTCTGTAAGGAGGTCACAGTCTCTTTGGGCAGACCAAACTATTGTCATCCACCGGCCACACACCATGACGATGTGGCAGAGGTTAAAGAAATCACTCTGCAGCCTGTCACAGGATCATAAATGGTTATTGGTGAGTTTGGTGTCACAGTTTTCTAGTTTTAAATGTGTGGGGAAAAAACTCATACCATTTACAAAAATGCTGAAGTTCGTATAACTACACTCATGTTAAGTACCCCCCAAGCATGTGCCCTTCCATGGGCAGTGGAGCTCCAGGCCCCTGGCTTCAGAAGCCTTCCCTGTGGGGCTCTGGCAGATGACTATTGCCCCCAGGTCAGTCAGGCAGGGACAGCTCCCGCTGGTTGGGGCTGGACTGAGCGGCTCCGCTGAGCCATGCAGTCCAAAGTCGGAGCCCCAGGGCACTCTGGACTCAGATGCCTAAGGAACTTGTTGGAGCAGAGAGAGCAGGAAGCCTGTTCCTTCCTCAGCTGAGGTCGGGGTCTGTCAGCCCCCTAGCCTGGTCCTCTGCCTCCACAAAGAAGAGGCAATGCAGCCCTTCTCTCTCCCACTCCTTCTGTCAACATCCAACACAGTTCATGACCTGGAATCTTCAGGGACACTGTGAGGAAAAGAAATAGGAGTCAACCTTCCAGCGATTTCAGCCCACCCAGACTGATGTCGAGGGAAATGTCACTGCCACCCCTCGAAACTGGAGAGGGGCAGGAGCCCAATCCTCCACCCGTCCCAGGGCTGACTGGGACATGGACACCTCCCCAGAACCCCGTGCAGGGTTGAGAGGCAGAGCTTGCTGCCAATTTTGTCTTTTGGAGCGATCATCCCAAAGTATTTCACAAGCATATGAGTAAACACATCAGCCTAAAGTGTGACTCTTTACAGGAAAAGTGAATAAGATTAAGTTTTCAAATATCTAATATTTTCCAATAAATATTGATTCTATTTGTATATCTCCAATCCACAAGTATTATTAAGAAAGTTTGGAAATGCTATTGAAGATGAAGAATAGAGAAAACTCATTTATCATTTAACTTACAGATGCATAGTGGGTTAACCTGGATAATGTTCAGCTCTGAGCTCACAGAAGCCAGTCACACTCTTGGGCAGACCAAACTATTGTCATCCACCGGCCACACACCATGACGATGTGGCAGAGGTTAAAGAAATCACTCTGCAGCCTGTCACAGGATCATAAATGGTTATTGGTGAGTTTGGTGTCACAGTTTTCTAGTTTTAAATGTGTGGGGAAAAACTCATACCATTTACAAAAATGCTGAAGTTCGTATAACTACACTCATGTTAAGTACCCCCCAAGCATGTGCCCTTCCATGGGCAGTGGAGCCCAGGCCCCTGGTTCAGAAGCCTTCCTGTGGGGCTCTGGCAGATGACTATTGCCCCCAGGTCAGTCAGGCAGGGACAGCTCCCGCTGGTTGGGGCTGGACTGAGCGGCTCCGCTGAGCCATGCAGTCCAAAGTCGGAGCCCCAGGGCACTCTGGACTCAGATGCCTAAGGAACTTGTTGGAGCAGAGAGAGCAGGAAGCCTGTTCCTTCCTCAGCTGAGGTCGGGGTCTGTCAGCCCCCTAGCCTGGTCCTCTGCCTCCACAAAGAAGAGGCAATGCAGCCCTTCTCTCTCCCACTCCTTCTGTCAACATCCAACACAGTTCATGACCTGGAATCTTCAGGGACACTGTGAGGAAAAGAAATAGGAGTCAACCTTCCAGCGATTTCAGCCCACCCAGACTGATGTCGAGGGAAATGTCACTGCCACCCCTCGAAACTGGAGAGGGGCAGGAGCCCAATCCTCCACCCGTCCCAGGGCTGACTGGGACATGGACACCTCCCCAGAACCCCGTGCAGGGTTGAGAGGCAGAGCTTGCTGCCAATTTTGTCTTTTGGAGCGATCATCCCAAAGTATTTCACAAGCATATGAGTAAACACATCAGCCTAAAGTGTGACTCTTTACAGGAAAAGTGAATAAGATTAAGTTTTCAAATATCTAATATTTTCCAATAAATATTGATTCTATTTGTATATCTCCAATCCACAAGTATTATTAAGAAAGTTTGGAAATGCTATTGAAGATGAAGAATAGAGAAAACTCATTTATCATTTAACTTACAGATGCATAGTGGGTTAACCTGGATAATGTTCAGCTCTGAGCTCACAGAAGCCAGTCATAGAGATGCTCTTCGTGTCTTGAGGGTGATGTTGAGCTGAATGCTCCTGTCATGCTGCCTTCTTCCTCTCTAAAAATGTGTTCAGAAAAAAAAGTGTTCAGGCCATTGTCACCAAATACCATAGCTTGGGTGGTGTATAAGCAACAGAAATTTATTGCTCATATATCTGAAGTCTGAAAGTCCAAGATCAAAGCATCGGCAGATTCCCGGCTCATGGACAGCACCTTCTTGCTGTGTCCTCACAGGTGGAAGGAGTAAGGGGGCTCTCTGGAGTCCTTTTTATAAGGGTCCCATTCTTAAGGTTTCCACCTTCATGACCTCATTGCCTCCTAAAGGCCCCACCTCCAAATATCATCACCTTCAGGGTTAGGTTTCAGCATACGGATTTGGGGGACACAGCATTCAGCCTATAGCAAGGCACAAAGAAGAGAAAGGAAAGCAAGATGATGGAAGCATGAACCCAGAGTGCTACATAGCTAGTGACCCCTGCATGAGCAGATGTGTTCAGGTGACCTCTAGGAGGCTGAGGATCTGGGCATCCATAAGATTGGCTAGAGGCTGTATGCACTTTCTAGAACCCCCGAGAGGTGCACTATGCCAGGAGAGGCCTCTTGCCCACACATGTAGATCATTGACCAACTCCTTCCAGTTACATGCTGCTTGCAGAGCCTCTCACACCGGATGGCACACACCATGGATGTAGGTGCCAGAAAAGAGTCCTCAGATAAAATGCCAGAAGCCCAGTTCAGTTTGCATTTTCAACAAACAACAGATATTTTTAAGCATAAATATGTTCCAAATATCTCATGGGACATGCTTAAAAAATTATTCATGGTCAACTGGAAATTCACACTGAATTGTGTGCTCTTTATTTTTACTCATTATATCTAACAACTAGCTACACTAGGTGGCAGAGGGCCTTTCTGGACCAGGTCAGGGTGCCTGGCCAGGCCTCCCCAGGCACTCAGGTTGGGGGTACCCCTTGGTCAGGTGACGGCAAAGCTGCTCTTGAGTGAGTTTTTGGGGGATGCGGATTGGGAGGGAGGGGACAGGTGGACCACTTCTATTGGTCTTTCATTTATTCAGTTTCATGCATCTTTGCTCTGAGCTCACAGAAGCCAGTCATAGAGATGCTCTTCGTGTCTTGAGGGTGATGTTGAGCTGAATGCTCCTATCATGCTGCCTTCTTCCTCTCTAAAATGTGTTCAGGCCATTGTCACCAAATACCATAGCTTGGGTGGTGTATAAGCAACAGAAATTTATTGCTCATATATCTGAAGTCTGAAAGTCCAAGATCAAAGCATCGGCAGATTCCCGGCTCATGGACAGCACCTTCTTGCTGTGTCCTCACAGGTGGAAGGAGTAAGGGGGCTCTCTGGAGTCCTTTTTATAAGGGTCCCATTCTTAAGGTTTCCACCTTCATGACCTCATTGCCTCCTAAAGGCCCCACCTCCAAATATCATCACCTTCAGGGTTAGGTTTCAGCATACGGATTTGGGGGACACAGCATTCAGCCTATAGCAAGGCACAAAGAAGAGAAAGGAAAGCAAGATGATGGAAGCATGAACCCAGAGTGCTACATAGCTAGTGACCCCTGCATGAGCAGATGTGTTCAGGTGACCTCTAGGAGGCTGAGGATCTGGGCATCCATAAGATTGGCTAGAGGCTGTATGCACTTTCTAGAACCCCCGAGAGGTGCACTATGCCAGGAGAGGCCTCTTGCCCACACATGTAGATCATTGACCAACTCCTTCCAGTTACATGCTGCTTGCAGAGCCTCTCACACCGGATGGCACACACCATGGATGTAGGTGCCAGAAAAGAGTCCTCAGATAAAATGCCAGAAGCCCAGTTCAGTTTGCATTTTCAACAAACAACAGATATTTTTAAGCATAAATATGTTCCAAATATCTCATGGGACATGCTTAAAAAATTATTCATGGTCAACTGGAAATTCACACTGAATTGTGTGCTCTTTATTTTTACTCATTATATCTAACAACTAGCTACACTAGGTGGCAGAGGGCCTTTCTGGACCAGGTCAGGGTGCCTGGCCAGGCCTCCCCAGGCACTCAGGTTGGGGGTACCCCTTGGTCAGGTGACGGCAAAGCTGCTCTTGAGTGAGTTTTTTTTTGGGGGGGGGGATGCGGATTGGGGAGGGAGGGGGACAGGTGGACCACTTCTATTGGTCTTTCATTTATTCAGTTTCATGCATCTTTGCTCTTTGGCCCGTGCGCGCCTCCCATTGCAGTAGCCTCTGTTGTCACAGACCACCGGCTCTGGGCGCACGTGCTCCAGAGGTCTGGCTCGGTAATTGGACACATCGGTCCAGTCGCTCCGCAGCACGTGGGATCTTCCCAGGCCAGGGATCGAACCAGCACCCCTTGCACTGCAAGGCAGTGTCCTTACCCACTGGACCACCAGGGAAGCCCTTGAGTGAGTTTTGAGAGAACGGGCCCACCGAATCCATTCCCCCAGTGAGGGTTCCCATGCCACCATTTCAGCTCTGACACATGTCAGTGGGGCAAAAATAAGCAATAGCAAATTTAATGTGAAGATTGAGGGTGAAAGCTGACACCAGATGCTTTACGTCAAATGTGCTATATTTTATGTATCTATGTATGTATTTTTTTTTTTTTTTGAGGCCACAGATGTCAGAAGCTTAATGGGAGGAGAACTTAAAAGGAAATTCTCTTTATGAACTTTTTCTGTGAATTGGAAAAAGACTCCCATGATTTTATTCGATGTGCAGAACATACCTACTCTGACCTGAGAACTGTCAAGCACCCACCAGGGCACAGCTTGTTAACAGACTCTCAGCCCAGATGGAGGCCCTGGAGGTGATGAGAGAGGAAGCCAGGTGAGCAGGCCTCAGGCAGAGCTGGACCAGTTCACAGGCCCTGAAGAAGAGTAATCAGCCTGTAGGCAAGCCGTGTTTTGCTGTAGAGGGTGTTCTGTCAGGAGGCACAGTGTTGGTAGGGGCACACAGCAGCCTGGGGTCACATGTGAGGCATTGCTGTTGTTGGGGTCACCCTGGAGAATGCAGAGCCCAGATGACTGTCCCCCAGAGCCCCAGGCCCTGGGAGGGCAGTGGGTGAACAAGTCAGGCAGAGCCCAAGTGAGACCGAAAACTCCTCTGTGGACCGGTGTTGCGTTGAATCTCAGAGACAAGAGTTTTGGGTGAAAACAGAAAAGGATAGCTTTATTACTTTGCCAGGCAAAGGGAGCCACAGCGGGTTACGACCCTCAAAACCAAGTGTCCTAACTAGGAGAAGACAGTGAGAGGTTTTTCAGTAATTTTTCAAAGAAGGTATGATCAGCGTTGGGGCATGCTTCTGACTGGTGGATGGTAAGGTAAGGAGGGTCAGTGAGGTAAGTGGCACCTTCTGGTTCCAACTGGTATGGGGTCTCTGGGCTTGTGGGTAGCATACCAACATAAACTTTTAATTTCTCCCACCTGGAGGGGGTTTCCGTCTCTGCCAAACAGCTCAAAGATACTGTTGGATGTCTTGCTTGAAGAGGAAACAGGTCCTGCCCTGAGGCTGCTCTTAACTGTTTCTCCCTGGTCTTGTATTCCCTCCAGTCCCCAGTTAGCAATTGCTTGAATCTGCCCTTTGGAACGCAGGAAAGATCATGGAGATTGAGTGAAGCCTGTTTCCTTTCATCAAAGAAACAGTGGGCACAGATTTTGTACCCAGGAGATCCACATGGCCTTGCTCGCATCATAAATGGGAGGTGGCATGGCAGCCAGGGGCTGGACCCCGAGAGATGGGAGGAGAACTTAAAAGGAAATTCTCTTTATGAACTTTTTCTGTGAATTGGAAAAGGCTCCCATGATTTTATTCGATGTGCAGAACATACCTACTCTGACCTGAGAACTGTCAAGCACCCACCAGGGCACAGCTTGTTAACAGACTCTCAGCCCAGATGGAGGCCCTGGAGGTGATGAGAGAGGAAGCCAGGTGAGCAGGCCTCAGGCAGAGCTGGACCAGTTCACAGGCCCTGAAGAAGAGTAATCAGCCTGTAGGCAAGCCGTGTTTTGCTGTAGAGGGTGTTCTGTCAGGAGGCACAGTGTTGGTAGGGGCACACAGCAGCCTGGGGTCACATGTGAGGCATTGCTGTTGTTGGGGTCACCCTGGAGAATGCAGAGCCCAGATGACTGTCCCCCAGAGCCCCAGGCCCTGGGAGGGCAGTGGGTGAACAAGTCAGGCAGAGCCCAAGTGAGACCGAAAACTCCTCTGTGGACCGGTGTTGCGTTGAATCTCAGAGACAAGAGTTTTGGGTGAAGCAGAAAAGGATAGCTTTATTACTTTGCCAGGCAAAGGGAGCCACAGCGGGTTACGACCCTCAAAACCAAGTGTCCTAACTAGGAGAAGACAGTGAGAGGTTTTTCAGTAATTTTTCAAAGAAGGTATGATCAGCGTTGGGGCATGCTTCTGACTGGTGGATGGTAAGGTAAGGAGGGTCAGTGAGGTAAGTGGCACCTTCTGGTTCCAACTGGTATGGGGTCTCTGGGCTTGTGGGTAGCATACCAACATAAACTTTTAATTTCTCCCACCTGGAGGGGGTTTCCGTCTCTGCCAAACAGCTCAAAGATACTGTTGGATGTCTTGCTTGAAGAGGAAACAGGTCCTGCCCTGAGGCTGCTCTTAACTGTTTCTCCCTGGTCTTGTATTCCCTCCAGTCCCCAGTTAGCAATTGCTTGAATCTGCCCTTTGGAACGCAGGAAAGATCATGGAGATTGAGTGAAGCCTGTTTCCTTTCATCAAAGAAACAGTGGGCACAGATTTTGTACCCAGGAGATCCACATGGCCTTGCTCGCATCATAAATGGGAGGTGGCATGGCAGCCAGGGGCTGGCAACCCAGAGAGAAATCCAGGTTTGCTCTTGGCCTGCCACACAGAAGGGACCCTCCTGGGAGTGAAGGGGGACCTTTCTGAAGGACAGTTGAGCAGCCCAGGTTTATTATCCTGGCAGAAATTTTGAGGGGACCTCAGAGCCTGTTGGGTCAGTGTGGCCCCACTGGGAGAGACTGGGGCCTGCCTGGCGCCTGAGCGGCAGCAAGGGGACAGTGAGGACTGTAACAGAGTCACCACAGAGAGCGGCACAGTGTACCCCCGTGGCCTGCGAGGATGGGGTCAAGGGAGCCATGCTGTCTGACTTAGACCATTAGGGCAAGGGTCAGAGGTTTGCTCCTGGCTCTATCTGCTGTTGGTCAACCGGCCAGGTGTCTTCCACCAAGGCCAGGCCTGACAGCTGGATCTGGTCCCAGCTCCCGCATCATCTTTGTTTTTTTTGACAAACTATCTCTCCTCTCAGGAGCTATTTTCTCAGCAATAGAGGTGACCCCTCCATGTGCTCTGGCAAGTCACAGCCTCACTTCAGGGCAGCTGGGCTTGCCCAGCTCAGCACTGGTGTGGACCACGCATGTGGCTTGCACCCAAGATGGCCAACCTTGGCCCCTGAGCCAGGCACCCACCACCACAGAGGCTCCACTGTCCTCAGTGTTTCATCGAGAGAGTCTGAAAGCAAAAATAATGGGAAGAAAAGCGAAACCAGCCTCTCCCCTCCCTGGGGAGAGAGCAAGGCAGGAGTAGCCCAAGTGGCACAGACAAAGGTCACTTTATGTCTCTTCAAATGAAAACTCAGAGAAACCTTTGGGACTTCCTCATTCCTGTCTTCCATCAGCAGTTCCTGCAAGGCTCTGCTTCCTGGGACGTGTGGCCCCACAAAGGCTGGCATCAAAGCCTGGTCAGCCAGGTGTCTGCCCCCCTATTCCTGCACTGGGGCCAGCTGAGCCACTGAGGAGAGAGGGTCACCCCCCACAGGTCAGCCACGCACAGAGTCGTACACGCGCCTGTGCACAGGACTCATCCTCAGGTACCCCGTGTCCGTGCTCAGTCACTCCGTTGTGTCTGACTCTTTGTGACCCCGTGGACTACAGCCTGCTAGGCTCCTCTATCCATGGGGTTCTCCAGGCAACAATACTGGAGCGGGTTGCCATGCCCTCCTCCAGGGGATCTTCCCAACCCAGGGATCGAACTCAGGTCTCCCGCATCGCAGACAGATTCTTCACCCTCTGAGCCACCAGGGCAGTCAGGCACCCCTGCAGCTCTCCCCAAACACAAGCCCACACACACCCCTCCCCCAGCTCAGCCCTCACACACCCATCCTGGAAGCGGCACACTCACGATCACGGACATAGAACACCCTGCACTCTTGCATGTCCAGCCTCTCTGTGTGCGTTCATGTCCAGTTCACACACACAGACAGGTGCACGGCCTGTCTGCAGAGAGCTGTCACGGCCCTGGGCTGCTGCTCCCCTGCTGCACGGGGCTCCCCCCCTCTGCTGCTGTCTAGGAAAGATGTTCTGCCACCTTCCTGAACTCAACCATCTGGGCAGGGCCCCATAACCGCATCTGGTTCTGTTTGCACTGACCCAAAGGGCACTGGAGACTCCGCCCTCCAAAGCCAAGCCAACACCTGCCAGCTGTTTTTCCCACACACTTAACATGGAGTGCTGGAGGAACTGGCATCCTGGCCACCTGGGCTCTGAAGCAAATCTATATGGTTCTTTTTATCTCCGTGGTTCAGAGACTCCTCCAAGCTTCTGTAAACACAGATACTCAAGTTAGTTGGAATGATGGCTGTTCATTGGAAGGAAGGAAGGAGGGACACAGAGAGATACACAGGCAAGACCGCAGCAGCATCCTGCAGTTGGGACTTAAGTTTGGGTTTAACACTGAGAACAGCGTCTGCCCCAGCTGGGTTCCGGGCATGGCACCAGACGCCCTGTAGACGTTACCACGGGGTGCTCACAGCTGCCTTAAGGAAGAGTTCCCATGACTCTTCATGTGGAAGGGATAGTGAGGCTGATACAGTTTGTGACTGGCCTGGAGTCCTACAGCTAGTGAGCGGAGGGCTGGGAAGGGAGCCCTGCTGTCAGGGGTCTATCCACGCACCAAGGAAGCCCTCAGGTACCCCGTGTCCGTGCAGTCACTCCGTTGTGTCTGACTCTTTGTGACCCCGTGGACTACAGCCTGCTAGGCTCCTCTATCCATGGGGTTCTCCAGGCAACAATACTGGAGCGGGTTGCCATGCCCTCCTCCAGGGGATCTTCCCAACCCAGGGATCGAACTCAGGTCTCCCGCATCGCAGACAGATTCTTCACCCTCTGAGCCACCAGGGCAGTCAGGCACCCCTGCAGCTCTCCCCAAACACAAGCCCACACACACCCCTCCCCCAGCTCAGCCCTCACACACCCATCCTGGAAGCGGCACACTCACGATCACGGACATAGAACACCCTGCACTCTTGCATGTCCAGCCTCTCTGTGTGCGTTCATGTCCAGTTCACACACACAGACAGGTGCACGGCCTGTCTGCAGAGAGCTGTCACGGCCCTGGGCTGCTGCTCCTCTGCTGCACGGGGCTCCCTCCCTCTGCTGCTGTCTAGGAAAGATGTTCTGCCACCTTCCTGAACTCAACCATCTGGGCAGGGCCCCATAACCGCATCTGGTTCTGTTTGCACTGACCCAAAGGGCACTGGAGACTCCGCCCTCCAAAGCCAAGCCAACACCTGCCAGCTGTTTTTCCCACACACTTAACATGGAGTGCTGGAGGAACTGGCATCCTGGCCACCTGGGCTCTGAAGCAAATCTATATGGTTCTTTTTATCTCCGTGGTTCAGAGACTCCTCCAAGCTTCTGTAAACACAGATACTCAAGTTAGTTGGAATGATGGCTGTTCATTGGAAGGAAGGAAGGAGGGACACAGAGAGATACACAGGCAAGACCGCAGCAGCATCCTGCAGTTGGGACTTAAGTTTGGGTTTAACACTGAGAACAGCGTCTGCCCCAGCTGGGTTCCGGGCATGGCACCAGACGCCCTGTAGACGTTACCACGGGGTGCTCACAGCTGCCTTAAGGAAGAGTTCCCATGACTCTTCATGTGGAAGGGATAGTGAGGCTGATACAGTTTGTGACTGGCCTGGAGTCCTACAGCTAGTGAGCGGAGGGCTGGGAAGGGAGCCCTGCTGTCAGGGGTCTATCCACGCACCAAGGAAGCCCTTCGTCCTGCCGCTCCCAGAAGCTGGTGCCTACGGTTCTCGCCCTGGCGCATCTGTCTTTCTCCAGAGATGACTCCTCCCCACCTCCGTATGTCTGTATGTCTGCCTGTCTCTGCTTCTTACTCTGTGTGTCCCTATTTAAGACTCTCTGAGAGGGACTCCTCAATATCAGTCGGATTCCAGTCAGTGCAGAACCACTCCAAATGTAAAGTCAGCAAAGCCTTGGTCAGACTGGACCCACGTTCTGGCTCCTTCCTTCCTACCATAAGCAGCTGCCTTTGGCGGGGAGGCTCTTGGCTTTGGTCAGGGCAGCCAGATGCTCTGGGGATGGGGTGATCCCTCCACTGACCACAGATTGTCCAGTGGTTTCAAATACTGTTATTGGAAATCTTTCTTGAACATATATCTCATTTTCCTGACTTGGTAAGATTCATCTAGTAAGTATAATTGAATCTCTACAAAAACCAGTCAGGATTTTATGATGCCTGGGGGATCCTTCTCCATTCCAAGTGCATCAGCCAGCCAAAGCAGAAAGGACAGAGAGCTGATGTGTAGTGACAAGCAGGAAACTCCCTAAACATCTTTTTAAAAATTCCTGATGGGTTTTTGGCCTTAATGTTAATGGGGAGGCAACAACAAGGAGGAAATTCCCTGGCAGCAGGTTCAGTGAGCACAGGCATCGTGGTATCAGCTACAGATGCAGGCAGGCTCCCTGGGCAAGACGACTTCCTTCCCTAGGGGCCCTCCAGCCCTGCTGCAGAGGGCCGCCTGCACAGAGGGGCCTCTGGGGGCACCTAGGCGTGCATGGCTCTGGGCCAGCTATTTAGTCATCTGCCTTCCCAGGAGTCTCCTCCACCGACAGAGGACAGAGGTGAGGTCTTGGGTCACTCAGCCCATAATACCCACAAGCACAGGTTGCCAATCCACTGTTGGGACTGTCAGGAAAAGGCTGTTTCAGTATGATCCTTTGCATAAATAGATTAGTGACCACGGACCTCAGTGTCAGCGTACAGCCCAACTTCTGTTAGAAAACATCCATATTTACAGAGAAGTTTAAAGGAAGGAGCAAAAGTTCCAAACCCTTCATTGCAAATGATTGAGTGGGAGGAAATATTCACACCCAAAGCCCCAGTCTGGATTCTGGACTCCGTCTGACGTCAAACAGTGTTCCCTGTGGATCAGAAACCTCACGTGCTCACAGCTACTGTGGAGGCAGGGCTTTTCCAGGACAGCTCGTTCCTTAGGAGCTGTGCCCCAGCTGACCCAGGAGGACAGACCTCAAGAGTCTCCTTCAGTCAGGGGGCAGCTGGGCCCGAGGCTTTGGGGCTGGAATTCAGACCTCTTTCGCCATAGGCCTGGGTGCCTGGGTGTAGGTGGCCGGGGGAATGTTGGCCTGGCCCGGGACTCCTGTTTTCCTAAGTCAAGAGCCAGTCAAACGAGGAGATGGCCTCAGGCCCTGTGCTGCAGGCTGACAGTTACCCGACAATCGACTAATACTCACAGTTGTGCCTCGATTTTTTAAAGGAGTGTATGTGGGTGGCCTTGTTTTGCAAGACAAACTTTGGCTTACTCCCCCTTACTCTATGGAAGAAACAGGCGATTTTCTACCAAGGTTTTACAGGATTCCTAGCCCAGAACCTGACTTGGGAAACTCTTCCAAGAGGGTCCATGCTCACAACATTGATGCATGGGTCTCAGTCTCCTGACCTTTAGCCTGCATTTTGACAGAAGCAGTCTAAATGGGTGTGTGACCCAAACAAGGACAGGGGTGGGTGATTCTGGGAAAGGAGAGGGGACCTGCTGCATGTCATGTCTAAATAAGTTCAGTGCAGGAAAGGAGCATTTAGAGACACGCTGTTCCAGAGGAAGAGACCTCAGAAAGGAGTGAGGACCATCGTGGGCAGGTGCCTGCCATGCGTTCTCATGGGAGGGGCATGAGCCACCACTGCCCAGGAATCCTTCTATACAAGCAGATCTCCCAAGTCCCACAGTTCAGTGCCCAGACAGGGCCTAGGAGGATGAGGGGCCTTGTGGGTAGGCAGAGGGCCCTGGCTGGAGCCAGTCCTTTCCAGAGAGAATAGGCTCTTACTATCCCCGCACTGCAGAGAGGAAAAAGGTGAGCAGAGGCTGATCTTTCCATCTCAGTCAATGTGACTAAGACACTCCCAGATACTCCCTCCTCGCAGAACCTCAATGGGGAGCGTTCCTGAGGACCTCTGCCCAGAGATGCCCCCCGTGGTGCCACCAGGACTCCCCTTACATTACTGAATATTTCATTGAGACCCTCAACTGAACAACTCCAGGATCCAGGGAGGCAGGGGGTGAACGTAGGACTCCGGGGGACTGATGTTGGGGTCAGTTGTATGTTTGTAGGGGGAGAGGGAGTGAGTGCTTAGTCCTGGGCTTCCTAACCTTCCATGAGTCTCGTCCAGATCTGCTCTCTTGGTTTCCTGGGGCAGCTGTAACTACAGAGCCACAGACTGGGGCGCTGACACAACAGAACCTTATTGTCTCACATCTCTAGAGAACAGAAACCCAAGGTCAAGGTGTCGACAGGGTTGGTTTCTTCTGAGGTCTCTCTCCTTGACTTGTAGACAGCCATCCTCTCCCTGTGTCTTCATGTGGTCTTCTTTCTTTGTGAGGCCATGCCCGAAATTCCTCCTCTTATAGAGCACTGGCCATACAGGACTAGAATGATCCTAAGGACCTCTTTTTAAATTAATCACCTCTTTATAGACCTAGTCAGTAAGCTAACACCCTTTTCATAGCAAACACCCTGGTCCTAGCAAACATCCTTTTCCAACAACACAAAGGATGACTTTAAGCATAGATCTCACCAAATGGTCAATACCAAAATTAGACGGAGAAGCTCTATACAGTCAGCAAAACAAGACCTGGAACTGACTGTGGCTGAAATCATCAGCTACTTATTGCAAAATTCAGGCTTAAACTGAAGAAAATGGGGAAAACCACTAGGCCATTTAGATATGACCTAAATTAAATCCCTTATGATTATACAATGGAAGTGGTAAATAGATTCAAAGGATTAAATCTGGTAGGCAGAGTGGCTGAAGAACTATAGACAGGTTCATAACACTATATAGGAGGCAGTGATCAAAACCATCCCAAAGAAAAAGAAATGGATGAAGGAAAAGTGGTTGTCCAAGCTTTGTAAATAGCTGAGGAAAGAACAGAAGTGAAAACCAAAGGAGAATGGGAAAGATATACTCAACTGAATGCAGAGTTCCAGAGAATAGCAAGGAGAGATAAGAAGACCTGCTTCAATGAACAGTGCAAAGAAATAGAGGAAAACAATAGAGGGGAAAGGCTAGAGAGCTCTTCAAGAAAACTGGAGATACCGAGGGAACATTTCACACAACGACAGGCAAGATAAAGGACAGAAATGGTAAGGACTTAACAGAGGCAGAATAAATTAAGAAGTCATAAGAATACACAGAAGAACTATACAAAAAAAGGTCTCAGTGACCAGGATAACCACAATGGTGTGGTCACTCACCTAAAGGTGAATATTCTGGAGTCTGAAGTCAAGTGGGCCTTAGGAAGCATATGAATAAAGCTACTAGATGTGATAGAATTCCAGCTGAGCTATTTCAAAATCCTAAAAGATGATGCTGTGAAAGTTCTGCGCTCAGTATGTCAGTAAACTTGGAAAACCCAGAACTGGCCACAGGACTGGAAAAGGTCAGTGTTCATCCCAGTCCCAAAGAAGGGCAGTGCTGAAGAATGTTCAAACTGTCAGACAGTTGCATTCACTTCCCATGCTAGTAGGGTTGTGCTCAAAATCCTTCCATCTAGGCTCCAGCAGCACTTGAATCAAGAACTTCCAGATGTACAAGATGGATTGAGAAAAGGCAGAGGAACCAAGGATCAAATTACCAACATTCATTGGATCATAGAGAAAACAAGGGAACCCCAGAAATACATCTACTTCCGCTTTGTTGGCTACAATAAAGCCTTTGACTGTGTGGATAGCAACAAACTATGGAAAATTCTTAAACACATGGGAATACCATCTTACCTGTCTTCTGAGAAACCTGTACATGGGTCAAGAAGCAACAGTTAGAACCTTACATGGAAACAGTGGACTGGTTCAAAGTACAAGGGTGTATATTATCACCCTGTTTATTCTTTATACAATGGAAGTGGTAAATAGATTCAAAGGATTAAATCTGGTAGGCAGAGTGGCTGAAGAACTATAGACAGGTTCATAACACTATATAGGAGGCAGTGATCAAAACCATCCCAAAGAAAAAGAAATGGATGAAGGAAAAGTGGTTGTCCAAGCTTTGTAAATAGCTGAGGAAAGAACAGAAGTGAAAACCAAAGGAGAATGGGAAAGATATACTCAACTGAATGCAGAGTTCCAGAGAATAGCAAGGAGAGATAAGAAGACCTGCTTCAATGAACAGTGCAAAGAAATAGAGGAAAACAATAGAGGGGAAAGGCTAGAGAGCTCTTCAAGAAAACTGGAGATACCGAGGGAACATTTCACACAACGACAGGCAAGATAAAGGACAGAAATGGTAAGGACTTAACAGAGGCAGAATAAATTAAGAAGTCATAAGAATACACAGAAGAACTATACAAAAAAAGGTCTCAGTGACCAGGATAACCACAATGGTGTGGTCACTCACCTAAAGGTGAATATTCTGGAGTCTGAAGTCAAGTGGGCCTTAGGAAGCATATGAATAAAGCTACTAGATGTGATAGAATTCCAGCTGAGCTATTTCAAAATCCTAAAAGATGATGCTGTGAAAGTTCTGCGCTCAGTATGTCAGTAAACTTGGAAAACCCAGAACTGGCCACAGGACTGGAAAAGGTCAGTGTTCATCCCAGTCCCAAAGAAGGGCAGTGCTGAAGAATGTTCAAACTGTCAGACAGTTGCATTCACTTCCCATGCTAGTAGGGTTGTGCTCAAAATCCTTCCATCTAGGCTCCAGCAGCACTTGAATCAAGAACTTCCAGATGTACAAGATGGATTGAGAAAAGGCAGAGGAACCAAGGATCAAATTACCAACATTCATTGGATCATAGAGAAAACAAGGGAACCCCAGAAATACATCTACTTCCGCTTTGTTGGCTACAATAAAGCCTTTGACTGTGTGGATAGCAACAAACTATGGAAAATTCTTAAACACATGGGAATACCATCTTACCTGTCTTCTGAGAAACCTGTACATGGGTCAAGAAGCAACAGTTAGAACCTTACATGGAAACAGTGGACTGGTTCAAAGTACAAGGGTGTATATTATCACCCTGTTTATTTAACTTATGTGCAGAGTACATCACGCAAAATGCCAGGCTGGATGAGTTACAAGCTGAAATCAAGATTGCCAGGAGAAATACCAACAACCTCAGATATGACACCATCCTAATGGCAAAACTTGAAAGGGAATGAAAGAGCTTCTTGATGAGGATAAATGTTAAAACTCAGCATTCAAAAACTAACATCTTAGCATCTGATCTTATCAGTTCACGGCAAATAGAAGGCAAAAAGTGGAAACAGTGACAGATTTTCTCTTCTTGGGTTCCAAAATCATTGCAGATGGTGACTGCCACCATGAAATTAGAAGATGTTGCTTCTTGGTAGGAAAGTTATAGCAAACCTAGACAGTGTATTAAAAAGAAAAGATATCACTTTCTGACAAAAGTCTGTATAGTCAAACTGTGGTCTTTCTGGTAGTAATGTATGAATATGAGAATTGGACCATAAAGAAGGCTGAGTACCAAAGAATTAAATGATTTTGAACTGTGGTACTGGAGAAGACTTTTGAGAGTCCCTTGAACAGCAAGGAAATCAAACCAGTCAATCAACCCTGAATATTCACTGGAAAGACTGGTGCTGAAATAAGCTCCGTTACTTTGGCTGTCCAATGCGAAGAGCCAGCTCATTGGAAAAGATCTTGATGCTGGGAAAGACTAAGGACAAAGAAGGGCAGTGCTAAAATTAAACTTCCCTTTTGCTAGTAGGGTTGTGCTCAAAATCCTTCCATCTAGGCTCCAGCAGCACTTGAATCAAGAACTTCCAGATGTACAAGATGGATTGAGAAAAGGCAGAGGAACCAAGGATCAAATTACCAACATTCATTGGATCATAGAGAAAACAAGGGAACCCCAGAAATACATCTACTTCCGCTTTGTTGGCTACAATAAAGCCTTTGACTGTGTGGATAGCAACAAACTATGGAAAATTCTTAAACACATGGGAATACCATCTTACCTGTCTTCTGAGAAACCTGTACATGGGTCAAGAAGCAACAGTTAGAACCTTACATGGAAACAGTGGACTGGTTCAAAGTACAAGGGTGTATATTATCACCCTGTTTATTTAACTTATGTGCAGAGTACATCACGCAAAATGCCAGGCTGGATGAGTTACAAGCTGAAATCAAGATTGCCAGGAGAAATACCAACAACCTCAGATATGACACCATCCTAATGGCAAAACTTGAAAGGGAATGAAAGAGCTTCTTGATGAGGATAAATGTTAAAACTCAGCATTCAAAAACTAACATCTTAGCATCTGATCTTATCAGTTCACGGCAAATAGAAGGCAAAAAGTGGAAACAGTGACAGATTTTCTCTTCTTGGGTTCCAAAATCATTGCAGATGGTGACTGCCACCATGAAATTAGAAGATGTTGCTTCTTGGTAGGAAAGTTATAGCAAACCTAGACAGTGTATTAAAAAGAAAAGATATCACTTTCTGACAAAAGTCTGTATAGTCAAACTGTGGTCTTTCTGGTAGTAATGTATGAATATGAGAATTGGACCATAAAGAAGGCTGAGTACCAAAGAATTAAATGATTTTGAACTGTGGTACTGGAGAAGACTTTTGAGAGTCCCTTGAACAGCAAGGAAATCAAACCAGTCAATCAACCCTGAATATTCACTGGAAAGACTGGTGCTGAAATAAGCTCCGTTACTTTGGCTGTCCAATGCGAAGAGCCAGCTCATTGGAAAAGATCTTGATGCTGGGAAAGACTAAGGACAGGAGGAGAAGGGGTTGCAGAGGATGAGCTGGTTGAATGGCATCACTGAGTTTGGACATGCATCTGAGCAAACTCTGAAAGACAGTGAGGGACAAGTACGCCTGGCGTGCTGCAGTCCATGGATTCACAAAGAGCTGAACATGACTTAGTGACTGAACAACATTACAGACCTTACCTTCAAGTGTGATCGCATTCTCTGGACAGGGTTTCAACATGTGAACTTGAGAGGATGTAACCCAGCCCATAACACCTACAGAACACCTTCTGGATGGCAGCTGGGCACTCCCTCTGTAAAGGCAATCCACGTTGCCCACAAGGCATTTCACATGTGCTTTTCCTTCAGTCCCTAAACCCCTCAGGAGTCAGCAGAGAAGGCATCCTTGTCTCATTTCATAGGTGAGAAAACAGGTCTTGAGAGGTGAAGTCAGCGGCCCCAAGCCCCCTGCCAGGAAGTGAATGTTCCAGGCTAAGCCTGGGCTGTTCACTCTTGTTCCTTCAAACTCCCTGCTCCAGGAACTAAAACATTTCCCTCCAAGGAAGGAAGAAAATGTTTCCTCTGAGAAGAACTTAACATCCAAGTCCAGTTTGCAGACATTCAGTCTCCTCGTCCTATTTAATGTGGCAGAGTTTCATCTAGTTAACATTTATTTGCTAAATAAAGTCACTTCAACCTGCCGTTGGCTCTCATGTGGCCACTGTGGGCCAGGTGCTCTGTGAGGCCCCTCATATGTATTATATCAAAAAATAGATCCTATTTTGCAGATGATTAATAGAGGCTTAAGGAGGTAAAACTGAGTTGCTGGTCAGTGCTGGAAGGCTGTACTGAACCCAGGATAGGGTGTTCACCAGTCCTTGTCTTTCTAGGGTAGCAATCGCAACAAATTCAGTTACTCAGCAAGTGTTTATTAGAGGCCTGCTCCATGCCAGGCACTGTTCAAGGTGCCATTCTAGGTGCTTGGGGCTCATCTATTTACAAATTGATCCCTGGCCTTACAGGATGCGTTGTCCAGAGGGAGGCAAACAATAAATATGATAAATAGGTAAACTGTATTACAATTTCCCTGGTGACTCAGTGGTAAAGAATCTGCCTGCAATGCAGGAGACTCACAGGAGAAATGGGTTTGATCCCTGGGTTAAGAAGATTCCCTGAAGGAGAAAATGGCAACCCAACTTCAATATTCTTGCCTGGGAAATTCCATGGACAGAGGAACCTGGCGAGTTACAGTCCATGTATGAAAGAGTCAGACATGGCTGAGTGGCTAAGCAACAGCCACAATCAAATTATATTATATGTTAGAAAATGGTTAAGTGCTGTGTGGCCGCGTGGGGGTAACCTGGAATGCTGAACTGGGGAGAGAAAGTCACCATATTGCATGGGGTGCTCAGGGAAGTTGTCCTGGACCATAGACTCAGGGGAAGGAAAAAGTTAGACTGTGAGGATGCCTGGAAATGAAGGTCCCCAGAGGAGAAGACAAGTGCAAAGGCCCTGGGCTAGGAGGGTACCTGGTATGCTGTAGGGACAGCAGGGGGCCCTGTGGCTATGGGCAGGAGGACGGTGAGGAGGGGACGTCAGAGTGGAACAGGGCCTCTGGAGCAGGCTCACAGCAATTGCCAGGACCTGGGCTTGTCTCTCAGAAGCGGGACCTCAGCAGGGCTCCGCAGAGTTGGCAGGCGTGGTTTGACGGCTTTCCAGTGGGATCTCTGTTGCTGTGTTGAGAACATCTACAGGAGGAACAGAGAGGCAGAGGAGGTACCAGTTAAGAGGCTTTGGAGATGGCGGCGTACAAGGCGGTCCTGATGCTGAAAGGGCCAGAGTCTGCTGCTCTTACAGCTGTTTCTCCCTCTCCCCAGCCCCTCTCCTCAGAGAGGAGTGAGAAAGTCTTCTGGAAAGTCTCTGGAATGCAGCTGGCTATGTTCCAGTCTTGGTGTCCCCAGTGATTAGCTCTGGGCCAGAGAGCTGCTTCAGTGCTCAGAATATCAGTTTTCCCCTTTATAAAATGGAGTAAAATGGGGTTAAGATGCCAAGCCCACAGGGCAACTGGAGAATCATCCATGGATGGATGGATGGATGGATGTGGGGCACTGAGGGTAACAGACGCCAGTCCCGGCCTGCTCTGTCCAGGCCCCTCTAACTCCAGGGCCTGAAGCTTGCCTCAGATCAGGGCTCTGAGCCTTTGTTCCCCTGCCCCGGACGAGAACCCCTCAGACATAGCACTGACAGATGGATACTGCCCTCTGTAAGCGCCCAAGGCAGAGCTTATGGGATTGGAATCAGTTTAGAGAGGCGCAGGGACTCAGAGATGAGCTTCATGTCTTCTGACCCTCAGGGGAGAGGATCGTATGTGACCACTGGATCAGGAGTCCACCAACTTACATGTATTTTTTTGAGATATAACTGACATGTAACACTACATTAGTTTCAAGTGTGCAACAGATATTTGTGTATGTTGCTAATGGTCACCCCAAAAGTCTAGTGAACAGCAACCTGCATTTCTGCATCAGCTCTGTCAGGTCCCAGCTTAGCGTACTTGAGAGCTGACGTCTCTCTCGGCCTGTCTCCCCACCTGTCAAATGCACATGTTGACAACATTTCCATCCTTCTCTCCAGCTTTCTGGAGGCTTGTTGGGCCTGAGAGGAGCCCAGGCAGTTGTAGAATCACAGAGTTATGCACTTCCTTATTTTCCTACATGACTTGGCCCTATTTCCTGGCTTCCATCTCTCTCCGCCCAATGGCTTGTGCTAACTGCTTGTGCAGGGAGAGCTAGTGTGCTGAGCTGGGATCAGAAAGGTGCTGAATAGACCTCGACCACTCAGCCTCATGCCCTCCCCTCAGAATGGGCACTGTGTCTAAGGAGATGTGTGGATAAAAGGTCATGTAGGTCCAGGTGTAGAATTTCTTAGAGACCCTCATCTTACAGGTGGGGAAGTGGAGGCTTAACAGAGGAGCAGGGACTTGCCCTGGGTCTCAAAAAGGTCCCCGAGAATATCTTTCTGTTTTTAATAAACAACTAACAGCTTTATTGCAGTTTAAGTAGCATCCATTACACTCCTCATGAAGAGCACAGTTGGATGAGTTCTGACACACACACCCCATCAACCCAGCTCCACAGTCAGGACACTGCACAGTCCCATCAACTTGGGACTTCCCTGAGGAGCCAGTGGCTAAGACTCTTTTCTCCCAGTCCAGGGCCCCAGGCTTGATCCCTGGGCAGGGAACTAGATTCCATACACCCCAACTAAGAGTTCACAAGTCAAAATTAAAAATCTCACTTCCCACAACTAAGACCTGGCACAGCCGAACAGACAAATAAGGTTAAAAAAAAAAGTCCCATAACCTCCAGAAACTTCCTCTTGGTTTTCTGTCCTGTAAGCTCCGATCTGCTTTCTGCCACTATGGATGAGGTGTGCACCTGTTTTAAGGGCGTGCTTGGGCTGGTAGGCAGGCTGGGTGTGACCTGGGAAAGACAATGGGCCACCAGGATTGTAGCCTGAGGACTGGAAGGTTGGAGCAGCCATCCTTCGAGGTGAGGGTCAGGGAGCTTCCTGAGCATTGCCTTGGGTCCTAGGCACGCTGTCTAGTCATCCCTCTGGGGGGAAGGCTCTGGGGTAGTTGGCCACAGGAATCCAGAGTTCCAAAGTCTGGGCTAGAGACCTGAAGAGATGGACTAACAGTCAGGGACTGGCCATACCTCCAAGGAGGAAGTGTGATGACAGCCAGGCTCTGGTCTCCCACTAAGCAGTTGGTCAGGGCTGGCTCTCTAGAAAACACCTGCTCCCCTCCAGGGGTCTGACCTCTCTAAGCCTTGGAAAGTGGGTCCTCTAAGGGCAGAGTGTTGTTGCATCTGCCTGGTGCCCATGCAGTGCCTGGTCCCTGGAAAGAGCAGCTGAAAGGGCAAGGGAACTCTCCTTACCACATTTGCAAGAACCCAGAGTATGCGTCAGAGGAGCAGGGTCTGTGACCCTTTATGTAGGGCAAGTACCCAAACAGGGATGACCACTTCCCGTGGGCCTCACCTCTGGCCAGAGGTGCTACATAAAAGGAGAAAGCCAAGTGTCATTTGAACGTGACTTTAAAAAGCATTCCCTCAGCTGACCTCCCAGTAACCCCATCAGCTGTTGTTGCTGTTCAGTCACCAAGTGGTGCCTGACTCTTTGCGACACCATGGACTGCAGCATTCCAGGCTTCCCCATCCCTCCTCATCTCCAGGAGTTTGCCCAAGTTCATGTCCATTGTATTGGTGATGCCATCCAGCCCTCTCATCCTCTGACACCCTCTTCTCCTTCTGATCTCAGTCTTTCCCAGCATCACGGACATTTCCAATGAATCAGCAGCTCACATTAGATGACCAAAATACTGGAGCTTCAGCTCAGCATCAGTCCTTCCAGTGAGTATTCAGGGTTGCTTTCCCTTAATGGTTGAATCTCCTTGCTGTGCAAGGGACTTTCAGGAGTCTTCTCCAGCACCACAGTTTGAAGGCACCAATTCTTCGGTGTTCTGCCTTCTTTATGTCCCAACTCTCACAACCATACGTGACCACTGGGAAGACCATAGCCTTGACTATACAGACCTTTGTCTGAAAACTGGTATCTCTGGTTTTCAACACGCTGTAGTGATCATCTTCTGATTTCATGGCTGCAGTCACCATCTGCAGTGATTTTAGAGCATAAGAAGAGGAAATCAATTACTACTTCCACCTTTTCCCCTTTATTTGCCGTGAAGTAATGAGGCCGGATGCCATGATCTTAGTTTCTTTAATATTCAGTTTTAAGCCAGCTCTTTCACTCTCCTCCTTCACCCTCATCAAGAGGCTCTTTAGTTCTTTGCTTTCCACCATGGAGTGGTATCATCTGCATATCCGAGGTTGTTGATGTTTGTCCCACCTGTCTTGATTCCAGCGTGTAGCTCATCCAGCCCAGCATTTCTCATGATGTGCTCAGTATATAGGTTGAAAAACATGGTGAGAGCAGACAGCCCTGTCATATTTCTTTCTCAATCTTGAACCAGTCAGTTGTTCCATACAGGATTCTGAATATTGTGTCCTCACCCGTATACATGTTTCTGAGTAGACAGGTAAGGTGGTCTGGTATCCCTGTCTCTTTAAGAACCTTCCACAGTTTGTCATGATCCACACAAAGGCTTTAGTGTAATTGATCAGTTAGGTCCCTCCTTTACAGATGGAGAAAATGGGCCTCCAGAGAGAAAAGTGGCACCAGATCTGGACCCACTGCCTCCTTGGTGACACTTGGGGGCACAAAGACTTGAGCAAATCTGCCTTGGATCATCCCCAGCAGAAACTGCCTTTTCCCTATGCCTCTTCTCTCTCTGCAAACCATTGCAAGATGTTTTGTCCTCTTTGTACTACCCATCCTGCTAGCCCCACACCTTAGCACCACATCCTGGCCGCTCAGTGTGAGCCCACACTCCCCACCCCACCCTGTCTTAAAGGACCTTCCCTGGGCCATGCATAATGTCTCACACCCCAGATGTGTGTGAGGCCTCACAGCAGTTTCTTCCAGAAATCCCAATCCTGCTAGAATATTCAACTTACCTGATAAACACAGTTGGGCAGGTCCCACGGTGTCTGGCCCGGCATATAAGAGGCAGGCACTGTCCTAGCCCTCCTGTGCCTGGAGAGGGGAGGCCGGTGGGTAAACCTCAGGTCATTAAATTTGCCTGTGAGGCATGGGTGCTCTGAAGGAAAAGATCAGGGCATGGGATGGGGGACCAGCCATACCAAGGTCCATGAAGGGATGACCAGAGTCCAGGGAAGGGAGGAGGAGCTGGGGCAGAAGGAAGAGCAGGAGTCACCAGGGGAAGATGGACAAGAGGTTATTCTAGGCAGAGGAGGAAGAGGGCAGAGCTCTGACAGGCAGAAGAGGCCTACGGGCCTCGAGAAAGGACAACAGGCAGATCAACTGGGCATGGCCAAAGGGTAGGTGGGACCAGAAGTCACGTGCCTTGTCCACCAGTAAAGACACACACCAAATCTATAAAAGTAAAATGAAAACAAATTAATTTAAAAAATAAAAAGACACACGCCCTTCTCTAGAGTGGCCCCATGGCTGGGGCCAGGCACTGGGAGCAGGCAGGAGCCCCGGGCCTCAGAGCACCTTGGGGAGGGAGGCTCCCAGGTGTGTTTCTGATTAACAGACGCCAAGTAGCTCCAAGAGTTTTGCCAGCAGAGCGGAGGCTGCCCGGGCCCCACTCCCCGTCCACCATCAGCTCCACGCAACCCAGGAGGGCCAAGCCTGCCATCTGCTGTGACTTTTCTGATGAAGGCAGAAAGACTAGCTCCTGGAATGTGCTGACCTCTGCCCCCTACAAGGCCCAGGAGCTAAGGCCCATTCTTCTCAGTGCCAAAGCCCTGCTGAAGCCAAGGGTGCGCACGGCCCAGCACAGGACAAAGCCGGGCGGAGAAAGGTTTCCCCTAGGATGGTTCCCAGAAGGGCCTCCTTCACCGTCCCCAGCCTCCATCCCTAATGAGGAGAGGAAGGACCCTGAGGCCAGGGTCAGCACCGCACACCCCAGCCAGCACTGGCTCAGTGCTTCCTGGGCAGGAAGGCTGCCAGAGCCCTTGAAGCTGGCGGCCCTAGAGCTCCTTTCAGGAAACTTCACAGTTGGTTTTGGAAACCATTCCGTCACATAGGAACAGAGATCTAGTGGCTTGTGTTTGGAGGGAAGTTATGGGCAGCTGGAAGGAGCGGGCTGCAGGGCAGGGCCTGGGTGTGGGAGGACAGAAACCTCAAGGAAGCCCAGTCTCATCTTCTCCAAGTCTCGGTGGCCTCATCTGTGAAATGGAAACCAGAGCTACTCAGGGAAGGGAGGAGGAGCTGGGGCAGAAGGAAGAGCAGGAGTCACCAGGGGAAGATGGACAAGAGGTTATTCTAGGCAGAGGAGGAAGAGGGCAGAGCTCTGACAGGCAGAAGAGGCCTACGGGCCTCGAGAAAGGACAACAGGCAGATCAACTGGGCATGGCCAAAGGGTAGGTGGGACCAGAAGTCACGTGCCTTGTCCACCAGTAAAGACACACACCAAATCTATAAAAGTAAAATGAAAACAAATTAATTTAAAAAATAAAAAGACACACGCCCTTCTCTAGAGTGGCCCCATGGCTGGGGCCAGGCACTGGGAGCAGGCAGGAGCCCCGGGCCTCAGAGCACCTTGGGGAGGGAGGCTCCCAGGTGTGTTTCTGATTAACAGACGCCAAGTAGCTCCAAGAGTTTTGCCAGCAGAGAGGAGGCTGCCGGTCCCCACTCCCCGTCCACCATCAGCTCCACGCAACCCAGGAGGGCCAAGCCTGCCATCTGCTGTGACTTTTCTGATGAAGGCAGAAAGACTAGCTCCTGGAATGTGCTGACCTCTGCCCCCTACAAGGCCCAGGAGCTAAGGCCCATTCTTCTCAGTGCCAAAGCCCTGCTGAAGCCAAGGGTGCGCACGGCCCAGCACAGGACAAAGCCGGGCGGAGAAAGGTTTCCCCTAGGATGGTTCCCAGAAGGGCCTCCTTCACCGTCCCCAGCCTCCATCCCTAATGAGGAGAGGAAGGACCCTGAGGCCAGGGTCAGCACCGCACACCCCAGCCAGCACTGGCTCAGTGCTTCCTGGGCAGGAAGGCTGCCAGAGCCCTTGAAGCTGGCGGCCCTAGAGCTCCTTTCAGGAAACTTCACAGTTGGTTTTGGAAACCATTCCCGTCACATAGGAACAGAGATCTAGTGGCTTGTGTTTGGAGGGAAGTTATGGGCAGCTGGAAGGAGCGGGGCTGCAGGGCAGGGCCTGGGTGTGGGGAGGACAGAAACCTCGAAGGAAGCCCAGTCTCATCTTCTCCAAGTCTCGGTGGCCTCATCTGTGAAATGGAAACCAGAGCTACTCTGCCAAAGGAAAGTTTTGAGGTCACGGGAAATTGTATGGTGCTGTCCAAGGGTGAGGTGAGCCTCTTCTCAGGCTCTGGCCACCTAGGGAGGACACTGAGGTGAGGTGTGGAAACCCTCAGTGTGGGGCAGAGAAGCTAGCTCAGGAGTCAGACAAGCTCTGGTGACTTCCTCAGCATCCTTAATTCTGAAATGTAGAGCCCTGGGCTTCTTTTCTCCAGGTGAACTGGGCTCTGAACCCTCCTGGCAAGCCAAGACGTGAGCTTGCATGGGGCTGGAGGTTCTGAAGGGAGTCCTCTGAGAATCCTGGGTGGAAAGGGGAAACACAGGCACTCCCCAGGTGAGTCAGGCAGGGATGCACTGGATCCTGGCTAAGGATACCCAGAGGTGAGTGTGCAGGACTCAGGATTAGGCTGGGATTTTCCAACAATTAGGCTCAGGACTCCCACAGAAGCCTTCCCTGTGGTCAGTAAGCTCGTGAGGGTGTGGACCACACTTAGACCTTAGACCCACAGTATGGGCCAAGAGAAGGGCCTCTGTATGTGTGTTGGGAAAATGAACAGAACAATTCTTGGCAAACTCTCAAGTTACCTCTACCTTTGCCTCTGACATCCAGCACAGCACCTGCAGACAGGCAGTGCTCAATATGGGCTATGTGTGCCCCCAGTAAACCCTGCCGTGTAGCCAATATGGGCTACGGGAGCTTTTCCAAGCACGCCTTTTGTTCTCCAGCTTCTCAGTCCTTGTTCCTTCTTTAGGGGAGTCTTCCCAGACCCTTCTTCACCAGCTGACATTCTGAATATCCTCCACAGGCCCCCTTTCCAAGGAGGCCTTCTCTGACCAGCTTACTCCCGCCCAGTACCACCCAGTCTAAGCCCTCCAAGGACTTTCTCGTCCCACACGAGACTGCCAGGCTCTCAGCATTCAGCACCCTCCCAGCCCTAACCCTTTCCCTAGCCTTCATTCCATGCCAGCACCCAGAGAAGCGTCTGTCCCGTCAGAGAGCAGTCAGCCACGTACAGAGATGGTAGGGTGTCTCATCTTCTCCAAGTCTCGGTGGCCTCATCTGTGAAATGGAAACCAGAGCTACTCTGCCAAAGGAAAGTTTTGAGGTCACGGGAAATTGTATGGTGCTGTCCAAGGGTGAGGTGAGCCTCTTCTCAGGCTCTGGCCACCTAGGGAGGACACTGAGGTGAGGTGTGGAAACCCTCAGTGTGGGGCAGAGAAGCTAGCTCAGGAGTCAGACAAGCTCTGGTGACTTCCTCAGCATCCTTAATTCTGAAATGTAGAGCCCTGGGCTTCTTTTCTCCAGGTGAACTGGGCTCTGAACCCTCCTGGCAAGCCAAGACGTGAGCTTGCATGGGGCTGGAGGTTCTGAAGGGAGTCCTCTGAGAATCCTGGGTGGAAAGGGGAAACACAGGCACTCCCCAGGTGAGTCAGGCAGGGATGCACTGGATCCTGGCTAAGGATACCCAGAGGTGAGTGTGCAGGACTCAGGATTAGGCTGGGATTTTCCAACAATTAGGCTCAGGACTCCCACAGAAGCCTTCCCTGTGGTCAGTAAGCTCGTGAGGGTGTGGACCACACTTAGACCTTAGACCCACAGTATGGGCCAAGAGAAGGGCCTCTGTATGTGTGTTGGGAAAATGAACAGAACAATTCTTGGCAAACTCTCAAGTTACCTCTACCTTTGCCTCTGACATCCAGCACAGCACCTGCAGACAGGCAGTGCTCAATATGGGCTATGTGTGCCCCCAGTAAACCCTGCCGTGTAGCCAATATGGGCTACGGGAGCTTTTCCAAGCACGCCTTTTGTTCTCCAGCTTCTCAGTCCTTGTTCCTTCTTTAGGGGAGTCTTCCCAGACCCTTCTTCACCAGCTGACATTCTGAATATCCTCCACAGGCCCCCTTTCCAAGGAGGCCTTCTCTGACCAGCTTACTCCCGCCCAGTACCACCCAGTCTAAGCCCTCCAAGGACTTTCTCGTCCCACACGAGACTGCCAGGCTCTCAGCATTCAGCACCCTCCCAGCCCTAACCCTTTCCCTAGCCTTCATTCCATGCCAGCACCCAGAGAAGCGTCTGTCCCGTCAGAGAGCAGTCAGCCACGTACAGAGATGGTAGGGTGTCCATTTGCTCGCCCATCTGGGCCAGGGCACACACACTTCCGGGCACACCCTGCACGCACCCCCTCACATACTCACCCTTCCTCAGGAGACACACGAGGATGTCTGTGTGTTTTCCAATGACAAGTCAAGAGGCTCTGGACAAGTCACTAAACCCCACCAACAGGAAGTGGTGGTTTTGAAGAGCCCGCCTGTGGTCAGGACGCCTGGGCGGGTAACCTTGGAAAAGTCACACACGGAGCCCCAGATTCCATCCTGTGAAATGAAGAGTTGGACCACATCTCTCAGCATCAAACTCTGACACATTGAAAGGGCCCAGTCATATCCCAAGAAGGAAATCCCCTACCATAGCTGGAGAAGGAGGGGAAGGGATGTGTTCATGGACCCCTGTCTACCCGGACCAGCCTCCCCCTCTCTCAGAACTGCCCAGAACTCAGGACATGGTGGGAGAGAGGGAGGGGGCAGTCCCGGGCCCCTGGCCAGGTTTGTTGTATTTTGCTGTGTGGTGAGTCCTGATCTGTGGCCAGCAGTCCCCTCCGCAGGGCCCCCAACCCCCCACCCACACCCCACCAGACCCGAGCCAGATTTCCCAGGAGCGGGCCCTGAAACTGGCTCCCAATTTCAGAGGAGGGAATCTGATTCGAGGGAAGGACCATGTTTTCCAGAACATTAAAGACAGCTGTTGTTTCTGTGGCCTGCGGCGGGTGCTCCCCACCCCACCATTCCCAGAGTAGCCAGTGCCCCCAGTCCTTGGGACCTGGGTAAAGCCCTGTCCTTCTCTCCTGCCAGCCCCCTCTCACTTCCAACCAGCAGCACTTCTGCTGGGATTCTCCACCTTGGATGCGCTCCAGGGAATTTCTGGAAGCATCAAATGGTGCACACAGATTGTTTTCATTATAATTATTCTGGATTTAACCTCCTGGCCCTGCGTCACTGAGAACTGGGGGCTCTTTCTTAGAACCACATGGGGTGAGAGGCCCTTCTTTCCTTCTGCTCATGGCCTCAATCAGTCTTATTTTTCTTCCCTCAATTCTGGATCCTCTCCTGCCTGGATCCAGTCTCCACATGCCCTCCCTCCCTGCCTGCTGCAGGCTTTGTTGAATGAAGCCTAGGATGACCCTGTGCTTCCACCTGACCTGCACTGTCATTCAAATCTGGGCTCTCTCTGAGCTGCTTTCTAATATGAAACCAGCCCTCTGAACCTGTCTCTAAAAAGGCTTAAGGATCTGGGGACATTTGGTCTGAATATTTTTAATAGGAAGATTTTCCTATTCCTCAAAATTGTAACGAGAACAATACACTGACACAAATGTGTTACATTCAAACTTTAGTACATTGAAAACTACCAATACATTACCTTAGACTGTGGCATGAATGTGTTTTTGGTACAGATCTCAGAACAAGACTTTTATTTAATTAAATGTGGTCCTGGAAGCAGAGAGAGAACCAGGGGAAAAAAGGGAAAAAATGTGTTCATGGACCCCTGTCTACCCGGACCAGCCTCCCCCTCTCTCAGAACTGCCCAGAACTCAGGACATGGTGGGAGAGAGGGAGGGGGCAGTCCCGGGCCCCTGGCCAGGTTTGTTGTATTTTGCTGTGTGGTGAGTCCTGATCTGTGGCCAGCAGTCCCCTCCGCAGGGCCCCCAACCCCCCACACACACCCCACCAGACCCGAGCCAGATTTCCCAGGAGCGGGCCCTGAAACTGGCTCCCAATTTCAGAGGAGGGAATCTGATTCGAGGGAAGGACCATGTTTTCCAGAACATTAAAGACAGCTGTTGTTTCTGTGGCCTGCGGCGGGTGCTCCCCACCCCACCATTCCCAGAGTAGCCAGTGCCCCCAGTCCTTGGGACCTGGGTAAAGCCCTGTCCTTCTCTCCTGCCAGCCCCCTCTCACTTCCAACCAGCAGCACTTCTGCTGGGATTCTCCACCTTGGATGCGCTCCAGGGAATTTCTGGAAGCATCAAATGGTGCACACAGATTGTTTTCATTATAATTATTCTGGATTTAACCTCCTGGCCCTGCGTCACTGAGAACTGGGGGCTCTTTCTTAGAACCACATGGGGTGAGAGGCCCTTCTTTCCTTCTGCTCATGGCCTCAATCAGTCTTATTTTTCTTCCCTCAATTCTGGATCCTCTCCTGCCTGGATCCAGTCTCCACATGCCCTCCCTCCCTGCCTGCTGCAGGCTTTGTTGAATGAAGCCTAGGATGACCCTGTGCTTCCACCTGACCTGCACTGTCATTCAAATCTGGGCTCTCTCTGAGCTGCTTTCTAATATGAAACCAGCCCTCTGAACCTGTCTCTAAAAAGGCTTAAGGATCTGGGGACATTTGGTCTGAATATTTTTAATAGGAAGATTTTCCTATTCCTCAAAATTGTAACGAGAACAATACACTGACACAAATGTGTTACATTCAAACTTTAGTACATTGAAAACTACCAATACATTACCTTAGACTGTGGCATGAATGTGTTTTTGGTACAGATCTCAGAACAAGACTTTTATTTAATTAAATGTGGTCCTGGAAGCAGAGAGAGAGCTGATTTAAAAAAAAAAAAAAAAAAAAGAAACACTTAACAACTGCAAATGCTACTCCACGTGGGATGGGAGCTCTTCGTCTGGTGCAGTGAAAGCAGGCAGCAGGGCTTCCCGGCTGGGGCAGGTTTACTCCTGACGCCTGGCTCTGGAGGAGGGGCCAGCGACTACCCGGCCACCACCACGGTCACCCGGCAGGCTTCTGAGTTGGACCATGAGGGCTCCCACCCTGGTCCCACCACACCCAGACTGGGTGACCCAGACTCAGCGCCTTGACGCGCCAAGCTTAGATTTCCTCGATGGAAGGATTTGGCAGTTGCGAGGTTTCAATGGTATGATTCATGCCAAACGCTTAGACCAGTGTCAAGCACACAGTGTCAGCCACCACCATCAGGACTCCTGCGGAGGCCAGCAGCCTGGAGGTCAGCACTGGCCCCAGGAGGACCCCTGCTTGCCTCCTGACTCTTGGGTCCTTGTCTTCCTCCACAGCCCAGCCCTGATGTGGTTTTTTGTGGGGCCAGGGGGTAGCCTGTTGGGAGGCACTGCTATGTGGACAGAGCAAAGCTTCACGCAGCAGTGCCCAGAGATGCAGACACTTGAGGAATTTTCTGGCCCCAGACTTACAGATGCCAAGACCCACAAAGCCTCCCCACTTCCTCACAGAAAGCTGGAGTCTCACTGGGAGGATGGGGGTGCTCCAGGCTCAGGCCTGACCTTTAACAGAGGGGAGGAGCTTCCTAGGAGAAAGTATTCAACTTACAGAGACCTTGCAGGAGGAAAGGGGGTGCCCTACCAGGACACCAAGGGGAAATGCGGTGTTTACATGTCGGCAAACTCCATTGTTTGAAAGGACATAGAGTGGCCTTTCCCGCAACAATGGCAGATTGGGTGAGAAGTCCTCATGTCTCAGAGAGGCCAGCCTGACCGGGCTGTTTGTTTACCACAAAGTCATCCTTTTACCAAGATTATTTACTCATGACTATCTTCCAGCACCAAATCTGAAAATGTGGTCTGGATGTGACAAATGGGTTTACCTGTTACAGATGGTTTTCCTGCAAAGGCCAGCCAGGCTTGGTTGGGCTGTTGGAGTGAAAACAGGAGCCCCTCAGGAGCTCTGTCTACAGGGAGGCCCCCTGCACCGTGGGCCAAAGGGGAGCAAGGCTTTGACTTCCTCAAGCCTGTGTCTCTAACCACAGCTCACAGGCATCAAGAAGATGCTGAAGCCCATTCTGGAGAAGTTTAGTTTTGCTGAGCCGAATGCTGAGGTCAGGGGTATTCTCGGGCTGTCCTGGATGCCTCAGTGCCTTCCTCATCTCCACCTTCGAGGGCCTCCCTCCTGCTGGCCCTTCCTTCAGCATCTGCCCAGATCTGGACTACCTCCCATCACCTCCGTGGCAGCCACCTCCACCTAAGCACCACCTTCTCCTACTTGGGTCCTCCCTGGTCTTCCTGCTTCTGCCTTGACCCCTTTACAAATCAAACCTGGAGAAAGATCATTTTAAAATGTAAGTCTGGGGCTTCCCTGGTGGTCCAGTGGATAAGGACACCGCCTTGCAGTACAAGGAACGCCAGTTCGATCCCTGGCCTGGGAGGATCCCGCGTGCCGCGGAGCGGGCTGGACAGACGTGTCCGACTATCGAGCCGGAGCTCTTGTGCGCGTGCGCCTAGAGCCAGTGCTCTGCAACGAGGGAGGTCACTGTGATGGGAGGCCCACACAGCCCAAAGAACAAAGATGGATGAAAATAAATAAATGAAAGACCAATAGAAGTGGTCAAAAAAAAGAAAAATTAAGTCTGTTGTCACTCTTTTAGAACGTTTTGAGTCCAGAGGGCTCACCGGGAGGCAAGTCTAAAGTCCTTTCTGTGGCCGGTACTCTTTGTTCCCACCCCTCAAACCCCCACAGTCTCTCCTGGGCCTCCTCTCTTACCCCTTGGCTCATACTCCCAGGCACACTGGGCTCTTGCTCTCCCCTGAACACCCCCAGGGCACAGCCCCCCATTCCCTCTGCTCTCACATGGCCTCCCTCACTTCCTTTGAGTTCCTGCTCAGGTATCGCCTCATCAGAGAGTCCTTCCCTGACCATCCTGACAACTGCCAGTGTCCACCCCACTGCACACCTACGTCTTCTCCTCTATTTGCTTCACAGCATTGCTGAACATCCCCAGATGGACCAGCACCCAGACAGATCAGGAGAACGCTCAGCCCTCCTGCACGATGGAGATTTGCGCCAAGTCCCTCTCGTTGGAGTGAAAACAGGAGCCCCTCAGGAGCTCTGTCTACAGGGAGGCCCCCTGCACCGTGGGCCAAAGGGGAGCAAGGCTTTGACTTCCTCAAGCCTGTGTCTCTAACCACAGCTCACAGGCATCAAGAAGATGCTGAAGCCCATTCTGGAGAAGTTTAGTTTTGCTGAGCCGAATGCTGAGGTCAGGGGTATTCTCGGGCTGTCCTGGATGCCTCAGTGCCTTCCTCATCTCCACCTTCGAGGGCCTCCCTCCTGCTGGCCCTTCCTTCAGCATCTGCCCAGATCTGGACTACCTCCCATCACCTCCGTGGCAGCCACCTCCACCTAAGCACCACCTTCTCCTACTTGGGTCCTCCCTGGTCTTCCTGCTTCTGCCTTGACCCCTTTACAAATCAAACCTGGAGAAAGATCATTTTAAAATGTAAGTCTGGGGCTTCCCTGGTGGTCCAGTGGATAAGGACACCGCCTTGCAGTACAAGGAACGCCAGTTCGATCCCTGGCCTGGGAGGATCCCGCGTGCCGCGGAGCGGGCTGGACAGACGTGTCCGACTATCGAGCCGGAGCTCTTGTGCGCGTGCGCCTAGAGCCAGTGCTCTGCAACGAGGGAGGTCACTGTGATGGGAGGCCCACACAGCCCAAAGAACAAAGATGGATGAAAATAAATAAATGAAAGACCAATAGAAGTGGTCAAAAAAAAGAAAAATTAAGTCTGTTGTCACTCTTTTAGAACGTTTTGAGTCCAGAGGGCTCACCGGGAGGCAAGTCTAAAGTCCTTTCTGTGGCCGGTACTCTTTGTTCCCACCCCTCAAACCCCCACAGTCTCTCCTGGGCCTCCTCTCTTACCCCTTGGCTCATACTCCCAGGCACACTGGGCTCTTGCTCTCCCCTGAACACCCCCAGGGCACAGCCCCCCATTCCCTCTGCTCTCACATGGCCTCCCTCACTTCCTTTGAGTTCCTGCTCAGGTATCGCCTCATCAGAGAGTCCTTCCCTGACCATCCTGACAACTGCCAGTGTCCACCCCACTGCACACCTACGTCTTCTCCTCTATTTGCTTCACAGCATTGCTGAACATCCCCAGATGGACCAGCACCCAGACAGATCAGGAGAACGCTCAGCCCTCCTGCACGATGGAGATTTGCGCCAAGTCCCTCTCAGTCTCCACCCCATTTCTTTCTCAGCTTAGAGAGAAGATTAGTCAGGAGGCAGCAAGAAAGAAAAGTTACCTGCTGATGTTTCCCAGCTGCAGAGACCATGGAGGAGGCCCCTGGCTACCCCAGCCCTCTAGTTGCAGGGGCCATTGGCAGCTGCGGGCCTGGGTGAAGAACTGTTCCATCTATAAGCATAATATTGTGCCACTGGTGTCCATGTTAGGATGGGGAGCAGGGTCAGGGCGGGTCACTGTGTGAAAGTGTTAGGGTTCGGGGAGGATCTGCATGAGACAGAGGAATGCCTCTGGCAGTCTTTGGCGGATCTGATCAGTCAGGGAAATCATCCCGGAGAAGGAGGGCTAGGGAGCATATTCTCAGCCCTCCACAGGCGATCATGAACTTGGGAGGATATTCCAGGTAGAAGAAACAAAACACATTAAGAAATAACAGACTTGTTTACTGAGCAGGAGGGAGAATGTTCTGGGTAGAAGAAACAAAATGCATTAAGAAATAGCAGACTTGTTTCCTGAGCAGGGGTGGAGAAGCTGGAAATCAGTCCTGTAGACTGGCTGAAGTGTAGGATTCAGGCGCAGGGGTGGGGTGGGGAGGCCAGGAAGAGATGATCCCACGTTCAGCTGCTGTGCTCGGTGACAGAAGATGAATCAGGCCGCACCTCCCACCCCTCACACCCCCCCAGTCTCTCCTGGGCCTCCTCTCTTACCCCTTGGCTCATACTCCCAGGCACACTGGGCTCTTGCTCTCCCCTGAACACCCCCAGGGCACAGCCCCCCATTCCCTCTGCTCTCACATGGCCTCCCTCACTTCCTTTGAGTTCCTGCTCAGGTATCGCCTCATCAGAGAGTCCTTCCCTGACCATCCTGACAACTGCCAGTGTCCACCCCACTGCACACCTACGTCTTCTCCTCTATTTGCTTCACAGCATTGCTGAACATCCCCAGATGGACCAGCACCCAGACAGATCAGGAGAACGCTCAGCCCTCCTGCACGATGGAGATTTGTGCGCCAAGTCCCTCTCAGTCTCCACCCCATTTCTTTCTCAGCTTAGAGAGAAGATTAGTCAGGAGGCAGCAAGAAAGAAAAGTTACCTGCTGATGTTTCCCAGCTGCAGAGACCATGGAGGAGGCCCCTGGCTACCCCAGCCCTCTAGTTGCAGGGGCCATTGGCAGCTGCGGGCCTGGGTGAAGAACTGTTCCATCTATAAGCATAATATTGTGCCACTGGTGTCCATGTTAGGATGGGGAGCAGGGTCAGGGCGGGTCACTGTGTGAAAGTGTTAGGGTTCGGGGAGGATCTGCATGAGACAGAGGAATGCCTCTGGCAGTCTTTGGCGGATCTGATCAGTCAGGGAAATCATCCCGGAGAAGGAGGGCTAGGGAGCATATTCTCAGCCCTCCACAGGCGATCATGAACTTGGGAGGATATTCCAGGTAGAAGAAACAAAACACATTAAGAAATAACAGACTTGTTTACTGAGCAGGAGGGAGAATGTTCTGGGTAGAAGAAACAAAATGCATTAAGAAATAGCAGACTTGTTTCCTGAGCAGGGGTGGAGAAGCTGGAAATCAGTCCTGTAGACTGGCTGAAGTGTAGGATTCAGGCGCAGGGGTGGGGTGGGGAGGCCAGGAAGAGATGATCCCACGTTCAGCTGCTGTGCTCGGTGACAGAAGATGAATCAGGCCGCACCTCCCCACCCGTCACACCCCACACGAGGCAGTGGGTGTCAGAAATACAGTGGGTGTCAGCATCACACGTGCACACATGACACGCATATACACAACGCACGTTCACACACACACACACACAGAAAAGACAGCCTTGGATGAAAGCTTACTCAGTGGCCCTGGCCAAGTCCAAAATGATTTCTCCCAACAGAAAACGGGCTACTGTGCCAGACGATCACCTCACAGGCTGCACCCAGCTCCCCACCTGTAGTCCACTAGAGGCCAGCCTTCCACCTGGAAACAAATCTCTCAAGAGGCCTTTGTTTCTTCCGATAAAAACACCCAACTCCTCCCTCTCATCAGAGAGGCTCTCAGATGTTAGTGAAGGGTATGAGTAGGTGGATTCCACTTAAAAGGTTAAAAGTCACTGTGAGGGGCTTCCCTGGAGGTCTAGTGGGCAAGGACACCGCCTTGCAGAGCAAGGGGCGCCAGTTAGATCCCTGGCCTGGGAAGATCCCATGTGCCATGGAGCAGCTGGACCCATGTGTACAATTACCGAGCCAGAGCTCTGGAGCACATGTGCCCAGAGATGGTGCTCTGCAGTGACAGAGGCCACTGCGATGGGAGGCCCACACAAGCCAAAGAACAAAGATGGATGAAAAATAGATAAATGAAAGACCAATAGAAGTGGCCTACCCGCCCCCCTCCCTCCCCCCGCAAAAAAAAAAAAAAAGGAAAAATAAAAGTCACTGTGAGGACTTCCCTGGTGGTCCACTGGTTAAAACTTCACCTTCCGGTGTAGGGGGTGCAGGTTCAATCCCTGGTTAGGGGAGCTAAGATCCAAGTGCCTAGTATCAAAAAACAAGAAGAAAAGATCAAAACATAAAATGGAAGCAATATTGTAACACGTTCAATAAAGACTTAAAAAAAGGGGGTCCACATTAAAAAAAGACAACTGAAAAAAGTCATCATCATGGGCTTCCCTGGTGGTCCAGTGGGTAAAGAGTCCGCCTTGCAGTGCAAGGGGCACATGTTCAATCCCTGGCGGCGGAAGATCCCACGTGCCACAGAGCGGCTGGACCAGTGTGTCCAGTTACGAGCCAGCACTCTGGAGCACACGCACCCAGAGTCAGTGCTCTGCAGTGAGAGAGGCCACTGCAAAGAGAGGCCCACACATGCCAAAGAATAAAAAGATGGATGGAAACAAATATAAAATTACTTTCACCACTCTTATTCAACATAGTCCTGGAAGTTCTAGCAACAGCAATAAGAGAAGAGAAAGAAATCAAAGGAATCCAGATTGGAAAAGAAGAAGTCAAACTCTCTCTATTTGCAGATGACATGATATTATACATAGAAAATCCCAAAGACACTATTACAAAACTACTAGAGTTAATCAGCAAATTCAGCAAAGTCGCAGGATACAAAATCAATATACAGAAATCACTGGCATTCCTATACACAAACAATGAAAAATCAGAAAATGAAATCAAAGAGGCAATCCCCTTCACCATCGCAACCAAAAGAATCAAATATCTAGGAATAAACCTACCCAAAGAAACAAAAGAATTGTACACAGAAAATTACAAGACACTCATGAGAGACATTAAAGAAGAGTTAAACAGATGGAGAAATATTCCGTGTTCCTGGGTCGGGAGAATCAATATTGTGAAAATGACCATACTACCAAATGTCATCTACAGATTCAATGCGATCCCTATCAAACTTCCAATAACATTCTTCACAGAACTAGATCAACGAATAACACAGTTCATATGGAAACACAGAAGACCTCGAATAGCCAAAGCAATCCTCAGGAAGAAGAATGGAGCTGGGGGGATCAGCCTCCCCAACTTCAGACTCTACTACAAAGCAACAGTCATCAAGACAGGATGGGGAAAAAGAAAAAAAAAGTCATCATAATAACAGATGTGTAGGTTAGCCCTGGGGGGAACAAAGCTAAGATCCAAGTGCCTAGTATCAAAAAACAAGAAGAAAAGATCAAAACATAAAATGGAAGCAATATTGTAACACGTTCAATAAAGACTTAAAAAAAGGGGGTCCACATTAAAAAAAGACAACTGAAAAAAGTCATCATCATGGGTTTCCCCTGGTGGTCCAGTGGGTAAAGAGTCCGCCTTGCAGTGCAAGGGGCACATGTTCAATCCCTGGCGGCGGAAGATCCCACGTGCCACAGAGCGGCTGGACCAGTGTGTCCAGTTACGAGCCAGCACTCTGGAGCACACGCACCCAGAGTCAGTGCTCTGCAGTGAGAGAGGCCACTGCAAAGAGAGGCCCACACATGCCAAAGAATAAAAAGATGGATGGAAACAAATATAAAATTACTTTCACCACTCTTATTCAACATAGTCCTGGAAGTTCTAGCAACAGCAATAAGAGAAGAGAAAGAAATCAAAGGAATCCAGATTGGAAAAGAAGAAGTCAAACTCTCTCTATTTGCAGATGACATGATATTATACATAGAAAATCCCAAAGACACTATTACAAAACTACTAGAGTTAATCAGCAAATTCAGCAAAGTCGCAGGATACAAAATCAATATACAGAAATCACTGGCATTCCTATACACAAACAATGAAAAATCAGAAAATGAAATCAAAGAGGCAATCCCCTTCACCATCGCAACCAAAAGAATCAAATATCTAGGAATAAACCTACCCAAAGAAACAAAAGAATTGTACACAGAAAATTACAAGACACTCATGAGAGACATTAAAGAAGAGTTAAACAGATGGAGAAATATTCCGTGTTCCTGGGTCGGGAGAATCAATATTGTGAAAATGACCATACTACCAAATGTCATCTACAGATTCAATGCGATCCCTATCAAACTTCCAATAACATTCTTCACAGAACTAGATCAACGAATAACACAGTTCATATGGAAACACAGAAGACCTCGAATAGCCAAAGCAATCCTCAGGAAGAAGAATGGAGCTGGGGGGATCAGCCTCCCCAACTTCAGACTCTACTACAAAGCAACAGTCATCAAGACAGGATGGGGAAAAAGAAAAAAAAAGTCATCATAATAACAGATGTGTAGGTTAGCCCTGGGGGGAACAAAGATGTTGGCAGCATGGGGTGGGGGCTAGAGTGGGAGAGACTCTTTTGTTTTTTAATTTTAGTCGATTTATTTTTTTCTTTTAAAAATTCTTTTATTTATTCACGTATTTATTATTTTTTAACACCAAAAGTATTTTGTATTGGGGTGTAGCCAATTAGCAATGTTGTGATAGTTTCAGATGAACAGTAAAAGGACCATACACATTATCAGCCATACACATTATCAACCAAATTGGCACATACCAATTACATTGCCAATGAGTGAACAACAGGGCATTTGCCCTCCAGCACTGTGGAGACTGACCCCCGTGCAGTGACAACTGCTGACCCTCAACACCCCCTGAGGGAGTTCAGGGTTCAGTGAGGCACTCGGTGCTCCACAGAATGTGGTGGGACAGGTTTTTAGGTACATGGATGGTTTTATGAACCGATTTTATAATCTCAATCCTTGCATATCCTCATACTTAAAAAAGCACTAAATCCCTTCACGGTGACCTCAGATCCTCGTGACTAACCGAACCCCCTTTGTAAAATGAGTGTTTAATGGTATCAGATCCCCCCTTCATCAAAACCTTACATATTGACTTTCCTCCCTCTGCCTCTTGGAAACAGTCTCTCAGAGCTATCTGAGTGCTGCCTCCTGGGCAGCAGCCCTAATTTTGTCTCAAATAAACCTTAACTCGTAACTCTCAAGTTATTCATCTTTTTTAGTTAACAATACACATGTATGCATTCTCCCCCAAACCTCTCTCCCAAGCAGGCTAACACACAACATTGAGCAGAATTAATTTTTGTTGGTTGGCTATCCATTTTAAATATAGCAGTTTGTACATGACCTTCCAAAAGTCCTTAACTATCCCCTCCCCCCAGCAACCATGCATTCATTTCCTGAGTCTGTGCATCTCTTTCTGTTTTGTAAATAAGTTCATTTGTATCATTTATTTTTAGAATCCACATAAAAGGATGGCATATATTTCTCCTTCTCTATCTGACTTATTTCACTCAGTATGATACTCTCTAGGTCCATCCATGTTGCTGCAAATGGCCTTATTTCATTCTTTTTAATGGCTGAGTAATATTCCATTGCACATATATACCACATCTTCTTTATCCATTCCCCTGTTGATGGACATTTAGGCTGTTTCCATGTAAACAAAGCCATTGTAAACAGTGCTGCAATGAACGTTAGGGAGCATGTATCTCTTCGGGCCATATTTTCCTCTGGATAGATGTCCAGAAGTGGGATTGCAGGGTCATATGGTAGCCTTATGTTTAGTTTTTTAAGGAATATCCATACAGTTCTCCATAGTGGCTGTAGCAACTTACATTTCCACCAACAGTGCAGGAGGGTTCCCTTCTCTCCACCCCCTCTACAGCATTTGTTGTTTGTGGATTTTTTTGATGATAATGATTCTGATCAGTGTGCGGTCATATTTCATTGCAGTTTTAATTTGCATTTCTCTAATAAATAGGGATTTTGAACATCTTCTCATGTGCCTGTTGGCCATCTGCATGTCCTCTTTAGAGAAATGTTTATTCGGGTCTTCTGCCCACTTTTTGAGTGGGTTGTTTGTTTTGATGCTATTGATTAGAGACTAATCCCTTATCAGTCACATCATTTGCAAATATTTTCTCCCAGTCTGTGGGTTGTCTTTTCATTTTATTTACTGTTTCCTTTTATGTTCTTTATTCTGGTAGATGGATTTAAAATGATTTTTCTGTGATTTATGTCACAGATTGTTCTGCCTATGTATGCCTCTTAGAGTTTTAGAGTGTCCGGTCTGACATTTAGGCCTCTAATCCATTTTGAGCTTACTTTTGTGTATGGAGTTAAGGAATGATCTAATTTCATTCTTTTACATGTGGCTGTCCAGTTTTCCCAGCACCATTTGTTGAAGAGACTGTCTTTACAGCATTGTGTAGGCTTACCTCCTTTGTCATAGATTAATTGACTGTAGATGCATGGGCTTACCCAGAAATAAGTCCATGCACTTACTCTGTTTCATTACACATTTTGAATTTTGTATCAGGTATATGTCTATGTATTACTTAATTGAAAAAAGAAACCAACTTTTAAATACATATTTTTTTAAATTCCCAAGCTCTGAAGAGCCAGACTGCCTCACAAGCAAGCCCCCCTGGCCCACAGGCCTTCCTCACCATCGGTACTGGTCAAACACCATAGCCCCAGGCACACCTCGAGGTCCTGCTGACTCACACACAGAGCACCCAGGTGGGAGGCGTGCGAGAGGCCTTGGGCAGGAGGCCTGGAGAGTCAGGCTGCCTCTGAGCTGCTCCTGCCTTGGCAACGTGAGCAGCCTCAGCCCTCCAACAGCTCTGTGGAGGATCGAGGTTCCAGGAGAGGACGCCCCATTGGCCAGTCCTTGGCTTCGCCCGCCTCCCCAAATGGCTGCCTCGGGGTGGTAACCAGGAGGGCCTGGGGCTGGGGGTGGACATCTTGCCTGTGCCGGGGATCACCCTACCAGGGCTGCCTACAGTCAGGAAGCTTCACTCACTCCACTGAGGGCTGTAGGATGCCAGACCAATGAAACTGGCTAAACTCCCCGCCCAGGGGAGATGGAACACTAGGCTCTTGAAACTATGAGGTGCAGTGGGGAACAGGGTGTTGGACAAGGAAATCAAGGAAGGACAGGACTGAAGCAGCAACCACGGGAGGCTGCCTGCATTTCCCACTGACAAAGTGTCCTGCCAGAGGAACGAATTGGGTCTTGAAGAACCGCTGAGCTATTCTGAACATGAAGTTACAATTTCAGAGGCAATTAATGGGATTTGGTTGTATGACTCATGTTAGAAGCCCATCGGGGTTAAACCTCTGAGTGGCTGGCGTGCCACACCCTGAGCCTGTTTCTTAGCAGGAACTGGAGAGCTAATCACCAGCGATGCCCCTGGGGAATGTCAGAGGTGGGTCGGGGGCTCCTAGCATGATCCCACATTTTCTGGCTGAGTGGCCTGCTTCTTGGCAATCTTGGGGTGCCCCGTGGTCTATACCAGGACACTTTTCTCTTGTGGTAGCACTGAAATAACCGGAGCTGAGTGGTACCAGTCAGGACTGCCTTGAGTCCTGAGGCTGGAGCAGGCAGTAGACTCGTTTGCAAGGTCAATGTTAAACAACTTCCTCCTGTGCATAGGGATGGTTGAACACAGTTTCCTGGGGTTGCTTTCTATTTTGTGAAAAACCTCACTATTGTTACCAATAAGCTATCAGCCATTCTGTGACGGCCAAGGGGGTTTTCAGTTATAGTTGATACCAAAAGAGTGAAAGGCTTTATGAGAACCTCTTCCTACCACAGACTTGGAGAAAGGAGCCCAGCACCCCAACTTCCCTGGGCAGAAGCTGTTCAAGATGAGGCTCCGTTTTAACCTCTCAGCACTTCCAGTCCCCTCCTTGAGAGCAGGGTCTTTGTTCAGCCATGTGTTCTGTCTGTCTTGAATCTCTGGCCCTCTACCCAGACCTGTTTCCCCAAGAGAGTGACCAACCATCCCAGGTCACGTGGGACTGAAGGGGTTCCCAGGTAGTGGGACTTCCAGAACCAAACCCAGAAAAGTCCAGGGTAAACCAGGGCAAGTTGCTCAGCCTATCGCTCGGTCCCCTCAGAGCTGCTTGCTGCCCTCTGATGAGCAAGGAGCAGAGGAGGCACTGTGCCGTCCTGGCAGGAGCAAGTCAGTGCCTGGTCAGTCTCCCTCTTGTGGTCCTCCTGCCCCAGGCCCCGGGCCAAGGACTTTTCACGTGTCATCCCATCTCACACTCGCCACAAATGCTTCCCCAGAAATCTCCGCAAGATTAAATGACTCATCCACGGTCACCCCAACAAGAAGGAGCGGCAGGAATGGGGACCCAGGTCAACCTGACATCAAAGCCGCCCCTCACCTGGGAACAACATGCATATAAACAAGACAAGCATTCTACACACTTGTCTTCTAAAACTTTGCTTGGGAAGCCCTAAAAGATTTCTGAAACACTGTCATCTCTCAAAATTGAACTTTTATTTTAAATGGTCTCAATCATATTCATCTTTATTTTTTATTGAAATATAATTGCTTTACAATGTTGTGTTCGTTTCTGCTCAAAACCGAACTTTAAAGCATTTTAAGTCCAAATCTAAGTATACATAATTGCTGACTTATTGTAAATTTTAAATCAAAAAAATACCCTTTTCTCTTGTGGTAGCACTGAAATAACCGGTTCACTATTGTTACCAATAAGTTAAACAACTTCCTCCTGTGCATAGGGATGGTTGAACACAGTTTCCTGGGGTTGCTTTCTATTTTGTGAAAAACCTCACTATTGTTACCAATAAGCTATCAGCCATTCTGTGACGGCCAAGGGGGTTTTCAGTTATAGTTGATACCAAAAGAGTGAAAGGCTTTATGAGAACCTCTTCCTACCACAGACTTGGAGAAAGGAGCCCAGCACCCCAACTTCCCTGGGCAGAAGCTGTTCAAGATGAGGCTCCGTTTTAACCTCTCAGCACTTCCAGTCCCCTCCTTGAGAGCAGGGTCTTTGTTCAGCCATGTGTTCTGTCTGTCTTGAATCTCTGGCCCTCTACCCAGACCTGTTTCCCCAAGAGAGTGACCAACCATCCCAGGTCACGTGGGACTGAAGGGGTTCCCAGGTAGTGGGACTTCCAGAACCAAACCCAGAAAAGTCCAGGGTAAACCAGGGCAAGTTGCTCAGCCTATCGCTCGGTCCCCTCAGAGCTGCTTGCTGCCCTCTGATGAGCAAGGAGCAGAGGAGGCACTGTGCCGTCCTGGCAGGAGCAAGTCAGTGCCTGGTCAGTCTCCCTCTTGTGGTCCTCCTGCCCCAGGCCCCGGGCCAAGGACTTTTCACGTGTCATCCCATCTCACACTCGCCACAAATGCTTCCCCAGAAATCTCCGCAAGATTAAATGACTCATCCACGGTCACCCCAACAAGAAGGAGCGGCAGGAATGGGGACCCAGGTCAACCTGACATCAAAGCCGCCCCTCACCTGGGAACAACATGCATATAAACAAGACAAGCATTCTACACACTTGTCTTCTAAAACTTTGCTTGGGAAGCCCTAAAAGATTTCTGAAACACTGTCATCTCTCAAAATTGAACTTTTATTTTAAATGGTCTCAATCATATTCATCTTTATTTTTTATTGAAATATAATTGCTTTACAATGTTGTGTTCGTTTCTGCTCAAAACCGAACTTTAAAGCATTTTAAGTCCAAATCTAAGTATACATAATTGCTGACTTATTGTAAATTTTAAATAAAATTGTCACATCATTCTTTAAAGTGTATGCATTGATAGGAATGCAAAATAGTTCTAAGGAGGGAAATTGGTATTACCTAGGAAAATCATGTGAGTGTTTATCCCTTTACTCAGCAATCTTACTTCTAGAATCTATCTCAAAGATACACTAGTAAAAAATACAAAATGACATATTGTAAGACTGAAGCACTGTTTGTAACAGAAAAACTCCGGAAATCCACATTTCTAGCAGTGAGGGGGACTAATTTAATATGCCACAGCATGTCAATACATGGAGTTCCATGCAGTTATGAAAAGGAATAAGGAGAATTTCTGTTCACATTTTTGGTATAAACTATAGAGCATGTATTGGTCTATGAAAAAAGGCAAGGTGTAGAATCATGTGTAGAGTATACTACTTTTGATCAGGGATATATATATATATATATATATATATATATATATATATTCATATTCACATTTGCCTATATTTCAAGACAAAAGCAACAACAGTTAAAGAGGAAATAAAAATGGTTTCCTGCATGGAGAGAGAGTGTACAGGATTTAGGGGAAGAGACTGGAAGCTGGATTTCTCTGAATTTACCTTATTTTACAGCTTTGATTTTGAAATCATGTAGATGTTTTACAGAATAACTAAAGAAAGTTAAATTAAATGAACTTGAGTGGCTTAACCATACAAAGAATTTTTAAAATGACATTAAAATACAGTAATTTAGCTGAATATTAAGAATGGGATGTATGATAAATAGATTGCAAAGAAATCTTAAGTTGCTATGCTTCCCCAGAAATCTCCGCAAGATTAAATGACTCATCCACGGTCACCCCAACAAGAAGGAGCGGCAGGAATGGGGACCCAGGTCAACCTGACATCAAAGCCGCCCCTCACCTGGGAACAACATGCATATAAACAAGACAAGCATTCTACACACTTGTCTTCTAAAACTTTGCTTGGGAAGCCCTAAAAGATTTCTGAAACACTGTCATCTCTCAAAATTGAACTTTTATTTTAAATGGTCTCAATCATATTCATCTTTATTTTTTATTGAAATATAATTGCTTTACAATGTTGTGTTCGTTTCTGCTCAAAACCGAACTTTAAAGCATTTTAAGTCCAAATCTAAGTATACATAATTGCTGACTTATTGTAAATTTTAAATAAAATTGTCACATCATTCTTTAAAGTGTATGCATTGATAGGAATGCAAAATAGTTCTAAGGAGGGAAATTGGTATTACCTAGGAAAATCATGTGAGTGTTTATCCCTTTACTCAGCAATCTTACTTCTAGAATCTATCTCAAAGATACACTAGTAAAAAATACAAAATGACATATTGTAAGACTGAAGCACTGTTTGTAACAGAAAAACTCCGGAAATCCACATTTCTAGCAGTGAGGGGGACTAATTTAATATGCCACAGCATGTCAATACATGGAGTTCCATGCAGTTATGAAAAGGAATAAGGAGAATTTCTGTTCACATTTTTGGTATAAACTATAGAGCATGTATTGGTCTATGAAAAAAGGCAAGGTGTAGAATCATGTGTAGAGTATACTACTTTTGATCAGGGATATATATATATATATATATATATATATATATATTCATATTCACATTTGCCTATATTTCAAGACAAAAACAAAAACAGTTAAAGAGGAAATAAAAATGGTTTCCTGCATGGAGAGAGAGTGTACAGGATTTAGGGGAAGAGACTGGAAGCTGGATTTCTCTGAATTTACCTTATTTTACAGCTTTGATTTTGAAATCATGTAGATGTTTTACAGAATAACTAAAGAAAGTTAAATTAAATGAACTTGAGTGGCTTAACCATACAAAGAATTTTTAAAATGACATTAAAATACAGTAATTTAGCTGAATATTAAGAATGGGATGTATGATAAATAGATTGCAAAGAAATCTTAAGTTGCTTAGCTCAATAATCATACTGTGGTGATAATATTTTTGATATTACTTTGAAGCTACTGTATATTAGGAGAAAATAAATGTTAGTGTTAATAGGGATCAAAATTTTCACCATAAGAGAAAGGAGATAAAAATATAAACTTTTAAATGCTAAGTCAAATTCTGAAATCTTAAACTTTAATATGAAATATTAATATTGAGTCATAATGTATTTTTATGTCAGAAAACAAATACTTATTTCCTAGCTCTGCCTTCTGAAAAGATCTAGAATTCATGCCTCATCCAGTAGCAATGAGCACGCCTAGCATCAGACTGTGGTCTCTAAATAGCATCTCCCAATATAAGGCTTCTGAGAAAAATATCCAGAAGCTGAAGCAGGGAATTCACAAGGTGAGCCTGTAGTATCTTGTTTAAACAAGAAAGCAAGAATACTAGGGTCATGTCAGAAGATCACAGGAGTCAAGTGGCCAGATAGACATGAAACGATTTGAGCCTTGAAAAGAAAGACTGCAATGAAACTTTGTGTTAATTATGCTTAAAATCACTGAGTCCATGCATAATAATACAAAACTCTAAAACCCTGACTCAGGCCATAGGCCCTGAGCACACATCAACGTCTTTTATGGGTAGGCTAAGGATACATACTCTCTTTGCCTCTCTTTGCCCAGACTATTTACCAGGGTCATGTCCACAGAGAATGGCCTTGAGGGGGACAAGTAATATCTCCTTCCAGGACAAAGATGACTTCTCATCCTCTTAGCTAAGTGTTTCTCATTGTGATGCAACGCTACTGCGTGCGTGGCATCCACCTGGGCTGCTCTGTGTCACCCCATGGGCCCTGGGACACAAGGGGACTGACACCTACATGAAGCCCAGCTGTTTGTCATGACGTGAAGAAAGCTCCATTGTCTCTGACCCGGGAGTTGCCTGTCTTCAGCTGACATCCAGGAGACTGTGGCAGCTATCTTGGTGGCTGTTAGTGCACTAAGGCCCCAGACAACCATCCAAATCACTGATCACCTTTAGAAGATATAAGGAAACCAGCTTTTTAGTTTAAAAATGGGTAAAAAGCAGTCATTTACTGCAATTCTGGCACAAACCATAATTCACGGTAGCTAAATAGCTGATGTAGGAAAATTCTTTATAGAAGAATCTTAGCTAATAATTTCCAAAAAGGTTAATAGAATTTGCAAATCACCATTTTGCACAGTCTAATATAATAATGACTCTAGACAATGTTCATTAGTGACTGTCCTTCAAAACCACTAGCTAGAATGTTGATGAAAAACTGCTGTATATCCCTCTACAATGAACATCTCACAAAAACAGAAACAGGCATGTATGTGACATTTGCTGCAATAAAATGAGAATGAAATCACACTATCTATACAGAAAATTGCCAGACTTCTCTGGTGGCGCTGTGGATAAAACTGTGCATGCTAATGCAGGCACATGGGTTTGATCCCTGATCTGGGAAGTTGCCACATTGGAGCAGCCAAACCTGTGTGCACAACTACTGAGGCCAAACTCTAGAGCCAGTGAGCCGTAACTACAGAGTCCATGTGTGCTGTAAGTACTAAAGCCCTTGCACGTAGAGCCTATGCTCCGCAGCAATAGATGCCACCACAGTGAGAAGCTTAAAGCCTGCACAAAGCAACAAAGACCCAGCACAACCATAATAAATAAATAAATAATTTTAAAAAGAAAATTGCCTGTAAATTCGGTTAAACCTCCAGACTTAACTACCACTTACAGGAAAAGGGAACAGAAAAACATGTGAATAACAGCAAAAGGGTGCAATCAATAAAGTCTAGAATATTGAAATCTCTACAATACAGATAACTCAGTTTCTTCAATTAGCAAAAATGACAGAGAAACAAAAACAAAAAGAGATAGAACTGATGGCTATTATAGGAGACTTAAGAGATGTCAACTAAATCCAATCAGTGTGAGAACTTTGTATCCTGGTTTAAACAAGCCATCTGAAATAAATAAACCATTAGTGAAACAACAGTGGAACTTAATGGAATATTTGACAATAATCAAGGAATAATGGTTAACCTAGTGTCACAATAACATGGGACTGTTTCTGAAGAAAGAGTTCTTACTTCTTAGAAACTGAAATATGCACAGATGAAATGATATGCCTGGAATTTACTTTAAAAGAATCCAGTGGCCAGAGTCAGGAGAAGGAGTGGGAGTGGGGCTGGGAGGTGAAATAAGAGCCAACATTAATTACGTTAATTACTAAGGCTGGTCACGGACACATGGGGATTTGCTTGAATATTTTCTTTACTCTTAGGACTGAAATTTTCATAGTAAATAAGTATTTTTAAGCAAAATGGTACTTCTTCTGGGTTTCTTAAATAATGCAACTAAAATCCAAATACACAAAGGTTATGTATTTGATGGAATTAGAATGACATACCAAATTTGAGAAGGAATTAATCTATTAAAATACCTGATTTTCTAAAAATTGTAAGCACTCCATCCTAGGCAGCACTTGGGAGCATTTTGTCCCATGCCCATACCAATGCAGACAGTCTGCTTTTAATTTACTTCCTGTGAGTTACTAGCATAAAGAAAAGCTGAAAATACTATCAATCATGTGAAAGCCATAAGAGTTTAGATACCAAAAGGGAATCAATATACTTGAAAAGAATGGAACCCACTGGCCTGTGGGTAAGTGGGAGTGTGCCTGTTCAAACACTGTCTTAGCTTTCTCCACCCCAGTCTCCCACCCCATCCTTGAATCTACCAGGTACCCTGACTCAGCACCTTAATCGGGAAAATTGCCTGTAAACGGTTAAACCTCCAGACTTAACTACCACTTACAGGAAAAGGGAACAGAAAAACATGTGAATAACAGCAAAAGGGTGCAATCAATAAAGTCTAGAATATTGAAATCTCTACAATACAGATAACTCAGTTTCTTCAATTAGCAAAAATGACAGAGAAACAAAAACAAAAAGAGATAGAACTGATGGCTATTATAGGAGACTTAAGAGATGTCAACTAAATCCAATCAGTGTGAGAACTTTGTATCCTGGTTTAAACAAGCCATCTGAAATAAATAAACCATTAGTGAAACAACAGTGGAACTTAATGGAATATTTGACAATAATCAAGGAATAATGGTTAACCTAGTGTCACAATAACATGGGACTGTTTCTGAAGAAAGAGTTCTTACTTCTTAGAAACTGAAATATGCACAGATGAAATGATATGCCTGGAATTTACTTTAAAAGAATCCAGTGGCCAGAGTCAGGAGAAGGAGTGGGAGTGGGGCTGGGAGGTGAAATAAGAGCCAACATTAATTACGTTAATTACTAAGGCTGGTCACGGACACATGGGGATTTGCTTGAATATTTTCTTTACTCTTAGGACTGAAATTTTCATAGTAAATAAGTATTTTTAAGCAAAATGGTACTTCTTCTGGGTTTCTTAAATAATGCAACTAAAATCCAAATACACAAAGGTTATGTATTTGATGGAATTAGAATGACATACCAAATTTGAGAAGGAATTAATCTATTAAAATACCTGATTTTCTAAAAATTGTAAGCACTCCATCCTAGGCAGCACTTGGGAGCATTTTGTCCCATGCCCATACCAATGCAGACAGTCTGCTTTTAATTTACTTCCTGTGAGTTACTAGCATAAAGAAAAGCTGAAAATACTATCAATCATGTGAAAGCCATAAGAGTTTAGATACCAAAAGGGAATCAATATACTTGAAAAGAATGGAACCCACTGGCCTGTGGGTAAGTGGGAGTGTGCCTGTTCAAACACTGTCTTAGCTTTCTCCACCCCAGTCTCCCACCCCATCCTTGAATCTACCAGGTACCCTGACTCAGCACCTTAAGCCCTCCATCGGGCCCTCCTGAGCCCCATTCCCTCAGGTTGGTCCTCCCCTCCTCTCTCTCTTGCTTTGCCCCTCTCTCTCCAGCTCATGTGTGGAGCCTTCAGTAGAAGCTGGCCAGGCTGGAACCCCTGAGCTGTCAGTCTCTTGCAAGCTACTGCCCATGATAGGAGGAGGTAGGTGCACACGGAACGAGAGGGCGCAGAGTTGGAGGGTCAGCCCAGGATAGCAGGTGGCAGAATGAAAGCAAACAGTTGAAATTCTTGCCAAGGAGACACATCTACAATGCGCACAGTAGGAGAAGGGGAGTCCAGAAGATGATCAGCAGACAGTCATCAGGCACTCATTTGGGGTGAGGGTGGGGAGAACCCTGGGCTGAAGACAAGGAGGGAAAAACAGGGGGAAGGAAGGCAGTCAGTTACTGAGGCATTTATTCCAAAAACGGATGCTGTGAGAGTCGCTGTCTGTGCTGCAATGCCTGAGACAGAGTCCTTCAGCAGAAAGTTCCCTATTTAGATGTCACAGAGCTTGTGTCTGAGGGACCCTCATCAGAGCTTAGGTCCTGGGGGACGCACACCAGAGTCAGGGTTCCTCAGGGATGGCCCTAATGCTCCATGGCTTCTGGGATGCCACCTGTCAAAGTTTTGGGGTTTCCAAACCTTCTTTTTAAAATTTATTTATTTTTCAATTGAAAGATAATTGCTTTACAGAATTGTCCACACCTTCTTGATAAGAGGGCCATAGACCCCTCTTCAGGCACACAACTCCTGTTGGGAAAGTTTGTTTGAAAGTACAGTGAGATCAGGCCAGGTGAAAAGAAACAAGGGTCCTCATCAGGACTCTGGCCTGTAGGGTAAACAGCTGACCAGTGCCCCTGCAGGGCGGAGGAGCCATCAAACAGGAAGTCTCCCAGGTAAGGGGCTGGGAGTGAGAAGGTTGACCAAGTTCGACCAGGAGGGGCTCTGAGGCTCCTGGCCCTGCTCAGTGCCTCCCCTCCCATCACGGGGTGGCAAGGACAGAGAGGCTGAGGTTTGAGGAGTATCAGGTGTCCAAGACACAACCCCTGTGAGGCCAGCTTACTGGACGCACCTGTTCAGGGGCACTGAGGACCCGATGTGAACTTCTGCTTTAGGTCTGACTATCTCACTGCTGAATCCTCTAGAACAGAGTAGGACGTGGACCCAGAGTCAGACTAGGGGACAGGCAGGTCGAAACCAGGAACATCTGATCAGATTGGCAAATGTGCACAGTCTTGTCCCTATAGCACTCATCTGCCCTGCTGTGTCCTGCACACACTCTGTCTCAGTCACTCAGCTGTCTGTCATCTGTGAGAGTGTGTCGCTCTGTCTCCCTGACTCAGTGGTGATGGTGAGCTTGCCACAGAGGAGTGACGAACAGAGTTAAAGGAAGAAAGAGAAGAATGGATGATGCCCGTCACCCAGGGAGCTCTCTGGGGAGCATCCTACTCACTTGGCCCTTGGTTTTTTGGCTGCAAAAAGGGACTGGCAGGCAGCCAAATGCAGAGGACTGTAAAGTCAGACTTCCAAGGAAAGAAAAGTTCAAAGGACTACAATTCCTTAGTCCTTGAGAGAGATGCTAGCCAGGAATTGGACTCAGATGGTGGAGAGGTTGGCCTTCCAGATGGCCCAGCCAGCTTGAGTGGGCATCTGGAGTCCACTCAACAGAGAGCCCATGGTTCAGAGGGCACGTTGCCAGAGGATTCCAGCTCAGAATCTCCTGCGGGGTCAGTGAGCCTGAGCCAGAGGGCACCTGGGGCTGCAAATGGGAATCATCTAGGGCAGGGGAGATTTCTAAAAACAGTCATATTTCTATCCCAACTGAATCAGAATCTCGGGTGGGACCCAGATCAGGGGATTGCCACATGCAGCCAGGACAGAGAGCCCCCAGCCCAGCTCCGGACGGGAAGGTGAGGCTTGGGAGGATGAGCCACAGAGCATTTCAGGGACCTGAATTCATCTCTGCAGTCACGTCTCCTGGACCATAGATCAGTGTCTTGCTAACTAACCCTTATTCCCAAGAGAAAACACATTCCTTAGTCTCACACCTAATTGAGTGTCCCTGGTCCAGAGAACAAGCCTGAGCAATACAGTGTGTCCGGGGGCGTGCTGCAGGATCTGCAGCTCCTGACAAGGTCAGAGAACGGGAGAGAGGGTGGCAGAGGGCGGGGGAGAGTCTCTGGGGGTAAGAAGATGGACTTTGTGTCAATTGGGTTTCAAATCAGATACTGTGACCTTAAAAAAATAACCTCTTTGAGCCTCTTTTTCCTAAAATAAGGATAAAAATTCTAACTGGTTCAGATTTAAGGTGAAGGGTTTATTGGAGAATCCCCACCAGGTACCCAGGAAGGGTTTGATAGAAGAAACTATGGTAGCATCACTGTAGGCCTTAAGGTGTTCCTTACTGCAACAGGGAACCATCTTTGGTTAGAGGTGTCCATCTGTGTGTCTCCCTGTGACTGGCCAACGAGAAGGCTGGTTCCAGCTGGGAAGGTGGTGGAGAAGGTAGATTTAAACCACGGAGTTTAGCTTGTCAAGAGAAATATGCTGTCCAAGACTACCCTGGAGACTGAGTAGGGAGTCTGTCAGAGTGAGCTGAAGTTTGGGGGCAGGTATGGAACCCACTTAATCACAGTCCTGGCTTCTGCAACACTCGGATGCCTGAAGGCTGGAAGAGAGACACCACAAATGCCACTTACCCCTTGCTTGGGAATGCCAGAGGGCATGAAGATAAGTCCTGGGCTCCGTGGGGAAAGGGGTCGTGTGTGATGACTGACAGACCTGTGTGTGAGTCCAGGCCGGGCCTCCTCCTAGCTGTGTGGCGGGGATGACATGGAAGCCCTCTGAGCCTCAGTCTGCTCAACTCAAGAATGGAAGTAGTGATCTTGACCTCACGGGTCAGTGCTGCAATCAGGGGCCCTGCCTAGAGTGCACCCAGTGCAGTGCAGGGCCTCCAGTGGATGCTCACCGCCCACCCGAACCTCCTGCTTCCCTTGGGTTAGGGATGAGAGATGAACAGCTCTGGGTCAGGCTTCCAGCCAAGGTGCTGACTCACAAGACGACCAGGTGACATCAGTGCAGGTGTGGTAATAACCCCAAGAGAAAACACATTCCTTAGTCTCACACCTAATTGAGTGTCCCTGGTCCAGAGAACAAGCCTGAGCAATACAGTGTGTCCGGGGGCGTGCTGCAGGATCTGCAGCTCCTGACAAGGTCAGAGAACGGGAGAGAGGGTGGCAGAGGGCGGGGGAGAGTCTCTGGGGGTAAGAAGATGGACTTTGTGTCAATTGGGTTTCAAATCAGATACTGTGACCTTAAAAAAATAACCTCTTTGAGCCTCTTTTTCCTAAAATAAGGATAAAAATTCTAACTGGTTCAGATTTAAGGTGAAGGGTTTATTGGAGAATCCCCACCAGGTACCCAGGAAGGGTTTGATAGAAGAAACTATGGTAGCATCACTGTAGGCCTTAAGGTGTTCCTTACTGCAACAGGGAACCATCTTTGGTTAGAGGTGTCCATCTGTGTGTCTCCCTGTGACTGGCCAACGAGAAGGCTGGTTCCAGCTGGGAAGGTGGTGGAGAAGGTAGATTTAAACCACGGAGTTTAGCTTGTCAAGAGAAATATGCTGTCCAAGACTACCCTGGAGACTGAGTAGGGAGTCTGTCAGAGTGAGCTGAAGTTTGGGGGCAGGTATGGAACCCACTTAATCACAGTCCTGGCTTCTGCAACACTCGGATGCCTGAAGGCTGGAAGAGAGACACCACAAATGCCACTTACCCCTTGCTTGGGAATGCCAGAGGGCATGAAGATAAGTCCTGGGCTCCGTGGGAAGGGCTCGTGTGTGATGACTGACAGACCTGTGTGTGAGTCCAGGCCGGGCCTCCTCCTAGCTGTGTGGCGGGGATGACATGGAAGCCCTCTGAGCCTCAGTCTGCTCAACTCAAGAATGGAAGTAGTGATCTTGACCTCACGGGTCAGTGCTGCAATCAGGGGCCCTGCCTAGAGTGCACCCAGTGCAGTGCAGGGCCTCCAGTGGATGCTCACCGCCCACCCGAACCTCCTGCTTCCCTTGGGTTAGGGATGAGAGATGAACAGCTCTGGGTCAGGCTTCCAGCCAAGGTGCTGACTCACAAGACGACCAGGTGACATCAGTGCAGGTGTGGTAAGAAGGGGGTGACAGTGCTCTACTTATCAAAATTGTTGGGAAAAAAAATTCTGAGTCTTCATCCCAAAAGAAATCAGTGAAGACTGGTACAACTTTTTTTTTAGAGAAATTGGATTGTGCCCTTCCCTGGAAACCTTCTCTGCCTGCCACACTCCTAGGCCACTTTCCCCTGAGTTCCTGCTACTTCGATTCTTGCCCCACTGGCTGTTTACATGTTTGCTCTCCCGCTAGATGGGAAGCACTGTATGGGCAGGCCTGTGCCTGATCCATCACTGTACCCCTGGTACCCAGCACAAGGGTCCCTCCAGCTCAGCCTCTGAGGCCCTGGACATGGAGTGAGAACATTCGAACGCCAGGCTTGACCCTGGTCTCCAGATGGCACAAGTAGACACCCCACCCCCTCCAAAGTCAACTGAACTACTGTGACTCAGGACCACCTGGACACACAGCTCATCAAGAAAGCCAACTTGGCTGCCAGGCAGGTTGACCTCGCCGGGGTCTCTCCAGCCTCCCCAGCTTGCTCGTCCAGTCTTTGAGAATGGGCTTCATGCCAGTGCCCCTTCAAGACTAGCCTGTGTGCAGTGGTGAGGCCCTGTTACTTTGGGGCGGGGAGGGGCAGGGGTGAGGCTAGGCAAACAGGCACTTCCTGGAGGGCAGGAAGCCCCCACCATGAGAGAGGGCAGCTACCCTCACCTGCCCCACCAACTCACACTACTTCTGGTAGTCTCCTGCCTCAGAAAAGAATATCTGAACTGGGAAGTGGGTGATTTTGTACAGCCTCTTGCGAAATGGGAATCCTGGAGGGGTTTGAACTGAAGAGTGATAAGCTCTGACTTACTCTTTCAGAGGATGCATCTGGCCATTGTGTTGGGAACAGACTGAAGCGGGCAGAGCTAGGAGTGAGACCACATAGGGAGCTACTTGATACTGACACTCAGGCTGCACACCCCATGAGCCAAGGCTAATTCTCACACAACAGCCTACTAGGAAGTTTTTTATTTTTTCAAAATACTGAGTTGAAGTTGCCCAAGTCTGGGTCAGGCTTCCAGCCAAGGTGCTGACTCACAAGACGACCAGGTGACATCAGTGCAGGTGTGGTAAGAAGGGGGTGACAGTGCTCTACTTATCAAAATTGTTGGGAAAAAAAATTCTGAGTCTTCATCCCAAAAGAAATCAGTGAAGACTGGTACAACTTTTTTTTTAGAGAAATTGGATTGTGCCCTTCCCTGGAAACCTTCTCTGCCTGCCACACTCCTAGGCCACTTTCCCCTGAGTTCCTGCTACTTCGATTCTTGCCCCACTGGCTGTTTACATGTTTGCTCTCCCGCTAGATGGGAAGCACTGTATGGGCAGGCCTGTGCCTGATCCATCACTGTACCCCTGGTACCCAGCACAAGGGTCCCTCCAGCTCAGCCTCTGAGGCCCTGGACATGGAGTGAGAACATTCGAACGCCAGGCTTGACCCTGGTCTCCAGATGGCACAAGTAGACACCCCACCCCCTCCAAAGTCAACTGAACTACTGTGACTCAGGACCACCTGGACACACAGCTCATCAAGAAAGCCAACTTGGCTGCCAGGCAGGTTGACCTCGCCGGGGTCTCTCCAGCCTCCCCAGCTTGCTCGTCCAGTCTTTGAGAATGGGCTTCATGCCAGTGCCCCCTTCAAGACTAGCCTGTGTGCAGTGGTGAGGCCCGGTTACTTTGGGGGCGGGGAGGGGCAGGGGTGAGGCTAGGCAAACAGGCACTTCCTGGAGGGCAGGGAAGCCCCCCACCATGAGAGAGGGCAGCTACCCTCACCTGCCCCACCAACTCACACTACTTCTGGTAGTCTCCTGCCTCAGAAAAGAATATCTGAACTGGGAAGTGGGTGATTTTGTACAGCCTCTTGCGAAATGGGAATCCTGGAGGGGTTTGAACTGAAGAGTGATAAGCTCTGACTTACTCTTTCAGAGGATGCATCTGGCCATTGTGTTGGGAACAGACTGAAGCGGGCAGAGCTAGGAGTGAGACCACATAGGGAGCTACTTGATACTGACACTCAGGCTGCACACCCCATGAGCCAAGGCTAATTCTCACACAACAGCCTACTAGGAAGTATATATTCATAAATTATATTCTTTTCATAAATCAAAATACTGAGTTGAAGTTGCCCAAGTATATCTAGCCAGTAACTGGTAAAGTCAAGATTTGAACCCAAGCATCTGGCTCTAGAGTCTGCACTTTCAACCAACTCACTCTCTGTAGAGGACATAAGTGCTCATCTGACTCCAGATGTATTTCAAAGGAAGGATCAGTGTGGTCTAATGACGGCATGGTGTGGAAATCAAGAAAGAAAATAAGAATGATCCTAAGATCCTATGATTCCTACTCAAAGTGGAATGATAACTGAGTGATAATGTAAGAAAAAGAAATAACAAACAAAGATTAGAAAGGAAGGAGTAAAACAGTCTTGATTTGCAGACAGCATGATTTTATACATTGAAAAGCCTAAGGAAGTACCCCAAAAGGTACAACAAGCAATAAGAGAATTTAGAAACATTGTAGAATACAAGGTCAATATACAAACATCTATTCCATCTCTATTTCCCAATGATGAATAATTGGAAATGAACATTTTAAATACTAATTACAATGTCATCAAAAAACATGAAATAGGGATCAGTTTAACAAAGAATGTACAAGTTCTATTCATTAAAAATTATAAAATATTGCTAAGAGAAACCAAAGAAAACCTAAGGGAACAAAGAGATGTAGACTTAAATATGATTTACAACCTTAAAGTTGAGACATGTTTTATTCAGTGGGAATTTCTAGGACTTCAAACCTGGGAACCAGCAGCCCAAATAACCCTGAAAGAACTGCTCTGAGGAGGCAGGAGCTGGGGTTACATAATAGAAGTTCTGCAGCAGGTGTTAATGCAAGTTCCTGTGCCCAACCTATTGTGAGTCCAAACAAATGGAAGCGTCTGAGTTTGGCGCAGAGATAGGTTTACTGAAGGGCCCTGCAAGCAGACGAGTAGCTTATGCCCCCAAAACGTCTAACTCCCTGAACAGTTTTGGCAAAGCACTTTTCTTTTTTGAAACATTTATTTATTTATTTTGGCGGGGATGGGGAGGGAGGGGGGGGGCAGGCCACTTCTATTGGTCTTTTGTTTACCTAGTTTCATCCATCTTTGTTCTTTGGCCCGTGTGGGCCTCCCATCGCGGTAGCATCTGTTGTCGCAGGGCACCGGCTCCCAGGCGCATGCGCTCCAGAGCTCCGGCTTGGCAATTGGACACATCAGTCCAGCTGCTCCGCGGCACGTGGGATCTTCCCAGGCCAGGGATCGAACCGGCACCCCTTGCCCTGCAAGGCGGTGTCCTTCCTTACCCACTGGACCACCAGGGAAGCCCCGGCAAAGCACTTTTAAAAGCCAGGTAAGGGAAGAAAGTCACAGAGTATGTGATCAGCTTCTGCACAATTCTCTGACTGACTGATGGTGAGGCAGCCAGGTGGTGTCACAGGGGTTAATTTTATCAGTTCTTAGTCTCCAGGAAATTTAGGATTATGTGCTCATGGTTATCAAGCAGTTAGCATCTTTATTTATTGGAGAGGAGAAGGTTTTCTACATCTGCAAAACAGCTCAAGAAATGTGCTTCAAATACTATCATCTAGGTGCTTCAGAGAGAAGGTAAAGCAAAGGGAGGCCTGTGCATAGAAATGCTGCTCTGTTACTCAGGTAATCTGAACATTTTAAATACTAATTACAATGTCATCAAAAAACATGAAATAGGGATCAGTTTAACAAAGAATGTACAAGTTCTATTCATTAAAAATTATAAAATATTGCTAAGAGAAACCAAAGAAAACCTAAGGGAACAAAGAGATGTAGACTTAAATATGATTTACAACCTTAAAGTTGAGACATGTTTTATTCAGTGGGAATTTCTAGGACTTCAAACCTGGGAACCAGCAGCCCAAATAACCCTGAAAGAACTGCTCTGAGGAGGCAGGAGCTGGGGTTACATAATAGAAGTTCTGCAGCAGGTGTTAATGCAAGTTCCTGTGCCCAACCTATTGTGAGTCCAAACAAATGGAAGCGTCTGAGTTTGGCGCAGAGATAGGTTTACTGAAGGGCCCTGCAAGCAGACGAGTAGCTTATGCCCCCAAAACGTCTAACTCCCTGAACAGTTTTGGCAAAGCACTTTTCTTTTTTGAAACATTTATTTATTTATTTTGGCGGGGATGGGGAGGGAGGGGGGTGGGCAGGCCACTTCTATTGGTCTTTTGTTTACCTAGTTTCATCCATCTTTGTTCTTTGGCCCGTGTGGGCCTCCCATCGCGGTAGCATCTGTTGTCGCAGGGCACCGGCTCCCAGGCGCATGCGCTCCAGAGCTCCGGCTTGGCAATTGGACACATCAGTCCAGCTGCTCCGCGGCACGTGGGATCTTCCCAGGCCAGGGATCGAACCGGCACCCCTTGCCCTGCAAGGCGGTGTCCTTCCTTACCCACTGGACCACCAGGGAAGCCCCGGCAAAGCACTTTTAAAAGCCAGGTAAGGGAAGAAAGTCACAGAGTATGTGATCAGCTTCTGCACAATTCTCTGACTGACTGATGGTGAGGCAGCCAGGTGGTGTCACAGGGGTTAATTTTATCAGTTCTTAGTCTCCAGGAAATTTAGGATTATGTGCTCATGGTTATCAAGCAGTTAGCATCTTTATTTATTGGAGAGGAGAAGGTTTTCTACATCTGCAAAACAGCTCAAGAAATGTGCTTCAAATACTATCATCTAGGTGCTTCAGAGAGAAGGTAAAGCAGAGGATATGGGGGAAGGCCTGTGCCCCACACCCCAACCCCTAGAAAGCTCCATGGTGTCTTGCTCTGTTACTCAGGTAATCTGAACATCAAAATAGTATCGTTAATTAAAGGAAAACCACATGTCTCAAGTTAAGGAAGTTAGCACTTTTCTATATATGGGAACATGCAAGAGTTGAAATCATTCTTTTGATATGTACCTCAGGTGTTGTTGTTTAGCCGCTAAGGCTAAATCCTGTCAGATTTTTTTGTGACCTTATGGACTGCAGTCTGCCAAGCTCTATTGTTCATGGGATTTCCCAGGCAAGAATACTGGAGAGGGTTGTCATTTCCTTCTCCAGGGAATCGTTCTGACCCAGGGATCAGACCTGTGAGTCCTGTTTTGGAGGCGAGATCTTTACCACTGAGCTACCTGGGAAGCCCTGATGACTGCTAGAGGGCAGATGTTCTTTCCTTCCTCAGAGAGTGAGTTAAACAAAAGACGTTATAGTCATCAGCAGTTGCAGCCACCACCAATGGTGAGCTGGCGAGCACTGAGAGAACTCACTCCCTGAGGAAGGAAAGAATACTGATCGCTGTCAAGTGGCAGGCAAACCTCTTTGCTTACAGATACAGCATGAAACATTCCATTTCTCAAAGATATACCATGTTCATGGGCTGGGAGACATCACTTCTTCCCCAATGTGAAGCTATAAATTCAATCAAAATCAATAAAAAATGATGCAAAAATTTATCTCAATCAAAATTCCAATAGGGGGCTTCCCTGGTGGTCCAGTGGGTAAGGACACAGCCTTGCAGTGCAAGGGACGGTGGTTTGATCCCTGGCCTGGGAAGATCCCACGTGCCGCGGAGCGGCTGGACCCATGTGCCCAATCACCGAGCCGGAGCTCTGGAGCGCATGCGCCCAGAGCCAGTGCTCTGCAACAACAGAGGCCACTGCGATGGGAGGCCCACACAGGCCGAAGAACAAAGATGGATGAAAATAGACAAATAAAAGACCAATAGAAGTGGCCCGCCTGCTCCCCTCCCTCCCCACCCCACCCCCCAAAAATAAATAAAGAAAGAAATCTTTAAAAAAAAAAAATTCCAATAGGCTTTTCCCATAGAAATAGAAAACCTGATGCTAAAATTAATGTAGAAATAGGAGGAGAGGGCCAAGATGGCAGAGGAGTAAGAAGGGATATTGCCAGCTCCCCAACAGATTCACCAGAAACTAATCAGGATATGGAACAACCCCTGCAACCCAGTCCCTGGACGACAAAAGAAGACCACAGGCCTACAGGGAGTGCCAGGCTGCCTGGAATAAGGTGGGAGAAGGAGAGAGATTTAAAAAAGGGAAAAGAAGAGACAGAGAAACAAGAGAGAAACCTGAACTTTGAGGGAGGGAGGGAGATGAGAAGCCTGTTAAGGCTCCCGCCGGGGAATACTCTAAACGGGTAAGCTAAGGAGAATGACAGATCCTTGGGGAGAGTAAGGTGGAACTCTCAGCCCATAAACTCCCCGCAGAGTGAAAGTGCACCCTCTGAACAGTCCTGAAACCCCCATCACACGCTCCCACAGCTGCCTGAACAGCAGGAAGTGTGACTATTCGTCAGGCTCCCACAGCTGCCTGAACGAACGGGTAAAGCCGGAACCAGGCAGAGCTGAGCAGCCCAGCAGAGAGGAACGATCCAACAGGGAGGGGCAGCCGGCTGGAGAGGCAGCCAGAGGCAGCCAGAACTGAAGAGCTGAACCAGACAAAGACACAGACCCAGTGATGAAGAGCTGCTGAGCCAAAAAAACCACCAGAGACCCAGCACCTGCATAGATGCCCAGAACAAGACTTGCAGCTCTGCGTAGAGAACTGAGAAGAGCTTGGGCAGATCTCCCGCAGGCCAACAATTCCAGCTGCCCTGACCACCAAACTAGAGGAACCAACTCTACAAGGTCCACACCCCCATCCCTGGCCCCCGCTAAAACAGATCCACAGTCTCCAAGATAGCAGCAGGCGCAAACTCTGGCAGGCAATCCACACACAGATGAGACAATAAACTCACAACTAAGAACCAGGGACAGTGGTGTTTTCTTTGAGGGGGGGTGGTATTTCGAGTCTTTTTTTTTTTTTACCATGCTTTTCTCTCTCTTTGCTTTAACTGTTAAAACTTCTTATATCTACTATTATCCTCTTTATAACTATTCCTTTATTGGCTATCTCTACTGTTCTCTTCTTGCTGTACTAAACTTTAATATATACAATCTCTGATATCTACCCCTACATAACCCTGCAAAATGATTCCATTTCTTCTCATTATCTATACATTCACCTCCTCCTCTTCTCCAACATATGTGTTAGTTAATAACTACTTTCACTGCTGTGTTCCCAGCAGGGACTTTGCTCTATATTTGCTTTCCAGGCCGTGGTTTAGTTAACTTAGACCATAACGGTTGGGTATCAACTTTGAATGCATTGTTTACCAGAACAAGTTCCTGTACTTTATCTCTTTTAGACTGTTCAGATATGGTTATAGATGTGCATGTATGTATGCTTTTTCACAATGTTAGATAGCATTTGTATGATTTTATAACTGCCATCTATCATGGATGTGCCTTTTGTCTCTTATATATTGATACTTGACCTAATATCACTGAATGTCATAACAAACCAGATGAGGAACCAACTCTGGTCAGAGAGCAAACCCAGGAACATTGGAGTGGAAGCACAGACACCAACACTCTACACTACCAACAACAAGGAGCATTCACATGCAAATAAGACCCGGCATTTCCTAACTGTTGGGCATGACACAAAACATAGAACCTTTCTGCAAGGACAAAAACCAAAAACTCAACTTTGAAACCTGCAAAAAGGAGACCTCAAACACAAAAAATCACAACTTGCCAATAATAATGAAAAGACAGAGAAACACTATACAAATGAAGAAACAAACTAGAGACAAAACAAAACCAAATGAACAAAGAGGAAATGGACAAACTATCTGAAAGAGAATTCAGAAGAGAGGTAGTAATGAGGATCCAAAACTCCGAAACAAGAATATTAAAGGAAATTAGTGCACTGAGAAGAGACATACAGGAAATGAAAAAACAACAGAGACTAACAACTCAATCGCTAAACTTAAAATTACTCTAGAAGGTCTCAATAGTAGAGTATCTGAGGCAGAAGAATGGATGAGTGAGCTGAAAGACAGGATACTGGAAATAACTGCTGAAAAACAGAATAAAATACAAAGAGTGAAAAGAACTGAGGATAGTCTCAGAGGCCTCTGGGATATCAAATGCAGGAACATTAGAATTATAGGGGTCACAGAAGAAGAAGAGAAAAAGAAAGGGTATGAAAAATTTTTTGAAGAGATTATAGTTGAAGGCTTCACTGGTGGTCCAGTGGGTAAAGAGTCCACTTACAGTGCAAGGGGCACCGGTTTGATACCTGGCCTGGGAAGATCCCACATGCCGTGGAGCAGCTGGACTGGTGTGTACAATTACGAGCCAGCACTCTGGAGCGCATGCAACCAGAGCCGGTGCTCTGCAACAGGAGAAGACACAGTGATGGGAGGCCCATACAGGCCAAAGGAAAACAACAACAACAACAACAACAATAAAAGAGGCCAAAATCTTAAAAAAAGAGAGAGAGAGAGATTATAGTTGAAAACGACCCCAACATGGGAAAGGAAATAATCAACCAAGTCCAAGAAGAAAAGAGTTCCGTACAGGATAAGTCCCAGGAGAAACACACCAAGACACATATTAGTCAAGTTAACACAGACTAAAAACAAAGAAAGAATACTAAAGGCAGCAATGGAAAAATAACAAGTACCATACAAAGGAAACCCAAAGGTTTAATTGCTGATTTCTCAGCAGAAACGCTGCAGGCCACAAGGAAATGGCAAGGCATATTTAAAACAATGAAAGAGAAAAATCTGCAACCAAGAATACTCTATCTGGCAAAGATTTCATTCAGAATTGATGGAAAAATCAAAAGCTTTACAGACAAACAAAAGCTAAAAGAATTTTGTAGTACAAAACTAGCCTCACAGTAAGTGTTAAATGGACTTATATAGCCAATAAACACAAGAGTAAGAAAAGATCTACAAAACAAACCTCAAACATTTAAGAAGATGACAATAGGAACATCTGTATCAATAATTACTTAAAATGTGAATGGACTAAATGCCTCCAACCAAAAGACACAGACTGGCTGAATGGATACAAGAACAAGACTCATATATATGCTGCCTACAAGAAACCCACTTCAGACCTAAAAAAACATATAGACTGAAAGTAAGAGGATGGAAAAATACATTCCATGCAAATGGAAATCAAAAGAAAGCCAGAGTAGCAATCCTCGTAACAGACAAAATAGACCTTAAAATAAAGAAGATTATAAGAGATAAGGCAGAACACTACATGTTGATCAAGGGATCTAGAGGAAGACATAACAATCATAAATATCTACGCACCCAACACAGGAGCACCCCAATACATAAGGCAAACACTTTCAGACATAAAAGAAGAAATCGACAGTAACACAATGATAGTAGGAGACTTTAACACCCCTCTCATGCCAATGGAAAGATCATCAAAACAGAAAATTAATGAGGAAACAACCCTTAGTTTACACATTAGAAGAAATGGATCTCATTGATATCTTTGGGACCTTCCACCCAAAAGCAGAAGAATACACTTTCTTCTCAAGTGCACAAAGAACATTCTCCAGGACAGACCACATCTTGGGCCACAAATCAAACCTCAATAAATTCAAAAAAATTGCAATTATATCAATCATCTTTTCTGACCACAATGCTATGAGACTAGATATCCATCATGAGGGGAAAAACTGCTAAAAACACAAACAGATGGAGATTAAACAACACATACCTAAAAAACAAAGAGATCACCGAAAAAATCAAAAGAGAAATTTAAAAAGTTCCTAGAAGAAAATGACAATGAAAACATGACAGCACAAGTGCAATTCTAAAAGGGAAGTTTATAGCAATACAGTCCCAACTCAAGAAACAAGAAAAACATCAAAAAGACAACCTAACTCTACACTTAAAACAACTGGAAAAAGAAGAGCAAAAAACCCCTAAAGTTAGCAGAAGAGAAATCATAAAAGTCAGAGAAGAACTAAATGAAAAAGAAATGAAAAAAAAAACAATAGTAAAGATAAATAAAATGAAAAGCTGGTTCTTCAAAATGATAAATGAAATTGACAAACTGCTAGCCAGACTTATCAAGAAAAAAAGAGAGAAGAACCAGATCAATAAAATCAGAAATGAAAAAGGAGAGGTTACAACAGACAATACAGAAATACAAAGGATTATAAGAGACGATTATGAGCAACTACATGGCAACAAACTGGACAACCTGGAAGAAATGGACAGTTTTTAGAGAAGTCCAATCTTCCAAGACTAAACCAGGAAGAAATAGAAATCATGAACAACCCAATCACAAGCTCAGAAATGGAATTCATGATAAAAATCTACCCAAAAATAAAAGCCCAGGGCCAGATGGCTTCACAGGTGAATTCTACCAGACATTTAAAGAAGAGCTAATGCCTATCCTTCTGAAACTCTTTCAAAAAATTGCAGAAAAAGGAACACTTCCAAACATACTCTACAAAGTCACCGTCACCCTGATACCAAAACTAGGCAAAGACAACACAAAACAATAAAATTATAGGCCAATATCAATGAAGAATTTAGATGCAAAGATCCTCAGCAAAATTCTAGCAAACAGAATTCAGCAGGACATCAAAAAATTCACACATCATGATTAAGTTGAGTTTCTCTCAGGCATGTAAGGATTCTTCAATATTTACAAATCAATCAACGTGATACACCATATCAACAAGTTGAAAGACAAAGAACACACGATAATCTCAATAGATGCAGAAAAAGCCTTTGACAAAATCCAGCACCTATCTATGATAAAAACTCTTCAAAAAAATGGGCACAGAAGAAACCTACCTCAACATAGTGAGAGCCATACATGAGAAGCCCATGGTGAACATTATTGTCAATGGTGAAAAGCTGAAAGCATTCCCTCTAAGATCAGGAGCAAGACAAGGGTGCCCACTTTCACCACTATTACTCAACACAGTCCTGGAAGCTCTACCTACAGCAATAAGAGAAGAAAAAGAAATCAAAGGAACCCAGATGGGAAAAGAAGAAGTTAAACTCTCTCTATTTGCAGATGACATGATATTATACATAGAAAACCCCAAAGGCACTATTACAAAACTACTAGAGCTAATCAAAAAATTCAGCAGAGCCACAGGATACAAAATCAATACACAGAAATCACTCACATCCCTATATACAAACAATGAAAAATCAGAAAGAGATATCAAGGATGCAATCCCATTCAGCACTGCAACCAAGAGAATAAAATATCTAGGAATAAACCTACCTAAAGAGACAAAAGAACTGTACACAGAAAATTACAAGACACTCATGAGAGAAATCAAAGATGACATAAACAGATGGAGAGATATTCCATGTTCCTGGGTCAGAAGAATCAATATTGTGAAAATGACCATACTACCAAATATCATCTACAGATTCAATGTGATCCCTATCAAATTACCAACGACATTCTTCACAGAACTGAACCAAAACATAGCACAGTTCATGTGGAAACACAAAAGATCTTGAATAACCAAAGCCATCCTGAGAAAGAAGAGTGGAGCTGGAGAGATCAGCCTCCTTAACTTCAGACTCTACTACAAAGCAACAGTCATCAAGACAGTATGGTACTGGCACAAAAACAGAAATATCGACCAATGGATCAAGATAGAGAACCCAGAGATAAACCCACACACCTATCGGTACCTTGTTTTTGACAAAGGAGGCGAAAATCTAAAATGGGACAAAGACAGTCTCTTCAACAAATGGTGCTGAGAAAACTGGACAGCTACATGCAACCAAGTGAAGTTGGAACATTCCCTGACACCATACACAAAGATCAACTCAAAATGGATTCAAGACCTAAACGTAAGACCAGAAACCCTAAAACTCTTTGTGGAGAATACAGGCAAAATATTCAAGGACATAAATCAAAGCAAGATCTTCCATGACCCACCCACTAGAATAACAGAAATAAAACCAAAAATAAACATGTGGGACCTAGTGACACTTAAAAGCTTTTGTACCACAAAATAAACTACAAACAAGGTGAACAGACAGTCCACAGAATGGGAGAAAATAATAGCAAATGAAACGACCAAGAATTAATTTCCAAAATATACAAGCAGATCAGACAACTCAACACCGGAAAACCAAACAACCCAATGAAAAAATGGGAAACAGACCTAAAGAGACATCTCTCCAAGGAACACATACAGATGGCCAAAAGACAAATGATAAGATGCTCAACGTCACTTGTTATTAGAGAAATGCAAATCAAAACTACACTGAGATATCACCTCACACCCATCAGAATGGCCATCATCAAAACCTCTACAGACAATAAATGTTGGAGAGGGTGTGGAGAAAAGGGAATACTCTTGCACTGTTGGTGGGAATGTAGATTGATACAACCAATATGGAATACAGTATGGAGAATCTTTTAAAAACTAAGAATAGAAGCACCATATGATCTTGAAATTTCACTATTAGGCTTATACCCTGATGAAATAAAAATTGAACTAGACACCTGTACCCCAATGTTCACTGCAGCTCTCTATACAATAGCTAGAACATGGAAGCAGCCTAGATGTTCATCGATGAATGAATGGATGAAAAAGCTCTGGACCATATATACAATGGAATACTACACAGCTGTAAAGTGAAATGCAGAAGAATCAGTCCTAATGAGGTGGGTGAATCTAGAACCTATTATACAAAGTGAAGTCAGTCAAAAAGAGAAGGACAGGTACAGTATACCAACACATATATATCAAATCTAGAAAGATGATATTGATAAATACACACACAAAGCAGCAATGGAGAAAGAAACATAAAAAACACACCTACACCTATGGACAGTGAAGGGAGGGAAGATCAGGTGAGAGGTATGGAAAGAGTAACATGGAAACCTACAGTATCACTATGTAAAATAGATAACCATTATGAATAAGCCGTAAGACTAAGCTTTTATGGGGGCTATGCAACAACCTGGAAGGGTGGGACTGGGGAGAGAGGAAGGGGAGACTCAGATGGGAAGGGTCAGGGACATATCTATGACTGACTTGGGATTATGCATAGCTGTAAACAACAAAACTCTGTAAAAGATGAATTACAATAACTTTGCTGTACACCTGAAACCAATGCAACATTGTAAATCAACTATATTCCAATGAAAAAAAAACATATATATATAATTAAGGTGGAAATGTTAAAAATAAAAAATAGCCAAAACAGGACTTCTCTGGTAGCTCAGTGGTGAAAAGTTTGCCTGCCAATGCAGGAGGCACCAGTTCGATCCCTAATGGGGGAAGACACCCCATGCTGTGGAGCAACTAAGCCCGTGAACCACAACTATTGAGCCTTTGCTCTAGAGCCTTGGAGTCACAACTATTGAGCCCATAAGACACAACTACTGAAGCCTGTGTGCCCTAGAGCCTGAGTTCCACAGAAGAAAAAGTCACCACAACAAGAAGCCTACTCACTTTAACTAGAGAGTAGCCCCTACTCCCTGCAACTAGAGAAGAGCCTGAAGCAGCAGGGAAACCTCAGAATAGCCATAAATAAATGAATAAATAAAATTAAATATAAGTAGCCAAAATAATCTTGAAAGAGAACAAATCTGGTGAATTTATACTATACTTGATTTTCAGATATACTAGAAATCTACAGTAATCAAGAAAGTGTTATATAGACAAATTAGAGAGTCCAGAAATAAACATGCACATATATGATCAATTGATATTCAACAAAGATACTAAGATAATTCCATAGGAAAAAGGACCTTGCTCTGGTGTTGGACTCATGTCTCCTGCACTGGCAGATGGATTCTTTACCACTGAGATACCAGGGAAGCCCGAAATGTAACATATTTTCAGCAAATGATGATGGAACAACTGAATGTCTATGAAAAAAGGGTAACAATTTCTACAACACACCTGGAGGCTGGGAAAGAAACATAAAACACACCTACACCTATGGACAGTGAAGGGAGGGAAGATCAGGTGAGAGGTATGGAAAGAGTAACATGGAAACCTACAGTATCACTATGTAAAATAGATAACCATTATGAATAAGCCGTAAGACTAAGCTTTTATGGGGGCTATGCAACAACCTGGAAGGGTGGGACTGGGGAGAGAGGAAGGGGAGACTCAGATGGGAAGGGTCAGGGACATATCTATGACTGACTTGGGATTATGCATAGCTGTAAACAACAAAACTCTGTAAAAGATGAATTACAATAACTTTGCTGTACACCTGAAACCAATGCAACATTGTAAATCAACTATATTCCAATGAAAAAAAAACATATATATATAATTAAGGTGGAAATGTTAAAAATAAAAAATAGCCAAAACAGGACTTCTCTGGTAGCTCAGTGGTGAAAAGTTTGCCTGCCAATGCAGGAGGCACCAGTTCGATCCCTAATGGGGGAAGACACCCCATGCTGTGGAGCAACTAAGCCCGTGAACCACAACTATTGAGCCTTTGCTCTAGAGCCTTGGAGTCACAACTATTGAGCCCATAAGACACAACTACTGAAGCCTGTGTGCCCTAGAGCCTGAGTTCCACAGAAGAAAAAGTCACCACAACAAGAAGCCTACTCACTTTAACTAGAGAGTAGCCCCTACTCCCTGCAACTAGAGAAGAGCCTGAAGCAGCAGGGAAACCTCAGAATAGCCATAAATAAATGAATAAATAAAATTAAATATAAGTAGCCAAAATAATCTTGAAAGAGAACAAATCTGGTGAATTTATACTATACTTGATTTTCAGATATACTAGAAATCTACAGTAATCAAGAAAGTGTTATATAGACAAATTAGAGAGTCCAGAAATAAACATGCACATATATGATCAATTGATATTCAACAAAGATACTAAGATAATTCCATAGGAAAAAGGACCTTGCTCTGGTGTTGGACTCATGTCTCCTGCACTGGCAGATGGATTCTTTACCACTGAGATACCAGGGAAGCCCGAAATGTAACATATTTTCAGCAAATGATGATGGAACAACTGAATGTCTATAAAGAGAAAAATAGAGAAGGAACCTCAATTCTTACCTAATATTATACACAAAATCCATGTGAAGTAGAGCATTTACCTAAATATAAAGTGAAAACTAAAATTTCTAGAAGAAAATACAGAAATAAATCTTTGTACATTTGGGGCAGGCAAAGATTTCTTAGCCAAGACACATAAAGCATAAAAGAATTGATTGCTTAGATTTTATCAAAATTAAAATCTTCTGTTCTTCAAAAGATACTACTGAGAAAATGAGAAGACGAGCCACAAACCAGGAGAAAATATTCACAGTCCAAATATTATACAAGGGATTTGTATCTAGAATACGTATAGAACTCTCAACTCTATAATTAGTTGACAAACAACTCAGTTTTTTTTTTTAATTAATTAATTAATTAATTTATTTATTTATTTATTTTTGTACATGTATGTTCCCAGATCAATCAGATGCATATCCCTTGGCCCTCCCCCTACCCAGGTTCCCCCCCCCCCATCCCTCCAGACCATTGCTCCAAGTGGTTGTAGGTACTCCTATTCCCCTAGCACAATGACAATAGCTATCTTTTCTACACATGACAGTATAGGTTCCCATGTTACTCCCTCCCATTGTTAATAACGGTCTCCACAATGTCTTTATGTCTATTCTCTGTTTTTTCATGAGTTCACTGTGTGTGTTATCATGACCATCTTACTAGATCCCATATATATGAGTTAGTATACTATACTTGTCTTTCTCTTTTTGACTTACTTCACTTTTTATGATAGGTTCTAAAGCCAGCCACCTCATTAGGACTGAGTCTTCTGCATTTCTTTTAACAGCTGATTACTATTCCATTGTATATATGTACCAGAGCTTCTGGATCCATTCATTTGTTGATGGACATCTAGGTTGCTTCCATGTTCTGGCTATTGTATAGAGAGCTGCAATGAACATTGGGGTACAGGTGCCTCTTTCAGTTTTGATTTCATCAGGATATAGGCCTAATAGTGGGATTGCTGGGTCATAGGGTGCTTCTATTTTTAGTTTTTTAAGGAATCTCCATATTGTCTTCCATAGAGGTTGTATTAATTTACATGCCCACCAGCAATGCAAGAGGGTTCCCTTTTCTCCACACCCTCTCCAGCATTTGTTGTCTGTCGATTTGTTGATGATGGCCATTCTGACAGGTGTGAGGTGGTATCTCATTGTGGTTTTAATTTGCATTTCTCTAATAATAAGCGAGGTTGAGCATCATTTCATGTGCTTTTGGACCATTTGTATGTCCTCTTTGGAGAGGCGTCTCTTTAGATCTTTTTCCCATTTTTTGATTGGGTTGCTCATTTTCCCTGTGCTGAGTTGTCTGAGTTGCTTGTAGATTTTGGAGATTAATTCTTTGTCTGTTGTTTCATTTGCTATGATTTTCTCCCACTCTGTGGGGTGTCTGTTGAACTTTTTTGTAATTTCTTTTGCTGTACAAAAGCTTTTAAGTTTCATGAGGTCCCATATGTTCATTTTTCTTTTCAGTTCTGCTATTTTAGTTGGTGGGTCAGAGAAGATCTTGCTTTGATTGATGTCCTTGAGGGTTTTGCCTATATTCTCCTCTAAGAGTTTGATGGTTTCTGGTCTTACATTGAGGTCTTTAATCCATTTTGAGTTGATCTTAGTGTATGGCGTCAGGGAATGTTCCAATTTCATTTTTTTGCATGTAGCTGTCCAATTCTCCCAGCACCACTTGTTAAAGAGACTGTCTTTGTCCCATTTTATAGTTTCTCCTCCTTTATCAAAAATAAGGTACCCATAGGTGCGTGGGTTGATCTCTGGGTTCTCAATCTTGTTCCATTGATCTATAGTTCTGTTTTTGTGCCAGTACCATACTGTCTTGATAACTGTTGCTTTGTAGTAGAGTCTGAAGTTAGGGAGGCTGATCCCTCCAACTCCATTTTTCTTCCCAGGATTGCTTTGGCTATTCGAGGTCTTCTGTGTTTCCATATGAACTGTGTTATTATTTGGTCTAGTTCTGTGAAAAATGTCAGTGGTAGTTGAATAGGTATTGCATTGAATCTGTAGATGATATTTGGAAGTATGGTCATTTTCACAATATTGATTCTTCCAATCCAGGAACATGGAATATCTCTCCATCTGTTTAAGTCTTCTTTAATGTCTCTCATGAGTGTCTTGTAATTTTCTGTGTACAATTCTTTTGTTTCTTTGGGTAGGTTTATTCCTAGATATTTGATTCTTTTGGTTGCAGTGGTGAAGGGGATTGCCTCTTTGATTTCCTTTTCTGATGTTTCATTGTTTGTGTATAGGAATGCCAGTGACTTCTGTGTGTTGACTTTGTATCCTGCAACTTTGCTGAATTCATTGATTAGTTCTAGTAGCTTTGTAACCGTGTCTTTGGGATTTTCTATGTATAATATCATGTCGTCTGCAAAAAGAGAGAGCTTGACTTCTTCCTTTCCAATCTGGATTCCTTTGATTTCTTTCTCTTCTCTTATTGTTGTTGCTAGGACTTCCAGGACAATGTTGAATAGCAGTGGTGAAAGTGGGCACCCCTGTCTTGTTCCTGATCTTAGAGGGAATGCTTTCAGTTTTTCACCATTAACAATAATGTTCGCTGTAGGTTTCTCATAGATGGCTTTTATTATGTTGAGATAGGTTCCTTCTATGCCCATTTTCTGAAGAGTTTTGATCATAAATGGATGTTGTACTTTGTCGAAGGCTTTTTCTGCATCTATTGAGATGATCATGTGATTTTTGTCTTTCAACTTGTTGATATGGTGTATCACGTTGATTGATTTGTGGATGTTGAAGAAGCCTTGCATGCCTGGGATGAACCCAACTTGATCGTGATGTATGAGTTTTTTGACATGTCGTTGAATTCTGTTTGCTAGGATTTTGTTGAGGATCTTGGCATCTAAGTTGATCAGTGAAATTGGCCTATAGTTTTCCTTTTTTGTGTTGTCTTTGCCTGGTTTGGGTATCAGGGTGATGGTGGCCTCGTAGAATGTGTTTGGGAGTTTTCCTTCCTGTGCAATTTTTTGAAAGAGTTTTAGAAGGACAGGCATTAGCTCTTGTTTAAATGTTTGGTAGAATTCACCTGTGAAGCCATCTGGTCCTGGGCTTTTATTTTTGGGTAGATTTTTAATCACAAATTCGATTTCTGAGCTTGTGATTGGGTTGTTCAAAGTTTCTGTTTCTTCCTGGCTCAGTCTTGGGAGATTAATCATTCCCAAGAAACTGTCCATTTCTTCCAGGTTGTCCAGTTTGATGCCATATAGTTGTTCATAATAGTCTCTTAGAATCCTTTGGATTTCTGCATGATCTGTTGTAATCTCTCCTTTTTCGTTTTTGATTTTGGTGATCTGGTTCTTCTCTCTCTTTTTCTTAATGAGTCTGGCCAGTGGCTTGTCAATTTTGTTTACCTTTTCAAAGAACCAGCTTTTTGTTTTATTTATCTTTACTATTGTTTCTTTTGTTTCTTTCTCATTTATTTCTGCTCTGATCTTTATGATTTCTCTTCTTCTGCTGGCTCTGGGATGTTTTTGTTCTTCTTTCTCCAACTGTTTTAAGCGGAGGGTTAGGTCATCTGCTTCATATTTTCCTAGTTTCTTGAGGTGGGATTGTATTGCTATAAATTTCCCTCTTAGAACTGCTTTTGCTGTATCCCATAGGTTTTGCACTGTCGTGTGTTCATTGTCATTTTCTTCTAGGAATTGTTTAATTTCTCCTTTGATTTCCTCAACGATCAGTTGGTTTTTTAGGTATGTATTGTTTAATCTCCATGTGTTTCTGTTTTTAGGGTTTTTTTTCTGGTAGTTGATCTCCAGTCTCATTGCATTGTGGTCCGAGAAGATGGTTGATATAATTTCGGTTTTCTTGAACTGACTGAGGTTAGATTTGTGGCCCAAGATGTGGTCTGTCCTGGAGAATGTTCCGTGAGCGCTTGAGAAGAAAGTGTATTCTTCTGCTTTTGGATGGAACGTCCTAAAGATATCGATGAGGTCCATCTTTTCCAGTGTGGCATTTAAGGCTTGTGTTTCTTCATTAATTTTCTGTTTTGTTGATCTGTCCATTGGTGTGAGAGGAGTGTTAAAGTCTCCTACTATGATTGTGTTATTGTTGATTTCTTCTTTTATGTCTGAAAGTACCTGTCTTATGTATTGAGGTGCCCCTGTGTTGGGTGCGTAGATATTCATGACTGTTATGTCTTCCTCTTGGATAGATCCCTTAATCATGATGTAGTGACCTGCCTTGTCTCTTAGAATCTTCTTTACTTTAAAGTCTATTTTGTCTGATATAAGGATTGCTACTCCAGCTTTCTTTTGATTTCCATTTGCATGAAATATCTTTTTCCAGCCTTTCACTTTCAGTCTATGAGTGTCTCTAGGTCTGAAGTGGGTCTCTTGTAAACAGCATATATATGGGTCTTGCTTCTGGATCCATTCAGCCAGCCTGTGTCGTTTGGTTGGAGCATTTAGTCCATTTACATTCAAAGTAATTATTGATACGAATGTTCCTATTGTCATCTTCTTAGAAATTTGGGGTTTGATTTGTAAGGCTTCTCCTACTCTTGTATTTATTGGCTATATCAGGTTCTTTAACACTTGTTGTAGGGCTGGTTTTGTGGTACAGAATTCTTTTAGTTTTTGCTTGTCTGTGAAGCTTTTGACTTCACCATCGATTTTGAATGAGATTCTTGCTGGGTAGAGAATTCGTGGTTGCAGGTTATTCTCTTTTAGCCGTTTAAATGTATCTTGCCATTCTCTTCTGGCCTGTAGGGTTTCTGTTGAGAGATCCGCAGTTAAACGTATGGGGTTTCCTTTATATGTTATTTGTTGTTTGCTCCTAGCTGCTTTTAGTAATCTGTCTTTATATTTAGTCTGCGTTAGTTTGATTAGTATGTGCCTTGGTGTGTTTCTTCTGGGGTTTCTCCTGTATGGAACTCTTTGTGTTTCCTGGACTTGGCTGACTATCTCCTTTCCCATGCTGGGGAAGTTTTCAACTATAACCTCTTCAAGAATTTTTTCATAGTCTTTCTTCTCTTCTTCTTCTTCTGGAACTCCTATAATTCTAATGTTGGTGCGTTTAATATTGTCCCATAGGTCTCTGATGTTATCCTCACTTCTTTTAATTCTTTGGGCTTTGTTCTGTTCTTCAGCACTTATTTCCACCATTCTGTGTTCCAGCTCACTTATCCGTTCTTCAGCCTCTGATACTCTACTGTTGAGACCTTCTATAGTATTTTTGAGTTCAACAATTGAGTTGGTGGTCTCTATTTGCTTATTTTTCATTTCCTGCATGTCTTTTCTCAATGCACTAATTTCCTCTAATATTCTGTTTTTGGTGTTTTGCATCCTCATTAGTATAGTTTTTCTGAATTCTCTTTCAGATAGCTTGTCTATCTCCTCCTCTGTCATTTCAAGTGGTGTTTCTCTAGCTTGGTCCTTCATTTGTACAGTGTTTCTCTGACGTTTCATTATTAGGTTAATTTTTGTTTCTTTGTGTGTGTCTGTGAGTATGGAGTTCTTATTCCCACCAGGCTTCTTGGTTGAATTCTCCCTTCCTTTGGGTTTTTGTCCTTGTAGAAGGGTTCAGTGGTTTGTGTCTTGGGTGGTGATAGACCTTGTTTACAGGTGAATAATCTGTAGTGTTGTATGTTCTTTGATAATCAGTGTGGGGTCTTGGAATCCGGGCTTCCGCTTCGAGGATCCTTGGTTTGATGATTGGTCAGGGGGTTTAAACTCTATGTCTGGTTTGCTATGGTGTTCTGTGATACTAGTTCACACACTAGCATCTGAGGAACAAGAGGTGCATCCCTGATGGGTGACAGTCATAAAAGCATGCAGATGTTTTCTAACATAATCGTAAGATATACATACATATACAGCAATCCCCACAACTGACCAGTTTTACAGAGATAAGGCGCAGGAAATCTTTCTAGCAACTCATGCAATCACAGATGATACTTGCCTGTTAAGCTTTGTATTAATTCAAATAGTGCCTGAATAATAGATCTAGCACAAGGTCCTGGCTTGGATAATTACAATGAGAGCAATTTTAAATTAGGACATGTGCTCAGGGTGACAAGGAGGAGAGTCTATAAGTAATAAAAAGGAAAAGATTTGTCTTGGAAGTATTTTATAGGATTAGGTAGCAAAGATTAGTGTGTGTACTGTTTAGTGTATTTGGAAGTGAATAGTGCAGACAGAAAGATAGGAAATAATTTATCTAGAGGATATTGATAGCTAGGAAGATGTTTTACATTTAGAACATAGAGAAAGAAAGCAGTGGGAAAGAGGAAAGAGAAAAGAGAATTAGAGGTTTTCAAGAATTAAAATTAAAGTTAAAAAATTATAATAAAAGTCAAAAGAAGGTTAAAAATTAAAAAGAGCCAAAAAAAAATTAATAAGTTCAACAGACACCCCACAGAGTGGGAGAAAATCATAGCAAATGAAACAACAGACAAAGAATTAATCTCCAAAATCTACAAGCAACTCAGACAACTCAGCACAGGGAAAATGAGCAACCCAATCAAAAAATGGGAAAAAGATCTAAAGAGACGCCTCTCCAAAGAGGACATACAAATGGTCCAAAAATACATGAAACGATGCTCAACCTCACTTATTATTAGAGAAATGCAAATTAAAACCACAATGAGATACCACCTCACACCTGTCAGAATGGCCATCATCAACAAATCGACAGACAACAAATGCTGGAGAGGGTGCAGAGAAAAGGGAACCCTCTTGCATTGCTGGTGGGAATGTAAATTAATACAACCTCTATGGAAGACAGTATGGAGATTCCTTAAAAATCTAAAAATAGAAGCACCCTATGACCCAGCAATCCCACTATTAGGCCTATATCCTGATGAAATCAAAACTGAAAGAGGCACCTGTACCCCAATGTTCATTGCAGCTCTCTATACAATAGCCAGAACATGGAAGCAACCTAGATGTCCATCGACAAATGAATGGATCCAGAAGCTCTGGTACATATATACAATGGAATAGTACTCAGCTGTTAAAAGAAATGCAGAAGACTCAATCCTAATGAGGTGGCTGGCTCTAGAACCTATCATAAAAAAGTGAAGTAAGTCAAAAAGAGAAAGACAAGTATAGTATACTAACTCATATATATGGGATCTAGTAAGATGGTCATAATAACACACGCAGTGAACTCATGAAAAAACAGAGGATAGACATAAAGACATTGTGGAGACCGAACAATGGGAGGGAGTAACATGGGAACCTATACTGTCATGTGTAGAAAAGATAGCTATTGTCATTGTGCTAGGGGAATAGGAGTACCTACAACCACTTGGAGCGATAGTCTGGAGGGATGGGGAGGGGAACTGGGTGGGGGGAGGGTCAAGGGATATGCATCTGATTGATCTGGGAACATACATGTACAAAAATAAATAAATAAATTAATTAATTAATTAAAAAAAAACTGATTAAAAAAAATGAAAAATGACATGTAAAAACTTCAGTTTATTGGTGGTTTTTCTTTGACTATCTGCAGTATAAGTCTGATCATGGGTAGCCCAACATTGGGCCTACTTCATGGCCTCTGAGGATGAAAGTGTGTAATTTTAATACTATATTTGAGTTCTTGGAGGGCTAAGACTGTGTCTTATTCATTGCTGAATGGCCCACAATACCTAGTAACAATTTATTGACTGAATGCATATATACAACACCATTAGTCCTGAATTAATTTGCTTTTGGAGTTATAGTAAAACTCTCCATCTTCAACACTTAAAAGGGTCTCCAAGTAAATGTTTTTGAGCCAGTCACTGCTGTGTTGTTTTGCATGACTAATATCTTACAGATGAAGCCATGGTCTTGATGATACAACTGTGATTCATCCTTCACCACAGATTAATTTCTTTTAGGAGATGATAGGTATTTGTTGTCAGAGTGGAGTAATTTGGTGGGGGGTGGGGCAGAGGAGAATTCATTAAGATGAATATCACATTGTATGGGCTCTCAAAACACGTTTTCTAAAAAACACCATGCTGGCATTTTCCCTGTTTTCAGCTTCTGTATATTAATTTATTGAAAAATGTTGCTAGCCAAATCTGTCTCTACCCACAGGAAAACCACTGCCTTTATAATGAAAAAAAAATTTTTTTTGTCAATTGTGCCTTTAGAATTTATGTGCGCTGTTTATTTCCATGTCCTGTATTAAAATTGACTTTTAACTTTAAAAAAAATAAATAAATAAAAAACCACTGTACATCCAAAGACCCAATAGAATAGTTTAAATTTAAAAACTGATAATACCAAATGTTGGCAAGAATGTGAAGTAAGCAGAACTTTCATACTTTGTTCAGACACTGTGGGAATTGAAGATGGTATAATACAACAGTTCCACAGTTTCTCACATACTTGCCATGTGACTTAGCAATTGCACTCCAAGGTTTTGAGAGAAATGGAAATGACTTCTACACAAAAAGACTTGTACACAAATATTTATATATTCACTAGAGGTCTTAAAGCAAAGTAATCCAGATATTTCTCAACAGATACAGGAGTAAACACAATGTAGTGTATGCATATCATGGAATATTGCCCAGTCATAAAAATGAACCAAATACCTGAAACATGGTGAACAAAGGAAGTCAGACACAAAAGATTGCATACTGTATGATTTCATTTATGTGGAATCCTAGAAAAGGCAAAACTAATTTCTAGTGTTGGAAAGTAGATCATCAAATGTCTGGAGTTGGGGTTGCCGGAAATTGGCTGAAGCAACCTTGGGGGAACTTTCTAGGGGCATGGACATTTTCTATATGTTGATTTGGGCCATGGTTATCCAGATGGATACATTTATTAAAAATCCATCTGAGTATACACTTGAAAGGGATGCATCTTCTTGTATGCAAGTTTATAATATCTGAACAATACCCTATAGAGTTGATTTTTTTTTAAATTAAGATAGAATAGAAGAAGAATTAAAGACATGGGTATAGGGTGAGGGAAGTTCTTTGTGGCCAATCGTTCCTTGAAAAGGAATGTTAATAGGGTTGGTTGTGGGGGCTGAGATGAGGTCCAGGTGAGATCATTCCACATGTTCAAGGCCTGAGCATATCCCAGGCCTCCATCAATGTTAGATATTATTATATTAACAACAAAGATATTCACAGAGCTCTACTGGCCCCTTCTCTGCTCTGGACATGACCTCATGAGTACAGACATGTTTCTGGCTTCTGGCTTCCTGCTCTGCTCTTTCAGACATCCTTGGGACTTGGAAGGCAGGGGAAGTTCTCAGCCCTGGATGAGGACATAGTGTCTTTCTCTGTGGCTGCTCAGCAGACAGGGAGAGGGGATGCCTGCCTGGAGTATCTGATGGGCCCCAAGGAGGCTGAGCAGATAAGCTCCTGATATAATCTCTGTGGCTACGCTTCTCCCAGAATGTCTGCAGTCATTCAGATGGGACTGGATAACAAGCAGTAATTCTTATTAGGATATAGTTTGTCCTAACGTCAGAGGCTTCTCTGGACTCAGAGCCCCAGAACTCTGTCCCTTGCCCTGAAAAATCACAAGGATGATTTGTTTATCCACAGAGATAAGAGCGAGGTAATGAATAACAACAGGCTCCACTGCACATCTACATCATGTACTCAGATAGCGGAAGGAAGCATCAAGTTGGGAGGAAACACAGGAGCTGGCCTGCATTTTCCAATGTGGTATGTCGATTAAAAAACATGCACAACTCTAGAGCTGTGAGTTGCTTTATTTGGGAAAAATGAGGACTGCAACCAGGGAGACAGAACACCATTTCTGAGAGACTATTCCAAAGAGGCAGTCAGGGAAGGTCAATATGTAAGATTTCAGTGATGGAGGAGTTCAACGCAATCAAGTACTTACTTTACAAAAGATTATCTGCTAGTCACAAGGAACTGATGTCACCATGAAGGGATTTAGTAATTTTCTTGATATGAAGAGATGTGAAGATTGGGATCGTGGAATCAGTTCCTGAAAATATCTATCTAAAATCCTCTCCCTCCAGGTTCTCTGGAACACAGAGCTCCTCACTCCACCCTGAATTCCTTCAGGGCATGTTGAATGTTAACAGTTGCACAGGGTTCAATCTCCACAGAAAGTGAAAGTGAAAGTCGCTCAGTCATGTCCAACATTTTGCAACCCATGGATGACCCATGGAATTCTCCAGGCAAGAATCCTGGAGTGGGTAGACTTTCCCATCTTCAGGGGGTCTTCCCAACCCAGGGATAGAACCTTGGTCTCCTGCATTGCAGGCTGATTCTTTTCCATGTGAGCCACCAGGGAAGCCCAAAGGCAGATGGCAAATGCCCTTGTTCAGTCACTGGCAATACTCTTGGCAAATACCAATTTATAGTTGACAGGCAAGTACCAATTTGCAGTTGACAGTTATGTGGAATCACAATAGATGTTATCATGTCCAAGCTCACTCTGCTCACCACACAATAGGCTAAGTCCAAGAGATGAGGTGCTGAGGCAAGGAATACAACTTTATTTGGAAAACTGGCTGACAGAGAAGGTGGCAAACTAACATTTCAAAATGTCCATTCTGTCAGGGGCTGGATGCCAGGTTCTTTTATGGATCAGAGATGGGGGAGGTGAGGAAACAAATAAAAATGTCATTTAATTCTTGCAAAGATCTCCTAGAATGGCAAGCCTCAGGAAGGGGAAGGTGTTAGTTTCTTTTTGTTACAGTCATTTCCCAGGTGATGTGAAATGGAATATCTCCTGCCATATCAATAAACAAGATGTCACAGCTATCCATGATTCTGGCCTTCCAAACATGAATTTCTGAGCTATGCTGACAAGAAGCGCCACTCCCTACACAAGGAAGTTAATTAAGGATGTCACAGTCATCAGTGATAACAGCCCTGTGAGTTAAACAAAGGCACCTTAGTTTAAGGGTCAGGCAGAGAGGGCAGGATTTTCTGAGGCAGGCCATTATGTAAAATTATAACAAAAGCAGCAAAAACAAGGGTTAAAGTCAAAGAAACAAATTCAGTATGGAGTCAAAATTAACCCCTACATAGGACATACTTGTTATTCTAAACATCTTTTAATTTACATCATTTGATATTTATGCACACTTAATTTAGGTGAAGTTTTCATTTATTCTAGGTATACATGAAGTTTCCTCTTGAAGTCGCTGCATTTTCATTTTCTTTTTAATAGAGTTTTAATGGGTTTTTAAAGAAGAGTGTTGAGTAAATAAAGGATGATTTTGTAAAAATTTAGTAAAAAACAAACAAACAAAAACGGGCTTCCCTGGTGGTCCAGTGGGTAAGGACACTGCCTTGCAGGGCAAGGGGTGCCGGTTAGATCCCTGGCCTGGGAAGACCCCACGTGCCGCGGCGTCGCTGGACTGATACGTCCAATTACCGAGCCAGAGCTCTGGAGCGCATGCGCCCAGAGCCAGTGCTCTGCGACAACAGGGGCCACCGCGATGGGAGGCCCACACGGGCCAAAGAACAAACATGGATGAAAGTAGATAAATAAAAGACCAATAGAAGTGGCCCGCCCACCCCACACCCTCCCCAACCTGCAACCCACGCCCCAAATATATAAATATACATACATATATATCCTCACAGATAACATACAAATGACTGAAATTTAGAAGGTATTGATAGACCAGCTCCCTACCTGTTAAATTAGGAAGGGAGGCCTCCAGAGGTTGCACAAAAGTCTTAATAGTGCGATTCTTAGTGCCAGATCCAGTCACTGAGGAGTGAAGCCCTGATCTAGAGGCGGTAATCACAGAGAGCAGGTGAGGAAGTGCAGAGCTGATCAGGGTTGTAGGACGGCCCAGGCCTAGCAAACACTGTGGATTTCAGGGCTCCTTCCAAGAGTCCCAGAATATCTCCAGGTTATGGAAACCTGACCCATGATGGCCTTGGCTGCTCTTTAGTGAGCAAAAGAGAAACAGGCACCCATCCTGAGTCTTCTGTTTCTTTAGTTGCCAACACTGCATTGCTCAGTCAAATCCTAGGCTTGCAAGGAGAGAGACCAGGAGCTCCTTATCCTGCATTCCAGGAGCCCACTCCTCACGCAGCATCAGGGTCCTTGTGTTAGTGAACCAACACCCACCATAGAACACTTGTGTCTCCAGCCCTGGCAGACACTTGATCACGGAGTCTTCCTGACACATCTAGGAGGTGAAGCCCCGTGCCGATCTCCCTTTGAGATGGGGAATTTAGGTGAAGTTTTCATTTATTCTAGGTATACATGAAGTTTCCTCTTGAAGTCGCTGCATTTTCATTTTCTTTTTAATAGAGTTTTAATGGGTTTTTAAAGAAGAGTGTTGAGTAAATAAAGGATGATTTTGTAAAAATTTAGTAAAAAACAAACAAACAAAAACGGGCTTCCCTGGTGGTCCAGTGGGTAAGGACACTGCCTTGCAGGGCAAGGGGTGCCGGTTAGATCCCTGGCCTGGGAAGACCCCACGTGCCGCGGCGTCGCTGGACTGATACGTCCAATTACCGAGCCAGAGCTCTGGAGCGCATGCGCCCAGAGCCAGTGCTCTGCGACAACAGGGGCCACCGCGATGGGAGGCCCACACGGGCCAAAGAACAAACATGGATGAAAGTAGATAAATAAAAGACCAATAGAAGTGGCCCGCCCACCCCACACCCTCCCCAACCTGCAACCCACGCCCCAAATATATAAATATACATACATATATATCCTCACAGATAACATACAAATGACTGAAATTTAGAAGGTATTGATAGACCAGCTCCCTACCTGTTAAATTAGGAAGGGAGGCCTCCAGAGGTTGCACAAAAGTCTTAATAGTGCGATTCTTAGTGCCAGATCCAGTCACTGAGGAGTGAAGCCCTGATCTAGAGGCGGTAATCACAGAGAGCAGGTGAGGAAGTGCAGAGCTGATCAGGGTTGTAGGACGGCCCAGGCCTAGCAAACACTGTGGATTTCAGGGCTCCTTCCAAGAGTCCCAGAATATCTCCAGGTTATGGAAACCTGACCCATGATGGCCTTGGCTGCTCTTTAGTGAGCAAAAGAGAAACAGGCACCCATCCTGAGTCTTCTGTTTCTTTAGTTGCCAACACTGCATTGCTCAGTCAAATCCTAGGCTTGCAAGGAGAGAGACCAGGAGCTCCTTATCCTGCATTCCAGGAGCCCACTCCTCACGCAGCATCAGGGTCCTTGTGTTAGTGAACCAACACCCACCATAGAACACTTGTGTCTCCAGCCCTGGCAGACACTTGATCACGGAGTCTTCCTGACACATCTAGGAGGTGAAGCCCCGTGCCAATCTCCCTTTTGAGATGGGGAAACCTCACTTCAGAAATGTTAGAGTGTGCAAAGTATAAGCAGGGAACTGAACCAGGTGATGAGGTTAAATACTGCTACCCACCACCCCTCCCATGGCATCTCAGAACTTTGAGTTCAGTGCAGCCTTACTGACTTTGAGACCATTTAACTCAGATTGGGACTTGAACCCACACACTGGGACTGGAACCCAGCCAAAACCCAGTTTGGGACTCAAACCCACGTGGCCAGGACTTGAACTCAGTCAGAACTCTGCTTGGGACTTGAACCCACAATCTTTAAACTAGAATCAGTCACCCGATGTCTGGACTTACTGAGGCTGAGGGTTCATTATGTCTCAGCACAGAAGGAATTCAGTGAGAGGTAAAGTGATACGTAAGAAGTAGATTTATTAATATAGGATGCTTGCAAGAAATGCAAGCCAGGCAGGCAAAGGAGCTCTGCCCCGACAATTGAGTGGGCTATGATTTATAAAGAGAAAAACGAGAGGGAAGAAGACCACCTTCTTCAAGTAGATGTAGATGCAGACATAAATCCTATATCATTAGCTCCTCCTTCACTAGCTCCTCCTTTATATTAGGCAGGAGAGTGTCTGACTCTCTGAGGTCAAACTAGGATTATCATATTAGTAGAAGGGTGGTAACATTTCTTCCATTTATTGGCCTGGGGCATATCTTTTGGTTTTGTTTATGGGTTTATAATTAATCAAGCCTGCTTCCAATAGCTTTCTTGATCTATCATTAACTTACAGTGGCCTCCCAAAGTTTCATAGGTTTCCTTCTCTGTCTGTAGTCCCCTACTGGGACTTTTACAACTACTTGTATAACTATCTTATTCTATCCCTATCATCTTCTCCTAGGGTCAATCCAGCTTGATAGAGTGCTTGCTGCACCCACTTACCCAAGGGCTAAGAGATACATCTCTCTTTTACAAATAAGAAAAATGAGGCTGTGAATGATGAAGGAATCAGTGCATGGTTACATACATGGTGAGACCTGGGAGTCAAGGCTAGTGCAGAAAGCTTTCCCCCCAAACTCCAGAGTCCCTGGGAGAAGAAAGGCCCTTGCTCAGAGAGGGTGATTACAGGTTGATAGAGAAGCGTGTCCTATGTGCAGTATCCACACCAGAATCTTGAGGAACCACCCCAGGAAATCCCACTCTTCTGGGCTTACCTTCTAAAGGATCTCAAGTTTTGGGAAAAAGAAAATAACGTCTCCAGGAAGGGGATCTCTAAGGACAGTAAGCCACTGCATGATCCACCCAGGAAGAAGATTGTTTCTATGAGGCACCAAAGAAGGCTGGCTTGGCAGTCACCCTGGCTTTGGTTTGAATTCCAGCTGAGACATTCACGCACTGTGAATTCTTGCGCCACATTAATTGACTTCTCTTTCTCATCTACCTTTAGTATGTGGATAATAATACCAACTTCAGATGGTAGCTATTAAGTACATAACATCTCTGGCATAATGCCTGGAACATAGTATGTGCTCAGTGAATCAACAGTAATAGCAGTCACTATAACAATTGTACTAGGGTTAACCATGCATCATTTTTGCTTTCACAGTTTCCTGATCCCTCAAATTCATTTACTCCTAATTGGTATTCTCACTTCAGTCACTCACTTGTGCCCAACTCTTTGTTACCCCATGGACTGCAGCATGCCAGGTTTCCCTGTCTTTCACCATCTCCGGAAGCAGGATTATCATATTAGTAGAAGGGTGGTAACATTTCTTCCATTTATTGGCCTGGGGCATATCTTTTGGTTTTGTTTATGGGTTTATAATTAATCAAGCCTGCTTCCAATAGCTTTCTTGATCTATCATTAACTTACAGTGGCCTCCCAAAGTTTCATAGGTTTCCTTCTCTGTCTGTAGTCCCCTACTGGGACTTTTACAACTACTTGTATAACTATCTTATTCTATCCCTATCATCTTCTCCTAGGGTCAATCCAGCTTGATAGAGTGCTTGCTGCACCCACTTACCCAAGGGCTAAGAGATACATCTCTCTTTTACAAATAAGAAAAATGAGGCTGTGAATGATGAAGGAATCAGTGCATGGTTACATACATGGTGAGACCTGGGAGTCAAGGCTAGTGCAGAAAGCTTTCCCCCCAAACTCCAGAGTCCCTGGGAGAAGAAAGGCCCTTGCTCAGAGAGGGTGATTACAGGTTGATAGAGAAGCGTGTCCTATGTGCAGTATCCACACCAGAATCTTGAGGAACCACCCCAGGAAATCCCACTCTTCTGGGCTTACCTTCTAAAGGATCTCAAGTTTTGGGAAAAAGAAAATAACGTCTCCAGGAAGGGGATCTCTAAGGACAGTAAGCCACTGCATGATCCACCCAGGAAGAAGATTGTTTCTATGAGGCACCAAAGAAGGCTGGCTTGGCAGTCACCCTGGCTTTGGTTTGAATTCCAGCTGAGACATTCACGCACTGTGAATTCTTGCGCCACATTAATTGACTTCTCTTTCTCATCTACCTTTAGTATGTGGATAATAATACCAACTTCAGATGGTAGCTATTAAGTACATAACATCTCTGGCATAATGCCTGGAACATAGTATGTGCTCAGTGAATCAACAGTAATAGCAGTCACTATAACAATTGTACTAGGGTTAACCATGCATCATTTTTGCTTTCACAGTTTCCTGATCCCTCAAATTCATTTACTCCTAATTGGTATTCTCACTTCAGTCACTCACTTGTGCCCAACTCTTTGTTACCCCATGGACTGCAGCATGCCAGGTTTCCCTGTCTTTCACCATCTCCGGAAGCTGGTTTAAACTCATGTCGATAGAGTCAGTGATGCCGTTCAACCATCTTGTCCTCTGTCGTCCCCTTCTCCTTCTGCCTTCTATTGTTTTGAGCATCAGGGTCTTTTCCAGTGACTCCAGTCGTCTCTTTGCATCAAGTGGCCAGAATATTGGAGTTTCAGCTTCAGCATCAGTCCTTCCAATGAATATTCAGGGTTGATTTCTTTTAGGATTGACTGGTTTGATCACCTTGCAGTCCAAGGGACTCTCAAGGGTCTTCTCCAATACCACAGTTTGAAAGTGCCCAGTCTTCTTTATGATCCAACTCTCACATCCATACATGACTACTGGAAAAACCATAGCTTTGACTATTATGGTCCTCCGTCGACAAAGTGATGTCTCTGCTTTTTAATACTCTGTCTAGATTTGTCATAGCTTTTCTTCCAAGGAGCAAGTGTCTTTTAATTTCATGGCTACAGCCACCAACTACAGTGATTTTGGAGCCCAAGAAAATAAGGTCTGTTATCATTTCCATTGTTTTCCCATCTATTTGCCATGAAGTGATGGCACCGGATGACATGATCTTCATTTTTTGAATGTTGAGTTTTAAGCCAGCTTTTTCACTCTCCTCTTTCACATTCAACAAGAGGTTCTAGCTGTCTCTAAATAATTTTTTCACTTTATATCTTTACTTATGCTTCATCTCCTCATGAAATACCATCTACTTCCCTTTTTATGTGCCTAAATTTTATTCATGTGCCTTCATGGCACAGCTCTTCATAGATATTCCTTGTGGAAGAAGCTGAGCTCTAGAGGGAAGATGTCAGTAGTCAGGCAGGATATGGAAAACCAAAAACCATGGCCTAAAGCTCTGAGATAGTCTGAGACCTGGGACTAAGGTCTTAACTACTTGTTCAGCTATCTTCAACTCAGAACCCACCTGCCCACCTTCCTCCCTCCCACTCTGTCACCTAGAGATCTAGCCACTTACATCTCACCCTGCCATGTGCTCACTTGCCATCTGTAGTAGTCAGGACATCAGCTCTCTAATAAACAGTGACAAAGTGTCCTTTGTCTCTTTTCCACCTTCTTTTGAATCAACTTAAACTATAACAACAGTTATTATTTCTGTTACTCTTTATTCTTTTGTGTACATACATATTTCTGACTGATATCACTTTCATTCTGCTTGTAGGATTTTTGGTATTTCTTGTAATGAGGGTCTGTTGGTGATGAGTTCTTTTTGGATCTTTATACCTAAAGAAGTCTTTAGGGAGATTTTGGTCAAAGAACACAGACTTTCAGTTATTAATAAACTCTGGGTATCTAATATAAAGCATGGTTAATATGTTAGCATTGTTAACAATACTCTATCATATATTTGAAAGTTGGAAGGAGGTTTATAACACTGTATAGGTGGCGGTGACTGAAACCATCCCAAAGAAAAAGAAAGGCAAGAAGGCAAAGTGGTTATCTGAGGAGGCTTTACAAATAGCTGAGAAAAGAAGAAAGTTGAAAGGCAAAAGAGAAAGGAATGGATACACCCAACTTAATGCAGAGTTTCAGAGAATAGCAAGGAGAGAAAAGAAAGCTTTCCTAAGTGGACAATGCAAAGAAATAGAAAAAAATATTAAGATGGGAAATACTAGAGATCTCTTCAAGAAAATTGGAGATATCAAGGGAATATTTCCTGCAAAGATGGGCAAAATAAAGGACAGAAATGGTAGGAACCTAATGAAAGCAGAAGAGATTAAGAAGAGGTGGCAAACAGATACATGTATATGTATGGCTGAGGCCCTTCACTGTTCATCTGAAACTACCATCTACTTCCCTTTTTATGTGCCTAAATTTTATTCATGTGCCTTCATGGCACAGCTCTTCATAGATATTCCTTGTGGAAGAAGCTGAGCTCTAGAGGGAAGATGTCAGTAGTCAGGCAGGATATGGAAAACCAAAAACCATGGCCTAAAGCTCTGAGATAGTCTGAGACCTGGGACTAAGGTCTTAACTACTTGTTCAGCTATCTTCAACTCAGAACCCACCTGCCCACCTTCCTCCCTCCCACTCTGTCACCTAGAGATCTAGCCACTTACATCTCACCCTGCCATGTGCTCACTTGCCATCTGTAGTAGTCAGGACATCAGCTCTCTAATAAACAGTGACAAAGTGTCCTTTGTCTCTTTTCCACCTTCTTTTGAATCAACTTAAACTATAACAACAGTTATTATTTCTGTTACTCTTTATTCTTTTGTGTACATACATATTTCTGACTGATATCACTTTCATTCTGCTTGTAGGATTTTGGTATTTCTTGTAATGAGGGTCTGTTGGTGATGAGTTCTTTTTGGATCTTTATACCTAAAGAAGTCTTTAGGGAGATTTTGGTCAAAGAACACAGACTTTCAGTTATTAATAAACTCTGGGTATCTAATATAAAGCATGGTTAATATGTTAGCATTGTTAACAATACTCTATCATATATTTGAAAGTTGGAAGGAGGTTTATAACACTGTATAGGTGGCGGTGACTGAAACCATCCCAAAGAAAAAGAAAGGCAAGAAGGCAAAGTGGTTATCTGAGGAGGCTTTACAAATAGCTGAGAAAAGAAGAAAGTTGAAAGGCAAAAGAGAAAGGAATGGATACACCCAACTTAATGCAGAGTTTCAGAGAATAGCAAGGAGAGAAAAGAAAGCTTTCCTAAGTGGACAATGCAAAGAAATAGAAAAAAATATTAAGATGGGAAATACTAGAGATCTCTTCAAGAAAATTGGAGATATCAAGGGAATATTTCCTGCAAAGATGGGCAAAATAAAGGACAGAAATGGTAGGAACCTAATGAAAGCAGAAGAGATTAAGAAGAGGTGGCAAACAGATACATGTATATGTATGGCTGAGGCCCTTCACTGTTCATCTGAAACTATCATAACATTGTTAACTGGTTTTATCCCAATAAAAAATGTTTTTGATGTTAAAAAAGTGATCAAATGACACTCACAAGTGCATGAACATATCTTAGTAAAGAAGCACATATTAAAACAACAGTAAAATTTGTTGCCATGAAAATTTTTAATAAATTATTTCCACTATTGAAAAAAAGAGAAGTGTAAGAATACACAGAACTATACAGAAAGAAGTCTTAATGAGCTTGCTGACGACGATGGTGTGGTCACACACTTAAAGAGTCAGACATCCTGAAGTGTGAAGTCAAGTGAGCCTCAGGAAGCATTACTACAAACAAGGCTAGTGGAGATGATGGAATTCCAGCTGAGCTATTTCAAACCCTAAAAGATGATGCTATAAAATTTCTGCACACAATATGTCAGCAAATTTGGGAAACTCAGTGTTAGGAAATTAAATAGATAATCTTGTTTAAGAAAGCAGGCCTCTGATCTTGTTTCTAATCTACCCAGACACTGCCCTGACTGTCAGTGACTGTGAGTGACTGCATGTTGTAAGTGCAAGACTTGAAGAACCATAAATAAGATAGGGGGCAAATTTTGAGAGACTATTGAGGCCCTGGAAGAGGTCTAGCCAACCAAGTCCTCAGTTTAACAACATTCCAAGTTTTACATGAGAAAACAAATAGCCCTAATATGAAATCAGAGCTGCAATTTGCTCACAAATTGATGATGATATCAGTTTACAGCCTCGGATAAGTGGGAACCCCAAACTGTAATTTTTGAAGTCTTAACCATGGAATGGACGTGGTGCCTGGGACCTTTCCCCACTTGGAGCTCCTGATGTTCTGTGACACAGGACTTCACAGTGCTGTTTAGTCTGGATGTTGATCATAATCCAGTTTGGTAATGTATTCTCTGCTCTTTCTATTTCTCTTTTCTTTTAATGTTAGTATATTGAAAGTTAGCTAGATAAATCTCTAATAAATATTGGTATTACTTATTTGTATAGGATGACTGGTTCATTTTGTTAACAAATCCTTTGAACTTGAGGCAAAAGTGAAATTCTTCTGTAGAACTCTCAGCCACAGAGCTGGAAAAGGTCAGTTCTCATTCCAATCCCAAAGAAAGACAATGCCAGAGAATGTCCAACTATTGTACAATTGCACCAATTTCACATGCTAGTAAGATAATGTCCCAAATCCTTCAAGCTAGGCTTCAGCAGTATGTAAACTGAGAAATTCCAAATGCACAGGCTGGATTTAGAAAAGGCAGAGGAACCAAAGGTCAAATTACCAACATCCATTGGATCACAGATAAAGCAAGGGAATTCCAGAAAAGCATCTACTTATGCTTCATTGAATATGCTAAAACTCTTGACTGTATGGATCACAACAAACTACAGAAAATCTTAAAGAGATTGGAATACCAGACCACCTTATCTGCCTCCTGATAAGGAGGTATGACCTGTATGCAGGTCAAGAAGCAACATTTAGAACTGGATATGGGGCTTCCCTGCTAGCTCAGTGATGAACAGTTTGCTTGTAAATGCAGGAGACATGGGTTTGATCCCTGATATGGGAAGATCTCACATGCTGTGGAGCAACTAAGCCCATGAACCACAACTATTGAACCTGAGCTCTAGAGCCTCGGAGTCACAACTCCTGAAGCCTGTGTGCCCTAGAGCCCAAGTTTCACAACAAGAGAAGTCACCACAACAATAAGGCTGCTCACCTCAACTAGAGAATAGCCCCCATTCCTTGAAACTAGAGAAGAGCCTGCAGCAGCAGTGAAAAACCAGAATAGCCAAAAATAAATAAATAAATAATAAAATAAAGAACTGGACATGGAGCAACAGATTGGTTTAAAATTGGGAAAGGAATACATCAAGGTTGTATACTGTCACCCTGCTTATTTAACTCATATATAGAGTTGAAAGTGTGTGAAAATGTTAGTTTCTCAGTCATACCCTACTTTTTGCAACCCCATGGACTGTAGCCCACCAGGATCCTCTGTCCATGAAATTTTCCAAGCAAGAATACTGGAGTAGATAATCATTCCCTTTTTCAGGGGATCTTCCCAACGCAAGGATCAAACCCGGGCCTCTTGCATTGCAGGCAGATTCTTTATCATCTAAGCCACAAGGGAAGTATAGATGAAATGCCAGACTGGATGAATCACAATCTGAAATCAAGATTGCTGGGAGAAATATCAATAATCTCAGATATGCAGATGATACCACTCTAATGGCATAAAGTGAAGAGAAAGTATAGAGCCCCTTGATGAGGTGAAAGAGACTGAAAAAGCTGGGTTAAAACTCAACATTTGGGCTTCCCTGGTGGTCTAGTAGGTAAAGAGTCTGCCCTGCAGTGCAAGGGGTGCCGGTTCAATCCCTGGCCCAGGAAGATCCCACGTGCCACAGAGCAACTGGAGTAGTGTGTCCAATTACAAGCCAGCGCTCTGGAGCATATGAGTCCAGAGCCGGTGCTCTGCAGTGAAAGAGGTCGCTGTAATGGGAGGCCCACACAGGCCAAAGAATAAAGATGGCTCAAAATAAATAAATAAAACCAATAAAAGAGGCCAAAATTAAAAAAAAAAAGAAAAACCTCAACATTCAAAAAACTAAGATCATGGTATCCAGTTCCATCACTTCATGACAACTAGAAATGGAAACAATTTTATTCTCCTGGGCTCCAAAATCACTGCAGATGGTAAATGCAGTCATGAAATTAAAAGATGCTTGTTTCTCAGAAGGAAAGCTATGACAAACCTAGACAGCATATTAAAAAACAGAGACATTACTTTGCCAACAAAAGTGTGTATAGTCAAAGCTATGGTTTCTTCAGTAGTCATGTATAGGTGTGAGAACTGGACCATAAAGAATTGATGGCTTTTGAACTGTGGTGTTGGATAAGGCTCTTGAGAGTCCCTTGGACTGCAAGGAGATAAAATCAGTCAATCCTAAAGGGAATATTTATTAGAAGAACTGATGCTAAAGCTGATGAGAAGAAATGACTCACTGGAAAAAAAACTCCAATGCTGGAAAGGATTGAGGACCAAAGAGAAGAGGTCTGCCTAGTATGAGGTGGTTGGATGGCATCCCCACTCAATGGACACAAATTTGAGCAAACTCTGGGAGATAGTGAAGGACAGGGAAACCTGGAATGCTGCAGTCCATAGGGTCACACAGTGTTGGACACGACTTAGCAACTAAACAAAAACAATGAAGAGAATAAATCTGTAATGTTCTCACTACAAAAAAGAAACAGTAATTATGTGCTGTGATGAAAGTGTTAGCTAATGGCTACAGCAGTAATTATTTTGTGATATGTAAGTGTATAAAATCAACACATTGTACACCTTAAACTTACACAATGTTATATGTCGACAATATTGCAAAGCTGAAAAAATGTTTTTTAACCTCTTCTCCTTCAAGGACTTTAGTCACATATATATTGCCATTCTTGAAGTCATCCTACAGTGCACTGATGTTTTGTGTGTTTATTTGTATTTTTCCTTTTTGTGTTTTATTTTGGATTGTTTCTATTGCTCTGCCTTCAAATTCACCAATTTTCTCTTCCACAATATCTAATATACCATTTTAACAGTAAAAATATTAGACATTATAATTTTCATGTCTACAAGTTCAGTTTGAGTATTCTTTATATTTTCTGTCTCTACTTAATGTGTTCAATCTTTCATCTACCTACCTGAACATACGGATTTTAGTTTTAATAACTAGGTGAAGGTTCCAACCTACTCAATCTATCATCTATATTATTTCTGGGTCAGTTTCTAATGATTGATATTTTTCTTCATTATGGATTGTATTTTTCTGTTTCTTTGCTTGTGTGGCAACCTTGGAGTATATGCCACACATTTAAAATTTTACTTTGCTGTGTGCTATATGTTTCTATATTCAAGACTATAAATATACTTGATCATTATCAGACATGATAAAGTTATTAGAGCCAGTGTAATTCTTTAAGATCTCGCTTTTAAGCCTTTTAAGATAGGATCAGAGTAGTGTCTAACTTAGTAGAGGAGCTAAATTTTCTCCACTATTGAGGTAAACATACCAGATACCTTGTGAATTAGGTAACTTTCTTCTGGATGGAGGGTATTCTTTCCATGTAAATATTGGGATTTTTCCTCTGATCTGCGTGATTCTTGGAAAGGATTGAGGACCAAAGAGAAGAGGTCTGCCTAGTATGAGGTGGTTGGATGGCATCCCCACTCAATGGACACAAATTTGAGCAAACTCTGGGAGATAGTGAAGGACAGGGAAACCTGGAATGCTGCAGTCCATAGGGTCACACAGTGTTGGACACGACTTAGCAACTAAACAAAAACAATGAAGAGAATAAATCTGTAATGTTCTCACTACAAAAAAGAAACAGTAATTATGTGCTGTGATGAAAGTGTTAGCTAATGGCTACAGCAGTAATTATTTTGTGATATGTAAGTGTATAAAATCAACACATTGTACACCTTAAACTTACACAATGTTATATGTCGACAATATTGCAAAGCTGAAAAAATGTTTTTTCACCTCTTCTCCTTCAAGGACTTTAGTCACATATATATTGCCATTCTTGAAGTCATCCTACAGTGCACTGATGTTTTGTGTGTTTATTTGTATTTTTCCTTTTTGTGTTTTATTTTGGATTGTTTCTATTGCTCTGCCTTCAAATTCACCAATTTTCTCTTCCACAATATCTAATATACCATTTTAACAGTAAAAATATTAGACATTATAATTTTCATGTCTACAAGTTCAGTTTGAGTATTCTTTATATTTTCTGTCTCTACTTAATGTGTTCAATCTTTCATCTACCTACCTGAACATACGGATTTTAGTTTTAATAACTAGGTGAAGGTTCCAACCTACTCAATCTATCATCTATATTATTTCTGGGTCAGTTTCTAATGATTGATATTTTTCTTCATTATGGATTGTATTTTTCTGTTTCTTTGCTTGTGTGGCAACCTTGGAGTATATGCCACACATTTAAAATTTTACTTTGCTGTGTGCTATATGTTTCTATATTCAAGACTATAAATATACTTGATCATTATCAGACATGATAAAGTTATTAGAGCCAGTGTAATTCTTTAAGATCTCGCTTTTAAGCCTTTTAAGATAGGATCAGAGTAGTGTCTAACTTAGTAGAGGAGCTAAATTTTCTCCACTATTGAGGTAAACATACCAGATACCTTGTGAATTAGGTAACTTTCTTCTGGATGGAGAAAGCAGGTATACCTCTGTTCCTATGTAAACTATTGGGATTTTTCCTCTGATCCTGTTTCGGTGATTCTTACCCCAGCCTTGTGAAATTGTCTCATATTCATGCACTGGTCAGTACTCAGATCAATACTGCAGGGACCTTCTACAGACTTCTAGACTTGTCTACGAGTGAAACTCCTCCTCTCTGATGATTCATCCTGCAAACTCAAGCTACCAAGGCCTCTCAAATCCAACTTCTCAACCTAAGGAGACCACTAAGCTCTCTTTGGATTTCTTCTCAGGAATTAAGCTGGGGCCTTCATAGGGTTCACCTCATTTTCTTCTCATTTTTTCAGGAATCACCATTCTTCATTGCATAATATCCACTATCTTAACAACACTGTTTAGTATATTTGTCCAGGCTTTCTATCATTTTGGGTGGAAGTAAGTCTGGTCCAGTATTCCATCTTGGTCATGATTGGAAATTGTAAATGTTCATCTTTTGATAGTGTAAGTTTGAAATGTCTTATTAGTCATCCAGATGGAGGTACAGAGCTCACAATTTACAGTCAAAGACTCTGTGGGAAACCAACATGTTTACTGTATTTAGTTCCTTTGAACTTGCTGCAAATACCTTGGCTGCTGACAGAACAGAAATGATCTCAGGACGCCCTTTACATGGAGGTATGTGAGGTACTGGATCTACTCCTACTGCATGCCATTGGCACAGTGATAATTGTTTTAAGTCTTGAACAGTAGAGTTGGGTTTTGTCCAGGCTTGTTGTAGCTTATAAAATTTAATTCCTTCAACCACTGCATTGGATTGATAATCTATTTGCTTTCCATTCCATTTATTAATTATAGCCAAGATTTTTTCCTGGTCACAGTTCTCAAATACTGAAGTGCTTTTTTATCCCTTTCCTTTGCTTCTCTCTCAATGTAAAGGCAGATTCCTTGAGCCTACCCAGTGTGAACAAAAAAAGATTAAAATTTCAAATTTGTAATTCTTTAAGATCTCGCTTTTAAGCCTTTTAAGATAGGATCAGAGTAGTGTCTAACTTAGTAGAGGAGCTAAATTTTCTCCACTATTGAGGTAAACATACCAGATACCTTGTGAATTAGGTAACTTTCTTCTGGATGGAGAAAGCAGGTATACCTCTGTTCCTATGTAAACTATTGGGATTTTTCCTCTGATCCTGTTTCGGTGATTCTTACCCCAGCCTTGTGAAATTGTCTCATATTCATGCACTGGTCAGTACTCAGATCAATACTGCAGGGACCTTCTACAGACTTCTAGACTTGTCTACGAGTGAAACTCCTCCTCTCTGATGATTCATCCTGCAAACTCAAGCTACCAAGGCCTCTCAAATCCAACTTCTCAACCTAAGGAGACCACTAAGCTCTCTTTGGATTTCTTCTCAGGAATTAAGCTGGGGCCTTCATAGGGTTCACCTCATTTTCTTCTCATTTTTTCAGGAATCACCATTCTTCATTGCATAATATCCACTATCTTAACAACACTGTTTAGTATATTTGTCCAGGCTTTCTATCATTTTGGGTGGAAGTAAGTCTGGTCCAGTATTCCATCTTGGTCATGATTGGAAATTGTAAATGTTCATCTTTTGATAGTGTAAGTTTGAAATGTCTTATTAGTCATCCAGATGGAGGTACAGAGCTCACAATTTACAGTCAAAGACTCTGTGGGAAACCAACATGTTTACTGTATTTAGTTCCTTTGAACTTGCTGCAAATACCTTGGCTGCTGACAGAACAGAAATGATCTCAGGACGCCCTTTACATGGAGGTATGTGAGGTACTGGATCTACTCCTACTGCATGCCATTGGCACAGTGATAATTGTTTTAAGTCTTGAACAGTAGAGTTGGGTTTTGTCCAGGCTTGTTGTAGCTTATAAAATTTAATTCCTTCAACCACTGCATTGGATTGATAATCTATTTGCTTTCCATTCCATTTATTAATTATAGCCAAGATTTTTTCCTGGTCACAGTTCTCAAATACTGAAGTGCTTTTTTATCCCTTTCCTTTGCTTCTCTCTCAATGTAAAGGCAGATTCCTTGAGCCTACCCAGTGTGAACAAAAAAAGATTAAAATTTCAAATTTGTCTTATGCTGTGGGAATACAATGTAATCTGTGACATCAATAATATTAGTTATAGGAAGTGAGGCGCTAAAGATTTTTACATGCAAAAATGTTAAAAGATTTTTGTATGCAAATTAAGTAGAATTACTGTCAGTTTAAAATACGATGTTATATTTTTAAGCGATTTTATGTAACTGCAATGGCATCCACAAAGAAATCATCCATAGAGCATACACAAAAGGAAATGAGAAGAAAACCAAAGCATAATTACTAAAATAGGCAAAGAAAAACGAAGGAAGAGAGTAAGAAAGGGAAGAAGCTACAAGACATACAGAAAACAGTTAACAAGTGGTAACTGTAAGTCTTTTCCTCTTATTATTTTAAATGTAAATAAATTCCTCAATCAAAAGACACATATTGGCTGGATGGATTTAAAAAACAAAATCCAACAAAAGGGTGTCTATAAGTGACTTATTTTAGATCTCAGAGCAGATATAGGCTGAAGGCCAAAGGATAGAAAGATATTGTACAAATGGTAACCAAAAGAGAGGAGTACTAATACCAACAATCAAAAGAGACTAAATCAGAAATGGTTACAAGAGATAATCCACCAAGAAGATAGAACAATTATAACTATTTATAAACAAAAACTTTAGATAGAGCTCTTAAATATATATGAAGCAAACTGCAGAGTTGAAGGGAAAAATAGACACAAACACAGTAATAGTAGAAGACTTCAATACCCCCATTTTCAGCAATAAATTGACCAATAAGAAAACAGAGACCTTGAACAATATAGCAATTGGATCTAATAGAATATTCCACCAAATAGCAATAGAATATATATTCTTGTGTGTTTTTTAATTTCTTAATTTGTATTGGGGTATATGGCATATTAACAAGCAAAGCTGTGATAGTTTCAAGTGAATCCCAAAGGGACTCAGCTATACATATACATATATTCATTCTCCCCCAAAGAGTATATATTCTTCTCAAGTACATTTGGAACATTCTCTATGAAAGACCACATATTAGACCATGAAACAAATCTTAACAGATTCAAGATTGAAATTATACAGAGTATCTTTTCTGATTACAAATGAAATGAAAGTAGAAATTAAAAGCACATGGGCAACATAAAAATTCATATATATGTGAAAATAAAGCAATACACTCTTAAACTACACATGGACCAAATAATAAACTATAAAAGAAATGTGGGAATACAATGTAATCTGTGACATCAATAATATTAGTTATAGGAAGTGAGGCGCTAAAGATTTTTACATGCAAAATGTTAAAAGATTTTTGTATGCAAATTAAGTAGAATTACTGTCAGTTTAAAATACGATGTTATATTTTTAAGCGATTTTATGTAACTGCAATGGCATCCACAAAGAAATCATCCATAGAGCATACACAAAAGGAAATGAGAAGAAAACCAAAGCATAATTACTAAAATAGGCAAAGAAAAACGAAGGAAGAGAGTAAGAAAGGGAAGAAGCTACAAGACATACAGAAAACAGTTAACAAGTGGTAACTGTAAGTCTTTTCCTCTTATTATTTTAAATGTAAATAAATTCCTCAATCAAAAGACACATATTGGCTGGATGGATTTAAAAAACAAAATCCAACAAAAGGGTGTCTATAAGTGACTTATTTTAGATCTCAGAGCAGATATAGGCTGAAGGCCAAAGGATAGAAAGATATTGTACAAATGGTAACCAAAAGAGAGGAGTACTAATACCAACAATCAAAAGAGACTAAATCAGAAATGGTTACAAGAGATAATCCACCAAGAAGATAGAACAATTATAACTATTTATAAACAAAAACTTTAGATAGAGCTCTTAAATATATATGAAGCAAACTGCAGAGTTGAAGGGAAAAATAGACACAAACACAGTAATAGTAGAAGACTTCAATACCCCCATTTTCAGCAATAAATTGACCAATAAGAAAACAGAGACCTTGAACAATATAGCAATTGGATCTAATAGAATATTCCACCAAATAGCAATAGAATATATATTCTTGTGGTTTTTTTAACTTCTTATTTTGTATTGGGGTATATGGCATATTAACAAGCAAAGCTGTGATAGTTTCAAGTGAATCCCAAAGGGACTCAGCTATACATATACATATATTCATTCTCCCCCAAAGAGTATATATTCTTCTCAAGTACATTTGGAACATTCTCTATGAAAGACCACATATTAGACCATGAAACAAATCTTAACAGATTCAAGATTGAAATTATACAGAGTATCTTTTCTGATTACAAATGAAATGAAAGTAGAAATTAAAAGCACATGGGCAACATAAAAATTCATATATATGTGAAAATAAAGCAATACACTCTTAAACTACACATGGACCAAATAATAAACTATAAAAGAAATTAGAAAATATCTTGAGATAAATGAAAATTAAACTACAATGTACCAAGGGCTTCCCTTGTGGTCCAGTGGGTAACGAATCCACCTTGCAGTGCAAGGGGCAATAGTTCAATCCCTGGCCCAGGAAGATCCCACATGCTGAGGAGTGGCTGGACTGGTGTGTCCAGTTATGAGACAGCACTCTGAAGCACATGAGCCCAGAGTTGGTGCTCTGCAGCAAGAGAGGCTGCTGCAATGGGAGGCCCACACAGGCCAAAGAGTGGGGATGGGTGAAAATAAATGAATTGGAAGTCAATAAAAGAGGCCAAAATTTAAAAAAAAAAAATACAATGTACCAAAACTTGTGGGATGCAAGGAAAGCAGTTAGCAATGCTTTCAGTGCAAAGGAAATTTTATAGCTGTAAATGTGTATATTAAAAAAGAACAAGCCAAATTTATACCTACAGAAACTATGGGGAAAGAAATTAAACCCAAAGCTACTACTTGCCTGGTAATCCCATGGTTAAGAATCTGCCTTGCAATGCAGGAGATACAGATTCAACCCCTGGTCTGCGAAGATCCTACATGCTGTGGAGCAACTAAGTCCATGCACCACATTACTGAGTCCATGTTCTACAGCCCATGAGCCTCAACTACTAAACCCACAAATCTCAACTACGGAAGCCCTCACACCCTAGAGTCCATGTTCTGCAATAAAAGATGTGTGGCGATGAGAAACCAGTGCACTGTAACAAAGACCCAGTGTAGCCAAAAAGAAATAACAAATAGTTTAAAAGGCTAGCAGAAGCAAGGAAATATAAAGATAAGAGGAGAGATAAATGAAATAGAGAACAGAAAAGCAATAGAAAAAATCAGCAAGATTGAAATTATATTCATTCTCCCCAAGAGTATATTCTTCTCAAGTACATTTGGAACATTCTCTATGAAAGACCACATATTAGACCATGAAACAAATCTTAACAGATTCAAGATTGAAATTATACAGAGTATCTTTTCTGATTACAAATGAAATGAAAGTAGAAATTAAAAGCACATGGGCAACATAAAAATTCATATATATGTGAAAATAAAGCAATACACTCTTAAACTACACATGGACCAAATAATAAACTATAAAAGAAATTAGAAAATATCTTGAGATAAATGAAAATTAAACTACAATGTACCAAGGGCTTCCCTTGTGGTCCAGTGGGTAACGAATCCACCTTGCAGTGCAAGGGGCAATAGTTCAATCCCTGGCCCAGGAAGATCCCACATGCTGAGGAGTGGCTGGACTGGTGTGTCCAGTTATGAGACAGCACTCTGAAGCACATGAGCCCAGAGTTGGTGCTCTGCAGCAAGAGAGGCTGCTGCAATGGGAGGCCCACACAGGCCAAAGAGTGGGGATGGGTGAAAATAAATGAATTGGAAGTCAATAAAAGAGGCCCAAAATTTAAAAAAAAAAAATACAATGTACCAAAACTTGTGGGATGCAAGGAAAGCAGTTAGCAATGCTTTCAGTGCAAAGGAAATTTTATAGCTGTAAATGTGTATATTAAAAAAGAACAAGCCAAATTTATACCTACAGAAACTATGGGGAAAGAAATTAAACCCAAAGCTACTACTTGCCTGGTAATCCCATGGTTAAGAATCTGCCTTGCAATGCAGGAGATACAGATTCAACCCCTGGTCTGCGAAGATCCTACATGCTGTGGAGCAACTAAGTCCATGCACCACATTACTGAGTCCATGTTCTACAGCCCATGAGCCTCAACTACTAAACCCACAAATCTCAACTACGGAAGCCCTCACACCCTAGAGTCCATGTTCTGCAATAAAAGATGTGTGGCGATGAGAAACCAGTGCACTGTAACAAAGACCCAGTGTAGCCAAAAAGAAATAACAAATAGTTTAAAAGGCTAGCAGAAGCAAGGAAATATAAAGATAAGAGGAGAGATAAATGAAATAGAGAACAGAAAAGCAATAGAAAAAATCAGCAAAATTGAGTTAAATTATGAAAGATTAGCAAAGTCGACAAAATCTTAGGTAGATTAAAAATTAAAAAGAATACTCAAGGGGACTTCCCTGGTGGTCCAGTGGCTAAGACTCTGTTCTCTCAATGCAAGGGGCTGGGGTTTGATCCCTGGCCAGGGAACTAGATGCCACATGCTGCAGTCAAGAGTTTGCACCCCACAACAAATATATATATCAAAGACCTTATATGCAGCAATTAAGACCCAAAGCAACCAAATAAATGATAAAGAAAATTAAAAGAGAGAAAATACTCAACTAAAACCAGAAATGAAAGAGGAAATATTACAAGTGAAGTCACAAAAATAATTAAAAACAATTCCTTTCAATTAAAAAAGAAAACTATGAACAATTGTATATACAAATTAAACAGCCTAGAAGAAATGGATTAATTCCTAAAAACACACAACATATCAAATCTGAACCAAAAAGAAATAGAAACTTTGAGCAGACTAATAATGAGATAGGAGATTGAACAATGAATCAAAAATGTGCCATTGGATCTCCCTGGTGGTCCAGTAGTTAAGAATCCACCTGCCAATGTAGGGGACGGGAGATCAATCCCCTGTCTGGGAAGATTCCATATGCCACAGGGTCACTGAACCCACTTGACACAACTTCTGAGCCTGCGCTCTAGAGCCTACAAGCTGCAACTACTGACGCCTGTGTCCCTAGAGTCTATGTTTCACAATAAGGGAAGGCACTGCAATGAGAAGCCTTCATACTGCAACTGGAGAGTAGCCCCCACTTACCACAACTAAAGAAAGCCCACACACTCAATGAAGATCCAACACAGCCAAAAATAAAGAAAATTTTAAAAAACTGTTTTTAAAAAAGAGGCAATTTCTGAGAGTGGGTAGAAGGTATACCTATAGGAAATGGAGCCAGCTCAGACCTGCCCCTCAGGACACCTCCTGCAGCATCTTAGGACCTGCCTCTGCCCCCAGTAAGGCAGCAACAGACACTGAGAATAGGAGAACTAGACAGATTCATACCTGGCTCTGGCTGTAGCCCCTCCATTTTCAGAACTGCCACACACCATCACACTTTGACTCCAGACTCTACTGAAAGCTCTAAAACAATAGATAAATGGAACAGAATAGAGTCAAGAAATAAACTCAAGGACTTATGGCCAATTAATCTATGATAAAGGAGAGAAGACTGTAAAATAGAGAAAAGACAGTCTTTTCAATAAGTGGTGCTGGAAAAACTGAACAGCTACACGTAAAAGAATGAAATTAGAACATTTCCTTATACCATATACAAAAATAAATTCAAAATGGATTAAAGATCTAAATGTAAGGCCAGAAACCATAAAATTTCTACAAGAAAACATATATAGAATGCCCTTTTGGATATGTCTCTGCAGGCAAAGAAAACAAAAGCAAAAGTGAACAAATGAGACCTAATTAAACTTAAAAGCTTTTGTACAGCAAAGGAAACCATCAACAAAATGAAAAACAACCTACGGAATGGGAGGAAATATTTGACAATGATATGTCTGATAAGGGGTTAATCCAAAATATTTAGCTGACCGAAAAATTCCTTCAGCTTCTAAGTAAAAATAAATAGACACATTTTTAAATTTTCACCAAGAATTGTATTGGACAACATATTCATCATTTTGTTCCACTTATCTGTAGCCACTTTTCAGGCAATTTTATAATTCCATTTTCCCAAAATTTTTTATCTTTTTCAGCAAAGAACTGTTCCAGGTGCCTTTTAGGGTTGTCCAGGGAATTGAAATTTTTTCCATTGAGAGAATTTTGTAAATATTGAAATAAGTTGACTTCCAAAGTTGCAATGTCTGATAAATATGGTGGATAAATCAGACCTTCTTAGCCAAGCTGTAATAGTTTTTATCTGATCATCAAGGAAATATGTGGTCTTGTGATATCCTAATAGAAGATTTTGCATTTTCTGTCAGCTAATTCTGGATGTTTTTCATTGAGTGCTGCTTTCAGCTAGTCTAATTTGGAACAGTACTTGTTGGAATTAATCTTGGTTTTCTGAAAGGAGTTCATAATAGAGTATTCTCTTCCAACTCCAGTATATACACAACATCACATTCTTTGGATGAAGACTGACTTTTGGTGTGGTTGATGATGGTTCATTTCACTTCGTTCCACAATCTCTTTCATTTCGCTTACAGAATCTACTTTCTGCCTGTAACAATTTGTTTTAAAAATGGAACATTTGGGGGCCTCCTTGTGGTCCAGTGGGTAAGGACACTGTCTTGCAGTGCAAGGGACGCCAGTTCAATCCCTGGCCTGGGAAGATTCCACATGCCGTGGAGTGACTGGACTGATGTGTCCAACTACAGAGCCGGGAGCTCTGGAGTGCATGCACCCAGAGCCAGTGCTCTACACCAAGAAAGGCCACTGCGATGGGAGGCCCACACAGGCCAAAGAGCTAAGATGGATGAAAATAAATAAAATGAAAGACCAATAGAAGTGTTCAAAAAAAAGGAAAAAAAATGGAACATTTTCATTATGTTTAAGTAAAGAAGTGCAACCGGAAATATGGTCAAGGTGAATTTTTTTGCTTAACTTATGTGGAACCCAAACATCAAAGTAATTAACATAACCAAGCTGGAGTGAATAATTTTCCACACTTGATCTGCATATTTTGAGTATATTAGCTACCTTCCACATGGTATAATGTTGATCGTTCTCAATTAATTTGTTTGATTGCTATCAACTTCAACTGGTCGATCTGACCATTGAACACCATCCAGCAAGAAATCTATAGCACAAAACTTTGCAAATTATTTTTGACTTTTTGGATGAATCACAGCATATTCTTCATGCGTTACTTTTATTTTTTTGAAAAAGTATGATTTTGAAATTTTTCCATTGAGAGAATTTTGTAAATATTGAAATAAGTTGACTTCCAAAGTTGCAATGTCTGATAAATATGGTGGATAAATCAGACCTTCTTAGCCAAGCTGTAATAGTTTTTATCTGATCATCAAGGAAATATGTGGTCTTGTGATATCCTAATAGAAGATTTTGCATTTTCTGTCAGCTAATTCTGGATGTTTTTCATTGAGTGCTGCTTTCAGCTAGTCTAATTTGGAACAGTACTTGTTGGAATTAATCTTGGTTTTCTGAAAGGAGTTCATAATAGAGTATTCTCTTCCAACTCCAGTATATACACAACATCACATTCTTTGGATGAAGACTGACTTTTGGTGTGGTTGATGATGGTTCATTTCACTTCGTTCCACAATCTCTTTCATTTCGCTTACAGAATCTACTTTCTGCCTGTAACAATTTGTTTTAAAAATGGAACATTTGGGGGGCCTCCCTTGTGGTCCAGTGGGTAAGGACACTGTCTTGCAGTGCAAGGGACGCCAGTTCAATCCCTGGCCTGGGAAGATTCCACATGCCGTGGAGTGACTGGACTGATGTGTCCAACTACAGAGCCGGGAGCTCTGGAGTGCATGCACCCAGAGCCAGTGCTCTACACCAAGAAAGGCCACTGCGATGGGAGGCCCACACAGGCCAAAGAGCTAAGATGGATGAAAATAAATAAAATGAAAGACCAATAGAAGTGTTCAAAAAAAAGGAAAAAAAATGGAACATTTTCATTATGTTTAAGTAAAGAAGTGCAACCGGAAATATGGTCAAGGTGAATTTTTTTGCTTAACTTATGTGGAACCCAAACATCAAAGTAATTAACATAACCAAGCTGGAGTGAATAATTTTCCACACTTGATCTGCATATTTTGAGTATATTAGCTACCTTCCACATGGTATAATGTTGATCGTTCTCAATTAATTTGTTTGATTGCTATCAACTTCAACTGGTCGATCTGACCATTGAACACCATCCAGCAAGAAATCTATAGCACAAAACTTTGCAAATTATTTTTGACTTTTTGGATGAATCACAGCATATTCTTCATGCGTTACACAATTTTTTTTTTTGCATTTCAGTTGTGGTTTTTTTGGGGTAGGGTGGAGAGGGAGGGGGGTGGGCAGGCCACTTCTATTGGTCTTTCATTTATCTATTTTTCATCCATCTTTGTTCTTTGGCCCATGTGGGTCTCCCATCGCAATGGCCTCTGTTGTCACAGAGCACCGGCTCTGGGCGCATGTGCTCCAGAGCTCTGGCTTGGTAGTTGGACACATTGGTCCAGCCGTTCCACGGCACGTGAGATCTTCCCAGGCCAGGGATCAAACCAGTGCCCTTTGTACCGCAAGGTGGACTCTTTACCCACTGGACCACCAGGGAAGCCCTCCAGTTGTGTTTTTACCTTTCTTGAAATAATAAAGCATAATATGCTCAAAATGTTGCTTTATTCTTCTATCTCCAATGTTAAGATGGTTAAACAAAAATTCACCAATTTTGGTAAGTTTCTTTTAATGCTTGATGATATGACAGCTGTCACAATAAAATCTAACAAAATTGTTTCAAATGGCATTAAAGACAACTAAATGTTACTAGAGCCTTTTTATGGGGAAAAAAAAAAAAAACACTGAACAATTCTTTTGGCTGACCCAATATATAAACAGCTCATATAACTCAATATAAACAAAACCCCACAAATAACCTACTTTAAAAGTGAGCAGAAGACCTAAATATCGATATTCCTCGAAAAATTAGGAATAAAACCACAGTATGATCCAGCAATCCCACTACAAGGCATATACCTTGAGGAAACCAAAATTGAAAAAGAACATGTACCCCACTGTTCATTGCAGCACTGCTTACAATAGCTAGAACATGGAAGCAACCTAGATGTCTGTCAGCTGATGAATGGATAAAGAAGCTGTAGTACATATGCACAATGGAATATTACTTGGCCATAAAAAGGAATGTATTTGAGTCAGTTCTAATGATGTGGATGAACCTAGAACCTCATGTATGAAGTGAAGTAAGTCAGAAAGAGAAAAATAAATATTGTATACTAATGCATATATATGAAATCTAGAAAGATGGTAGTGATTGTGGTGCCCAAGGATGAAAGAACAAGTTAAACTAGGAGGGTCTTGGAACGTAAGACCCTTATTGTCCTCCCCTTCCCTGGGCAGTAGCACACCACCCAATCCTTAAGACTAATCAGCAATGATTCTTAAGATCCCTATGCTACTCCTTAGACCCTAGCTATAAAATGGATCAAAGACCCCTGCTTAGGGTCGGTTCTCCCTTGAGCCAACCTGCTGTTCTAGCAGCGTCTTCCACTTTAACAATGTCGGTTCTCCCTTGAGCTGGCCCGCTGTGAGGCCTGCTGTTCTCACTGTTTCTCCCACTTTCTCCCTTAAGCCAGCGGCTGTACTGGCAGCGACTCTCCCTTCCCCCACTCTAATAAACTTTACTTTCCTCTCACTCTGCCTCGTGTCTAGAAATTCTTTTCCAATCCATGCACGGACCTCAACAGTGATGAATTTATATTCAGGGTAGCAATGGAGAAACAGACATAGAGAACAGACTTATGAACATTGGAGGGATGGAGGAGTGGGCAAGATGCATGGAAAGAGTAACATGGAAACTTACTTTACAATGCGTAAAGTAGATAAGCAATGGGAATTTTTTGTAAGACTAAGGGAATTCAAACAGGTGCTCTGTAGAGGGGTGGTATGGGGAGGAAGATGGGAGGGAAGTTTAGGAGGGAGGGAACATGTGTATATATGTGGCTGATTCATGTTGATGTTTGGCAGTAAACAGCACAACTCTGTAAAGCTAATATCCTTCAATTAAAAAAATAAGTAAAAAAATAAAAATAAAAGTAAGTAAATATAGATATTCTGAAAGAGAAACAGTGAATATACTTGGTTCCTTCAGTTTATGTCATATTGCATTCAGTTAGGATTAGGAAGAAAAAGAAATCATTTAAAAAGCATTGGTGGGAGGGAGTCTCTCAAGGGAGAGGATATATGTATACTTATGACTGATTCATGTCATTGTACAGCAGAAACTAACACAACATTGTAAAGCAATTATCCTTTAATTAAAAATAGATTAAAATAAAGAGCATTTTCTCATAAAAAAATGAGCAGAAGACCTGAATAGACAGTTTTTTCCAGAAAAGGCACACAGATGGCCAACAGACATGTGAAACAATGCTCAATTCAAGAGAGAGAGGACATATGCATTCTGATGGCTGGTTCATGTTGACATTTGGCAGAAAACACAAAACTCTGTAAAACAATTATCCTTCAATTAAAAAAATGGTCAAGATTGCTAATCACTGTAGGAATGCAAATTAAAACCAAATTGCAATATCACTACATATCTATTTGATGACTATCATCAGAAAGATCAAAGATAACAAATGTTGGCAAGGATGTGAAGGAAAAGTAAACTCTAGTACACTGTTGGTGGGAAAGTTAATTGGTGTAGTCACTATGGAAAACAGTATGGAGGTTTCTCAAAAAATGGAAAATAAAGCTACTATGTGACGGAGCAATTCCTGTCTGGGACATATAGCCAAAGAAATGAAGGCACTAATTCAAAAAAATACATGCACCCCAATGTTTGCAACAGAATTATTTACAATAGCTAAGATATAAAAGCAACGTAAGTGTCCATCAACAGATGAATGGATATAGAAGAAGACATATATTCCAATATATACATATATACGTACTACACATGTTTATCTGTGTATATTGGAATGTTACTCATCCATAATAAAGAAAGAAGCTTTCTTTTTGCAACAACATGGATCTGGAGATTATTAAGCTTAATGAAATAAGTCAGGTGGAGAAAGACAAACACAATTTTACTTATATATGTAATATAAAAACAAATAAATGAATAAATATAATGAAACAAAAACATTCAAAGATATAGTGAACAAACTAGTGGTTACCATGTGAGAGAAAAAAAGAGATGAGACAGCAATAGGGAAATATGCGGTGCAAACTACGATGTGTAAAATAAATAAGCTACAAGGATATACTGTACAACACAGGGAATATAGGCAATATTTTATAATACTTTTTAATAGAGTTTAATCTATAAAAATATTAAATTACTATGCTATACATCTGAGAATAATATAGTATTGAAAATCAATGAAGCTTCAAATAAAAAAGAAAATTAAAAAATCAAATCTATTTATAATGGCACCAGAAAAGAATAACATATCTAGCAATAAACCTAACCAGAGAGATGACAACTTGTACACTGTAAGCTACAAAACATTATGAAAAGTTAAAGGAAACACAAATGGAAAGGCATCCCATGCTCATGGGTTAAAATGTTTAATATTGTTAAGGATTTTTGGTAACTTTGGCCTCTTTTATTGGTTTTTCACTTATTTATTTTCATCCATCTTTATTCATCGGCCTGTGTGGGCATCCCATGGCAAGATTGTAATCACTGATTTAAAAGTTTTTTAAAAAAACTATCATCAGAAAGATCAAAGATAACAAATGTTGGCAAGGATGTGAAGGAAAAGTAAACTCTAGTACACTGTTGGTGGGAAAGTTAATTGGTGTAGTCACTATGGAAAACAGTATGGAGGTTTCTCAAAAAATGGAAAATAAAGCTACTATGTGAGAGCAATTCCTGTCTGGGACATATAGCCAAAGAAATGAAGGCACTAATTCAAAAAAATACATGCACCCCAATGTTTGCAACAGAATTATTTACAATAGCTAAGATATAAAAGCAACGTAAGTGTCCATCAACAGATGAATGGATATAGAAGAAGACATATATTCCAATATATACATATATACGTACTACACATGTTTATCTGTGTATATTGGAATGTTACTCATCCATAATAAAGAAAGAAGCTTTCTTTTTGCAACAACATGGATCTGGAGATTATTAAGCTTAATGAAATAAGTCAGGTGGAGAAAGACAAACACAATTTTACTTATATATGTAATATAAAAACAAATAAATGAATAAATATAATGAAACAAAAACATTCAAAGATATAGTGAACAAACTAGTGGTTACCATGTGAGAGAAAAAAAGAGATGAGACAGCAATAGGGAAATATGCGGTGCAAACTACGATGTGTAAAATAAATAAGCTACAAGGATATACTGTACAACACAGGGAATATAGGCAATATTTTATAATACTTTTTAATAGAGTTTAATCTATAAAAATATTAAATTACTATGCTATACATCTGAGAATAATATAGTATTGAAAATCAATGAAGCTTCAAATAAAAAAGAAAATTAAAAAATCAAATCTATTTATAATGGCACCAGAAAAGAATAACATATCTAGCAATAAACCTAACCAGAGAGATGACAACTTGTACACTGTAAGCTACAAAACATTATGAAAAAGTTAAAGGAAACACAAATGGAAAGGCATCCCATGCTCATGGGTTAAAATGTTTAATATTGTTAAGGATTTTTTTGGTAACTTTGGCCTCTTTTATTGGTTTTTCACTTATTTATTTTCATCCATCTTTATTCATCGGCCTGTGTGGGCATCCCATTGCAGTGGCCGCTCTCACTGCAGAGCACCATCTCTGGGTGCATGCACTCCAGAGTGCTGGCTTGTAACTGAACAGACCAGTCCAGCTGCTTCATGGCACGTGGGACCTTCCTGGGCCAGGGATCAAACTGGTGCCCCTTCTTTACCCACTGGACCACCAGGGAAGCCCTTGCTAAGGTGTTCGTACCACTTAAAGTGATTTAGAGATTCAATGAGATCACTCTCAAAATCTCAATGACATTCTTTGTGGACTTAGAAAAACAAATCTTAAAATTCATATATTATCTCAAGAGACTTGGAATAGCCGAACAATTTTGAAAAACAGCAAACTGAAAGTCTCATACTTCTTGATTTCAAAACATATTACAAAGGTAAAGGAATTAAAATAGTGTGGTACTGCCAAAAAGATATATAAATCAACGAATAGACTAGAAATCTTAGAAATAACTCTTCATGTGTATGGTCAAGTGATCTTCAACAGAATGTCAAGACCAGTAAGTGAGGAAAGTATACTTGCTTCAACAAATAGTAGTAAGAAAACTGAGTATCCCCATGCAGTAGAATGAGGTTGAACCCTTACTCTATGCTATGTACAAAAATTAACTCAAAATGGATTAAAAACCTAGGTGTAAGACTTAAAACTATAAAACTCTCAAAAAAGAAAAAGACATTAGGGAAAAGCTGTATGACATTAGGTTGAATTAATTCTTAGAGATGAGATGAAAATCACAGGCAACAAGAGCAAAAATAGACATTGGGATTGTCTCTAGGCTTGAAACTTTTGTGCATCAAAAGACATTATCAGAGGGGGGCCAAGATGGCAGAGGAATGAGGGGAAGATTTCACCAGCTCCCCAACAGAATCACCAGAACTAATCAAGAAGTGAAACACCACCAACAAACCAGCCGCTGGACGACGGAAGAACTCCTTAGTTCTGCGAGGGTTGAAGAGTGAACAGCCAGAACTTTCCCGGAGCTCCTGTTCTGAGAAACCTCTATCCCAACCCCCACGCCAGACCTGCAGAGAGCGCTCTAGGAGGTGCCCTAGAAGAGAGTCTGAGAAAAGCATCATGGGGAGAGAAGGCAGCGCTCAGAGCGAAAATTCTGAAAAGCCGCAGGATCGCCGACAGAATTAAGAGACCGTGAAGATAAGATACTGCAAGTGGGGTGTACGGTACGCAGCTGGGAAGTCCCCCGCGGAGTGCTACCTAGAGACCTGGATAGAGCCGTACAGGGAGCGCCCAGCGTGAAGATCCCGCCGCATCGCCGGGCGCCGGGTAAGTTCAAACACTGCTAGTGGGGGGCTTACTGAACAGAGAGAGGAAGTCACCCACGGGTTGCTGACCAGGGACCAGGCTTGAGCCGGACAGGAAAGCTCGTACCCGCGTTTGGGACTTTGTCACTTAACCGGCAGTGCGCACACGCCAGCATCCTAAGGAGCCCGTGCACCCCGAGAGCTGCAGCCGCAGCGGGGGAAGCCGGGAGAAAACCAGCAATTGGAGGCTACTGGCGGGTGCGCAGTAGAGCCCAGGCCCTCCACTCCAGCACCGGACTGCGCGTGGACGGACTGGGATCAGCCCGCCGCCCCGGCCAGCACCGGAGCTCGCAGCAAAGCCTTTGTTTTGCTGAAAACAAAAACAGAAACCATAGCAACCGGCGCTGTAAGGGAAAGACTATGTCATCAAGACAACGCCTTCAAGAGCAGATTGGTTTCCACCAGGCAGATGAGAAGATGAAAACCAGGGACAGTATTTAGCTTTTGTTTGTTTGTTCATTTGTTGTGGACAGTTTTGTTTATACGATTGATTAGTCTGGTTTGGTTTTTTTTTTTTTTTTTTTTTTAGTCTCTTGTTAATTTTTTTCTCCGTTTTTAATTTATAATTTATTTTTAGTTTTATTTTTAATTTTGAACTTTAATTTTAATTTTTAGAAACTTTTAATTTTCTTTCCTCTTTGCCACTGCTTATTCCCTGTTCTAAATGTAAAGTCTTTTCCTATCTAATTTATAATTTTTTTTATTTAAACTCCTTAGTTCTGCGAGGGTTGAAGAGTGAACAGCCAGAACTTTCCCGGAGCTCCTGTTCTGAGAAACCTCTATCCCAACCCCCACGCCAGACCTGCAGAGAGCGCTCTAGGAGGTGCCCTAGAAGAGAGTCTGAGAAAAGCATCATGGGGAGAGAAGGCAGCTCAGAGCGAAAATTCTGAAAAGCCGCAGGATCGCCGACAGAATTAAGAGACCGTGAAGATAAGATACTGCAAGTGGGGTGTACGGTACGCAGCTGGGAAGTCCCCCGCGGAGTGCTACCTAGAGACCTGGATAGAGCCGTACAGGGAGCGCCCAGCGTGAAGATCCCGCCGCACGCCGGGCGCCGGTAAGTTCAAACACTGCTAGTGGGGGCTTACTGAACAGAGAGAGGAAGTCACCCACGGGTTGCTGACCAGGGACCAGGCTTGAGCCGGACAGGAAAGCTCGTACCGCGTTTGGGACTTTGTCACTTAACCGGCAGTGCGCACCGCCAGCATCCTAAGGAGCCCGTGCACCCCGAGAGCTGCAGCCGCAGCGGGGGAAGCCGGGAGAAAACCAGCAATTGGAGGCTACTGGCGGGTGCGCAGTAGAGCCCAGGCCCTCCACTCCAGCACCGGACTGCGCGTGGACGGACTGGGATCAGCCCGCCGCCCCGGCCAGCACCGGAGCTCGCAGCAAAGCCTTTGTTTTGCTGAAAACAAAAACAGAAACCATAGCAACCGGCGCTGTAAGGGAAAGACTATGTCATCAAGACAACGCCTTCAAGAGCAGATTGGTTTCCACCAGGCAGATGAGAAGATGAAAACCAGGGACAGTATTTAGCTTTTGTTTGTTTGTTCATTTGTTGTGGACAGTTTTGTTTATACGATTGATTAGTCTGGTTTGGTTTTTTTTTTTTTTTTTTTTTTAGTCTCTTGTTAATTTTTTTCTCCGTTTTTAATTTATAATTTATTTTTAGTTTTATTTTTAATTTTGAACTTTAATTTTAATTTTTAGAAACTTTTAATTTTCTTTCCTCTTTGCCACTGCTTATTCCCTGTTCTAAATGTAAAGTCTTTTCCTATCTACTATATCCTCTAGATAAATGTTTCCTATCTTCCTGTCTCCACTATTCTCTTCCAGCTGCACTAAACAATATAACACACTAATCTTTGCTACCTAACCCTATAAAATCCTTCCAAGATGAATATAGTCCTTCTCATTACCCATGCACTCTCCTCCTCCTCATCCCCAACACATGTCTCAGTTAAAAATTGCTTTCAATGAAATACTCCAAGCCAGGATCTTGCCATAGATCTGTTTTTCCAGGTGCTATTTTAATTAATTCAGAGCTTAACGGGCAGATATCATCTTTGATTGCGTCATTTGCCAGAAAAATTTCCTATGCTTTATCTCTGTAAGACTGGTCAGTTGTGGCTATTGCTATGTATGTATGTATATCTTATGACTATGTTAGAAAACATCTGCATGCTTTTATGACAGTCACCCATCAGGGATGCACCTCTTGTTCCTCAGATGCTAGTATTTGAACTAAAAGCACGGAACACCATAGCACACCAGACATAGAGCCTACACCCCCTGACCAGACATCAAACCAAGGATCCTCAGAGTGGAAGCCCTGAATCCAAGACCCCACACTATCAAAGAGCATACAACACTAGAGATTATTCACCTGTAAACAAGACCTAACACCACCCAAGACACAAACCACTGAAACCTTCTACAAGGACAGAAACCCAAAGGAAGGGAGAATTCAACCAAGAAGCCTGGTGGGAAAAAGAACTCCACACACACAGACACACACAAAAAAACAAAAATTGGCCTAATAATGAAATGACAGAGAAACACGGCACAGTTGAAGGACCAAGCTAGAGAAACACAGCTTCAAATGACAGAGGAGGAGACAGACAAATTATCTGAAAGAGAATTTAGAAAAGCTATACTAATGAGAATTCAAAACAATGAAAACAGAATATTAGAGGAAATTAGTGCACTGAGAAGACACATCCAAGAAAAGAAAAAAAAGGCAAATAGAGACCACCAACTCAATTGCTGAACTCAAAAATACTATAGAAGGTCTCAACAGTAGAGTATCAGAGAAGAACGGATAAGTGAGCTGGAAGATAGAATGGTGGAAATAAGTGCTGAAGAACAGAATGAAGCACAAAGAATTAAAAGAACTGAGGATAGCCTCAGAGACCTATGGGACAATCTCAAACATACCAATATTAGAATTATAGGAGTTCCAGAAGAAGAAGAGGGGAAGAAAGGCTATGAAAAAATTCTTGAAGAGGTTATAGTTGAAAACTTCCCCAGCATGGGAAAGGAAATAGTCAACCAAGTCCAAGAAGCACAGAGAGTTCCACACAGGATAAATTCCAGAAGAAACACACCAAGGCACATTCTAATCAAACTAACGCAGACTAAATATAAAGACAGATTACTAAAAGCAGCTAGGAGCAAACAACAAATAACATATAAAGGAAACCCCATACATCTAACTGCGGATCTTTCAACAGAAATCCTGCAGGCCAGAAGAGAATGGCAAGACACATTTAAACGAATAAAAGAGAATAACCTCCAACCAAGAATTCTCTACCCAGCAAGAATTTCATTCAGAATTGATGGCGAAGTCAAAAGCTTCACAGACAAGCAAAAACTAAAAGAATTCTGTACCACAAAACCAGCCCTACAACAAGTGTTAAAGGGCCTGATATAGCCAATAAATACAAGAGTAGGAGAAGTCCTACAAATCAAATCCCAAATTTCTAAGACAATGACAATAGGAACATTCATATCAATAATTACTTTGAATATAAATGGATTAAATGCTCCAACCAAACGACACAGGCTGGCTGAATGGATCCAGAAGCAAGACCCATATATATGCTGCTTACAAGAGACCCACTTCAGACCTAGAGACACTCATAGACTGAAAGTGATAAGGCTGGAAAAAGATATTCCATACAAATGTAAATCAAAAGAAAGCTGGAGTAGCAATCCTCATATCAGACAAAATAGATTTTAAAGTAAAGAAGATTCTAAGAGACAAGGCAGGTCACTACATCATGATTAAGGGATCTATCCAAGAGGAAGACAAAACAGTCATGAATATCTATGTACCCAACACAGGGGCACCTTAATACATAAGACAGGTACTTTCAGACATAAAAGATGAAGCACAAAGAATTAAAAGAACTGAGTGGAAATAGTTGCTGAAGAACAGAATGAAGCACAAAGAATTAAAAGAACTGAGGATAGCCTCAGAGACCTATGGGACAATCTCAAACATACCAATATTAGAATTATAGGAGTTCCAGAAGAAGAAGAGGGGAAGAAAGGCTATGAAAAAATTCTTGAAGAGGTTATAGTTGAAAACTTCCCCAGCATGGGAAAGGAAATAGTCAACCAAGTCCAAGAAGCACAGAGAGTTCCACACAGGATAAATTCCAGAAGAAACACACCAAGGCACATTCTAATCAAACTAACGCAGACTAAATATAAAGACAGATTACTAAAAGCAGCTAGGAGCAAACAACAAATAACATATAAAGGAAACCCCATACATCTAACTGCGGATCTTTCAACAGAAATCCTGCAGGCCAGAAGAGAATGGCAAGACACATTTAAACGAATAAAAGAGAATAACCTCCAACCAAGAATTCTCTACCCAGCAAGAATTTCATTCAGAATTGATGGCGAAGTCAAAAGCTTCACAGACAAGCAAAAACTAAAAGAATTCTGTACCACAAAACCAGCCCTACAACAAGTGTTAAAGGGCCTGATATAGCCAATAAATACAAGAGTAGGAGAAGTCCTACAAATCAAATCCCAAATTTCTAAGACAATGACAATAGGAACATTCATATCAATAATTACTTTGAATATAAATGGATTAAATGCTCCAACCAAACGACACAGGCTGGCTGAATGGATCCAGAAGCAAGACCCATATATATGCTGCTTACAAGAGACCCACTTCAGACCTAGAGACACTCATAGACTGAAAGTGATAAGGCTGGAAAAAGATATTCCATACAAATGTAAATCAAAAGAAAGCTGGAGTAGCAATCCTCATATCAGACAAAATAGATTTTAAAGTAAAGAAGATTCTAAGAGACAAGGCAGGTCACTACATCATGATTAAGGGATCTATCCAAGAGGAAGACAAAACAGTCATGAATATCTATGTACCCAACACAGGGGCACCTTAATACATAAGACAGGTACTTTCAGACATAAAAGAAGAAATCAACAATAGCACAGTAATAGTAGGAGACTTTAACACTCCTCTCACACCAATGGACAGATCATCAAAACAGAAGATTAATAAAGAAACACAAGCCTTAAATGCGACACTAGAAAAAATGGACCTCATCGATATCTTTAGGACGTTCCATCCAAAAGCAGAAGAATATACTTTCTTCTCAAGTGTTCATGCGACATTCTCCAGGATAGACCACATCTTGGGCCACAAATCAAACCTCAGTCAATTCAAGAAAACTGAAATTCTATCAACCATCTTCTCAGACCACAGTGCAATGAGACTAGAGATCAACTACAGGAAAAAAAAAAAACCCTAAAAACACAAGTACATGGAGATTAAACAACACATACCTAAAAAACCAACTGATTACCAAGCAAATCAAAGGAGAAATTTTAAAATTCCTAGAAGAAAGTGACAATGAACACACGACAGTGCAAAACCTATGGGATACCGCAAAAGCAGTTCTAAGAGGGAAATTTATAGCAATACAATCCTATCACAAGAAACTAGGAAAATATGAAGCAGATGACCTAACCCTCCACTTAAAACAATAGGAGAAAGAAGAACAAAAACACCCCAAAGCCAGCAGAAGAAGAGAAATCATAAAGATCAGAGCAGAAATAAATGAGAAAGAAACAAAAGAAACAATAGTAAAGATAAATAAAACAAAAAGCTGGTTCTTTGAAAAGGTAAACAAAATTGACAAGCCACTGGCCAGACTCATTAAGAAAACGAGAGAGAAGAAAAACCCAGATATGCTCCAACCAAACGACACAGGCTGTAAATCAAAAGAAGCTGCTTACAAGAGTAGCAACTCATAGACTGAAAGTGATAAGGCTGGAAAAAGATATTCCATACAAATGTAAATCAAAAGAAAGCTGGAGTAGCAATCCTCATATCAGACAAAATAGATTTTAAAGTAAAGAAGATTCTAAGAGACAAGGCAGGTCACTACATCATGATTAAGGGATCTATCCAAGAGGAAGACAAAACAGTCATGAATATCTATGTACCCAACACAGGGGCACCTTAATACATAAGACAGGTACTTTCAGACATAAAAGAAGAAATCAACAATAGCACAGTAATAGTAGGAGACTTTAACACTCCTCTCACACCAATGGACAGATCATCAAAACAGAAGATTAATAAAGAAACACAAGCCTTAAATGCGACACTAGAAAAAATGGACCTCATCGATATCTTTAGGACGTTCCATCCAAAAGCAGAAGAATATACTTTCTTCTCAAGTGTTCATGCGACATTCTCCAGGATAGACCACATCTTGGGCCACAAATCAAACCTCAGTCAATTCAAGAAAACTGAAATTCTATCAACCATCTTCTCAGACCACAGTGCAATGAGACTAGAGATCAACTACAGGAAAAAAAAAAAACCCTAAAAACACAAGTACATGGAGATTAAACAACACATACCTAAAAAACCAACTGATTACCAAGCAAATCAAAGGAGAAATTTTAAAATTCCTAGAAGAAAGTGACAATGAACACACGACAGTGCAAAACCTATGGGATACCGCAAAAGCAGTTCTAAGAGGGAAATTTATAGCAATACAATCCTATCACAAGAAACTAGGAAAATATGAAGCAGATGACCTAACCCTCCACTTAAAACAATAGGAGAAAGAAGAACAAAAACACCCCAAAGCCAGCAGAAGAAGAGAAATCATAAAGATCAGAGCAGAAATAAATGAGAAAGAAACAAAAGAAACAATAGTAAAGATAAATAAAACAAAAAGCTGGTTCTTTGAAAAGGTAAACAAAATTGACAAGCCACTGGCCAGACTCATTAAGAAAACGAGAGAGAAGAACCAGATCACCAAAATCAAAAACGAAAAAGGAGAGATTACAACAGATCATGCAGAAATCCAAAGGATTCTAAGAGACTATTATGAACAACTATATGGCATCAAACTGGACAACCTGGAAGAAATGGACAGTTTCTTGGGAATGATTAATCTCCCAAGACTGAGCCAGGAAGAAACAGAAACTTTGAACAACCCAATCACAAGCTCAGAAATCGAATTTGTGATTAAAAATCTACCCTCAAATAAAAGCCCAGGGCCAGATGGCTTCACAGGTGAATTCTACCAAACATTTAAACAAGAGCTAATGCCTGTCCTTCTAAAACTCTTTCAAAAAATTGCAGAAAAAGGAACACTTCCAAACACATTCTACAAAGCCACCATCACCCTGATACCCAAACCAGGCAAAGACAACACAAAAAAAGAAAATTATAGGCCAATTTCACTGATGAACTTAGATGTCAAGATCCTCAACAAATCCTAGCAAACAGAATTCAACAACACATCAAAAAACTCATACATCATGATCAAGTCGGGTTCATCCCCGGCATGCATGGATTCTTCAATATCCACAAATCAATCAATGTGATACACCATATCAACAAATTGAGAGACAAAAATCACATGATCATCTCAGTAGATGCAGAAAAAGCCTTCGACAAAGTACAACATCCATTTATGATAAAAACTCTTCAGAAAATGGGCATAGAAGGAACCTATCTCAACATAAGAAAAGCCATATATGAGAAGCCCACAGCAAACATTATCCTCAATGGTGAAAAACTGAAAGCATTCCCTCTAAGATCAGGAACAAGACAGGGCTGTCCACTTTCACCACTATTATTCAACATAGTCCTGGAAGATCTACCTACAGCAATAAGAGAAGAGAAAGAAATCAAAGGAATCCAGATTGGAAAGGAAGAAGTCAAGCTCTCTCTTTTTGCAGATAACATGATATTATACATAGAAAATCCCAAAGACACAGTTACAAAGCTACTAGAGCTAATCAATGAATTCAGCAAAGTCGCGGGATACAAAGTCAATACACAGAAATCACTGGCATTCCTATACACAAACAATGAAAAATCAGAAAACAAAATCAAAGAGGTAATCCCTTTCACCATTGCAACCAAAAGAATCAAATACCTAGGAATAAACCTACCCAAAGAAACAAAAGAACTTTACACAGACAATTACAAGACACTCATGAAAGAAATTAAAGAAGACTTAAACAGATGGAGAGATATTCCATGTTTCTGGATTGGAAGAATCAATATTGTGAAAATGACCATACTACCAAATATCAGCTACAGATTCAATGCAATACCTATTCAACTACTACTGACATTTTTCACAGAACTAGGCCAAAGAATAACACAGTTCATATGGGAACACAAAAGATCTCGAATAGCCAAAGCAATCCTGAGAAAGAAAAACGGAGCTGGAGGAATCAGCCTTCCTAACTTCAGACTCTACTACAAAGCAACAGTCCTCAAGACAGTATGGTACTGGTACAAAAACAGGACTATAGACCAATGGAACAAGATTGAGAACCCAGAGATAAACCCACGCACCTATGGGTACCTTATTTTTGACAAAGGAGGCGAAACTATAAGATGGGACAAAGACAGCCTCTTCAATAAGCGGTGCTGGGAAAATTGGACAGCTACATGCAAAAAAATGAAGTTGGAACATTCCCTGACACCATACACTAAGATCAACTCAAAATGGATTAAAGACCTAAATTAAGACCAGAAACCATCAAACTCTTAGAGGAGACTATAGGCAAAACCCTCAAGGACGTAAATCAAAGCAAGATCTTCTCTGACCCACCTACTAGAATAGCGAAACTGAAAAGAAAAATGAACATGTGGGACCTCATGAAACTTAAAAGATTTTGTACAGCAAAAGAAATGACAAAAAAGCTGAACAGACACCCCACAGAGTGGGAGAAAATCATAGCAAATGAAACAACAGACAAAGAATTAATCTCCAAAATCTACAAGCAACTCAGACAACTCAGCACAGGAAAAACGAACAACCCAATCAAAAAATGGGAAAAAGATCTAAAGAGACGCCTCTCCAAAGAGGACATACAGATGGCCCCAAAGCACATGAAACGATGCTCAACCTCGCTTATTATTAGAGAAATACAAATTAAAACTACAATGAGATATCACCTCACACCCGTCAGAATGGCCGTCTTCAAAAAATCTGCAGACAATAAATGCTGGAGAGGGTGCAGAGAAAAGGGAACCCTCTTGCATTGCTGGTGGGAATGTAGATTGATACAGCCTCTATGGAAGACAGTATGGAGATTCCTTAAAAGACTAAAAATAGAAGCACCCTATGACCCAGCAATCCCACTCTTAGGCTTATATCCTGATGAAATCAAAACGGAAAGAAGCACCTGTACCCCAATGTTCATTGCAGCTCTCTATACAATAGCTAGAACATGGAAGCAACCTAGATGTCCATCGAGGAATGAATGGATACAGAAGCTCTGGTACATATATACAATGGAATACTACTCCGCTGTTAAAAGAAATGCAGAAGACTCAGTCCTAATGAAGTGGCTGGCTCTAGAACCTATCATAAAAAAGTGAAGTAAGTCAAAAAGAGAAAGACAAGTACAGTATACTAACACATATATATGGAATCTAGTAGGTTGGCCATGATAACACAAGCAGTAAACTCATGGAAAAACAGGCAGAGCATAGACATATGGACATTGTGGGGAAGAAACAGTGGGTGGGAGGCATGGAGGGAGTAACATGGAAACCTATAGTGTCATGTGTGGAAAAGATAGCTATTGTCATTGTGCTAAGGGAATAGGAGTGCTTACAATGGCTTGGTGTGATGATCTGGAGGGGTGGGATTGGGGGGACCTGGGTTGGGCGGGGGGGACCAGGGATATGCATATGACTGATCTGGGAACATACATGTCAGTGAACAACAAAACTCTGTAAAACCTTTTAAAATAAAGAATAATAATAATAATAATAATAATAACATTATCAGGTGCTTCCCTGGTGGTCCAGTGGGTAAGGACACTGCCTTGCAGTGCAAGGGGCGCCAGTTCGATCCCTGGCCTGGGAAGATCCCACTTACTGCGAAGCAGCTGGAACAATGTGTCCAACTACCGAGCCAGAGATCTAGAGTGCACACACCCAGAGCCAGTGCTCTGTGACAACAGAGGCCACTGCGATGGGAGGCCCACACAGGCCAAAGAACAAAAATGCATGAAAATAAATAAATGAGAGACTAATAGAAATGGCCCCAAAAAAGGCATTATCAAAAAAAAAAAAAAAAAAAAAGACAGTATCAACAGAGTTAAAAGAAAAACAAAGAATAGAAGAAAACATATGCATGTCACATATGTGATGAGAGTCTGAATATAAGTGAATTCTGAATTCTGATAAGGGTCTGAATTCTGAGTATTCAGAATATAAAAAGAAATCCTACAACTCAACCAGAAAAAAATCTCTAATAATCCAATTAAAAATAGGCAAAGAATTTGTTTTTCCAAAGATGGCATACAATGGCCAACAAACATGAAAAAATGCTCAATATCATTAGCCATTATAGACGTGCATAACAAAACCACGGTGAAATATCACATCAGAGCCATTTGGATGACAATTACTAAAAAAGGAAAAGAAAGAAAATATGTAAGCATGTGTAGAAACTGGCACTTTGTGCACTGTTAGTGCAATTTTACAGTGGTATAACCATTGTGGAAAACAGTACAGAGGTTCCTCAAAAAAGTTCTGAAAATAGGACTGATGTGCAAGCTAGCAGTCCAACTTCTAGTTAGATATTCAAAATAATTGAAACCAGGGTGTTGAAGAGACTATTTTCCACACCCATGTTTATAGAAACACTATTCACGTTAGTCAAGAGGTGAAAGCAATTCACATGTCCATTAATGGATGAATTGGTTCTATAAGCATATTTGTGAAACAAAATACCACTCTTAAAGAAGAAAGAGGTTAAGATGAATGAAGATTTTATTCTTAGATTAGAAGATTAGCCTAACTGCTCATTAGCTACAGAATGGGGAATATCCACTGAATTGTGTGGGAATTGGGACCCAAAATTAAAGCAGGCCAAACCCTTAGAAGTAATTTAATGTTTATGGCTCATACCAATTGAGAAAGTAGAAGAATGCATCACGCAGGGTTAGAGAGGCTGAATCCTCCTCTCTGCCTACTTGTAAGGTGTGTATGTGGGTGTTAAATCACTTCAGTGAAGTCCAGCTCCTTGCCACCCTATGAACGGTAGTCTGCCAGGCTCCTCTGTCCATGGGTTCACCAGGCAAGAATACTGGAGTGGATTTCCTTGCCCTCCTCCAGGGAATCTTTATGACCCAGGGATTGAACTCATGTCTCTTATGTCTCTTGCACTGGCAGGCAGGTTCTTCACCACTAGCATCACCTGAGAAGCCCATAGAGATTCTACCTAAGGCTAAACAAAAGACAATACAATTTTAAAGATGCTCAACAAAAAGGAGACTTAAATATATATAAGGCTATTTGGTTTCTGGCAACAACATATTCCACATTTGGAGCACATATTGAGTCCATTTTACAAACTAACTTGATGTGAAGAAACATTCAAGGAAAGAAAATGTAAATGAGATAAGAGCTTTTAGATAAATACTGTTAAGAAAAATTATGCTTGATGAATGTCTACCTAAAATAGTTTCTCCATATTTTGGTAATTTGAATTTCTCAGTTCAATTCAGTTGCTCAGTTATGTCCAACTTTTTGCGACCCCATGGACTGCAGTTCACCAGGCTTTCCTCTCCTTCACCAGAGCTTGCTCAAACTCATGTGAGTTGACTCAAAGATGCCATCCAACTATCTCATCCTCTGTTATTCCCTTTTCTTCTTGCCTTCAATCTTTCCCAGCATCAGGATCTTTTCCAATGTGTCAGCTCTTTGCATCAGGTGGCCAAAGCATTGGAGCTTCAGCTTTAGCATCAGTCCTTCCAAGGAATATTCAGGGCTGATTTTCTTTAGGATTGACTAGTTTGATATTGCATTCCAAGGAACTCTCAAGAGTCTTCTCCAAAACCACAGTTCAAAGGCATCAATTCTTCAGTTCACAGCCTTCCTTATGGTCCAACTCTCACATCCATACATGACTACTGGGAAAACGATAGCCTTGACTATATGGACTTTTCTTGGCAAAGTGATGTCTCTGCTTTTGAATATGCTATCTAGGTTTGTCATAGCTTCTTTTCCATTTTGAATTTCTACGGTCATGCTAAAGTAAGTAATGAAATTTTATTATGATCTTAGAACCACTGAGCAGGACTGGGGACTCTGTACACTCAGGGATCCAGAAGACAGGAACACAGACCCCACATGAGACTGAGCCAAACTCACCTCTGAGTTTTGTGAGGTCTCCAGCAGTGGTGGGGGTCGCAGTAGCTGTCAGTGGGGTCAGAGAAATTTTAGCTGGAGTGGATTTCCTTGCCCTCCTCCAGGGAATCTTTATGACCCAGGGATTGAACTCATGTCTCTTATGTCTCTTGCACTGGCAGGCAGGTTCTTCACCACTAGCATCACCTGAGAAGCCCATAGAGATTCTACCTAAGGCTAAACAAAAGACAATACAATTTTAAAGATGCTCAACAAAAAGGAGACTTAAATATATATAAGGCTATTTGGTTTCTGGCAACAACATATTCCACATTTGGAGCACATATTGAGTCCATTTTACAAACTAACTTGATGTGAAGAAACATTCAAGGAAAGAAAATGTAAATGAGATAAGAGCTTTTAGATAAATACTGTTAAGAAAAATTATGCTTGATGAATGTCTACCTAAAATAGTTTCTCCATATTTTGGTAATTTGAATTTCTCAGTTCAATTCAGTTGCTCAGTTATGTCCAACTTTTTGCGACCCCATGGACTGCAGTTCACCAGGCTTTCCTCTCCTTCACCAGAGCTTGCTCAAACTCATGTGAGTTGACTCAAAGATGCCATCCAACTATCTCATCCTCTGTTATTCCCTTTTCTTCTTGCCTTCAATCTTTCCCAGCATCAGGATCTTTTCCAATGTGTCAGCTCTTTGCATCAGGTGGCCAAAGCATTGGAGCTTCAGCTTTAGCATCAGTCCTTCCAAGGAATATTCAGGGCTGATTTTCTTTAGGATTGACTAGTTTGATATTGCATTCCAAGGAACTCTCAAGAGTCTTCTCCAAAACCACAGTTCAAAGGCATCAATTCTTCAGTTCACAGCCTTCCTTATGGTCCAACTCTCACATCCATACATGACTACTGGGAAAACGATAGCCTTGACTATATGGACTTTTCTTGGCAAAGTGATGTCTCTGCTTTTGAATATGCTATCTAGGTTTGTCATAGCTTCTTTTCCATTTTGAATTTCTACGGTCATGCTAAAGTAAGTAATGAAATTTTATTATGATCTTAGAACCACTGAGCAGGACTGGGGACTCTGTACACTCAGGGATCCAGAAGACAGGAACACAGACCCCACATGAGACTGAGCCAAACTCACCTCTGAGTTTTGTGAGGTCTCCAGCAGTGGTGGGGGTCGCAGTAGCTGTCAGTGGGGTCAGAGAAACTGTGGCAGTGCTTCTGATAGAGCATGCAGGAATAGATCCTTTTCAAGAGAGATGCCATTACCCCTCCCATAGGCCAAACTACAGGGAGGGAACTTAGCTCCATTCAGCAACAAAGGTAACTGGATTAATGCTTAAAAGCATGACACACCCCCAGCCTGGGTGGGCCTTTTAGCACTGGAACAGTTAAGAGAGGACTTCAGAAGAATGATAGTAACGATGATCCAAAATGTCAAAAATAGAATATTAGAGAAAATGCAAGAATCAGCTAACACAATGAACAAAGAAATATAAGAACTTAAAAAAACATCAAGCAGAGACAAACAACTCAGTTGCTATAGTAAAAAATACTCTAGAAGGCAGAAGAACAAATAAGTGAGCTGGAGATAGAACAGTGGAAGTAACTACTGAAGAACAGAATCAAACTCAAAGGATGAAAAGAGCTGAGGATAGTCTCAGAGAATCCTGGGATAATATCAAATGCACCAACATTTAAATTATAGGGGTTCCAGAAGAAGTAGAAGGAAAGAAAGGGTAGGAGAAAATTTTTGAAGAGATTATAGTTGAAAACTTCTGCAACATAGGAAAAGAGATAGTCAAGCAAGTCCAAGAAGCACAGAGTCCCATACAGGATTAACCCTATAAGAAACATCCAAAGACACATATTAATTAAGCTAACACAAATTAAACACAAAGACAGAATTCTAAAAACAGCAAAGGAAAAGCAACAAGTGACATACAAGGGAAATCCCATACAATTAACAGCTGATCTTTCAACAGAGACTCTGCAGGCCTGAAGAGAATGGCAAAATACATTTAAAGCACTGAAAGAAAATAAACTGCAACGAAGAATATGCTACCCTTCAAGGATCTCATTCAAAACTGGTGGGAGAGGGCTTCCCCTGGTGGTCCAGTGGGTAAGGACACCGCCTTGCAGTGCAAGGGGCGCCGGTTCGAGCCCTGGCCTGGGAAGATCCCACATGCCACAGAGCAGCTGGACTGATGTGTCCAATTACTGAGCCGGAGCTCTGGAGCGCATACGCCCAGAGCCGGTGCTCTGCAACAACAGACGCCACCGCGATGGGAGGCCCACAGGAGCCAAAGAACGAAGACGAATGAAAATAGAGAAATTAAAAAAAAAAGACCAATAGAAGTGGCCCACCCACTCCCCTCCCTCCCCAACTCGACCCCTGCCCAAAGTAAATAAATAAATAAATCTTTAAAAAAAATTTAAAAAAAACTGGTGGGAGAAATCGAAAGCTTTATAGAAAGGCAAAAATTAAGAGAACTTAGTACCACAAAACCAGCCTTACAGCAAGTATTAAAGGGACTTATAGAGGCAAAAGCTACAAGAGAAGAAAAAGATCTACAAAACAAACCCATCATAACATCTAAGAAGATGACAATAGGATCATTTGTATCAATAATTACATTAAATGTAAATGGACTAAGTGTCCCAACCAAAAGACATAGACTGGCCGAATGAATACAAAAACAAGACCCATATATATGCCTACAAGACACCTACTTCAGTCCTAAAAAAGACAGATGAACTGAAAGTGAGACGATGGAAAAATATATTCTATGAAAATAGAAATTGAAAGAAAGTTGGATTAGCAATCCTCTATTAGACAAAATAGACAGTGAAATAAAGACAATTACAAGAGACAAGGCAGAATACTATATAATCATCAAAGGATCAATCCAAGAGGAAGACATAACAATCATAAATATCTACATACCCAACACAGGACTACCCCAATACATAAGACAAACACTTTCAAACACAAAGACAGAATTCTAAACAGCAAGGAAGCAACAAGTGACATACAAGGGAAATCCCATACAATTAACAGCTGATCTTTCAACAGAGACTCTGCAGGCCTGAAGAGAATGGCAAAATACATTTAAAGCACTGAAAGAAAATAAACTGCAACGAAGAATATGCTACCCTTCAAGGATCTCATTCAAAACTGGTGGGAGAGGGCTTCCCCTGGTGGTCCAGTGGGTAAGGACACCGCCTTGCAGTGCAAGGGGCGCCGGTTCGAGCCCTGGCCTGGGAAGATCCCACATGCCACAGAGCAGCTGGACTGATGTGTCCAATTACTGAGCCGGAGCTCTGGAGCGCATACGCCCAGAGCCGGTGCTCTGCAACAACAGACGCCACCGCGATGGGAGGCCCACAGGAGCCAAAGAACGAAGACGAATGAAAATAGAGAAATTAAAAAAAAAAGACCAATAGAAGTGGCCCACCCACTCCCCTCCCTCCCCAACTCGACCCCTGCCCAAAGTAAATAAATAAATAAATCTTTAAAAAAAATTTAAAAAAAACTGGTGGGAGAAATCGAAAGCTTTATAGAAAGGCAAAAATTAAGAGAACTTAGTACCACAAAACCAGCCTTACAGCAAGTATTAAAGGGACTTATAGAGGCAAAAGCTACAAGAGAAGAAAAAGATCTACAAAACAAACCCATCATAACATCTAAGAAGATGACAATAGGATCATTTGTATCAATAATTACATTAAATGTAAATGGACTAAGTGTCCCAACCAAAAGACATAGACTGGCCGAATGAATACAAAAACAAGACCCATATATATGCTGCCTACAAGACACCTACTTCAGTCCTAAAAAAGACAGATGAACTGAAAGTGAGACGATGGAAAAATATATTCTATGAAAATAGAAATTGAAAGAAAGTTGGATTAGCAATCCTCTATTAGACAAAATAGACAGTGAAATAAAGACAATTACAAGAGACAAGGCAGAATACTATATAATCATCAAAGGATCAATCCAAGAGGAAGACATAACAATCATAAATATCTACATACCCAACACAGGACTACCCCAATACATAAGACAAACACTTTCAGACATTAAAGAAGAAATGGACAGCAACACAATAATAGTAGGAGACTTTTACATTCCTCTTACACCAATGCACAGATCATCAAAACAGAAAATCAATAAGGAAACACAACCCTTAAATTACACATTAGAAGAGATGGATCTCATTGATTTCTTTAGGGCCTTCCACACAAAAGCAGAATACACTTTCTTCTCAAGTGTACATGGAGGATTCTCCAGGATATATCACATCTTGGGCCACAAATTAAACCTCAGTAAATTCAAAAAAATTGAAATTAATCAGCCATCTTTTCTGACCACAATGCTATGAGATTAGATATCTATTACAAGAAAAAAAAATTGTCTAAAAACACAAACAGATGGAGATTAAACAACATATAACTAAAAAACAAAGAGATCACCGAAAAAATCAAAAGAGAAATAAAAAAAGTTCCTAGAAGAAAATGACAACAAAAACATGACAGCAAAACACCTATGGGATACCACCAAAGCTGTTCTAAGAAGGAAGTTTATAGTATTATAATCCTACCTCAAGAAACAAGAAAACATCAAAAGACAATCAAACTCTACACTTAAAACAACTGGAAAAGAAGAACAAAGATCCCTAAAATTAGCAGAAGAGAAATCATAAAGATCAGAGCAGAACTAAATGAAAAAGAATTGAAAGAAACAATAGTAAAGATAAATAAAATGAAAAGCTGGTTCTTCAAAATGATAAATGAAATTGACAAATTGCTAGCCAGACTCATCCAAAAAAAGAGAGAGAAGCAGATCAACAAAATCAGAAATGAAAAAGGAGAGGTTACAACAGACAATACGGAAATACAAAGGATTATAAGAGACGATTATGAGCAACTACATGGCAACAAACTGGACAACCTGGAAGAAATGGACAGATTATCCAAATGGACAGAAGTCCAGTCTTCCAAGACTGAATCAGGAAGAAATAGAAATCATGAACAACCCAATCACAAGCTCAGAAATGGAATCTGTACTCAAAAACCTACCCAAAAATAAAAGCCCAGGGCCAGATGGCTTCACAGGTGAATTCTACCAGACATTTAAAGAAGAGCTAATGCCTATCCTTCTGAAACTCTTTCAAAAAATTGCAGAAAAAGGAACACTTCCAAACACACTCTACAAAGCCACCGTCACCCTGATACCAAAACTAGGCAAAGACAACACAAAACAATAAAATTATAGGCCAATATCAATGAAGACTTTTACATTCCTCTTACACCAATGCACAGATCATCAAAACAGAAAATCAATAAGGAAACACAACCCTTAAATTACACATTAGAAGAGATGGATCTCATTGATTTCTTTAGGGCCTTCCACACAAAAGCAGAATACACTTTCTTCTCAAGTGTACATGGAGGATTCTCCAGGATATATCACATCTTGGGCCACAAATTAAACCTCAGTAAATTCAAAAAAATTGAAATTAATCAGCCATCTTTTCTGACCACAATGCTATGAGATTAGATATCTATTACAAGAAAAAAAAATTGTCTAAAAACACAAACAGATGGAGATTAAACAACATATAACTAAAAAACAAAGAGATCACCGAAAAAATCAAAAGAGAAATAAAAAAAGTTCCTAGAAGAAAATGACAACAAAAACATGACAGCAAAACACCTATGGGATACCACCAAAGCTGTTCTAAGAAGGAAGTTTATAGTATTATAATCCTACCTCAAGAAACAAGAAAACATCAAAAGACAATCAAACTCTACACTTAAAACAACTGGAAAAGAAGAACAAAGATCCCTAAAATTAGCAGAAGAGAAATCATAAAGATCAGAGCAGAACTAAATGAAAAAGAATTGAAAGAAACAATAGTAAAGATAAATAAAATGAAAAGCTGGTTCTTCAAAATGATAAATGAAATTGACAAATTGCTAGCCAGACTCATCCAAAAAAAGAGAGAGAAGCAGATCAACAAAATCAGAAATGAAAAAGGAGAGGTTACAACAGACAATACGGAAATACAAAGGATTATAAGAGACGATTATGAGCAACTACATGGCAACAAACTGGACAACCTGGAAGAAATGGACAGATTATCCAAATGGACAGAAGTCCAGTCTTCCAAGACTGAATCAGGAAGAAATAGAAATCATGAACAACCCAATCACAAGCTCAGAAATGGAATCTGTACTCAAAAACCTACCCAAAAATAAAAGCCCAGGGCCAGATGGCTTCACAGGTGAATTCTACCAGACATTTAAAGAAGAGCTAATGCCTATCCTTCTGAAACTCTTTCAAAAAATTGCAGAAAAAGGAACACTTCCAAACACACTCTACAAAGCCACCGTCACCCTGATACCAAAACTAGGCAAAGACAACACAAAACAATAAAATTATAGGCCAATATCAATGAAGAATTTAGATGCAAAGATCCTCAGCAAAATTCTAGCAAACAGAATTCAGCAGGACATCAAAAAATTCATACATCATGATTAAGTTGAGTTTCTCTCAGGCATGTAAGGATTCTTCAATATTTACAAATCAATCAATGTGATACACTGTATCAACAAATTGAAAGACAAAGAACACACGATAATCTCAATAGATGCAGAAAAAGCCTTTGACAAAATCCAGCACCTATCTATGATAAAAACTCTTCAAAAAATGGGCACAGAAGGAACCTACCTCAACATAGTGAGAGCCATACATGAGAAGCCCATGGTGAACATTATTGTCAATGGTGAAAAGCTGAAAGCATTTCCTCTAAGATCAGGAGCAAGACAGGGCTGTCCACTTTCACCACTATTATTCAACATAGTCCTGGAAGTTCTACCTACAGCAATAAGAGAAGAAAAAGAAATAAAAGGAATCCAGATGGGAAAGGAAGAAGTCAAACTCTCTCTATTTGCAGATGACATGATATTATACATAGAAAACCCCAAAGGCACTATTACAAAACTACTAGAGCTAATCAAAAAATTCAGCAGAGCCACAGGATACAAAATCAATACACAGAAATCACTCACATTCCTATTACAAATAATGAAAAATCAGAAAGAGATATCAAGGAAGAAATCCCATTCACCACTGCAACCAAAGGAATAAAATATCTACCAATAAGCCTGCCTAAAGAGACAAAAAACTGTACACAGAAAATTACAAGACACTCATGAGAGAAATCCAAAGGACGAGACAACTACATGGCAACAACTGGACAACCTGGAAGAAATGGACAGTTTAAGAGAAGTCCATCTTCCAAGACTAACAGGAAGAAATAGAAATCATGAACAACCCAATCACAAGCTCAGAAATGGAATCTGTACTCAAAAACCTACCCAAAAATAAAAGCCCAGGGCCAGATGGCTTCACAGGTGAATTCTACCAGACATTTAAAGAAGAGCTAATGCCTATCCTTCTGAAACTCTTTCAAAAAATTGCAGAAAAAGGAACACTTCCAAACACACTCTACAAAGCCACCGTCACCCTGATACCAAAACTAGGCAAAGACAACACAAAACAATAAAATTATAGGCCAATATCAATGAAGAATTTAGATGCAAAGATCCTCAGCAAAATTCTAGCAAACAGAATTCAGCAGGACATCAAAAAATTCATACATCATGATTAAGTTGAGTTTCTCTCAGGCATGTAAGGATTCTTCAATATTTACAAATCAATCAATGTGATACACTGTATCAACAAATTGAAAGACAAAGAACACACGATAATCTCAATAGATGCAGAAAAAGCCTTTGACAAAATCCAGCACCTATCTATGATAAAAACTCTTCAAAAAATGGGCACAGAAGGAACCTACCTCAACATAGTGAGAGCCATACATGAGAAGCCCATGGTGAACATTATTGTCAATGGTGAAAAGCTGAAAGCATTTCCTCTAAGATCAGGAGCAAGACAGGGCTGTCCACTTTCACCACTATTATTCAACATAGTCCTGGAAGTTCTACCTACAGCAATAAGAGAAGAAAAAGAAATAAAAGGAATCCAGATGGGAAAGGAAGAAGTCAAACTCTCTCTATTTGCAGATGACATGATATTATACATAGAAAACCCCAAAGGCACTATTACAAAACTACTAGAGCTAATCAAAAAATTCAGCAGAGCCACAGGATACAAAATCAATACACAGAAATCACTCACATTCCTATATACAAACAATGAAAAATCAGAAAGAGATATCAAGGATGCAATCCCATTCAGCACTGCAACCAAGAGAATAAAATATCTAGGAATAAACCTACCTAAAGAGACAAAAGAACTGTACACAGAAAATTACAAGACACTCATGAGAGAAATCAAAGATGACATAAACAGATGGAGAGATATTCCATGTTCCTGGGTCAGAAGAATCAATATTGTGAAAATGACCATACTACCAAATATCATCTACAGATTCAATGTGATCCCTATCAAATTACCAACGACATTCTTCACAGAACTGAACCAAAACAAAGCACAGTTCATGTGGAAACACAAAAGATCTTGAATAACCAAAGCCATCCTGAGAAAGAAGAGTGGAGCTGGAGAGATCAGCCTCCTTAACTTCAGACTCTACTACAAAGCAACAGTCATCAAGACAGTATGGTACTGGCACAAAAACAGAACTATCGACCAATGGATCAAGATAGAGAACCCAGAGATAAACCCACACACCTATCGGTACCTTGTTTTTGACAAAGAAGGCGAAAATCTAAAATGGGACAAAGACAGTCTCTTCAACAAATGGTGCTGAGAAAACTGGACAGCTACATGCAACCAAGTGAAGTTGGAACATTCCCTGACACCATACACAAAGATCAACTCAAAATGGATTCAAGATCTAAATGTAAGACCAGAAACCCTAAAGCTCTGTGGAGAATACAGGCAAAATATTCAAGGACATAAATCAAAGCAAGATCTTCTCTGACCCACCTACTAGAATAGCAGAACTAAAACCAAAAATTAACATGAGCAACCTAATGAAACTTAAAAGCTTTTGTACAGCAACAAAAACTACAAACAAGGTGAACAGACAGCCCATGGAATGGGAGAAAATAAAAACACATGAAATAACAGACAAAGAATTAATCTCCAAAATCTATAAGCAACTCAGAAAACTCAACATCAGAAAAGTGAACAGCCCAATCAAAAAATGGGAAAAAGACCTAAAGAGACATCTCACCAAAGAGGACATACAAATGGCCAAAAAACACATGAAATGATGCTCAGCCTCGCTTATTATTAGAGAAATGCAAATCAAAACTACAATGATATATCACCTCACACCAGTCAGAATGGCCATCATCAAAAAATCTACAGACAATAAATGCTGGAGAAAAGGGAGAGAAATGTGGAGAAAAGGGAACACTCTTGCATTGCTGGTGAGAATGTAAATTGATACAGCCGCTATGGAGGACAGTATGGAGATTTCTTTAAAAAATACAAATGGAAGCACCATATGACCCAGCAATCCCACTCTTAGGCTTAAACCCTGTCTTAAAAGAGACACCTGTGTCCCTATGTTCATTGCAGCACTCTATACAATAGCTAGAACATGGAAGCAACCTAGATGTCCATCCACAAATGAATGGAAAAAGAAACTATAGTACATATATACAATGGAATACTTCTCAGCCACAAAAAGAAATGCAGAAGAATCAGTCCTAATGAGGTGGATAAATCTAGAACCTATTATACAAAGTGAAGTAAGTCAAAAAGAGAAGAACAAGTACAGTATACTAACACATAAATATGCAGTCTAGTAAGATGGTACTGATAAATACACACACAGAACATCAATAGTAAAACAGTCATAGAAAACAGACTGATGGACATTAGGGAGTGGGAAGAGTGGGTGAGAGATATGCAAAGAGCAACACGGAACCCTATGCTATCATATGTAAAAGAGATAACTGTTGTCAATGCGCTGTGGGTCTAAGGGATCTTACATGGGGGTTATGCAATGACCTGGAGGGGTCAGATCTGGGGGAATGGGATATACATATGACTAATCTGGAATTATACATATCAGTAAACAACAAAACTCTGTAAGAGCAAAATTTAAAATAGGAAACAAAAAAAACTAAAAAAAAAAATTATATTGCAGGAAGAGAAAAAATGTAGTGTAGAAAAATAATATGTGAAGAATAAAGGTTAAAAAGTTTCTAAAATTTCAGAAAAAAAGTAAGCTTACAGGGTCAAGAAGCTAAATTAACTCCAAAGATAAGAAATTCAGAGAAGTTGATGCTAGACATTTCATAATAAAATTACTTAAAAATAAAGACAAGGGGAAGAATCTCAAAAGCTGGAAGAATAAGAAAATAATGATGCAATATTTCTTTTACAAGAACAAAATGTCAAATGATTATAGGTTTCTTATCAGAAGTCAAAGAGGTCAGAAAGGAAGTGGAACAACAGTTTAAAAGTGCTGAAGAAAAAAAAAAGAACTGTTCTGGTTATAAAAATCTGTATCAGTGTCAAAACTCATGGAGCTATACACTATACAAGTCACATGTTAAACAACAAAAACAAGTTTCAAAAAAAATAGTTTGGGAGTAGACTTCATTAATTAAAGCTTATTTCTACACAGAAGACAGTTTTTTGCAGCTTGTTTTGCACTCTTAGTTACCCAGATGGCTAAAGTTACCAAGTGTGTTAGAAGTTTTTGTTATTTTCTTGGTTGTGCTGAGTTTTTTTTTTGCTGCACAGGCTGTCTCTAGCTGCAGAGAGCAGGGACTACTCTCTAGTTGCTTGGATTTCTCTTGTTGTGAAACACAGGCTTCACATGGGCTTCAGCAGTTGTGGTATGTGGTTCAACAGTTACGGCTCCTGAGCTCTGGAACACAGTTGTGGTGCACAGGCTAGTTGTTCCTTGGCATGTGGGATCTTCTTGGATCAGGGATTGAACCCATGTCTCCTGCATTGTCAGGCAGATTCTTTACCATTGAGCCACCAGGGAAGTCCCTAGAGGTTCTTAAAGCCAGTAAAATAGCCTCTGCTTGCACTACAGTTAGCACATCTGAAGAATTTTTAGTTTTTTTTTTTTTTTTTTAAGGTCTTTGTATCACACTAAAGCTTCGTCTTTAATTATAAGAAAGCTTGTCTCTCATGGCTTCAAAACACTAATGTCCTGGAGAAAATTACATGCAAATAGCAGAGTTTCTGAGTTATGCTGACATCATTGTTTAACAATCAAGTATAAGCTAATCATTAAGGAAACATATTGTAGTGGAACAGAGTGTATTTGATAACAATGAGAAAAGATTACACGAAGTTAAAGTGTTCTAAGGTCATTTCATTGTCCATGAGGTAAGTAAAGATATTGATGAATACTAATTTTAGTAAATAAAGATAAATTGTAATTTCCTGGGTAAATACCAAAACAATGAAAGTAGTATGCATATTAAGCATACTTAGAAACGAGTTGAGGGGAAATGAAATTATTAAAATACATACCTCCTCAAAAGTAAGAAAAGAAAGGACAGAAAATAATGAGACCATGAGACAGTTAGCCCATGGATTTGAATTATATATATTAGTGCTGAAGAAAAAAAAGAACTGTTCTGGTTATAAAAATCTGTATCAGTGTCAAAACTCATGGAGCTATACACTATAAGTCACATGTTAAACAACAAAAACAAGTTTCAAAAAAAATAGTTTGGGAGTAGACTTCATTAATTAAAGCTTATTTCTACACAGAAGACAGTTTTTTGCAGCTTGTTTTGCACTCTTAGTTACCCAGATGGCTAAAGTTACCAAGTGTGTTAGAAGTTTTTGTTATTTTCTTGGTTGTGCTGAGTTTTTTTTTTGCTGCACAGGCTGTCTCTAGCTGCAGAGAGCAGGGACTACTCTCTAGTTGCTTGGATTTCTCTTGTTGTGAAACACAGGCTTCACATGGGCTTCAGCAGTTGTGGTATGTGGTTCAACAGTTACGGCTCCTGAGCTCTGGAACACAGTTGTGGTGCACAGGCTAGTTGTTCCTTGGCATGTGGGATCTTCTTGGATCAGGGATTGAACCCATGTCTCCTGCATTGTCAGGCAGATTCTTTACCATTGAGCCACCAGGGAAGTCCCTAGAGGTTCTTAAAGCCAGTAAAATAGCCTCTGCTTGCACTACAGTTAGCACATCTGAAGAATTTTTAGTTTTTTTTTTTTTTTTTTAAGGTCTTTGTATCACACTAAAGCTTCGTCTTTAATTATAAGAAAGCTTGTCTCTCATGGCTTCAAAACACTAATGTCCTGGAGAAAATTACATGCAAATAGCAGAGTTTCTGAGTTATGCTGACATCATTGTTTAACAATCAAGTATAAGCTAATCATTAAGGAAACATATTGTAGTGGAACAGAGTGTATTTGATAACAATGAGAAAAGATTACACGAAGTTAAAGTGTTCTAAGGTCATTTCATTGTCCATGAGGTAAGTAAAGATATTGATGAATACTAATTTTAGTAAATAAAGATAAATTGTAATTTCCTGGGTAAATACCAAAACAATGAAAGTAGTATGCATATTAAGCATACTTAGAAACGAGTTGAGGGGAAATGAAATTATTAAAATACATACCTCCTCAAAAGTAAGAAAAGAAAGGACAGAAAATAATGAGACCATGAGACAGTTAGCCCATGGATTTGAATTATATATATTAGTAATTATAATATAATGTGATAGAAATATATTATTAATTGTCAAACTACATAAAATTAAAACAAAAACACAAGTGATATTATCTACAAGCTAAATGTTATAATGAAGCAGCAAAGTTTACAGTAAAAAGGAAGAAGGAAATATATCATTTAAATATTAACTAAAAGCTGGCTTAGGCAACTTTAACTTATCTCTATCTATAACTGATAGGACAAGTACACTAAAATGAACAATATTTTTTACCTGATTTGAGCAACACTATTAAGAAGTTTGACCTAAAGACACATTTGTTGTGCCTGACGCTTTATGGAGACACATTCTTTGCAAGTATAAATGGAGAATTTAGATAAATCTTACCGTAAAGCTATAAAACAAATTTGAAAGAAATGAAAACACATAGAGTATGTTCTGTGACCACTATGCAATTATTCTAGAAGCTGACAATAACAAAAGGGAACTAAAAATTTTTGTTTATTTTGATATTAATGGATACTTCCTAAATAACCAATGGGTTGAGAAATAATAATAAAAATCAGAAGGTATTTTTAACTGAATAATAAGAAAAATGGTAGATAACAAAACTCATGTGATCCAGCAGAAGAAGTATTTAGAAGAAAAGATCATGACTCCAATACATACATTAGAAAAGAAAGGGCTTCCCTGGTGGTCCAGTGGGTAAGGACACCGCCTTGCAGTGCAAGGGGCGCCGGTTCGATCCCTGGCCTGGGAAGATCCCACGTGCTGCAGAGCGGCTGGACAGATGTGTCCAATTACCAAGCCGGAGCTCTGGAGCACATGTGCCCAGAGCCAGTGCTCTGCGACAACAGAGGCCACCACAATGGGAGGCCCACACGGGCCAAAGAACAAAGATGGATGAAAATAGACAAGTGAAAGATCAATAGAAGTAGCCCGCCTGCTCCCCTCTCTCCCTACCCCTCCTCCCCAAAATAAATAAATAAATAAATCTTTAAAAAAAAAAGAAAAGGAAAAACACTTATAATAAACTTTTAAATGTAAAGAAAGTGCAAAACAAATCTAAATAAATGTGAAGGAATAAAGGAATTTATGAAACAGAGAGGCAATAGAGAGGATCAACAAAGCTGGAAGCTTATTATTTGAAAAGATTTTGAAAACTGAACTCTGATAAGACTTACCATTAAAAGAAAACACATGCACCCAATATCATAAATTAAAAAGTGAAATAATTACCAATGCTATAGACATTAAAAATATATGAAAATTATATTATTAATAGTTTATATACATTTGAAACATGTTATAGAGAAGTTGTTAGGGAAAATATAGCTCAAGAATGATAGGAAACCAAATATCATGCCTTCAAAAGAAATTGGATAGTAATCAAAGATCTTGTCACAAAGAAAACTCTAGAAACAAGTCTCTTCAACAAAGTTTTCACAATTATTCAAGGAAAAATTTCAATCATATATGAACTCACCTAGAGAGTAGAAAAGAAGGAATATCTCCAGTCCATTTCTCCTCGTGGGAGTTGGCATCAAAACCCTAATGCCATAATCTGACAGAGAAAGCATAACAACAGAAAATTAGAAACTATCACCATTCATGAGCATAGATTAAAGAATCATTTCAAAAACGTTATATTGGGGCTTCCCCTGGTGGTCCAGTGGATAAGGACGCCGCCTTGCAGTGCAAGGGGCGCCGGTTCGATCCCTGGCCTGGGAAGATCCCTCATGCCGCGGAGCGGCTGGACTGATGTGTCCAATCACCGAGATGGAGCTCTGGAGCGCATCCGCCCAGGGCTGGCACTCTGCGACAACAGACGCCACCGCGATGGGAGGCCCACAGGAGCCAAAGAACAAAGACGGATGAAAACAGAGAAGTGAAAGACCAATAGAAGTGGTCGGCCCGCTCCCCTCCCTCCCCAACCCGACCCCCGCCCAAAATAAATAAATAAATAAATTAAAAAAAAAAAAAGGTTATATTGAATATGACAACACATAAGAAGAATAATATAGCATCAACAGGTTGTATTCACCTAAGATATACAAGATTAGTATATTATTATTATAGAAAAATCAATTAGTTAATCTGCAACATAACAGATTTGGTATTATATTGTTGCAATGGTTGTAGAACAATATAAGGTATTAGAATTAATAAGAAAGTTTAGTTGGTTTGCTGGGTACAAATTCAATATTAAAAAATCATTGCATTTCTTCAGCAAGGCTGTTGAAGGAATAAAGGAATTTATGAAACAGAGAGGCAATAGAGAGGATCAACAAAGCTGGAAGCTTATATTGAAAAGATTTTGAAAACTGAACTCTGATAAGACTTACCATTAAAAGAAAACACATGCACCCAATATCATAAATTAAAAAGTGAAATAATTACCAATGCTATAGACATTAAAAATATATGAAAATTATATTATTAATAGTTTATATACATTTGAAACATGTTATAGAGAAGTTGTTAGGGAAAATATAGCTCAAGAATGATAGGAAACCAAATATCATGCCTTCAAAAGAAATTGGATAGTAATCAAAGATCTTGTCACAAAGAAAACTCTAGAAACAAGTCTCTTCAACAAAGTTTTCACAATTATTCAAGGAAAAATTTCAATCATATATGAACTCACCTAGAGAGTAGAAAAGAAGGAATATCTCCAGTCCATTTCTCCTCGTGGGAGTTGGCATCAAAACCCTAATGCCATAATCTGACAGAGAAAGCATAACAACAGAAAATTAGAAACTATCACCATTCATGAGCATAGATTAAAGAATCATTTCAAAAACGTTATATTGGGGCTTCCCCTGGTGGTCCAGTGGATAAGGACGCCGCCTTGCAGTGCAAGGGGCGCCGGTTCGATCCCTGGCCTGGGAAGATCCCTCATGCCGCGGAGCGGCTGGACTGATGTGTCCAATCACCGAGATGGAGCTCTGGAGCGCATCCGCCCAGGGCTGGCACTCTGCGACAACAGACGCCACCGCGATGGGAGGCCCACAGGAGCCAAAGAACAAAGACGGATGAAAACAGAGAAGTGAAAGACCAATAGAAGTGGTCGGCCCGCTCCCCTCCCTCCCCAACCCGACCCCCGCCCAAAATAAATAAATAAATAAATTAAAAAAAAAAAAAGGTTATATTGAATATGACAACACATAAGAAGAATAATATAGCATCAACAGGTTGTATTCACCTAAGATATACAAGATTAGTATATTATTATTATAGAAAAATCAATTAGTTAATCTGCAACATAACAGATTTGGTATTATATTGTTGCAATGGTTGTAGAACAATATAAGGTATTAGAATTAATAAGAAAGTTTAGTTGGTTTGCTGGGTACAAATTCAATATTAAAAAATCATTGCATTTCTTCAGCAAGGCTGTTGAATGTAATATCAACATACAAAAATCAATTGTATTTATATGTAATTCCAATAAAGTCTGAAAATGAAATTAAGAAAATAATGTAATTAGTATTATTATTATTAGGGATTTTCTTTCTTTTTAGAAATAATAAGCTGTTATTAAAATTCATGTGGAAATATATGGGATCCAGACTACTCAAAATAATCTTGGAAAAAGAACCAATTTTCCGATTTCAAAACTTACGACAAAGCAACAGTCATCAAGATAGCGCGGTGCTGGCATAAGGATAGGAATGTGGATTAATGGAACAGAACTGAGAATCCAGAAATAAGCCATAACGTTTATAGTCTCCACATTTTCGCCTGTTCTGGACATTTTGTATAAATGAAGTTATATAACATGTGATCTTCTGTGACTGATTTTGTCATTTAGCACAATACTTTCATGGTCTTTTCATGTTGTGGGGATATATCAATATTGCATTCCTCTTTATACTGAATAATATTTTTGTATAAATATACCACATTTTGCTTATCCAGTTATCATCTGATGGACATTTTGGTGATTTGCACTTCTGCATATAATGCTGAGAATTTAGAAGTCATCGCCCTCATCCCTACACAGGAGAAAACCTAAACAAACTGAAAATCAACAAATTTTCTTAGAGCCACTGAGACTTGAAGCCATAGGGCAAACTGTTTCCTTGAAAAGTAGAGAAACAGGTGGATACAGAGAGCCATCTCTCACCAGGAGAATCCCAGGAGCAGAAGTCAGTACTGATAAGAACATTATTGCTAGAAGCTCAGCATAGACCAGGTTGAGAGCTAAAAATGCTGAAGGGGGCAGTCATGGGGATTCCCAACACTTCAATTACTTTCAGGGACCCTTCAGCCTCTCATTAAAGATTGGTAAAGGTTTCCCTTGTGCTTCTGGCAGAAGAGGGGCAAAGTAAACATTATAGAATATGCCCATAGCTCTCTCTTTTCCTTAACATGACCTACCCTCAAGGGAAACTCTTTTGTCATAGCCTGAATGACTTGAGTTCTGCCCAAGTCTAACTAACCAACCTGAGGAAAGGGAACTATTCAAATCCTGTCCCTCTAACCTTCCTGTCTTAAAGGGTGAGGGAGCTGAGAAGCGCTTGTAATACCCAGGGATGCAGGCCTACTAAAAACTAGAGATCCAGTCATACGTAGAACCAAAGGTGTGTCCTCTCCCCCACACTTCACCTTCACATCCTTTACAGCAGCAGGGATAACAGCTCTTTTAGCTGATGTTTTGCAAACATCAGATCCTATTTAAGAAAAATTCTCTTGGGAAACCCAGTGACAAAGGGCAGACAAAAATAAGAACGCCAGAAGAAATTTTAATCTCTGACACCATAGCTACAGCTAGTAGTAGACACATTTATATCTATCTGGCTAATCTAATTCCTAGTCAGATAGATATTAAAACCTTCCACTAATGTTCTACTGGTTCCTTTTATACAATATTTTTGTCCAACTTTCAATCAAAAATTCCAAGGCATGCTCAAAGGCAAAAATGTCTGTAGAGGAAAAGTATCAGAACCAGACTCAAATATGACAAAAATTTTGAAATTATCAGGTTAGGAATTTAAAATAACTGTGATTATTACACTGGAGGCTTGAATGGGGATATATCAATATTGCATTCCTCTTTATACGAATAATCAACAAATCATCTGATGGACATTTTGGTGATTTGCACTTCTGCATATAATGCTGAGAATTTAGAAGTCATCGCCCTCATCCCTACACAGGAGAAAACCTAAACAAACTGAAAATCAACAAATTTTCTTAGAGCCACTGAGACTTGAAGCCATAGGGCAAACTGTTTCCTTGAAAAGTAGAGAAACAGGTGGATACAGAGAGCCATCTCTCACCAGGAGAATCCCAGGAGCAGAAGTCAGTACTGATAAGAACATTATTGCTAGAAGCTCAGCATAGACCAGGTTGAGAGCTAAAAATGCTGAAGGGGGCAGTCATGGGGATTCCCAACACTTCAATTACTTTCAGGGACCCTTCAGCCTCTCATTAAAGATTGGTAAAGGTTTCCCTTGTGCTTCTGGCAGAAGAGGGGCAAAGTAAACATTATAGAATATGCCCATAGCTCTCTCTTTTCCTTAACATGACCTACCCTCAAGGGAAACTCTTTTGTCATAGCCTGAATGACTTGAGTTCTGCCCAAGTCTAACTAACCAACCTGAGGAAAGGGAACTATTCAAATCCTGTCCCTCTAACCTTCCTGTCTTAAAGGGTGAGGGAGCTGAGAAGCGCTTGTAATACCCAGGGATGCAGGCCTACTAAAAACTAGAGATCCAGTCATACGTAGAACCAAAGGTGTGTCCTCTCCCCCACACTTCACCTTCACATCCTTTACAGCAGCAGGGATAACAGCTCTTTTAGCTGATGTTTTGCAAACATCAGATCCTATTTAAGAAAAATTCTCTTGGGAAACCCAGTGACAAAGGGCAGACAAAAATAAGAACGCCAGAAGAAATTTTAATCTCTGACACCATAGCTACAGCTAGTAGTAGACACATTTATATCTATCTGGCTAATCTAATTCCTAGTCAGATAGATATTAAAACCTTCCACTAATGTTCTACTGGTTCCTTTTATACAATATTTTTGTCCAACTTTCAATCAAAAATTCCAAGGCATGCTCAAAGGCAAAAATGTCTGTAGAGGAAAAGTATCAGAACCAGACTCAAATATGACAAAAATTTTGAAATTATCAGGTTAGGAATTTAAAATAACTGTGATTATTACACTGGAGGCTTGAATGGGGGAAAATGGACAATACGTAGGAAGAGATGGGTGATGTAAGCAGAGAGATGGAAACTCTAAGAGAGAATCCAAAGGAAACGCTAGAAATGAAAAACACTCTTAACAGAAATGAAAAACGCCTTTAATGAGCTCATCAGTAGATTGCACATGACTGAGAAAAGAACCAGTGAGCTTGAAAATATTTTAATAAAAACTTCCTAAATTGAAAAGAAGTTAGGAGGAAATGAAAGAAGAAAAGAAAAGGAAATGGAGAATATCCAAGAATTGTGGGACAATTACTGAGATTTAAATGTAATAGGAATAACAGAAAGAGAAGAGAAAAGGGAATAGAAGACATATTTGAAGGCTGTCCATTCTCCTTACTGTGATTTCTAGATTCATGTATTTTCAATCAAAATATTTAATAGGTTGGTTCTCTTTGTTTTGTTTTTAATGAAACTGATAGGCTGGTTCTAAAATACATGCAGAAACGCAAAGGACTAAGGCCCAAAGTATCTAAGGGAAAACAAAATGGAAAATCCTGCCCTATCAGATAGTTAAGACACTACAAAGTGACAGTAGCACAGACCATGTGAATACAGTGCCCATAAATGTAGACCAGTAGGCTAGTTTCAAGACAAAAGGAGGACTACAGAACAATGGAAAATGGTCTCTTTGATAAATTATTCTGGATTTATCTGTAAAATATGAAACACAAATGAAATTGAACTCCTATGTCATCACGCACAAAAGTCAATCCTGTGTGGACAATAAATCTAAATGTAAAATGAAGAAACAATAAAGGTTTTAGGAAATAATAGGTGGCGTTAGTGGTAACCAACCCACCTTACAATTCAGGAGCTGTAAGAGACTGGGTTCTATCCCTGGGTCAGGAAGATCCCTTGGGGGAGGAAACACAACCCACTCCAACATTCTTCCCTTGGAAGTTCCACGGACAGAGGAGCCTGGTGGGCCACAGTCCACAGGGTCTCAAAGAGTCGACATGACTAAAGTGATGCAGTGTGCTTGCATAGTATCTTCTAACTGTAGGATAAAGATTTTATTTAGAATAAGGCACAAAAGGGCACTACTACAAAAAGAGAGACCAATACATTTGACTACATTAAAGAAAAGAATTTGGTTATCAAAAGATGTCCTCAAGGGTTTCCCTGGTGGTCTAGTGGGTAAAGACAGTGCAAGGGGCGCCGGTTCGATCCCTGGCCTGGGAATATCTCATGTGCTGCGGAGCGGCTGGACCGATGTGTCCAACTACTGAGTCAGCGCTCTGGAGCAGATGCACCCAGAGCCAGTACTCTGTAATGAGAGAGGCCACTGCAGTGGGAGGCCCACACAGGCCAAAAGAACAAAGATGGATGAAAATAAATAAATAAAAGACCAATAGAAGTGGCAAAAAAAAAAAAAAAAAAAAGATGTCCTCAAGGTAGTGACAGGGCAAGCATAGAAAAAGCATAGGAGAAAATATTCATAATATTTTCTGACAAAGCACTATATATCTGATATATAAAGGATTCCCATCATTCATTTGTCTAATAAAAAGGCATACAAATAAGAGAAAAATGAGCAAAAAGGTTGAAGAAATATTTAAAACAGAATGACCAATAAAGAGACAGAAAAGTGTTCATCCTCATTAGTAATCCCCACAGTGAGATACCACCTTACCCCACCTGACTGGTTGGAATGCAAAAATTTCATAAAACCTGAGAGATAGATCACCAAATGCATAGTGAAATATGAAAAGATCAAGTTGCAGAACAGGAGACATGCTAAACAAACAGTGATAACCTATGATGGGAAATCTCAAGGCCATACCAATATAACTTACTGGTTTCCAGCCAGTCTGTCTAATTTTATCCATGTGAATGCAAATTCAAATGCGAACAGCACTTCAAGGAATTGGCCTAGGTGCTGGAAATAAGGCTAAGATGAGAGTCCGAAATTTCCTCCCATAAAATCTCCCCAGAGCCCTTGATTCAGCTCCATGAAGTGTGCAAGTCCCCCTGACGTGGGCACCAGGGGAGGCTCCCTCAGTCTTCACCCCAGGCACTGAGATGGGCCCTTCACAGCAGAGGGGGCACAACTAGTGGTAAAGAATCTGCTGCCAATGCAGGAGATGCAGCTTCTACCCCTGGGCAGGGAAGATCCCCTGGAGAAGGAAATGACAACCCTCTCCAGTATTCTTGCCTGGAAAATCTCATGGACAAAGGAGCCTGGCAGGGTACAGTCCATGGAGTCGCACAGAATCGGACACAACTGAGCACACACATGCAAGTCTTTTATTAACCGATTAAAGTCAATGTATTCTCTGGCCAATACTCCTCCTTAAAGTGTGTGATGAGTGAATGATTGTTGTTCATTGGGGCTGGCTTTCATTCCTTTAGGCAGGCTGAAGCAATTTATAAAGAAACCAGTGGAACCAATTGATTTGCACTTTAGCCCAACCAAATAAGCAACTTGCAATGTATCTGGAATAGTCTTATCTCTTCCTAAAAGTGAGGGGAAACATGAACACTCTGGTGGAGGTTTCCTACTTTTGAAAACAAGGAATAATTGTGGACTTCTTGGCAGGGACCTGGACCAATAGGAGGCAGAGAATTCTATTAACAGAATGGTTAGGAGGAGCAGAGAAAGGCCAGCTGAGGTTGGAAAGGACTTTCCACGGCACAGCATCCAGTGAGCACTCAGTGGATGGTGGTGGTGGTGGTGGTAGAACTGATGGTGGTGATGTGAATGGTGATGGTGGAGGACAAGAAAGACGGTGGGAAGGGCTAGTTTAGGGAGTGGAGGCTGGCGAGGAGGCATGGTTGGTTGTGATCAGGGTGTAATAGCATTGAAAGTGAAGGAAAAGTCTTTGATCCCTCATGGAAGAACGTGGCTGGGCCCATCAAGGCCACATAGCTGGGATGAAGAAGCCCAGTTAGACCTATACCACTTTGCTTGAGCCAGGGAGCCAAACCCAGGAGGAGAAGCTTTATTCCAAGGAAAGGACAAGTTGTGCGCTGTAGCTAGTTATTAAGAAGTGGATGGAGGTGCAGTGTTCTCAGGACTACTAAGAAAACTCTCCAGCCAAAAGCAGATGAGGAAGAGAGGTTTTCCAATGCTTCCCCTCTGTCTTCCTTCATTCAATTGGTCCTATGTCCTGAAGATGCTCCCTTCTCCTGCCTTCCGAATGACTCCGTCTCACTTCAGGTCCGTCGTTGCTCTCAATGGCACCCATTTCCCTCTGCCTCATAGACCATAGTCTCCCCAGTCTGTGGCTTTCCAAAGCCAGAAAACTGACCCTTTTAAGTCCGGAGGCTTGCAGAAAGATCTAAAGAGGGAAAGGGGCTCCTTGTGTGGGGGGTCGTAAGGCACTTGTCTTGGAGAGAAATACCTGGTGCCTACTCTGTATTTTCCCATGAGTTACAAACCTCATAGCCCAAAGGGTTTGGACAGAAGTCTGGAAATTCTAGGGTTTGACTGGGCCCTGTCCCACAAGGCCATTACCCTCTGAACATGCACACTTTGGTGTTATCTGAAATCGGCTCCCATGTGGCTCCCACAAACCTAGCTGGGCCACACAGAGCCAGCCTACCTCTCCCACGTGAGCATGTGTCTGCGGCTGAAAGGAGCAGGAAGTTCAGGCCTAGGGCTCAATGGCTGGTAGATGTGATAACATTCTTATCATCAGAAACTTGGATTGTCAGGTTCCCCTATAGGTCCACGTCCAGTATGGTCAGACGCATCAGCTCTGGGGAGGCTAGGGGCTCTGGGTGGGCAGAGAGCAATTAGCAGCATTCCTTAAGGTCTAGCTACACTTCCTCAGGAAGCTCAGCCCCCAAAGATATGGGGGGGGGTCATTTCGGGTTTTGTCCTCAGAGGATTGCATTTTTTTCAGTGGTATTTATTAACCATTGGGAATTTACCTCTTACCTTGAACAAGTGAGACTAGAGAGAATATAAGCAGAAAACACCTTTATTCCTGCCCCTAATAAAGATTTTCAGCAGGTCTCATGGCTTCCTAGCACTCTTGAATCATAAAAACTTGTCATCTCAAGAACCCTGTAATAAGTATGACCAGTCCAGTGCAATAGTCAAATCTTCCTCTCTTTACAGTCAGCTTCTCCTGCCCTGCTTGGAAAACAGTTTTTCTGGAAGTGCTTATGAAATAGATTGTCTGAACTCCAGTTACCTGATCTATAAAGGACAGGTATTTCACACTGTGCTGCTTACCTTGTAGGACTGAGGTGTACAACAGTGGAATAAAGTGACCCTGTGCTATATGTCTCTAGACACTGCATACCATGCTGTCTCTGGCCAGGAAGACTCCTCCCAAATCTTCTCCTGGCCAGTTCTACTCTTCCTCCAAGCTTGGCTCCTGGAATGCCTTAGCTCCTGGGACACCCCAGGCTGAATTTGCAGCTCCCCTCTCATGCTGCCCTCTCTTGGAGCTTGATCGCACTGTGTGTGCTTGTGTGCTCTTATCTCCTCTGAGATCCACCCCTATAGTCTGCAGTGGTGTTTCTTGAATACACAGAAAAAGAGGGGAAGAAATGAGTGTAATAGTCCCTGATAAATGGTGATGAGAATTTAGCAAGGTGAGGCTGGTATAATCAGCAATAAATGAGAGAGAAGAGAGGTAAGGGATGAAAATAAGAAGAGGTAAGAGTCAGGGCAGGAGAAAAAGGTGAGTGAGAACTAGACACAGAGCAGCTACCCAGACTTACAGTCTTCCTTAAGAGTGCAGGGGACAAAGGAGGCAGGGCCAGCCCATCCCCACCTCCTACTGAGCAGCTGGAGGAAGGAGGGAGCAGGCTTATCAGACTGCTTCCCTCTCCCGGCCCCTGACTCTCCCTCTTGCTCACTGTGGCGCAGCCCTTCTACAGGTGGCCTGTGGGCAGGTGGAGGGGGAGGGATTTAGAAGATTTTCTACAAAGAAATTCTCCCGATTTCTTCCTCTTTGTTCTCTCTTCATATTCTTGAAATGAAACGTTCCTTGGACATTTCTTTATAAGCTTTGTGTGTGTGTGATGGTCTGTCTCAGACTTGGTGGAATCTGATTGTCTATTTCACTGGTGACTCAGAGAAACCGGAGAGTCCCATTTTAACCCTGATTATACTAGTTTAAAAAATGGAAATATAAATTACAGCATTAAGAATGGGATTGAAGAAGGAAACTGGCAACCCACTCCAGTACTCTTCCTTGAAGAATTCTATGGACAGAGAAGCCTAGTAGGCTAGTCTTTGGACTCACAAAGAGTCACACGCGACTGAGCAACTAACACAAAACAAATGGGAGAGGGGCCACCAGAATACTTTGGAGAGTCAGATGGGACCATCCTGATGGGAAGAGCAGAAAGGCAGTCACAGAGGTAGATGTCTGGGAGGTGAGAATCACTGCTCATGGAGACCTGGGAGGACTCAGTGGTCAGAAGGTACAGGTACAGATGGGAAGAGCAGAAAGAGGTCAAGAGATACAGTTCTACTCTTCCTCCAAGCTTGGCTCCTGGAATGCCTTAGCTCCTGGGACACCCCAGGCTGAATTTGCAGCTCCCCTCTCATGCTGCCCTCTCTTGGAGCTTGATCGCACTGTGTGTGCTTGTGTGCTCTTATCTCCTCTGAGATCCACCCCTATAGTCTGCAGTGGTGTTTCTTGAATACACAGAAAAAGAGGGGAAGAAATGAGTGTAATAGTCCCTGATAAATGGTGATGAGAATTTAGCAAGGTGAGGCTGGTATAATCAGCAATAAATGAGAGAGAAGAGAGGTAAGGGATGAAAATAAGAAGAGGTAAGAGTCAGGGCAGGAGAAAAAGGTGAGTGAGAACTAGACACAGAGCAGCTACCCAGACTTACAGTCTTCCTTAAGAGTGCAGGGGACAAAGGAGGCAGGGCCAGCCCATCCCCACCTCCTACTGAGCAGCTGGAGGAAGGGGGGAGCAGGCTTATCAGACTGCTTCCCTCTCCCGGCCCCTGACTCTCCCTCTTGCTCACTGTGGCGCAGCCCTTCTACAGGTGGCCTGTGGGCAGGTGGAGGGGGAGGGATTTAGAAGATTTTCTACAAAGAAATTCTCCCGATTTCTTCCTCTTTGTTCTCTCTTCATATTCTTGAAATGAAACGTTCCTTGGACATTTCTTTATAAGCTTTGTGTGTGTGTGATGGTCTGTCTCAGACTTGGTGGAATCTGATTGTCTATTTCACTGGTGACTCAGAGAAACCGGAGAGTCCCATTTTAACCCTGATTATACTAGTTTAAAAAATGGAAATATAAATTACAGCATTAAGAATGGGATTGAAGAAGGAAACTGGCAACCCACTCCAGTACTCTTCCTTGAAGAATTCTATGGACAGAGAAGCCTAGTAGGCTAGTCTTTGGACTCACAAAGAGTCACACGCGACTGAGCAACTAACACAAAACAAATGGGAGAGGGGCCACCAGAATACTTTGGAGAGTCAGATGGGACCATCCTGATGGGAAGAGCAGAAAGGCAGTCACAGAGGTAGATGTCTGGGAGGTGAGAATCACTGCTCATGGAGACCTGGGAGGACTCAGTGGTCAGAAGGTACAGGTACAGAGGTCAGGAGACAGCAGGGAGGAGAAATCAGGATGAGTCCTAGGCACTGGAAAGAACTGTGTCCAAGAGAACATCCATTCTATGTTTGCTTCCGTCTTGAGTAGGCACAACAGTAGGCCACAATGGTACCCACCCCTGGCTGAATCAGAGGGTGCCTTATAAAAGAAATTAGACAGAATTTTAAAAGAAGACTGGGGCTTCTGGAGCCAGTGCTGCCATCCTAAGAAAAGGTTTCCCCATTTTGTTGGGAGCTAGGAGAAAAGTGGTCCTGGCCATGACCCTTAAATATAATCTTTCCAGTTGACATGTTCAAGGTTCCAACTTGGAGGAGAGGACTGTTGAAGAAATAGATTCTATGATAATAGAGGAGGCTAATACCAGACACCTAGGTTAAAATACAGGTTCTTCATTCACAAATATAAATGTGTAGCCAAAGATCCCCAGATCTTTGAGTAAAACCAACAGCCCATAAAAAAAGAGCTGAGATAAACAAACACAGCTATGAACCCAGAAGGAACAGAGATAGTGTGGGGAATAGAAAATAACTTATAAAAAAATCTACTTAATATCCTCAGTGAGATTTTAGGAGGTTTTTCTTTTATAGACAAAGAAAAAGAAATCTTTGGAAAATGGAAAACAATAAAAATGTTCTTGGAAGTTAAAAATGTAATTGTCAAACTGAAAAGAATGCAAAGAAGTAGAAGAAATACCTGAGAGCAGTAGTTCCCAAAATGTGATACCCAATCAACAGCATCAGTATCACTGGGGAATGTTTTAACATGCAAATTTCTTTCAGACAAGTAAGAGATCAGAGAGAAAAATGAAAAGATCTAGCGAATCAATGGTGGAAGAGTTACAGCAAAATTGAAAACAGATTTCTGGGGAGTATACAAACAAATACATAATTTTAGAAAATGTCCTTGAACTGAAGAAACATATAAAACTTTAAGGATCTCCAGAGTTGTATCTCCTCTGAATTGCTGGGAAGATTAGAGATAGTACGTGTAAAGAATCTGTAACATCTAATAGCACAAAGCAAGCACTCAGTAACTGTTACCCCCTTTTCAGGTGAGAATCACTGCTCATGGAGACCTGGGAGGACTCAGTGGTCAGAAGGTACAGGTACAGAGGTCAGGAGACAGCAGGGAGGAGAAATCAGGATGAGTCCTAGGCACTGGAAAGAACTGTGTCCAAGAGAACATCCATTCTATGTTTGCTTCCGTCTTGAGTAGGCACAACAGTAGGCCACAATGGTACCCACCCCTGGCTGAATCAGAGGGTGCCTTATAAAAGAAATTAGACAGAATTTTAAAAGAAGACTGGGGCTTCTGGAGCCAGTGCTGCCATCCTAAGAAAAGGTTTCCCCATTTTGTTGGGAGCTAGGAGAAAAGTGGTCCTGGCCATGACCCTTAAATATAATCTTTCCAGTTGACATGTTCAAGGTTCCAACTTGGAGGAGAGGACTGTTGAAGAAATAGATTCTATGATAATAGAGGAGGCTAATACCAGACACCTAGGTTAAAATACAGGTTCTTCATTCACAAATATAAATGTGTAGCCAAAGATCCCCAGATCTTTGAGTAAAACCAACAGCCCATAAAAAAAGAGCTGAGATAAACAAACACAGCTATGAACCCAGAAGGAACAGAGATAGTGTGGGGAATAGAAAATAACTTATAAAAAAATCTACTTAATATCCTCAGTGAGATTTTAGGAGGTTTTTCTTTTATAGACAAAGAAAAAGAAATCTTTGGAAAATGGAAAACAATAAAAATGTTCTTGGAAGTTAAAATGTAATTGTCAAACTGAAAAGAATGCAAAGAAGTAGAAGAAATACCTGAGAGCAGTAGTTCCCAAAATGTGATACCCAATCAACAGCATCAGTATCACTGGGGAATGTTTTAACATGCAAATTTCTTTCAGACAAGTAAGAGATCAGAGAGAAAAATGAAAAGATCTAGCGAATCAATGGTGGAAGAGTTACAGCAAAATTGAAAACAGATTTCTGGGGAGTATACAAACAAATACATAATTTTAGAAAATGTCCTTGAACTGAAGAAACATATAAAACTTTAAGGATCTCCAGAGTTGTATCTCCTCTGAATTGCTGGGAAGATTAGAGATAGTACGTGTAAAGAATCTGTAACATCTAATAGCACAAAGCAAGCACTCAGTAACTGTTACTCCCCTCTCCCTCCTTCCGTGCTTGGCATGTACCCTTCCAGACCTCTCTCCACACCTTTATACATATAGAGTCCTGCTTGTAGTTTTTTCATAAGTTATTTTACTGTCCATAGTATTTTGCAACTGAGTTTTTTGCACTTAACAAACAGGATGTTCTCCAAGGTCAGTTCCTCCAGATCTAAGCACTAGGTAGTATCCATACTCCGCCTGCTTCTTGTTGATAAGTTTGATTCTGTTTTTTACAGTTATAAATAATCCGGTACTAAGCTTCAGGTCTTTCGGTGAATGTACTAATTTTCTTCATCAACACAATATTAAAAAGTGAGCTTAATTCTTTTTTTAAAAATATATTTTACTTTATTTTTTAAAAATTTTTTTCAGAGTTTTGTTGTTCACAGACCTGTATGTTCCCAGATCAGTCATATGCATATCTCTGGTCCCCTCCCCTTTTCCAGTTCCACCCGTCTCACCCCTCCGGGCTGTCTCACAGAACCCTTATAGGAACTCCTATTCCCGCTGTGCAATGACAATAGCTATCTTTTTCACATATGATAGTATAGGTTTCGATGTTACTCCCTCTATGCCTCCCACCCACTGTTCATTCCCCACAATGTCCATATGTCTATTCTCTATGCTTGTTTTCCCATTGGTCCACTGCACCAACAACATTTTTTGAAGAGCCTACTTTTTCCCTCTTGAGAAGGGTGTCAGAGTTGTTTGACAGTAGCTGTGTGGGCTTGTTTCTGAACTCTCAGTTCTATTTGATTGCTATGTGCAAATGATCCTAAAAGAGCAGTAGAAGAAATACCTGAGAGCAGTAGCCAAAATGTGATACCCAATCAACAGCATCAGTATCACTGGGGAATGTTTTAACATGCAAATTTCTTTCAGACAAGTAAGAGATCAGAGAGAAAAATGAAAAGATCTAGCGAATCAATGGTGGAAGAGTTACAGCAAAATTGAAAACAGATTTCTGGGGAGTATACAAACAAATACATAATTTTAGAAAATGTCCTTGAACTGAAGAAACATATAAAACTTTAAGGATCTCCAGAGTTGTATCTCCTCTGAATTGCTGGGAAGATTAGAGATAGTACGTGTAAAGAATCTGTAACATCTAATAGCACAAAGCAAGCACTCAGTAACTGTTACTCCCCTCTCCCTCCTTCCGTGCTTGGCATGTACCCTTCCAGACCTCTCTCCACACCTTTATACATATAGAGTCCTGCTTGTAGTTTTTTCATAAGTTATTTTACTGTCCATAGTATTTTGCAACTGAGTTTTTTGCACTTAACAAACAGGATGTTCTCCAAGGTCAGTTCCTCCAGATCTAAGCACTAGGTAGTATCCATACTCCGCCTGCTTCTTGTTGATAAGTTTGATTCTGTTTTTTACAGTTATAAATAATCCGGTACTAAGCTTCAGGTCTTTCGGTGAATGTACTAATTTTCTTCATCAACACAATATTAAAAAGTGAGCTTAATTCTTTTTTTAAAAATATATTTTACTTTATTTTTTAAAAATTTTTTTACAGAGTTTTGTTGTTCACAGACCTGTATGTTCCCAGATCAGTCATATGCATATCTCTGGTCCCCTCCCCTTTTCCAGTTCCACCCGTCTCACCCCTCCGGGCTGTCTCACAGAACCCTTATAGGAACTCCTATTCCCGCTGTGCAATGACAATAGCTATCTTTTTCACATATGATAGTATAGGTTTCGATGTTACTCCCTCTATGCCTCCCACCCACTGTTCATTCCCCACAATGTCCATATGTCTATTCTCTATGCTTGTTTTCCCATTGGTCCACTGCACCAACAACATTTTTTGAAGAGCCTACTTTTTCCCTCTTGAGAAGGGTGTCAGAGTTGTTTGACAGTAGCTGTGTGGGCTTGTTTCTGAACTCTCAGTTCTATTTGATTTGTCTATATGTCTTACCTTTATGCCACTCCCATACCATTTTGATTACTGTAGCTTTATAATAAATTTTGAAAAATTCAGAAAATGGGAGTTCTCCAATATTGTTCCTCCTTTTCTAGGCTGTTTTGGTTATTGGTGTGCCTTGCAGTTCCATAGGAATTTTTTTATTATTATTTTACTCTACTTTTACAGAGTTTTGTTGTTTACAGATATGTATGATCCCGGGTTAGTCATATGTATATCTCCCCCATCCTACCCTTCCAGGCCGTTGCACAGTGCCCCTGCAGGATCCCCTTTTCTCACAGCGAATGACAATAGCTATTTTTTTCACATATTTTCCCTAGAGTTTAATTCTTGATACATGTTATTAAAAAGCAAAGATCCCTTGCTGGATTTTATTGCATCTCCCTGACTTCAGAGGGTTGACCTCTTTCTTGTGTCATTTCTTGAACATTTAAGTGTTCTTTTCTGTAAACTTTATGTTCAGATACTTTGTCTAGTTCTTTTTTTATGTATCAGATTCTTTTACTTATTGTTTTATGAGCATGAAAATTAATTTTTTCTCTTGTATATGTAACATTTAAATTTATAGCATAAGGTTAATATTAATTTTTGAAAAGGTTATAACTTTCTAATTTTGTTTTTCTCCATATAGATAATTTTTCAAAACCAGTGTTTGAATAGTTTTCTTATCATAAGAAAATGCTATTTAAATCATCCCCCCCATTTTCACATGTAAATATGCCCACTTCCAGTCTCTCTGTTCTGTTCCAGTGATACATTTTTAAAATCCTTAGTAATCTCCCTCCACCCCAACCATCATCCCTGTTACCAATCACCGTCATCACATTTTTCAAAATATTCTTATCTATTCTGAACATTTTTCTTCCAGATATATTTTAGGATAAGCCTGTCAGTTTCATTTTATTTTACATTCACTTACTACTTCTTCAAAATTCTTCCTTTGTGTAGATCTAAGTTATGTTTTTTTAGTTTCATTTTAATCCCACCCACTGTTCATTCCCACAATGATAGCTATTCTCTATGCTTGTTTTCCCATTGGTCCACTGCACCAACAACATTTTTGAAGAGCCTACTTTTCCCTCTTGAGAAGGGTGTCAGAGTTGTTTGACAGTAGCTGTGTGGGCTTGTTTCTGAACTCTCAGTTCTATTTGATTTGTCTATATGTCTTACCTTTATGCCACTCCCATACCATTTTGATTACTGTAGCTTTATAATAAATTTTGAAAAATTCAGAAAATGGGAGTTCTCCAATATTGTTCCTCCTTTTCTAGGCTGTTTTGGTTATTGGTGTGCCTTGCAGTTCCATAGGAATTTTTTTATTATTATTTTACTCTACTTTTACAGAGTTTTGTTGTTTACAGATATGTATGATCCCGGGTTAGTCATATGTATATCTCCCCCATCCTACCCTTCCAGGCCGTTGCACAGTGCCCCTGCAGGATCCCCTTTTCTCACAGCGAATGACAATAGCTATTTTTTTCACATATTTTCCCTAGAGTTTAATTCTTGATACATGTTATTAAAAAGCAAAGATCCCTTGCTGGATTTTATTGCATCTCCCTGACTTCAGAGGGTTGACCTCTTTCTTGTGTCATTTCTTGAACATTTAAGTGTTCTTTTCTGTAAACTTTATGTTCAGATACTTTGTCTAGTTCTTTTTTTATGTATCAGATTCTTTTACTTATTGTTTTATGAGCATGAAAATTAATTTTTTCTCTTGTATATGTAACATTTAAATTTATAGCATAAGGTTAATATTAATTTTTGAAAAGGTTATAACTTTCTAATTTTGTTTTTCTCCATATAGATAATTTTTCAAAACCAGTGTTTGAATAGTTTTCTTATCATAAGAAAATGCTATTTAAATCATCCCCCCCATTTTCACATGTAAATATGCCCACTTCCAGTCTCTCTGTTCTGTTCCAGTGATACATTTTTAAAATCCTTAGTAATCTCCCTCCACCCCAACCATCATCCCTGTTACCAATCACCGTCATCACATTTTTCAAAATATTCTTATCTATTCTGAACATTTTTCTTCCAGATATATTTTAGGATAAGCCTGTCAGTTTCATTTTATTTTACATTCACTTACTACTTCTTCAAAATTCTTCCTTTGTGTAGATCCAAGTTAGTGATCTATATTATTTTCCTTCCCTCTAGAGAACTTCTTCAAACATATTTCTTGTTAAAAAAGGTTTACTGGCAACCAATACCCTGAATTTTTGTAAGAGATGTCTCCATTTCTTTTTCACTTTTGAAGGAAATTTTGCAGGGCAGATAGAGAATTCTAGATTGGTGAGTTGTTGGGTTTTTTTTCTCTCCTCACCTTAATTTCACTCCACTGTTTTCTTTTCTTTTTAAAATTTTTACTTATTTATTTTTGACTGTTCTGGGTTTTCACTGCTGCCACAGGCTCTTCTCTAGTTGCAGGGAGTGGGGGCTACTCTCTAGTTGAGGTGAGCAGGTTTCTTGTTGTGGTGACTTCTCTTGCTGTGGAACTCGGGCTTTAGGGCACATGGACTTCACTAGTTGCGTCACATGGGCTCCACAGTTGTGGCTCCAAGGCAATAGAGCACAAGTTCAATAGTTGTGGCTCTTCGGCTGAGTTGCTCAGCAGCATATGGGATCTTACCGCACCAGGGATCGAACCAATGCCTCCTGCATTGGCAGGTGAACTCTTTAACACTGAGCTACCAGGGAAGCCCCCACTGTCTTCTTGCTTGCATGTTTTCTGAGGTGAAGTCAGATGTTAATTTTTGCCTTTGTTCCTCTGCAGCTAAGATGTTTTTTTCCCTTTGTCTTCCTTCAGAATTCTTTAATTTTTTTTATTTTCAGTAGTTTGAAAACAATATGCTTAATCTTTCTTCCATCTCTCCTTCCTTCCTTCCTCTATTTCCTTCTTTCTTTTTTGGCATTTGTCCTGCTTGATGTTCTCTGAGCTTCTTCCCAGACCTGTGGTTTGTTGTCTGACACTAACTTAGGAAGATTTTCAGTAATTATTGTTTCAAGTATTTCTTCTATTCCTTACTTTCTTCTCCTTCTTGCACTCATCACACATACATGACACATTTCTTTTCTAAAAAGAAAATGCTATTTAAATCATCCCCCCCATTTTCACATGTAAATATGCCCACTTCCAGTCTCTCTGTTCTGTTCCAGTGATACATTTTTAAAATCCTTAGTAATCTCCCTCCACCCCAACCATCATCCCTGTTACCAATCACCGTCATCACATTTTTCAAAATATTCTTATCTATTCTGAACATTTTTCTTCCAGATATATTTTAGGATAAGCCTGTCAGTTTCATTTTATTTTACATTCACTTACTACTTCTTCAAAATTCTTCCTTTGTGTAGATCCAAGTTAGTGATCTATATTATTTTCCTTCCCTCTAGAGAACTTCTTCAAACATATTTCTTGTTAAAAAAGGTTTACTGGCAACCAATACCCTGAATTTTTGTAAGAGATGTCTCCATTTCTTTTTCACTTTTGAAGGAAATTTTGCAGGGCAGATAGAGAATTCTAGATTGGTGAGTTGTTGGGTTTTTTTTCTCTCCTCACCTTAATTTCACTCCACTGTTTTCTTTTCTTTTTAAATTTTTACTTATTTATTTTTGACTGTTCTGGGTTTTCACTGCTGCCACAGGCTCTTCTCTAGTTGCAGGGAGTGGGGGCTACTCTCTAGTTGAGGTGAGCAGGTTTCTTGTTGTGGTGACTTCTCTTGCTGTGGAACTCGGGCTTTAGGGCACATGGACTTCACTAGTTGCGTCACATGGGCTCCACAGTTGTGGCTCCAAGGCAATAGAGCACAAGTTCAATAGTTGTGGCTCTTCGGCTGAGTTGCTCAGCAGCATATGGGATCTTACCGCACCAGGGATCGAACCAATGCCTCCTGCATTGGCAGGTGAACTCTTTAACACTGAGCTACCAGGGAAGCCCCCACTGTCTTCTTGCTTGCATGTTTTCTGAGGTGAAGTCAGATGTTAATTTTTACCTTTGTTCCTCTGCAGCTAAGATGTTTTTTTCCCTTTGTCTTCCTTCAGAATTCTTTAATTTTTTTTATTTTCAGTAGTTTGAAAACAATATGCTTAATCTTTCTTCCATCTCTCCTTCCTTCCTTCCTCTATTTCCTTCTTTCTTTTTTGGCATTTGTCCTGCTTGATGTTCTCTGAGCTTCTTCCCAGACCTGTGGTTTGTTGTCTGACACTAACTTAGGAAGATTTTCAGTAATTATTGTTTCAAGTATTTCTTCTATTCCTTACTTTCTTCTCCTTCTTGCACTCATCACACATACATGACACATTTCTGTTGTCTCACAGACCTTGAACATTCTTCTCTTTTTGATGGTTTTGTCTTTCAGTCTTTGTTCTCTTTGCTTTTCAGTTTTGGAGGTTTCTGTTGAGTTATCCTCTAACTCAGCTTTTTTCCTAAGTTGTTCTTGTCTACTAATAAGCCCCTCAAAGGAATTTTTTATTTCTGTTGAGGTTTTGACCTCTAGTATTTCTTTCTCTGCTCATCTGTTTTTGCATGTTGACACTCTGTCCCTTAGTTTCCTTAGCCTATTAATTACAGTTGTTTTAAACTTGTGGTCTCATAATTCTAGTATCTCCTCCATGTCCAGTTCTGATGCTAGCTCTGTCTTTTCAAATTGTTTCTTGGCTTTTAGTATACCTTGTAATTTTTCTCTTGGAATATCCACCTCTGGTCAGCTCTAGTCTTCCACATGGGAGAAGGGAAATTCCTAGCTCCAGCCCCCTCTATCCATTTTGTTCCTCTAGAAGTCTCCCCTCCCATTCATTTAAAAAGCCCTTGTTTATAAGTGCACTGGACCTATCTGTTAATTTGGGAAGAACTGACATGTTTATAATTTTGCATCTCTGTATCCAGGAACATGCTTAACATCTCCACTTATTCAGGGTTGCTTTTTTTTTTAAAGTTCAATAACTTCAATAATGCTTGATAGGTTTTTGTATAAATCTTGGACATTTTATGACACATTTACTCCTATTTTGTATAGTTGTTTTTAAAACTATTTTTATAAAATCCTTTTTAAAAAGTCAAGTACCCTGATAGGATATTGTTGACTTCTTGGAATGTTAATGGCTGTAGCAAGTTATTCTTTACTATGTCTCTTTCCTTGGTTTTCAGCTGTTTTTGCTTTTTACTTACTTCTAGCAGTTTGTCTAAATTCTTAGTTCTAATGGTTGGTTGAGTCTCCTGCATTTTCCAGTTAAGTGACAAAGTAATCTGGTGATGATCACAATGTTTGTCACACTTCTTGCACCACCAACCACCCCTCATATTAGTTCTTATTCATATCTTACTGTCTCATGAAATTTTGACAAATAAGGCCTACGGAACATGAGATCACAATACAAATTTATGGACCACATGAGGAATAAAGTCATCATGAATGAAAGTGTCCAAAAGCGTGGGCAACTTGAGACTTCTGAGAACTTCAAGAAATGGACGTAATAGATCCATATTACTAGGAAGGAATGTGTACAATGATTAAAGAGACAGCAGGTGCAATGAAAACCATAAGTAACTACTTAAGTAAAAAGAGATATATTTTTGCAATAAAAAAGGAACACTTTTGGAAATGAAAAAACACAGACACTGAACTTTAAAACTCAAATTCTATTAAACAGAAGATCAACTATAACCAAAAAAAGAAAAAAAATTGGTCAAGCTAGTTTGCAAAACACTACCCAGAATGCAGTGCAGAAAGTTAAAATGAGCAAAATTATTAAAGAGAGGTTAAGGGGCATGGAAAAAGGAATAGGAAAAGGCAAAATTAGATTTCAACATACTTTCCACTCTTATTGTTACATTACTTAACCCAACAAACTATAGTTCTGTATACACAACTTGGCATTTCCTCCCAGATAACAGGAAGTTAATCAAATGCTTATTGTATCAAGTACATTTGGATAAAAATATATTCTCGTTAAATTTTTGAAAACAATTTCAAGGCTACTTCCTGGTATCCTGTTCCTAGATGAGAAAGTATATTTGTAACAAAGGTATTGTGTGCTTTCTAATTTTGCTGCAAAAAATCTTTTTAAGTAAAAACAAATAAATCAGGGAATCTAATTCCTGGGTAGGGAGTGAGGGAAGGCATTTGTCATGAAGTCACCATGGCAGTTGCTGATGCCTCCCTTCCATGGTAGGTCAACCAACAGTGTCAACTCTTCAGAATGACATTCAAAGTGATGTTTATGTTGGTGAATTAGAGCAGGGAGTTGATGATGTCTAGGTCATGGGTCATTTCCTTAGTGGCTCACAGCCACAGACAGTAGCCCAACCCCAATAGGCGCCTTGTGGTCTCAGGTCCAGAGGTTAGGACCATTGGGCTGAATTTATTATCACTACTAGAAAAGCAACTCCAGGGACTCTAGCTTGACCACGTACATGCTTATAGGTTGAGAGAATGCATAAACACATAAACCGGCACAGTGCTATTCTGTGGGGAAGGCCCCATCAGTGGGTCTCATGTAAAAACTTCCTACGCATGACCATCTTACCCTGTAGATCAGCATTAAGGATTAAGTAAATTCTTCTGTTTCTTTCAGGAGTGTGTGTCTTAGAAACCAGCCTGTCTTTTGCATACCTTCTTCCAAGGCTTTTGAATACAGTAGACTTTTCTGCCAGTAGGAACTCTTGGAATAATGAATTCCATAAGTGTGTATTTTTCAATGGGAAGATTACCTTTATTTGGTCAGTAAAATTGCTCTTTGCTCCAAGAAATCATTATATTTCATAAGCCTTAAGTGGTAGGAGAAGTTGTAGAGGAGAGGGTGGAGTGATCCTTCATTGCTCAGGGAGCTTACAATGGTAACAGACTCCAAAATACTCACCTTTGATATTCGCATGATGCTATGCATCCATAGTTGTCAATGGAAAACATTTCTCATACCGATTTTTCAGAATGCTTGAAATAAATGCTTGAGTGCTTTTTTTAAAAAGGAAAAGGAAGGTTAATTCTGGCAGCCAGGATAGCACTGGGAAGAAGATGGTGGGGAGGGAGCAGGGAGTACAGGAGGGGTTGGCCTACAGACAAGACACTCTCAGGAGGATGGGGGCTGGAGCAGGCTTGGTCAGGGAGACCCCAAATTTTGCCCCGGGTTGACTCAGTAAGAATCACAAAAGGAGTGAAAGTGGTTCTCTGGGTAGGCCCTGATGGAAGACTGGAGAGGGAGCGTATGAGTTCTGTGTTGTCTGTGCTGGTCTGAGATGGCTGAGTGACATCCAGGTGGGGACGCCCAGAAAGAGATATTCAAAAAGGCCCAGACCAGAGACCCACGTGTGGGGGTGTTCTGCACAGAGCACTTATCTGAGCCTAGATGGAATCACTGAGTGAGACCATGGAGAGAGAAGCTGGGATAGGAGCCTCAGGAAGTCCCCATGTTTGGGGTAATTGGAGAGAAAGGAACCTGTGTAGAAGGCTCCAGGAAAGAGAGAAGCCCTGCAGGAAGAGGGTTTCGAGCAGGGTGATGTGGTTTGGCATCAGGAGGTGGAGGACCTAGGGCCCTGAGTCTGGCCACCTCAGGAGCCTTGGGACCTGCAGAGGGAGGCATCTCAGAGTATAAGGACACTGGTCCCACATTGGGGTGTTGACACCCGAGCATGCCAAGAGATGGCCCAGGGGTGCTTGAGCCCTCCTCTTCCTGAGCTGGTCCTCGGCAGGAGGGACTGAACGGACAGTGGAGTGAAGTCCTGGACAGAGGGGCCACCAGAGACGGGAGAATCACAGGGGAAGTAGACCACCCTGAGAGGGGGCCCAGGGTTGGGCGAGGGGAGAGTAGTGTTGGCAAGAGTGAGAGATGAGGATGCTCTTCTGAGAGAGGGGAGGGGCATCCTAGGAGCACAAGATGGACTTTCTTGAGAAACAAGGGGAGTCGCTGACTCCTGAGTCTGGGAGTTAGGGAGAGGGGTCAGCAGGAGGGAGAGGGAAGGTGAGATGAGGGGACAGACAGGGCCAGAGGGAGGAGAGGACATGGGGGACAGTCGTGGGACACCAACTGGACAGACCAGAGTGCAAAGTGGCTCAGGACAAAGGACAGCTGGGCTTCGGAGAGGGCCCTGGCCTGGCCTGCAGCTTACAAAAGGAGCCAAGTTCATGCCGTCGTCAGCCTTCCTCTTTTCTGAGCTCCAGGGACCTCAAGGCCTCCAGGTAACCACCCAGACAGTCATGGCTTCTTTTCAGGGAACACGTCAGCCCAAATGTCCTCTACACAAATGGCCTTGCTCTTTTCCTGTGGTTTCCTCCCGTCACTCACGGCTTCCGGGGAGGAAGGTGATACTTCTCGTGCAATTTCTTCTGGCGCTTCCACCCAGGCATGTGAGGTCCACAGCTATTCTAGAGAACCAAGCTGTGACCACTTGCCCACTGTGGCCATCCAATGGGCCTTTGGCTCAGGCAGTGGTGAGGACAAGAGTCTGAAGTCAAGGAGGCTGGAGGGCAACTTCATTAGGAAGAGGTTGAGGTATCCAGGCAGGCGTGATGGAGGCCCAGACCACAGGGTTGATGATGGAGTGAAGAGAAGTTGGGGGTGCAGGGACACATTTTAGAAGTAGTGGATTAAGTAAAGTATGAGAAAAAGAGAGGAACCAATGTTGGTCTCTCAATCCAAATGCTGCTGAATGCTGTCATTTGACCAGAAGACTTCCCAGAAAAAAGTGCATTCAGTGGGTGCATGACGACCCTGAGGGTCTTCTGCAAAGACAACAGGTGTCTGTTTTCCTGAGAGGGGCAGAGTGTGGGCAGAGCCTCTGGCTGAGGGCTTTAGAGGGGCCGTTTCTCCTTCCCGGTCCCAGAGGGACTTCCCTGAAAAGTTCAGGGCCAAAACTTGTGAGCCAGCTCTGGGGAAGCTGGGGGAGGTCCAGCCTCGTGGGACCACCTCAGGCCTGACCCCACAATTCCGCCCTGCTCCTGCCCGGGGTACAGCCATGGCTGTGTGGGCTGGGAGGCCAGGATAGACTCCTCTCACCATCCTGGGAAGAGAAATTCCCCTTGACCTAGTGTGACGCAGCTTTCCACAAGATGGACAGTCTGGGATTTTATCTCTGGGAAATGGAGCATTTGTTTTGCAGATTCTTGGACAGAATGAACTGGATTTGCAAATAAAATTTTAATAAAAATAGGGGGAGCAGGGGAGGAGGGCCGCCAGATCATTTCCAGCAGATGCCACAAATGGTTTCCTGACTGCTGGGAGGAGGCTCAGCTACAGCGTGGGCACAAAGCTGCAGTCAGATTCTGGGGCCTCAGCAGTCTGAGCTACCAGGTTTAGAACCCTGGCTCTCCTGACACCAATTAGAAAATCAGCCTCCAGGACAGAAGTGCTGACTGCCCAGAGGAACAAGGGCCATGCATGTCCATGTCATCCATAACCCTCAGCCGCCTTCTGATCCCTCGGGAGTGCTTGAGGAGTTCCCCCTTAGGTCAGGAGCCACTGCCCCTCCAGGGATCAGCCCACATCTGGGTGCCCTTCCCCAGCGTTCAGGCTCTACAGGTTTTACTAGCCCTCCCTCCCCGCCCGCCCCCACCAATTTTCACTGCAACGTCACTCACAACAACTGAGATAAGGAAGTGACTGGAATGTCCGCCCATCGATGAATAAAGATGTGGTGTATACACATGCAGAAATATTACTCGGCCACAAAATGAAATCTTGCCATTGCAGCAGCATGGATTACACTAAGTGAAAAAAGTCAGAGAAAGATAAACACTGCATGATTCATGCCCATGCGGATGCCAGAGAGGAGGTGGGGGGCCCAGTGGGAACAAAAAAGTAACCATGTGAAGTAATGAATGCTAGTCAGCTTGATTGTGGTGATCATTTCAAAATGTGTATCTACATGAAACCATCACATGTACAACTTTTGCCAGTTATGCCTCAACAAAGCTGAAAAAAAGATTTTAAAAATTAAAATTTCAAAGGACGGGCAAAACTTGTGAGCCAGCTCTGGAAGCTGGGGGAGGTCCAGCCTCGTGGGACCACCTCAGGCCTGACCCCACAATTCCGCCCTGCTCCTGCCCGGGGTACAGCCATGGCTGTGTGGGCTGGGAGGCCAGGATAGACTCCTCTCACCATCCTGGGAAGAGAAATTCCCCTTGACCTAGTGTGACGCAGCTTTCCACAAGATGGACAGTCTGGGATTTTATCTCTGGGAAATGGAGCATTTGTTTTGCAGATTCTTGGACAGAATGAACTGGATTTGCAAATAAAATTTTAATAAAAATAGGGGGAGCAGGGGAGGAGGGCCGCCAGATCATTTCCAGCAGATGCCACAAATGGTTTCCTGACTGCTGGGAGGAGGCTCAGCTACAGCGTGGGCACAAAGCTGCAGTCAGATTCTGGGGCCTCAGCAGTCTGAGCTACCAGGTTTAGAACCCTGGCTCTCCTGACACCAATTAGAAAATCAGCCTCCAGGACAGAAGTGCTGACTGCCCAGAGGAACAAGGGCCATGCATGTCCATGTCATCCATAACCCTCAGCCGCCTTCTGATCCCTCGGGAGTGCTTGAGGAGTTCCCCCTTAGGTCAGGAGCCACTGCCCCTCCAGGGATCAGCCCACATCTGGGTGCCCTTCCCCAGCGTTCAGGCTCTACAGGTTTTACTAGCCCTCCCTCCCCGCCCGCCCCCACCAATTTTCACTGCAACGTCACTCACAACAACTGAGATAAGGAAGTGACTGGAATGTCCGCCCATCGATGAATAAAGATGTGGTGTATACACATGCAGAAATATTACTCGGCCACAAAATGAAATCTTGCCATTGCAGCAGCATGGATTACACTAAGTGAAAAAAGTCAGAGAAAGATAAACACTGCATGATTCATGCCCATGCGGATGCCAGAGAGGAGGTGGGGGGCCCAGTGGGAACAAAAAAGTAACCATGTGAAGTAATGAATGCTAGTCAGCTTGATTGTGGTGATCATTTCAAAATGTGTATCTACATGAAACCATCACATGTACAACTTTTGCCAGTTATGCCTCAACAAAGCTGAAAAAAAGATTTTAAAAATTAAAATTTCAAAGGACAGTCTCCTGTGAGAGGTGATGTGTGGTGGTTTCTGCAGCTGAGGCTTTCCCCAGATGGAAGGGAAGGTGGGTACAGGGCGGCAGAGAATGTGAAGGCACACACGGGGTGTGCGCGTCAGAACAGGTGGTTTCGTGGGGGGTGCAGAGAGCAAGGGAAGGGAAGAAGGTGTGTGTGAGGAGAGGGCAAGCCGTGGTGGCGGGAAGTACCGTGTGCTGGCCACTGTGCAGGGAAGCTCGAATATGCTTGGGGACAGCCTCACCTCTGGACACCACCATGTCGCCATGGCCCTTCCCCAAACCGCGGCTCCACCAGCTCCCAGACCTACACCTCTTCTAGCCCCAAGGCAAGCCCACTTTCCCCACAAACCACTGACACCTATTCCAACCGCTGACTCCTTTAGTCTCACATCTACTCTGCAACCTCTTAGACCCAAAGCTCCAGGCCCTTAGTATCTTGGCCTACCTACCTTGCCCAGCCGGCACTCACAGCCAACCAGAAAAGCCACAGCCCTCCATCAACCCCACCATCAGCCTTGTCTCCTGGGGCAGGCTCTGAGCTGGCCCCCAAATCTATTCTATTCTTCCACAATAGGGGACTTTCATTAGGGGATATCTGAGTTTAGTTTAGCTAGACCTGTTTCCCAGACTTCTTTGCAGTCGGGTGTCTAAGGTCCCACGAATGAAATGTGAGCAGAAGTAATGTGTACAACTTTCCTCTGTCTTACCTGGATGGTGATTATTTGCTTTCCCTTTCTGCTCCCATCTGCTTTCAGGCGCTGGAAGACTGATGTGGCAGAGCCGGTTGTGGCCACGTTAGCATAGCTGATGGAAGAGAGGAACAGGATAGAAGGGATGGAAGACCCCGAGTGGTTCTGGAAAAAGTCACTCCACCCGCCTGCCTTTGGACCATAACATGAGAGAAAAATAAACATTTATCTTCTTTAACCCACTCCTTGTTATAGTAGACTCAACTACAGTCACAAGTGTGGAGAGCAATGCTGTCCTGTCTCCCGGCCTCAACTGAGATCCACCTTCCCTTGGTTCCTATCAGCAACCTTTCAGATGGCCCCTGGTAAAAGTTTCCAGCTCTCACATTTATCAGGCCCCTACTCACCTCTCACTCCAACAATCCTGTCCCTTATGCACGATAAATGTGGAGACCAAAAGGGGAACCGTGTCGCACACTCCCCTGCGATCCTGTCCTCCGCCCCAATGGCCAGTGTCCTCTCCCCTGTGCTCTGATCAGACTTCCTGGATGAATTCACAGCTCCAATTCGTACCACCTGTGCAACCCACCTCGGCATGTCTTTCCTCCACTACAAGATGGAGATGCCCACACCACTTAAGAGGCCTGAGGGGGATTCGGTAAGATAAAGCCTGGTGGAGAGTCAGCAGTGGCCACTGGCCACCAACATCACTCAACAATTGTGACCACACCACCATCTGAAGGAGGAATTGCACCAAATCTCTGTCACCTACTGAATCAAGTCTAAATCTTTCAGATATGTTATACCCTTTGTGACACATCGGCCGTTTACCCGGGAAATCTCTCTTGCCCCTCTGCCTTGAATGCTATGTTCCAGCAATACCAAACTGCCCGCATCTAAAAAAATAAAACATTCAGTAACTAGACAGATATATGTTAAAATGCCTACTTTTGGAGTATTAGTGACTACTCCAATAAATTAATTTCCCTTGCTGGGAAAAAGAAAAAACACCCACTCCTTAAAAATCACCATGAGAAAAAGCTTATTTTTCATCCTGTATCTGGGAAGTGATACTGAATTCAGTTTCCTAAAATAAAAGTTAGGTTATCCTTTTTAAGCTCAAAAGTGTGATGATTCAGCTCTCCACTAAGACGATCATAGGGAGAAAAAAGCAATCTTTATATCTACTTCTAAATCTTATTAGATTGTTTATATACCCTGGAAATGTTGCCTCCCATGGAAAGGGAAGGAGGTTCATTTCAGAGGGATGTACGACGCATGAGTCAGAGGCTGAGGCTGGCAAGACGGCCAAGGTGGCCAGCAAGGGCGGTGGGAATGGGGCAGCCCCCAGGGCAGAGCCAGCCCCAGGTTTGTACAAAGCCCAGCAGTGCCTGGCTGCAGCCTCCTGTCTCTTCCTCTTCCTGCCTTCCCAGAAGAGGCTAGAAGGACCCTAGAGAGTACTTATCCCAAGACAAGAGTCTGCTTAGCTGCCCAAGAATGCCTGGCAGGTCAAATAAAGCTGCCCTCCTTTCAGTCAGGTCATCTGCGGGTATTTCTAAGGGGTAAGAAAAAGAGCAAAGGCCAGAGGGACACTGCCTAGAGATTCCAACACAAAATTTAAACACAGGTTTATCAGGACTCTATACTTCCTGATGAAGAGACAGGAAGTGCAAGTGCAATTAAGACCAAATCAAACCTATTCTGGTCTGAGCAAGTCAGAGCTAGAGGAACCTCATTCAGAATATGCACTCCAGCCCTTTTCTGGGGCCAGGACCTGGGACCAATTCCTCCTCAAGCCCACCAGCATCTCCAGGATGTCCTGTTCTCTGAGCTCTGCAGACAACACCTAAGGTGCTCTCAGATGTATATTAAGTAACTCTGTCACCAGATAGCTTCAATTCAGAATGAATAAAACTTATATGAATGCAAATAGCCTTAAAAAAGGCATATATAGTCCAATATTCATGTGATAGTTCATTAAACACATAAACAAATGTTTAAACTCTTTTAATAAGAATTTTTATGGAGACAGACAGCTAATCTCTAGCTTCCTTCCAAAGGCCCTAGGTACCCAGCCCATGAAGCTAGAGGAAAGGCATCTGGCGGGAGATACTGTAGGCCAAACACTGAGGACAAAAATATCCCTGCAAGGCCAAATCTATAAAGTGGTGGCAGAATTACGGACTCATGGAAAACAATGGGGTTGAGGCCAAAGGAACAGCAATCACGATGGAATAGTAGGGTTTTCTGGACAGAGAGGCTCAGATATTAGGTAGTAATCCCTATCTGGCTTTCTCAAAAGAAAGGCACTACTCACCAACCTAAACACAAGCTGACTGGGCACTCCATACACTGGCCAAGCCTTCACAGCCACTGTGCCTCCTCTCTGACATACCTCTGAAGCAGGGATACTGCTAAAGGGGTCCAGGGACCAGCCCCTTTCCCCATTTCTGCCAGGGGCAGACATTGCCAGCTGCCCACTAACAGCCATCCTTACTTGCTTACCAGTGGAAGCCAAATTTTGTTCACGGTGTGTGCTCAAATGTGCATAAACTCATGAATGAACGTCATACACAATACATACATCTATGTATCCATTACAATGGAAAACCTGGCGTAAAAAATAATGAAATACTGAACATGCTACAATATGAATGAACCCCAAAATACTAAGTGAAAGAATGAAACGTAAAAAGCTAAATGTTCTATGATACCATTTACATGAAATGATCTAGGTCAGGCAAATAGAAAACAGATTTGTGGTTGCCGAGGGCAGGGTTAGGAATGGAATCAGGAGTGACTGCTGATGGGTATGGGGTTTTTCTTTTGGCGTTGGTAAAAATGAATTCAGTTGTGGTGATGGCACAAGTCTATGATACTGAAAATCAGGGTTATACACTGGATGTGTGAATTAAATCTCAATTTTGAAAAAGCTGTTGAAAAAGCATCCAGCAAAGCCTCATCTCCCAAGACACTGGACCGCTAGGGTGCCCCGTACTGTAGTTCTGGCCAGTAAGATGCGGGTGGAAGTGTACTGTGGGAAAGCTGTCTCCTCAAGGAGGACTCCGCCTACTGAGGCTTTCTGTCTCTCATCCTTGTTCATCTTCTGTCCACTAAAAATCTAGGCACTCGGGTCCCTCACAACAAAACCATGTCCAAGATGACAGAGCAGCCACAATGGAGGTAGTGGGTAAGGGGTGATACCCTGGGACCCCTGCACCAGCCCTGGCTTCTCTCTCTGCAACTGTTATAGGAGAAAAATAACCCTGTATTCTGTTAAGTGATTATAATTGCATTTCGATCACTTGCAGCCAAATACTATCCCTAAAGACACATGCCTAGCTAACATCAGCCTGACTGATTCTGGGAGCCTAGAAGGCAAAAGGAAAAAAAGTAGACTCAGAAAGATACAAGAGTTGATTCCAAATGTAACATTCAGATGCCACGCAGTTAGCCTTAATTTCTTTTCTTTTTCCTAAAGGGTAAATAGTATTTTATTTTCAAACTACATGTCTTCCCCAGTTTTGTATATCCTCAAAGGAATGTTTGAAAGTGCAAATAAACTGTTAGCCACGCAGTCGTTTCAGCCCATGGACTGCAGCCCCCAGGATTCCATGGAATTCTCCAAGCAACAATACTGGAGTGGGTTGCCATGCCCTTCTTCAGGGGCTCTTCCCAACCCCGGGGATTGACCTGGGTCTCCTGCATTGCAGGCAAATTGCAGGAAATTTCTTTGGTTGCAGTGAGTGGGGGTTACTCTCTAGCTGTGATGTATGGGATTTTCATTGCAGTGGTTTTTCTCATTGCAGTGGTCTTTCTCGTGGAGCACAGGCTCTAGGGTGTGTGGGCTCAGCCGCTGTGATACACAGGCTCACTATTGTGGGACACATTGTGGAATTAGTTCAATGGGATTAGTTGTCCTGGGGCATGTGGGATCTTTCTAGACCAGAGATTGAACTCATGTCTGCAGCTGTGGCAGGCAGATTCTTCACCACTGCGCTAACAGGAAGCCCTCTTTTAAAAAAAAAAAAAGTGTATGTTTCTAACATCTGCTCTTTGAAAGGTTAGGAGACATTATTAAGCCCTGTAGGCCTGGTCACCCTTAATCCTTAAAAAATACCATGCTCAAAGAGGGAGCAAAGGCCCAGACCTTCAATTTACTTGTATATAAAATGTGTGTATACCTATGGAGGGTTCGGGTCGATGTGTGGCAGTAAACAACAAAACTCTGTTAAAAATAAAACAAGATTTACAAAGGGAGGGGGAAAAGAATTTCTAGTTCTCTCCCTAAGGAGTGGCTTAGGCTTTCTATTTTATATCACAGGTCTTCCAATAAAGTTTCTGTATTCTAAAAATAAATAAATAAATAAAATGTATGTACTCAGTACACTTATGCACAGTGTTTGTATGTCCCAGAGAATTAAGTTCAATGCTAGTCTGAAATATTAAGGCCAAAAATGAGTGTAGAGACAAAAATTATTAACAAGCAACTGTTTACATGTTTCCATGTGCTAGTTTTTCTTTTCTAGTCTCACAAATTGTATCACCTCCTTCTTATTGTATGGGTTGGGGTGAAGGAAGGACACCGTCTGGCAAACAGTCTTCTACTTGAGTCAGTAATTATTTTCATGTACAACTCCAAATAAAGTTGACTTTATACAAGTGTTTGCAATTGGGCTAATTGTTTCTGTGACTGAAGAAAAAGAAGGGAAAATGAAACAAAAAGATAGCTGGGAAATGGGGTCGGGGGTGCTTAAGTCAGCACTCAGGTGGGATATGGTCTTCCCTACCAATCTGTCTCTTTTTATTTCATGCTTTACGGGCTTACTTTGCCTAAAACATAAACACTTTGAATATAAATATCACGTTATAGTAGAAGACAGCATTTTAAATGAGATGTTTTACAGAACTAGCATTTTCTTAAAGCGTTAACTCTTCTTATGTGTAAATTTAGCTGTTTTTACTTACCAGCTCATCTAAATATTCAATCCTGCCCTGTGTTAAGCACGAATTAAGCAATGGAGATTCTGATGTGAAAAGAAGTTCCTATCCTCAAGAAATGCGCACAGCCAAGTGGTGAAAGCAAGCTCCCACCTTAGCTTTGTTAGAATGTACTCCAGGGAACAAGGCTAAAAAGCAACTACAGAGCCTGGAGGATGGGGTGAGGTGTCCAGGGAGTCTCCTGGGTGCTGGCCGGGCAGTCTGGAGCGCAGTGTGGACACATGAGACAGCAATGCACTCAGCCAGGAACTAGTGAAAGAGGAGCAAAGGCCCAGACCTTCAATTTACTTGTATATAAAAGGCAAGGGCATTTAAACAAAACTCTGTTAAAAATAAAACAAGATTTACAAAGGGAGGGGGAAAAGAATTTCTAGTTCTCTCCCTAAGGAGTGGCTTAGGCTTTCTATTTTATATCACAGGTCTTCCAATAAAGTTTCTGTATTCTAAAAATAAATAAATAAATAAAATGTATGTACTCAGTACACTTATGCACAGTGTTTGTATGTCCCAGAGAATTAAGTTCAATGCTAGTCTGAAATATTAAGGCCAAAAATGAGTGTAGAGACAAAAATTATTAACAAGCAACTGTTTACATGTTTCCATGTGCTAGTTTTTCTTTTCTAGTCTCACAAATTGTATCACCTCCTTCTTATTGTATGGGTTGGGGTGAAGGAAGGACACCGTCTGGCAAACAGTCTTCTACTTGAGTCAGTAATTATTTTCATGTACAACTCCAAATAAAGTTGACTTTATACAAGTGTTTGCAATTGGGCTAATTGTTTCTGTGACTGAAGAAAAAGAAGGGAAAATGAAACAAAAAGATAGCTGGGAAATGGGGTCGGGGGTGCTTAAGTCAGCACTCAGGTGGGATATGGTCTTCCCTACCAATCTGTCTCTTTTTATTTCATGCTTTACGGGCTTACTTTGCCTAAAACATAAACACTTTGAATATAAATATCACGTTATAGTAGAAGACAGCATTTTAAATGAGATGTTTTACAGAACTAGCATTTTCTTAAAGCGTTAACTCTTCTTATGTGTAAATTTAGCTGTTTTTACTTACCAGCTCATCTAAATATTCAATCCTGCCCTGTGTTAAGCACGAATTAAGCAATGGAGATTCTGATGTGAAAAGAAGTTCCTATCCTCAAGAAATGCGCACAGCCAAGTGGTGAAAGCAAGCTCCCACCTTAGCTTTGTTAGAATGTACTCCAGGGAACAAGGCTAAAAAGCAACTACAGAGCCTGGAGGATGGGGTGAGGTGTCCAGGGAGTCTCCTGGGTGCTGGCCGGGCAGTCTGGAGCGCAGTGTGGACACATGAGACAGCAATGCACTCAGCCAGGAACTAGTGAGCTGGGGAGGAGGCAGGAGGGAAACCAGCAGAGATGAGAAGAGCCTGTGTACACCTGGTGGTTCTGAACTCTACCCTGAAGCCTCTGGGTCAGCAGGGACAGCTCAGTTTTAGGAGGCAGTACTTCGGCAGAGGCTTAATATGTGGGTTACAGAGCAAGCCAGTCAAGCAGCTGCAAGGCAAGGGGCAAAAGATGATGATAGTGAGCAAGTCCAGGGTGGGTCTGAAGTCCTAAGGAAGTGAACTCCACTGAGGCAGGTTTTCACATGATGGAAATGCTAAAAGTTCTGTGCACCACTTCCCTTCACTCCTCCCATTTTCTCCCCAGCAAAAACAGAACCTTTACCACAAGGAAAGAGACTGGGTAGAAAGGCTTTCGTGCTTGCAGGCCAAATGCGAAGAATAAAGCATACTCCACACCCAAGGGGGACTTCCCTCCCTGCTCGGTCATCCCCATCAACTGGGAACTGTTTCCTGATACTGTATCTTCACCTGGAAAACACACGTGCCAGTGCCCGTGCCCACCCCCACGTTCCCTCACCCTAAAACTTCTCTCATCTTCCCTAATTACTGCTCCATTTCCCTTCAGAGCAAAATGTTCAAGAAGGGTCTCCACTTTCCCAGCTGGTATTTACACTTCAACACTTGCTCCAAGCCCTACTGCTTCTGCCAAATCCCACACACACTTCTTCCTCCATTACGAAATACTTTCCCTGTTTTTGTTGCTGCTTTTTTCCAACTGTGTTTTCTCCTCAGTCTTATTTCTTCTTCTTTCACCAGACCATTACATGCTGGAGTGCTCAGCACTCAGTCCCAGGACCTCCTCTGGATCTACACTGGCTCCCAATCAAGTTCATCCAACACCATGGCTTTAAATATGGCATACTACCTTTAATACTCCTACATTTGTATGTTCAGTGAGACTTCGTCCCTGAGCTGCAGGTTTCTTGTCTACCTAGTCAAAACATCCACTTAGATGACTAATCAGCGTCTTGAATATGGCTTGCAACAAGTTACTGCCAAAGTAAAATCCTGTCCTAAGTTTTTTTTCCATCTCGATGCACACTTTGGCCATATAGACTTGACTAGATGTTTAAGTGCCAAATCGTCATTTGTCAAGAGAGTGATCACTCTCTTTCCTTCTTCACCCCACCCTCCAACAGATCCAGGTCCAGTCTGCATATAGGCATTGATGTCAGCACTTTTTTCTTTGATCTTGGGCACGGAACTGTGATAGCTAAACAATGTACCAATCTGAACACCTAAAAACATGTGCTGAAGGCTGGAAGGGATGCTAGAGCTTAATCACTCACTTCATGTGCATAATAATAGATAATACATGCTATAAATAAGTATTTGTTGATTAAATGCCTTCTGAGACTGCAGGTTGTAAATCAAAACTTCTGTGACAAAGTTTCAAGAGCTTTAGAAAAGCAGGCCCTCTGGGGGCTGAGTATTTCATAAAACCAGAGACTCAGCATCAATGAGCGGCTCACAGAAAGCTCATGCTCTTGGCTGCTTGCGGCAGAGAACACACCATGTGAGCTATTTTCCCAGGTGTACAGCTGATTCATAAAGTTCCTACAACAACCGCAGAAGCCTTCAGCTGCTACACATTCTCTTACGTACCTGTGAGGATGGCGACAGAGGCAGGTACCTGCAGGCCTAGCTATTAATATTTAAGAGGCCCATTCAACATGGCTTTGGGCCAGCTATAGCCAAACATAAACACATGCATACCCTGAATTTAATGGCTCTAAAGAAGAGTTCTAGTGTTGTAATATTTCCCTGTAATAATAACCTCAACTTTGCCTTAGAACCCGGGGGCTGAGCAGAGCACTTGTGTTAGGGCTTGGGAGCCGGAGTGAGACAACACGCATGACACCAACAGGGCAGCCAGCAGCTGGGTGTTCAGAGACTTTCCAGACACAACCAATCATTCATGAAGAATATTTTCAATACTGTCATAGTATAAAACAAACCCCTTAATTTTTGAAGTCTTTTTAAGCAAATATTTTATACTTAAGCCAGTCTTGAACATAAGCAGAAAATCTACCTGTTTACACTTTTCTACTCACAACAACTCAAGCACCCATTCTGTGTACAGCACTATCCTAGGTGCAATGAAAAGGAGTCTTCACTACAGAAACAGGATTTCACTTTCTGGAATTGTGTTACCGCCTTTCCCAGAGAGTAAAAATAAACAAAATCGCCATTGTTTACTACTGACCTGCCCCAAGCCGACTCTCGGCTCTCAGAAATGCTACGTCCTGCCAAACTTATGTTTCAATGAACTCAGCTCCTACTTCCCCCAAAATAAGAAAGCAGAATTCATTTCCATTAGAAAAAAAAAAAAAGAAAGAAAGAAAGAAACAATTTTCCACGAAAGGGCAGTTTTTGTCTCTAATAAGTATATTTTTTCCCCTCTAGCTTTTCTTTAAGTTTTCGTCCTCCAATACTGCCTTTTCCTGTACAAGGCAAACCAACAACTTTTTGTTTTTCTTCTCCTACGAAAAAGTACTGCATCTTGAAGACAAACCATTCCCAAGACTAGTGAACAAACTTGAAAGGGGAAATCACCTGTATTACCTAGATGAAGTAAAAAAATAAACAGCAGTTGGCACCGAGACAGCTATTCCAAATATTCGTGTTTAAACAATTAAAAACTGTTTATTTTGCAACAATGTACCCCTAGTCCAAAGTTAACTATGTTTAAAAAAAATTTTAGCCAAAAAATTTACACAAACATTTTCAGTTCAACCTAATAAAAGTGATATCTAGAAAAATTCCACATCATGAAGTCTGTCTTGGAAAGTTCAGCTTCTAAAGCAATCTTAAGGCACAGTGTTCTGGAAGATAAAATGTGCTTCTGCGGCGCAGGGTGACGTATGTGGCATCCGAGACTGGCTCCAGGCGGGCCCACAGGCACCGCCCTCCTGCCGCTGTGGGATGTGACAGCAGCGTCAGACATAGGCCCCCAGGGCTGCGTGGAACTCCGTGAGACACTGGACCAGCTGCTGGAACTTGGGCCTCTCCTCCGGATCTAAGGCCCAGCAACAGGCCATCACAGCAAATCTGCAGGGTGACAAAACCAGAAAAGCTGACCACTGACAATACACTGGGCTAGCCAAAGAGTCTGTCTGGGTTCTTCCTCAAGACGTTACTTCTAACCTTTGACCAATGTACCAGCTTTGTTTTCAGTCTAAATGTGCATGTGGAGAGGAGGACATAGTAAAAATCAATCTGTTAGCAGAGCAAAAATGAGTGATCTGGATGTTACATGTGAATTTTCACTTCTGAAACATGTCAAAATATATCAGCAAGTAGAGATTTTATGTAACTAAGCTAAAACACACTCAAAAAAATAACCTGTGTTATTCTGCATAGTGGACTCCTGAACAACACGGGGTGAGGGGAGCTGACCCTCCGCGCAGTCAAAAATCTGGATGTAACTTACAGCCACATGTAACTTCACAGCTCCAGTTCCTCCACATCTGCAGATTCAACCAGCTGCTGGCTAGACTGTACAGTAGCATTTATCACTGAAAAAAATCCACATGGAAGTGGACCCTCAGACTCAAACCCACACTGGTCAAGGGGCGGCTATACCTAAGTTGTGACAGAAAGAACTTGGAGGAAGAGGAAGCTGTAACTAAGCTGTAAGAGTCCTGAGTCTAGAGTAAAACTGGGGGTAAGCTGCCCCCTTACCACAGAACAGAAACCACTTTCAGGGGGCCCTGGAATTGAGACTTAACTTTCGTGCACTCAACCTCCCATGAAGAGCCTCCGACCAGTCTGATCCCATCATGTGGGAAGACCAGTTGTGTGACAGAAGCAGGAAACAAGACCTCTTTCACTTGCTAGACTAGAGCATCTTCCTAATGCGTGTAGCAATTCATACCAGCTGGCAAGGCCAGATGGCAAGGAGAAAGGCTCTATAGAACTAAGGTGTTCTTAAGGTTCTGTGAGGATACGGGAAGCCCACAGGCTCACTATACACGAGTAAACAAGAGATGGTCCAGGGTTTTCTCACTATGCAAACTAGCCTCTTGAGTTAGTCACTACAAATATGAGACAATAAAGTCCTAATGTCAAATGCATCAAAGAGTGAATGAGTCTGGCTGAGGCTGTGGTTTCTGTGCGGTGTGTGCTCAGTCACTCCATTGTGTCAGACTCTTTAAAACCCTTTGGACTGTAGCCCACCAGGCTCCTCTGTCCACGGGATTCTTCACGCAAGAATACTGGAATGGGTTGCCATTTCCTCCTCTTCCCAACCCAGGGATCAAATCTGCATCTGCTGCACTGCAAATGGATTCTTTACCACTGAGCCATCAGGAAAACTGGCGGTTTCTCTACAGGAATGTATAATTCAAGTCCAAAGAGGCATTATTCTCAAAAGGGAAGTTTCTGGATCAATATGGACACCTGTTCTTTTTCTTTTATCCAAACGTCGTAAATAGAATGAAATCCATGTCTTCAAGCTCAGAAAAGAACTTACAGTTCATCAGGACAGTTGATGGGCTGGGCTATTCGGTAACCGTCTTTCAGGTACGCAGCCATCTCAAACGGGTCGATGTCCACGTAGGGCGTTTGTCCCAGGGTCATGAGCTCCCACAGCGTCACTCCGAAGGCCCACTGAGAAGAAGAGAATCAACACCATGAGGACATTCAAAACAGTTGTCAGAGTGCTGCCGCTTGTGGCCAGGTATGGATCAAAAACAGCAAACTGACCAACTCTTAAGGAAAACAAACTGTTGTTTATAAAAAGAGGTCTGCTATATCCAGTTAGGTCCTCTTCTTCAACAGAAAAAAAAAAAAAGAAAAAACCACTTCAATGAATGCATACTTTAATGTATTATTACTGTATATTCTAAAGTAATCAGAGCCACTGGAAAGAATTATGTTGATTATATGCCCCACCACCCAAAACTGTTAATTATTTCTAAGGTTTTCCTAATATTTAAGTGTGTTACTTTAAATACCTTAGCCAGCCTGCATAGTTGAGAAGTAGAAAATGTAAATCATGTAAAATATAATGTCATGGATTTTTACTACATTCAAATAAATTAAATTAACAGATGAAAGTCTCTGGAAAAAATCTCTTCCAACCTTGCTTGAGTAAAAGATCAAATTGTAAAATTGACACATAAACTATTTGTAGGAGCAGAAATCTTAAGCCGTGGCAGCAGGGCTCAGCTGTGGTCCACCCAGGGCTCCTCGGTTTGGCTGTGGCTTCTGGGGAGTAGGTAGGCGGCAGGGATTCATCTGCACACAGCTGCTGCCCAGGAGGCAAGGAAGGGCTCTGACTGGCGGCACCCAGTCACTGCCACCATGCTTGAGCCTTGAGGGCAGGAGCGCTGACAGTGGGTGAGGAGGAAGAGACCTGTGTCACAACAAACCTTCACAACAAATCTATGAGGATCACTGGTAGCCTGATATTACAGATGAAGAACAGGCTCAGAGAAATAACTGGCCCCAAAAAACATTTTTTGTAAGCGAAGGAGGGAAAAAAGGAAAGGAAAAAACCGGGGGAAAAAAAATCACAAGAATAGTCTGTTTAAAACATCTAAATGCATAATACATTAAATTTTAGGTTATTTTCAATAATAATAAAATCCAGAAATATTATTTAAAGTATACAGATTTTTAAAAGATCTATATTAGTGAACAATAGCTTTATTTCTTATTATCATCTAGACAAATAAGAAAACAATAGAATGGTATCTGATAAGAGTATTTTTAAAACTGTCAATGAAGAATTCCATAGCAAGCCAAAATATATTTGAAAAATGAAGACCAAACACAGGTTTTCAAACAAAAGTTGACAGAGTATGTCACTGGCAGACCTGTACCGTGAAACACATGAGTGTATGTCTTCATGTGGAAAGAAAAAAGCACCAATGGGAATTTGGATACACACACAGAATGAAGAGTGCTGAAAATAAATGAACTCGGTACTTCCTCTTCACTTAAAAATTTCCTTCACACTGTTGAAAGCAAAATCCCATGTGCTGTGGGGTTTATAAATGGAAGTACTAGGTTGGAGCAAAAGTAACTTGAGGTTTTGCATTGTTGAAATTTGCCGTTTGATACTGGAATACATTGTTAAATAAATGCGATTGTTATACATCATTTTAATGTGCATTTGTTTTTTTGCTAATGACTTATTATTTGTTGTTTATTTTATATACTTAGACTATGGACATGATGTTAGACAAAAAGCAAATTCAAGTGAGTTTCTTATTTGAGCTCCAAATGGGTTGTAAAGCAGCAGACAATTCGCAGCATCAGCAACGCCTCTGGCCCAGGAACTGCTAACAGTGCAGTGGCGGCTAAAGGAGCCCTGCCAAGGAGACGAGAGCCCTGGAGATGAGAAGCACAGTGGTCGGCCATCAGAGGGTGACAACGACCAACTGAGAGGACCGTCAAAGCTGATCTTCTGTCAGCCGGTCTATGGTCGTTTGGCATTTGAAACAAATTGGAAGGTGAAAAAATTCAGTAAAGTGGGTGCCTCTGGAGCTGATCAAAAATCCAAAAACATCATCATTTGTCATCTTATTCTATGGAACAATGAACCATTTCTTGATCAGATTCTAAAGAGTGATAAAAAGTGGATTGTATACAACAACTGGCAACGATCAGTTCAGTGGCTGGACCGAGAAGAAACTCCAAAGCACTCCCCAAAGCCAAACTTGCACCAAAAAAAGGTCATGGCCACTGTTTGGTGGTCTGCTGCCCATCTGATCCACTACAGCTTTCTGAATCCCAGCGAAACCATTACATCTGAGAAGTACACTCAGCAAACTGATGAGATGCACCAAAAACTGCAGGGACTGAAGCCGGCATTGGTCAACAGAAAGGGCCCAATTCTTCACAACGCCCAAGTGCACATTGCACATATAATGCTTCAAAAGCTGAATGAATTGGACTACAAAGTTTTGCCTCATCTGCCATATCCACCTCTCACCAATGGACTACAACTTCTTCAAGCATCTCGAGAACTTTTTGCAGGGAAAATGCTCCCACAACCAGAAGGAGGCAGAAAATGCTTTTCAAAGGTTCACAGAATTCTGAAGCATGGGCTTTTATGCTATAGGAATAAACAAATGTATTTCTTATTGGCAAAAATATGTTGATTATTAATAAAGATGCGTTTTAGCCTAGTTATAATGATTTTAAACTCATAGCAAGAAACCAAATTACATGTGCACCAACCTAATAAAATGTATGCCCATAACAGCAGAAAGGATGGGAGGGAATGAGTGGAAATAATGTATTGCAACCTGCTTATATTAAATATGAAGCTGCATAATATTTGAAAGCAGGAGGTGTACACTATAAACCCCAGAACAGGGTTCTCAACGTCAGTACTACAAACACTGTGGACTGACGGACTCTCTGTCGCAAGAGGTGTGCCTGTGCACGGCAGGCTGTTTAGTTCAGCAGCACCCCTGGCCTCCTCCACCCACTCGATGCCCCAAGTCGTGGTAAGTGACAATGCCTCCAGATACCCACAAACGCCCCACCCTCCAGGAGAGGGGGTGCAAAATTACCTCCAAGTGAGAAGCCCTAAGCTAGACTGATTAAAGAAACTAAAAAGACACAAATAACCAAAGTGAGAAGCAAAAGAGGAATCATTATAGACCCTACAGATGCCAAAAATTATTATATGCAACTCGATAAATCCAATAACTTAGATGAAACAAATTCCTTGATATACACAAATTACGAAAACAGACACCAGAAAGATGATCTATATAGCTCAGTATTTTTTAGAGAAACAGAATTCGCAATTTAAAATGTTTTCACAAAGAAAACTCTGTATCCAAACAATTTAACTGGGAGAGTTGTAGCAAACTTGAAAGGACAGAACAGTACAAGCCCAATTAGTAGGCCAGGGCTGCCACAACCACGCACCATAAGCCAGGCGACTGAACAGTGGTGCTCTCTCCCAGCTCTGGAGGCAGCAAGTCCAAAGCCAGGGTGTCAGCAGGCCCGTGCTCCCTCTGAAGCCTGCAGGGGCAAAGCCTCCTTGCCTCTTCCTAGCATCTGGCGGCTCACCAGCAATCCTCCATGCTTCTTGGTCTGCAGCTGCAGCACTTCCATTTCTACCTGTTTTCACAGGTCATTCTCCCATTGCAGACCAGCGTCTTTTCTGATAACGGTATTAGTCACACTAGATTAAGGTTTACCTTAATTATGACTTCATCACGACCCTGTCTGCAAATAAAGTCACTTTCTGAGGTGTGGAAGTTAAGACCTCCAGCTTACTTTTAGGGAACGCAACTAAAACCACAGTGCCATCCTCCACAAACTCTTTCAGAAAACAGGAGAGGAAAGAACACTTCTCAATTCATTTTTAGGCCAGAGTTATCCTGAACAACCAAACCAAAGAGTTTAACTTTGGACTTAATATTTTCTTTCCATTTGAAAGCAGGAGGTGTACACTATAAACCCCAGAACAGGGTTCTCAACGTCAGTACTACAAACACTGTGGACTGACGGACTCTCTGTCGCAAGAGGTGTGCCTGTGCACGGCAGGCTGTTTAGTTCAGCAGCACCCCTGGCCTCCTCCACCCACTCGATGCCCCAAGTCGTGGTAAGTGACAATGCCTCCAGATACCCACAAACGCCCCACCCTCCAGGAGAGGGGGTGCAAAATTACCTCCAAGTGAGAAGCCCTAAGCTAGACTGATTAAAGAAACTAAAAAGACACAAATAACCAAAGTGAGAAGCAAAAGAGGAATCATTATAGACCCTACAGATGCCAAAAATTATTATATGCAACTCGATAAATCCAATAACTTAGATGAAACAAATTCCTTGATATACACAAATTACGAAAACAGACACCAGAAAGATGATCTATATAGCTCAGTATTTTTTAGAGAAACAGAATTCGCAATTTAAAATGTTTTCACAAAGAAAACTCTGTATCCAAACAATTTAACTGGGAGAGTTGTAGCAAACTTGAAAGGACAGAACAGTACAAGCCCAATTAGTAGGCCAGGGCTGCCACAACCACGCACCATAAGCCAGGCGACTGAACAGTGGTGCTCTCTCCCAGCTCTGGAGGCAGCAAGTCCAAAGCCAGGGTGTCAGCAGGCCCGTGCTCCCTCTGAAGCCTGCAGGGGCAAAGCCTCCTTGCCTCTTCCTAGCATCTGGCGGCTCACCAGCAATCCTCCATGCTTCTTGGTCTGCAGCTGCAGCACTTCCATTTCTACCTGTTTTCACAGGTCATTCTCCCATTGCAGACCAGCGTCTTTTCTGATAACGGTATTAGTCACACTAGATTAAGGTTTACCTTAATTATGACTTCATCACGACCCTGTCTGCAAATAAAGTCACTTTCTGAGGTGTGGAAGTTAAGACCTCCAGCTTACTTTTAGGGGAACACAACTAAAACCACAGTGCCATCCTCCACAAACTCTTTCAGAAAACAGGAGAGGAAAGAACACTTCTCAATTCATTTTTAGGCCAGAGTTATCCTGAACAACCAAACCAAAGAGTTTAACTTTTGGAACTTAATATCCTTTCGATTAATTATCACCATTAAGGTACAGCAATGGCCATCTTTGAGGTCTGTTCTTTGGGAGGAGGAAGAGACAGGGATTAAGTTGCAGATGGATGTATATTTGTTAAATCTCCAGAGAGACAGCCTATTGGAATTTCTCTAAACTTACTGGTTTAAGGAGAATATTCTACTCTGCTGAAAAATGGAAAAATGATTTCAAATTAATAAAAGTTAAAGGAAGGCACCTGCTTACATGCAGGTGTTTGTCTACCTTTAAACTTTATATAAAACTCTTAATAATGCCAGTCATTAGTCAATGTAATTTTTAAAATAGTTTCCAATTTCCACAGGGAAGGTAGCTAACTATACAGTTGGAGCAGAGCCCAAAGAGGCGAAGCTGGTGGAAGGGGGTTCCCATGCCTTCTTTACAAGATGAGATGGAGCTGTTATTCACTCACTAGAGCATCAGCTGTGGGGAAGGAATAATCAATCCGAACAATTTTGGAGAAGGAAAGAGTGAGAACTGGTAAGAAGTGGATACTGCCACATGATGAACAACCCCATCCACTGAGAGGGGAAGTTCTAACAACTTCTGCCTGGAAGACAGTAAGGCTGGTGGTGTCTGTGACCTGGAGTGCACACAGGCATCCTAACAGTACAACATAGATAAGCTGACTTAAAAGAAATATTTCTTTCACATTGTTTTGTCTACATTATCACTAAGCACCATCTAAGATTCTTCTATTACAAATTGGAGCACTAATAAACACCAAAAAACAAGAATAAGCCAAATGCAAAGTTGCAGTTTCATTTTCTTAGAAGCCAACAATAACAAAAAAGGTGATTAATTACATGTTGGTTTACCTTAATTATGACTTCATCACGACCCTGTCTGCAAATAAAGTCACTTTCTGAGGTGTGGAAGTTAAGACCTCCAGCTTACTTTTAGGGGAACACAACTAAAACCACAGTGCCATCCTCCACAAACTCTTTCAGAAAACAGGAGAGGAAAGAACACTTCTCAATTCATTTTTAGGCCAGAGTTATCCTGAACAACCAAACCAAAGAGTTTAACTTTTTGGAACTTAATATCCTTTCCATTAATTATCACCATTAAGGTACAGCAATGGCCATCTTTGAGGTCTGTTCTTTGGGAGGAGGAAGAGACAGGGATTAAGTTGCAGATGGATGTATATTTGTTAAATCTCCAGAGAGACAGCCTATTGGAATTTCTCTAAACTTACTGGTTTAAGGAGAATATTCTACTCTGCTGAAAAATGGAAAAATGATTTCAAATTAATAAAAGTTAAAGGAAGGCACCTGCTTACATGCAGGTGTTTGTCTACCTTTAAACTTTATATAAAACTCTTAATAATGCCAGTCATTAGTCAATGTAATTTTTAAAATAGTTTCCAATTTCCACAGGGAAGGTAGCTAACTATACAGTTGGAGCAGAGCCCAAAGAGGCGAAGCTGGTGGAAGGGGGTTCCCATGCCTTCTTTACAAGATGAGATGGAGCTGTTATTCACTCACTAGAGCATCAGCTGTGGGGAAGGAATAATCAATCCGAACAATTTTGGAGAAGGAAAGAGTGAGAACTGGTAAGAAGTGGATACTGCCACATGATGAACAACCCCATCCACTGAGAGGGGAAGTTCTAACAACTTCTGCCTGGAAGACAGTAAGGCTGGTGGTGTCTGTGACCTGGAGTGCACACAGGCATCCTAACAGTACAACATAGATAAGCTGACTTAAAAGAAATATTTCTTTCACATTGTTTTGTCTACATTATCACTAAGCACCATCTAAGATTCTTCTATTACAAATTGGAGCACTAATAAACACCAAAAAACAAGAATAAGCCAAATGCAAAGTTGCAGTTTCATTTTCTTAGAAGCCAACAATAACAAAAAAGGTGATTAATTACATGTTGGTTCACCAAACAAAACAAAACAACCCAGGACCAAACAGCACAAGAATGATTTGTGAAAAACTTGCTCTCCAAAGTCTTCTGATAACTGAACCACTTAAAATTTATTTATTTATTTATTTATTTATTTTGGGGCTGGGGTCGGGCTGGGGAGAGAGGGGAGCGGGCGGGCCACTTCTATTGGTCCTTTGTTTCTCCATTTTCATCCGTCTTTGTTCTTTGGCTCCTGTGGGCCTCCCATCGCAGTGGCCTCTGTCGTTACAGAGCGCCGGCTCTGAGCGTATGCACTCCAGAGCTCCGGCTCGGTGATTGGACACATCAGTCCAGCCGCTCCGCGGCACGTGGGATCTTCCCAGGCCAGGGATCGAACCGGCGCCCCTTGCACTGCAAGGCGGTGTCCTTACCCACTGGACCACCAGGAGAAGCCCCTGAACCATTTAAAATTTAGACAGACATTCTATAATTTCCTCTTGCTTGACGTCGTTGGAAAGAGGGCATTAAGAAGGTCAGGCTGATTTTTTTTCCAGAGTTGCATGTAAAATTTATCGCTACAGTCATTTAAGGAGCATGCAGAGAATAACCATGTTCTTCTATTCCTCTTACTTTTATAGCTTCTTAATATATGAGAGACAAAATACTCTTTTACCTAACAACATATATTTGATGTAATTTACCAGTAAGTATATAAATTTCTTTTTTACTCTTTGACAGAATGTTCACTAATGTTGGAACTATTCAGAGATTTCCATTCTTTTATTTCAGGAATTTCTAATACAAGGCTGACCTCACTATATTATACATGATGAGAAAAAAATTTTCTCCAATTCTGAATGATCTCATCTGGCCACAGTAAAGCATCATCAAGTGTTCCATGGCTAGGAATTTCTGTTAACACTAGAAACTTTGCATCCTTTTCTCATGTATCGAAATAGGTTCAGAAGACCAAAGAAGAGTTACTTTAACCTGGGAAAAGTGATTTCCAAGCCTGAGTAATAAATAAGAAGAACCACCTGGCATGTTTGTTAAAAATAGAGTCTCAAGCCCCATCTTAATAGTTCGGAGGACTGGAACTAAAAGGTGATTAATTACATGTTGGTTTCACCAAACAAAACAAAACAACCCAGGACCAAACAGCACAAGAATGATTTGTGAAAAACTTGCTCTCAAAGTCTTCTGATAACTGAACCACTTAAAATTTATTTATTTATTTATTTATTTATTTTGGGGCTGGGGTCGGGCTGGGGAGAGAGGGGAGCGGGCGGGCCACTTCTATTGGTCCTTTGTTTCTCCATTTTCATCCGTCTTTGTTCTTTGGCTCCTGTGGGCCTCCCATCGCAGTGGCCTCTGTCGTTACAGAGCGCCGGCTCTGAGCGTATGCACTCCAGAGCTCCGGCTCGGTGATTGGACACATCAGTCCAGCCGCTCCGCGGCACGTGGGATCTTCCCAGGCCAGGGATCGAACCGGCGCCCCTTGCACTGCAAGGCGGTGTCCTTACCCACTGGACCACCAGGAGAAGCCCCTGAACCATTTAAAATTTAGACAGACATTCTATAATTTCCTCTTGCTTGACGTCGTTGGAAAGAGGGCATTAAGAAGGTCAGGCTGATTTTTTTTCCAGAGTTGCATGTAAAATTTATCGCTACAGTCATTTAAGGAGCATGCAGAGAATAACCATGTTCTTCTATTCCTCTTACTTTTATAGCTTCTTAATATATGAGAGACAAAATACTCTTTTACCTAACAACATATATTTGATGTAATTTACCAGTAAGTATATAAATTTCTTTTTTACTCTTTGACAGAATGTTCACTAATGTTGGAACTATTCAGAGATTTCCATTCTTTTATTTCAGGAATTTCTAATACAAGGCTGACCTCACTATATTATACATGATGAGAAAAAAATTTTCTCCAATTCTGAATGATCTCATCTGGCCACAGTAAAGCATCATCAAGTGTTCCATGGCTAGGAATTTCTGTTAACACTAGAAACTTTGCATCCTTTTCTCATGTATCGAAATAGGTTCAGAAGACCAAAGAAGAGTTACTTTAACCTGGGAAAAGTGATTTCCAAGCCTGAGTAATAAATAAGAAGAACCACCTGGCATGTTTGTTAAAAATAGAGTCTCAAGCCCCATCTTAATAGTTCGGAGGACTGGAACTCAGTATTTTTAGCAAAGAGTCCTAGCTGTGTCTAAAGGTCCGGTAAACTCAGGAAGAGTTAGAGAGCAAAGACAGAAGGCAGCTTTTGTTTTTACTGTAGTGTGGCCAGCATACAATGAACTACTTGATTTGATATAGCCACCCATATGTATACACCACCGAAACAAGTGCCACAGTCACGACAGCAAATATAGCCATCACTTCCAAAAGATTCTCACAGCTCTAATTCTTTCCTCACAATCCTCCCCAACACTACCCCAACTATTCCCAAATAACCATCAATCTGCTTTCTGTCACTAACATTGGTTTGCATTTTCTAGTGAGAGCATGCTAAGCTGCTTTAGTTATATCCAACTCTTTATGACTCAATGGCTCCTCTGCCCATGGGATTCTCCAGGCAAGAATATTAGAGTGAGTTGCCATGCCCTCTTCCATGGGTTTTTTCCTGACCAAGGGACTACAGAATTTTACATAAACGAATTACTCAAACTGTATAATTTTTTCTAGTTTCTTTCACTCAGAACAACTATTCTGAGATTCAGCCATGATGTAGCACGTATCCACTTTTCATTGTTGAACAGTAGTCCACTGTATACTTTTTACTTCTTGATAGACACTTGGATTATTTCCTGGTTTAGCTACAAAAATAAAGCTGCTATGAACATCAGCTGAGAGGAGAAAAGGAAAGACATACCCATCTGAATGCAGAGCTCCAGAGAATAAGGAGAGATAAGCCTTCTTAAGTGAACAATGCAAAGAAACAGAGAAAAACAGAATGTGAAAGACTAGAAAATTCAAGAAAATTAGAGATACCAAGAGAACATTTCAGGCAAAGACAGGCACAATAAAGGAAAGAAATGGTAAGGACCTAACAGAAGCAGAAGATATGAAGGAGGGTGGCAAGAATATACAGAATAACTATACAAAAGATCTTAATGACCCTGATAACCACGATGTTGAAAATGCCAGACATCCTAGAAACTTTGCATCCTTATACAAAGAAGACCAAAGAAGAGTTACTTTAACCTGGGAAAAGTGATTTCCAAGCCTGAGTAATAAATAAGAAGAACCACCTGGCATGTTTGTTAAAAATAGAGTCTCAAGCCCCATCTTAATAGTTCGGAGGACTGGAACTCAGTATTTTTAGCAAAGAGTCCTAGCTGTGTCTAAAGGTCCGGTAAACTCAGGAAGAGTTAGAGAGCAAAGACAGAAGGCAGCTTTTGTTTTTACTGTAGTGTGGCCAGCATACAATGAACTACTTGATTTGATATAGCCACCCATATGTATACACCACCGAAACAAGTGCCACAGTCACGACAGCAAATATAGCCATCACTTCCAAAAGATTCTCACAGCTCTAATTCTTTCCTCACAATCCTCCCCAACACTACCCCAACTATTCCCAAATAACCATCAATCTGCTTTCTGTCACTAACATTGGTTTGCATTTTCTAGTGAGAGCATGCTAAGCTGCTTTAGTTATATCCAACTCTTTATGACTCAATGGCTCCTCTGCCCATGGGATTCTCCAGGCAAGAATATTAGAGTGAGTTGCCATGCCCTCTTCCATGGGTTTTTTCCTGACCAAGGGACTACAGAATTTTACATAAACGAATTACTCAAACTGTATAATTTTTTCTAGTTTCTTTCACTCAGAACAACTATTCTGAGATTCAGCCATGATGTAGCACGTATCCACTTTTCATTGTTGAACAGTAGTCCACTGTATACTTTTTACTTCTTGATAGACACTTGGATTATTTCCTGGTTTAGCTACAAAAATAAAGCTGCTATGAACATCAGCTGAGAGGAGAAAAGGAAAGACATACCCATCTGAATGCAGAGCTCCAGAGAATAAGGAGAGATAAGCCTTCTTAAGTGAACAATGCAAAGAAACAGAGAAAAACAGAATGTGAAAGACTAGAAAATTCAAGAAAATTAGAGATACCAAGAGAACATTTCAGGCAAAGACAGGCACAATAAAGGAAAGAAATGGTAAGGACCTAACAGAAGCAGAAGATATGAAGGAGGGGTGGCAAGAATATACAGAATAACTATACAAAAAAGATCTTAATGACCCTGATAACCACGATGTTGTAATCACTCATCTAGTGCCAGACATCCTAGAGTGCGAAGTCAAGTGGGCCTTAGGAACTTCACTACGATCAAAGCAAGTGGAGGTGATGGAATTCCAGTTGAGCTATTTCAAATCTTAAAAGATGATGGTGTTCAAGTGCTGCACTCAATATGTCAGCAAATCTGGAATACTCAGCAGTGACCACACGACTGGAAAAGGTTAGTTTTCACTCCAGTCTAAAGGGCAATGCCAAAGAATGTTTAAATTACTGAACAACTTCATTCATTTCCCAAGCTAGCAAAGTAATGCTCAAAATCCTCTAAATGAGGCTTCAACACTATGTGAACCAAGAACTTCCAGATATACAATCGGGATTTAGAAAAGGCAGAGGAGCCAGAGATCAAATTGCCAACATCTGCTGAACCATAGAAAAAGCAAGAGAATTCCAGAAAAAAATCTCCTTTTGCTTCATTGACTACACTAAAGCCTTTGACTGTGCGGATCATAACAAACTGGAAAATTCTTCAAGAGATGGGAATACCAGACCACATTACCTGTCTCCTGAGAAACCTGTAAGTAGGTCAAGAAGTAACATGTAACAGTGGACTGGCTCCAAGTCAGGAAAAGAGTAAGGCTATACAGAACACATTCTGTGAAATGCTGAGCAGGATTTGATTCACATGCCAGAGTGAAGACTGCCGAGAGACATATCAATAACCTCAAATATGCCGATGACACCACTCTAATAGCAAGAAAGTGAAGAACTAAGAGATTTTTGATGAAGGTGAAAGGGGAGTGAAAAAGGTGGCTTAAAACTCACATTCAAAAAACAAAGATCGTGGCACCTGGTCCCATCACTTCATGGCAAACGTATGGGAAAACAGTGAAAGCAGCGACAGACTTTATTTACCTGGGCTCCAAAATCACTGCAGATGGTGACTGCAGCCATGAAATTAAGACGCCTGCTCCTTGGAAGAAAAGTTATGATAAACCTAGACAGTGTATTAAAAAGCAGAGACATCACTTTGTCAACAGAGGACCGTAATAGTCAAAGCTATCGTTTTTCCAGTAGTCATGTATGGGTGTGAGAGTTGGATCATAAAGAAGACTGAGCGCTTTCAAACTGTGGTGTTGGAGAAGACGCTTTTTTTTTTTAAACATTTATTTTATTTATTTATCTTTTGGGGGGTGAGGTAGGGAGGAAGGGGGACGGGCGGGCCACTTCTATTGGTCTTTCATTTATCTATTTTCATCCGTCTTTGTTCTCTGGCTCCTGTGAGCCTCCCATCACAGTGGCCTCAGTCATTGCAGAGCGCCGGTTCTGGGCGCATGCGCCCCAGAGCTCCGGCTCAGTAATTGGACACATCGGTCCAGCCGCTCCGCGGCACGTGGGATCTTCCCAGGCCAGGGATCGAACCAGCGCCCCTTGCACTGCAAGGCGGTGTCCTTACCCACTGGACCACCAGGGAAGCCCTAGAGAAGACCCTTGAGAGTCCCTTGGACAGCTAAGAGATCAAGCCAGTCAATCCTAAAGGAATCAACTCTGAATATTCATTGGAAAGACTGATGTTGAAGCTGCCAGAGATCAAATTGCCAACATCTGCTGAACCATAGAAAAGCAAGAGAATTCCAGAAAAAATCTCCTTTTGCTTCATTGACTACACTAAAGCCTTTGACGCGGATCATAACAAACTGGAAAATTCTTCAAGAGATGGGAATACCAGACCACATTACCTGTCTCCTGAGAAACCTGTAAGTAGGTCAAGAAGTAACATGTAACAGTGGACTGGCTCCAAGTCAGGAAAAGAGTAAGGCTATACAGAACACATTCTGTGAAATGCTGAGCAGGATTTGATTCACATGCCAGAGTGAAGACTGCCGAGAGACATATCAATAACCTCAAATATGCCGATGACACCACTCTAATAGCAAGAAAGTGAAGAACTAAGAGATTTTTGATGAAGGTGAAAGGGGAGTGAAAAAGGTGGCTTAAAACTCACATTCAAAAAACAAAGATCGTGGCACCTGGTCCCATCACTTCATGGCAAACGTATGGGAAAACAGTGAAAGCAGCGACAGACTTTATTTACCTGGGCTCCAAAATCACTGCAGATGGTGACTGCAGCCATGAAATTAAGACGCCTGCTCCTTGGAAGAAAAGTTATGATAAACCTAGACAGTGTATTAAAAAGCAGAGACATCACTTTGTCAACAGAGGACCGTAATAGTCAAAGCTATCGTTTTTCCAGTAGTCATGTATGGGTGTGAGAGTTGGATCATAAAGAAGACTGAGCGCTTTCAAACTGTGGTGTTGGAGAAGACGCTTTTTTTTTTTAAACATTTATTTTATTTATTTATCTTTTGGGGGGTGAGGTAGGGAGGAAGGGGGACGGGCGGGCCACTTCTATTGGTCTTTCATTTATCTATTTTCATCCGTCTTTGTTCTCTGGCTCCTGTGAGCCTCCCATCACAGTGGCCTCAGTCATTGCAGAGCGCCGGTTCTGGGCGCATGCGCCCCAGAGCTCCGGCTCAGTAATTGGACACATCGGTCCAGCCGCTCCGCGGCACGTGGGATCTTCCCAGGCCAGGGATCGAACCAGCGCCCCTTGCACTGCAAGGCGGTGTCCTTACCCACTGGACCACCAGGGAAGCCCTAGAGAAGACCCTTGAGAGTCCCTTGGACAGCTAAGAGATCAAGCCAGTCAATCCTAAAGGAATCAACTCTGAATATTCATTGGAAAGACTGATGTTGAAGCTGAAGCTCCAATACTTCAGTCACCTGATGCGAAGGGCCAACTCACTGGAAAAGATCCTGATGCTGGGAAAGATTGAAGGGAGGAAGAGAAGGGGGCAAGAGAGCAAGAGATGACTGGATGGCATCACTGACTCAATGCACATGAGTTTGAGCAAACTCTGGGAGTAAGTGAAGGACAGGGAAGCCTGGTGTGCTGCAGTCCATGGGAACAGAACTGATGGACTGAACAACAACTGATAAAACAAGAAGATAAAGGACAGAAAGTTCTTAATACCAAGGGGAAGGAGTTAGTATCTCTCTTCACAGTTCCTTTAATTAAGAGTCCACTTTTTTTTTTTTTAAAGACAGTTTTTTCTTTTTTTTTTTTTTAAAAGATTTATTTATTTATTTATTTTGGGCGGGGGTCGGGTTGGGGAGCGGGCGGGTCACTTCTATTGGTCTTTCATTTATCTATTTTCATCCGTCTTTGTTCTTTGGCTCCTGTGGGCCTCCCATCGCGGTGGCGTCTGTCGTCACAGAGCGCCAGCTCTAGGCACATGCGCTCCAGAGCTCCGACTCAGTAATTGGACACATCAGTCCAGCCGCTCCGTGGCACGTGGGATCTTCCCAGGCCAGGGATCGAACCGGCGCCCCTTGCACTGCAAGGCGGCGTCCTTATCCACTGGACCACCAGGGGAGGCCCAAGAGTTCACTTTGAAGATGAAAATTTCATGAACATTCACGGCAGTAGAAGCCTGAATTCACTCAATTTTCACTGACATTGACTAAGCAATTTTCACAAATTTCCAAAACTAACACTATGCTATCCTCAACATACAGGTTTTATTAGTATGTACTAATCAATATCCAATTTTTTAAGCTATAATATTCTACTAAGGTTAATTTTCTAGGCACATTCTTGGGGCCTTTCCAATAACCACAGCTGAAATATGTATCTACAGAATTATGTTACTTTAAAAAACCTTTACTGGCAGCAGCAGGGAAGCCATGGAGGACAAGCGGCCAGAGGGGAGCAGAGGGATTTCCTGCAGGACCAGCCCATGCAGTTCTTTCAGTGCTGCCTGCAAGAGGTAACTGGTGGCCACAGTGAGTGGGCAGACACGGGCTGGCCCCCTGCAAAGGCGCTGTGGAGCCTGATGGCTAAGGGAAAGGAAAAAGAGAAAAGGAGGGGGGGCAAGAGAGCAAGAGATGACTGGATGGCATCACTGACTCAATGCACATGAGTTTGAGCAAACTCTGGGAGTAAGTGAAGGACAGGGAAGCCTGGTGTGCTGCAGTCCATGGGAACAGAACTGATGGACTGAACAACAACTGATAAAACAAGAAGATAAAGGACAGAAAGTTCTTAATACCAAGGGGAAGGAGTTAGTATCTCTCTTCACAGTTCCTTTAATTAAGAGTCCACTTTTTTTTTAAAGACAGTTTTTCTTTTTTTTTTTTAAAAGATTTATTTATTTATTTATTTTGGGCGGGGGTCGGGTTGGGGAGCGGGCGGGTCACTTCTATTGGTCTTTCATTTATCTATTTTCATCCGTCTTTGTTCTTTGGCTCCTGTGGGCCTCCCATCGCGGTGGCGTCTGTCGTCACAGAGCGCCAGCTCTAGGCACATGCGCTCCAGAGCTCCGACTCAGTAATTGGACACATCAGTCCAGCCGCTCCGTGGCACGTGGGATCTTCCCAGGCCAGGGATCGAACCGGCGCCCCTTGCACTGCAAGGCGGCGTCCTTATCCACTGGACCACCAGGGGAGGCCCAAGAGTTCACTTTGAAGATGAAAATTTCATGAACATTCACGGCAGTAGAAGCCTGAATTCACTCAATTTTCACTGACATTGACTAAGCAATTTTCACAAATTTCCAAAACTAACACTATGCTATCCTCAACATACAGGTTTTATTAGTATGTACTAATAAATATCCAATTTTTGAAGCTATAATATTCTACTAAGGTTAATTTTCTAGGCACATTCTTGGGGCCTTTCCAATAACCACAGCTGAAATATGTATCTACAGAATTATGTTACTTTAAAAAACCTTTACTGGCAGCAGCAGGGAAGCCATGGAGGACAAGCGGCCAGAGGGGAGCAGAGGGATTTCCTGCAGGACCAGCCCATGCAGTTCTTTCAGTGCTGCCTGCAAGAGGTAACTGGTGGCCACAGTGAGTGGGCAGACACGGGCTGGCCCCCTGCAAAGGCGCTGTGGAGCCTGATGGCTAAGTTGGCGCCCTCACAGGGTTGCACAGTCATCCCCCCAGCACTGTCTCCTCTCTCTGATCAGCCTGTGGTCTCCTTCACTCCCACTAGCTAAGGTACAAGGGCTGGGGTGCATTTTTCACACTCTCCAGGCTGGATACGTTGGATTCCTTGGATGCAGTGAAGAAGGATGACAAAACTGAGTAGATTTATTCCCTGCAGGTCTTTCCCACAGAAGACAGATCAAATCTACAGGCTTTTCATAACTGGGCATTCCATTCAGTCTATCAGAGAATCCTGAATAGTTCATCCTTCTGACAGTGGCCACAGAGCAGTGACCCACACTGGCTTTTCATGCCTAGTTACTCTTAGAGACAACTTAGGCCAAGTGAATAAAGAAGACTGCTTAGCAGGCTAGAGAATCCTTCAGCTAGAAGATGGACGTTTTCATGCAGTACGTGAAGGCAGTAAAAATGACATGCAACTTGTATACTGTCCTTCTTGTACCTGCCATATGCTCAACAACTAGTCTGGCATGTATATGAGAAAAGCCATCAGCTAAACTAGTAGAAGCATGTCCTATGACAAAGGAGGCACAAGAGCTGGCCTTGAATCACAGGAAGGATCCACTTTCTGGGGCGTTGCATCACTGTGCCAATGGGAAAACTAGAAAAAGCTTTTTCAGAAAAAGAAACAGGATCAACAGGTGGTGTACAATGAGACAACAAAATGGCTACCATGAAAGACCTAATAAGCCCGTGGACACCTGTTATTCCTTTTTGAGTGGGAGCAACTCTAAAGCTTCTGAAAATTTTCCAATATACTAACTTTGAGAACAACAGAAATAACATCTTATCAACTCAAGACTGGCTCATAGGGGGATCTGTTAAGTGGTCAGATCATCAAGCAGATGCTCTGCATGCACACTCTGCAATCTGTGGTCTGTCTCCAACGGAGGAAAGTGGCTTTGTAAAGTCCATCCTGCCCTGAATATAAGCACATGAACTTCTGAGTGCCTCTGAGATCTCCATCAGAGCTGGAAAATCAAGGACGCTAAACAGTACTCAGAGAAAGTACACATCTCCACATGACTAACTTTAGATTTGGAAGGAGAGGGAATTTGCAGCATAACTGTAGCTCAAGGTTAAAAGCCATGTATAACCAAGTGTGGGGCTTCCCTGGTGGCTCAATGGTAAACAATCTGCCTGCCACTGCAGGAGTCGCACGTTCAGTCCCTGGGTTGGGAACATCCCTTGGGGAAGGAAACGGCTACCCACTCCAGCATTCTTGCCTGGTAAATCCCATGGACAGAGGAGCTTGGTGGGCCACAGTCCAAAGGGTTGGAAAAGAGTCAGAGACGACTTAGCAACTAATGAACAACAACATAACCGAGTGTGCTCTTTTTTTAAGAAGTAAAGCCTTACAACAGAATGTTGTGCTGATGTCACTTGGGAAGACAGCCTTTAGCCATAATCTCTATTACAGGTTCAAGGAAATCTCTGTTGGAAGTTTGAGCCACAGTGGACTCTGTTGCATTTCTTACATGTTTATACTGTATTTCTAATTTCTGGGAGGCAAATTATATGGATGCGGGTTATCTTTTTAAAAAGAACTCTTCAGTACAACATTGTATCATATTATAAAGTGGACACAAACCTTCAAAAGAAGTTTAGAGTTTACACAGTGTTGCTAAACTTTGAGTGAATACTTACGAATCATTTAAAAAGCTTAACTGCTTATGGCAGAACACTGCTTTAATGAATTAAGTATCTGAGATTATTCCTTGAAAACAGATGACCCGATACTTTTTAAAAAGAAGAATGACTTATTTTGTCTTACTCTTAAGTAAAATGTGCCGATTAAACTTTTGCAGCCCATACAAATGAAATTTCACAGTAAGAATAAACAGGCTTACCTAATATACAATTTTCTAAAGGGAGATTTCTGTGCTATGTGGTTTTATGTATTTCAGATGTTGCTGGGGTAAATCACAGTTAAGTCTGATTATAATCTCAAATCATTAGTTGCCTTTTTTCCTTTCTGCAGAGAAAATAGTCTTATCTAGAAGGAAAGACATTTAGTGTTTTTGTTTATTTTTCTGACATATGGATATTGTAAATTATACCTGTATTTTTATAAAGGAGTTAATTTTAGCAATTTGATATGTTTTTTTAGTTTGTTGCTCCCCTGGGGTTAGCTGCTCTAATTTCAAATTGATGGGTTTCCTAGTTTTTTCAAATTAAATAAACATTTAATAAGGAAAAAAACCCCACCACTCGAGTAAATTTAATGGAGTAGTTCCCTGCATGGTCATTCATATTTTTGTATTTTCCAATAATTTGGAAGGAAATATATCATTTAGGGGTTAAGAACTGGGGATTTGTTTTTCTTTGTTTTGTTTTCTTCATTCTGTGACCTACCCTGAATTGTAAAGAAGTTGGTGTAAAAATTTACCTTTATTAGTAATTAGTTTTCAACACATCACATCCATCACTGTTAAAACAAAACAAAAAACTAAAATGAAGAGCTTTACTGGATAGATGCACAGTGGTGGCGTACCAGGTAGAGGTCAGGGTCCAATTAATACATGCATACCAGCAAGCTTCCCAGGGGTCTTCTTAGTAACTCCTCAGTGTAAACTATCACCCAAACATCTTTTACATTTATCACTGTGACAGTATTTTTCTATCACAGTTAAAAAGAAATATACCTGTGGGGAAACAAACCAGTGAAGGTTTTTGCAGCTTTGGCCAAGCCAGGAGAAAATCATACTGAAAAACTAAGAAAACTAAGACAAACAAGTCAATTTGATTCACATGGGCTTATTAGCTGGGGTCACACTGAACAGCAACAGGTGGGAGATCTGCTACGGACTTTGGAACGCCCACCACTGCCCCCCAGCTGTAAGGTGCTCTGTCCACTGGAAAGATAATGAAAGCGACTTATTAGAGTCACAGAGGGTGATTACTGATCAAAGCTGTGACTGATTCCCGGTCTGTGCTAATATCACTCCCTGTAAACACCCGGAGGCTTCAGCACTGAATAAAAGCGGGACTGGTGAGTGTGTTCCGGGCCTTGACCCAAGACTCCTTGAGTCCCCCGTTCCCATCCTTTCTCTCTGTGTGTGTCTGTGTGTATTTCTTCAGGTCTCGTCACACCTGCTATTCTCTAGGCACCCGGCTGACGAGCTGCGGCAGGTATCCAGGTGTACAGTGACTGTAATTAAAATGCAATGACACTGGCACTGACAGCAATGGGCATCAAATCTGGTACATGTTGCTACCTCGACTTCAAAAATCAGCAATCTCTGGCACAGAGTGTCATACATAACTGGAAAGAGACCAGTTCTGCTCTCAATCTGTCCTGGAATCTAATATTGGATGACTGCTAAGCCCATCACACATATCTGCTATATATGGTACTTTCTTCCCCCCACAGTATCAGATGAACCATCAGAACACTAGGGCCATTTGAAGGGAATATTAAATAGAATGATAAAGACAAGGCAGGAAAGGAAAGAGAGGGTCACAAGATCTCTTAAGGAAAACATCTATTCTCAATGAGAGCCAAATACAGAAAATACATTGAGGGCAACTCCTTGATCACAGGACAAGAACTGTTCACTCTGAAAATATGTTAACTGTTCCTAAAGTAAATCCAGTTATTCTTCATTCTCAGGAAGCATTAAGACTATTTAATAAAACTAAACAATAGTTTCTTAATGTTACTATTAAAATTTAAACCTTTATTTCCTAATGTCTCAATTATCTTTTCATTTCTTCAGCTTTTTCCTAATATATTTTAATCAATTCATCTTAATATAAATTTAATATTTAAACAACAAGTCTAGTTCCCTGGTGGCACAGTGGCTAAGAATTCACCTGTCAATGTACGGGACATAGGTTAGATCCCTGGTCTGGGAAGATTCCACATCTGGCAGAGCAACTTAAGCTTGTGCTCCACAACTACTGAGCCCATGTGCTACAACTACTGAAGACCATGCACCCTAGAGTCTGTGCTCCAGAACAAGAAAAGTCTGCATCTCAAGCCTACACACTGTGATCAGAGAACAGCCCCAACTCAGTGTAAGCCTGCTCAAAAAAACGAAGACACAGTGCTGAATAAATAAAAAGTCTAGGATCATTGATGCGTAAAATGTGCAATCATAATGGAAACAAAATAAATAATGGGCCTGTTATTCTAAAATTAACAATGAAGGAATAGCATAAAATGGAATCTTTTCTGTTCTTTTAAAAATAAGACTTCTCTGAAAACTATAGCTCTCTCTGATCCCACAGGATCCACAGTAGTTCAGAAGACCAGTCCTCAAGGGAATATTATGAACATGAGTTTCTCCTGCTTGGGTTTGTTCAGGACTGTGGAAGTGATTTTCCATGGCACTGGGCAAACAGGAGCAGTAAGAAGCACTCTGTAGCAAATGGAGTATCTGGATAACTTACTGATTTCTCCCCTTCCTCAAGAAATAATATTCACATAAGAAATGTCAAGGAGTACATTTTCATATGTAAAGCTTGAAAGTTGTATCTGATTCTTTGTGACCCCCAGAGACTACAGTCTGCCAGGCTCCTCTGTCCATGGGATTTCCCAGGCAAGAATACTGGAGTGGGTAGCTGTTCCCTTCTCCAGGGGATCTGCCCAACCCAGGGATCGAACTCAGGTGTACCATATTGTAGGCAGGTTCTTTACCATCTGAGTCACCAGCCCATATTTTCATATGCCCTGCGCCTTAAAAACTGTTCAAATACCTTAAAGGATCTCCTTGTTGCCATTAATCACACTGATAAGACTAGCATGGAAATCATTTCCTTGACTTGTTTTCCCAAGAAAATACTTTTTAAATACAATGCCAAAAGACAAGAAAACAAGCAAGAAAAAAATCTCTTAAATGCACACTCTTGATTGCATTCGGCCTCATAGAAGTTAGCCTTTTAGCAGAATTATGTTCATTACTATAATTAGCCAAATCTATCAATAAATCTATTTCCAAATAAAGGAAAAGAAAGTCACCCCCCCCTCAAAAAAAAATCTATGGTAGTACCACATCTGATGAAAACAGAATAAAAACAATATCCAGAAATTCTTAAGAATGGCTAAGATGATATCATATCCTAGAATAATATTAGAGATTTACAACTAGTCAAATCTAATTGTGCAAATTTCCTACATTCTACAGTTAAAAGCTGATAATAACATTTGAAGAATCTTGACATAATGAAATATTGAATCCTTCCAGTAAAAACTGTTAAAACACAACACAGAAATGCAATGTATTATTTTTAAGATGGAAAACATTAATGTACTGAGAATTTTGGAATGTCAAAACATTAAGGGTCTTCTAAAGGGCAAATTAAATCTCCCTTCCAAGACAGTAATATCATTTGCTAAATATTAAAGTAGTAGCTAAAATCGCATTTTACATACATAGATATTTCTGTGGGAATGGGGAACATGAGTTTCTCCTGCTTGGGTTTGTTCAGGACTGTGGAAGTGATTTTCCATGGCACTGGGCAAACAGGAGCAGTAAGAAGCACTCTGTAGCAAATGGAGTATCTGGATAACTTACTGATTTCTCCCCTTCCTCAAGAAATAATATTCACATAAGAAATGTCAAGGAGTACATTTTCATATGTAAAGCTTGAAAGTTGTATCTGATTCTTTGTGACCCCCAGAGACTACAGTCTGCCAGGCTCCTCTGTCCATGGGATTTCCCAGGCAAGAATACTGGAGTGGGTAGCTGTTCCCTTCTCCAGGGGATCTGCCCAACCCAGGGATCGAACTCAGGTGTACCATATTGTAGGCAGGTTCTTTACCATCTGAGTCACCAGCCCATATTTTCATATGCCCTGCGCCTTAAAAACTGTTCAAATACCTTAAAGGATCTCCTTGTTGCCATTAATCACACTGATAAGACTAGCATGGAAATCATTTCCTTGACTTGTTTTCCCAAGAAAATACTTTTTAAATACAATGCCAAAAGACAAGAAAACAAGCAAGAAAAAAATCTCTTAAATGCACACTCTTGATTGCATTCGGCCTCATAGAAGTTAGCCTTTTAGCAGAATTATGTTCATTACTATAATTAGCCAAATCTATCAATAAATCTATTTCCAAATAAAGGAAAAGAAAGTCACCCCCCCCTCAAAAAAAAATCTATGGTAGTACCACATCTGATGAAAACAGAATAAAAACAATATCCAGAAATTCTTAAGAATGGCTAAGATGATATCATATCCTAGAATAATATTAGAGATTTACAACTAGTCAAATCTAATTGTGCAAATTTCCTACATTCTACAGTTAAAAGCTGATAATAACATTTGAAGAATCTTGACATAATGAAATATTGAATCCTTCCAGTAAAAACTGTTAAAACACAACACAGAAATGCAATGTATTATTTTTAAGATGGAAAACATTAATGTACTGAGAATTTTGGAATGTCAAAACATTAAGGGTCTTCTAAAGGGCAAATTAAATCTCCCTTCCAAGACAGTAATATCATTTGCTAAATATTAAAGTAGTAGCTAAAATACGCATTTTACATACATAGATATTTCTGGTGGGAATGGGGTTACATTACCTATTTTGCATTTGACTCCCAATGAAGTTTTACAGTCCAAAAGTAGAATGTTAAATGTAGTTTTTAAACCCCAACTCCAGGAGAATGGACACGTGTATACATATGGCTGAGTCCTGCTGTCCACCTGAAACTATCACAGCATTGTTCATCGGCTACACACCAATACAAAATAAGTTTCAAAATTAAAAAAACCCAACTCCTCCATAAAGGAAAAGTGGAATCAGAACACAATGATTATACATTTTCAATAGAAAAGTTCAAAAGCAATTTAATATGCGTGCCTAAATATAAGAAATTCAAAAAATATTTAATCCCACAGAATTGAAAGGCTGGATTTTTACACCAAATAATCCCATCATAGGAAACAGACTGGGGTTCCCATTCCTTTCCATCTCAACCATCTAAGGCAAGAGATAATGTAAGGGGAAAATACATGCATTTTAAAAGAAATGATATAAGAACCTAAAGAAGAAAAATCTGAACATTTTAGAATCTCACCATATTAAATGTAAATCAATGGGTAAGCTCACTATCATAACTCAGATGAACTTGGGTCACACAGACATTTCAAGTTTATGCCAAGACATGTGAAAAGTGGAAATGATTTTAAAGTAATTTTCCTGTTAAGCTTCTTATCAGTAAGACTGTTGTGATTTTTAAAAACAAAGGGGACCATGCATATCTGTAAACAACAAAACTCTGTAAAAGTAAAAAGTAAAATAAAAATAAAAAAAAAAACAAAAACAAAGCCATAAAGTGTTAAAAGAACAAGACATTTGGTATGACTGTATCCTGATAAACGGTAAGTTCTTAGATATGAAGTTTTGCAAAATTTGTAAACTATCATGATCGTAAGACTAACTGATCCTGAGCATGATTTTGAAATATTTAACTAAGCAATGTACCCTCTTCATGGACTCTACCAACTAATACGGCACAGTGTACCCAGCTGAAGAAATGAAGATCATATTGCTGAGAAATGTATCATTAACTGCAACCTCATTAAAAAGTGTATCATCTAATTCTTACTCTGGAACTCTTGCAAAATACATGATGAGTGAGTTGAGTGTAAGTCACTTAGTCATGTCTGATTCTTTACCGCCCAATGAACTGTACCCCACCAGGTTCCTCTGTCCACCAGTCTAGGCAAGAATACTCAAGTGGATTGCCATTTCCTTCTCCAGGGGATCTTCTCGACCTAGGGATCAAACCCAGGTCTCCCACACTGCAGGCAAATTCTTTACCATCTAAGACACCAGAGTTAAGTACTACTAAAAAATAATTCCTTAAAAAGGGGACTTACAGGGGGGCTATGCAACAACCTGGAGGGGTGGGACAGGAAGGGAGTGGGAGGGGCGTTCAGGTGGGAGGGGTCAAGGGGATACCTATGACTGATTGGGTTTATGTATGGCAGTAAGCAACAAAACTATGTAAAAGTAAAATAAAAATAGATTAAAAAATAACTCCTTAAAAAATGTCCTATTACTGCTTAAATATATAATGTAACATTTACACAGAAATAAGCAGATACACTAAGCTAAGCAGGCATATGTGGGAGCTTCCACTGTGCAAGCAGTCCAACTGGCCATCGTGCATGCCCCTCTGAAATAGCAGCTATCAATAAGTGGCCATCGTGCATGCCCCTCTGAAATAGCAGCTATCAATATTCCTTTTTCTAAGAGAATAATCAAACCACCCCCAATCTCTTGAAGTTACGTGGCATCCCTGAGGACTGTCACCTCAGAAATAGCTTTGATTTTCCTGCCTGTCAGAATAGTTTTGAGTTCACTGTGACTGCCACCTCATTTTTGCTAAGGCAACTATCTATATTTCAGTGAGTAATAAAATCATAAAATTTTAAAATCAACCACTGAAAAAATATTAATATCCAAAAGAGATGAATGAATGAGTCTTCTAAATCAACTACAGAATTATACTTTCAAGGAAAATGTGAGGCAAGTTTCTTCTTTTCTGCATTCAGGAGTGTTCAGAGGGAGGCTTTCCTACGACAGGGGTGGATGTGAAAACCACACGGCTGTAGCTCAGCTGATGCCATATTATAGAACTGTGTCCTAACACCAAAGCTAAACTCGACCACTCTCTGCCCCCAGTAAGACAGTTTTGCTCAGTGTAGAAACTGGTGAAGAATTCCATCTACAATTCAGAACTTCTGACCATAAATTTGGCAACCTGAAAAACAAGCACCTGAGTATAACTGGTCCTTACTGTCATTCAATACAGCAGCTACTTGCTGGCCTAAATCAACCTCTGCCTTCCTTTTTCTTTTCTGCCATTTTTTAAAAAATTCTGCTTTCTTGTTTTTACAGAGTCTTGTTGTTTACAGACATGTATAATCCCAGATAAGTCATAAAATCATCTGACAAAAATAAACATCAAGAACAAAAAAGCAACTCCTTCTTTCCTATGAAGAAGTCCAGGCTCTCTTTAGGAAACCATGAGAATTGTGTAAGCTGCTTTAAGCATTTGTACTGCTTTACTAATTTTAATTTCTTGACATTACTGTTAGAGAAGTTTTACTTTATTATCATAGCTCTGGAAGAAGAGAGCAAATGTCCTATTACTGCTTAAATATATAATGTAACATTTACACAGAAATAAGCAGATACACTAAGCTAAGCAGGCATATGTGGGAGCTTCCACTGTGCAAGCAGTCCAACTGGCCATCGTGCATGCCCCTCTGAAATAGCAGCTATCAATAAGTGGCCATCGTGCATGCCCCTCTGAAATAGCAGCTATCAATATTCCTTTTTCTAAGAGAATAATCAAACCACCCCCAATCTCTTGAAGTTACGTGGCATCCCTGAGGACTGTCACCTCAGAAATAGCTTTGATTTTCCTGCCTGTCAGAATAGTTTTGAGTTCACTGTGACTGCCACCTCATTTTTGCTAAGGCAACTATCTATATTTCAGTGAGTAATAAAATCATAAAATTTTAAAATCAACCACTGAAAAAATATTAATATCCAAAAGAGATGAATGAATGAGTCTTCTAAATCAACTACAGAATTATACTTTCAAGGAAAATGTGAGGCAAGTTTCTTCTTTTCTGCATTCAGGAGTGTTCAGAGGGAGGCTTTCCTACGACAGGGGTGGATGTGAAAACCACACGGCTGTAGCTCAGCTGATGCCATATTATAGAACTGTGTCCTAACACCAAAGCTAAACTCGACCACTCTCTGCCCCCAGTAAGACAGTTTTGCTCAGTGTAGAAACTGGTGAAGAATTCCATCTACAATTCAGAACTTCTGACCATAAATTTGGCAACCTGAAAAACAAGCACCTGAGTATAACTGGTCCTTACTGTCATTCAATACAGCAGCTACTTGCTGGCCTAAATCAACCTCTGCCTTCCTTTTTCTTTTCTGCCATTTTTTAAAAAATTCTGCTTTCTTGTTTTTACAGAGTCTTGTTGTTTACAGACATGTATAATCCCAGATAAGTCATAAAATCATCTGACAAAAATAAACATCAAGAACAAAAAAGCAACTCCTTCTTTCCTATGAAGAAGTCCAGGCTCTCTTTAGGAAACCATGAGAATTGTGTAAGCTGCTTTAAGCATTTGTACTGCTTTACTTCGAATTTTAATTTCTTGACATTACTGTTAGAGAAGTTTTACTTTATTATCATAGCTCTGGAAGAAGAGAGCAGGCCCAGTTCCTCACTGCATACAAGCTGACCCCTCAGGGCCCCATGTTAGAATCAGGATTTATTTCTCCCACGTCCACCCCAGACCCCATGCCTCTAGCTGGGAACAATTGTGGCAAGGTGAAACAAGTTTTCTTACAGGGAAAAATCCTTTAAAACAACATACGTAAACTGTTCATTCACATCAAGTGAACACATTTTCTGAAGACACTTGGTATGCAGAAAGGCACAATATATCAAATAGCTAACCTAACTTCTGAAAAAGAAAAAAATGTAATTAAAAGATTATAATAACAAGAGGTTTCTCCCATAGAAATCATTCTCATTTCAAAGGTTTTCAATCTGAATATCAGTTTTTCAATAAGGAAATCTTAAACAGATTTAGGTGGAGTGGATTAATAGATTTATGTGGAGTGGGTAGAGTGGATTGAATGGTAACAACAAAGATATGTCCACATTCTAATCCTGAAATCAAGAATCTGAGCACAGTAACTACTCCTGGATTCTGAGGTGCAGACATCAATGTATCACGGTAAGAGAGGCGGAGGGAGTTTTCAGAGCCAGACACATGGAGGATAAGGTAATACGAACATGGAGCAGAGCTACAACCACAAGCTGAGGAATGCCAGCAGCCAGCAGCAGCTGGAGGCGGCAGAGAAGGTTTCTCCTTTAGGGTCTCTGGAGGGAGCATGGCCTGACCTCCACCCTGATTTCAACCATGTGACTTCCAGAATTTAATTGTGAGAATAATAAATCTCTGCTGTTTTACCACTAAGGGTGTAACAATAGAAGGCATAGAACATTAACACATTGAGGAAAAGTGTGTGTATCAAAAGAGTAGTCCTTAAACTGCACCAACTTAGTAAAAGCGTAACCCTATATTATAAATAAAATAAATCACTGAGACCCCAAGATACAATGATGTGCTAAGTCCAATTTTTTATAGTTTTTATAGAGGTTTTTTTTTTTTTTGGCCTCTTTTATTGGTTTTTTATTTATTTATTCTCATCCACCCTTATTCTTTGGCCTGTGTGGGCCTGCCACCGCAAGTGGCCTCTCCTGTAGCAGAGCACTGGCTCTGGGCACATGTGCTACAGAGTGCTGGCTCATAATTAGACACACTGGTCCAGCCGCTCCATGGCACATGGGATCTTCCCGGGTCAGGGACCAGACCGGTGCCCCTTGCACTGCAAGGCGGACTCTTTACCCACTGGACCACCAGGGAAGCCCTATAGTTTTTTTTGCAGCAAATTACTCTATAAAATGTTTCATGTAACACTAACTGATCCTGAGTGATACAGGGGGACCTTATAAGCAGAAGTTTTTACCTAATCTCTAAATATTCAGCTATAATAATAAAGTGTAGTAAAAGCAAGAGAAGCAAAAATAATTCTCCAAATCAAACAAAGAAGTACAGAAACTAAAAACAAGTAAAACATCTGCAAAATACACTAGTCAATGTGGCTTTTCTGAAGCTATCCATCACTAAATTTAAAGGATCCCACCACATGATCTTCTTGAATGGGCAGAACTACCCAGAAATACACAAAAGGGACAAGAGTGACATCTGTGGAATTACAAACTACACACGCCATAAAACTTGAAAGAGGTCATTTGAAAAAGAAAACAATAAAGCTTTACTATCTGACAGTCACTGGTCACTCTGAGACTTAAATAACCTGTCTTCATCATCACCTTTAAAACTGGGGTGGCATCCACCTCTCTCACAGATTACTACAAAGATGGAATGAGATTACACAGTGATGGCCCATGGTTTGGGTCGCAGCTCATCTCCACAAGTCAGATGACAGGGAGCTAACTACACTTGCTTTCTGAATTAAAAACTTGGAAAACACTTTCACAGCGTGTGTAGCCTCTTCTCCACCCTGCTACTACACCGGCGTCTCGGCACTCACCACATCACTCGCGCTGGAGAACTCGTTGTTAACCAGACTTTCTAGGGCCATCCACCGCACTGGCCTGTTTTCATTGTCTCCCAGACAATGATAGTCCATGGGGAACAAGTCTCTGGAGAGGGCATTGTCTGTGATCTTAACCTGAAGTGTGTCATCAATGCTGAAAAGCAAAGACATGAACATCAAATACCATCAGAATACTGAAAAAGTACGGGCCACAGTCACTCTTACATACAACACAATTCTCCCTGTGACTCGTGGAAAGAACCCCAAATCCAGGAAGCACTGAGCATCAAACACCAGTGACAAGTCATGGCACCTACACACAGTTCCTAGCAGCCAGGTCTTTGTGGATGACTTCCCTTCTGGCCAGATAGCTCATCCCACAGGCAATCTGAATAGCCATGTGGACCAGGTCTTGTTGAGAAATTGCCTGAGGTAACAGAAAATGACAATGTATGTGGTTAGCACAAAAACACAGAAGGTAGCTATTTTATTCCACAATCTTACTCCACCCCAAAGTATTTTCTTTACATCTGCACACTGAGTTTTAAAAAGCTACTTCTTGACTGAGAATATGTTCCCATAGCTTCCTGTATCTACGATATCTCTGTAACGTAATGTAACTGACCACTTAGTTTCCTGTCTTTCATCTGGTAGGCATATCTCCCCAACATCCAGCATATACAGTAGTGACTCAATACACATCTGATCAAAGAATGCTGAATTCTCAAGGTAATATTTCCAATGTTTATTATTCAAACAACTTTTTCTTTTATAGGAGGTTATCCCCTGAGGACCATTTTCAAACTAATACAAGTTTATAGCTCCCTCTGATGTGCTCTCCAGAGCCAGTGTGCCAGACTGTAGGTTAAGGAATGAAATTCTTCCCCAGGTGATGCTGATGGGCCATGTCCTCCAACTACCTGTTGGAAACCCTAGCTATCAAATTATTCCCCACAATTTTCCCTCCAGCTATCACCAGCTTTTTGGTGGGGTACATCCTCTGTAAGGTCTATTTCCATTTCTAGAAGGAAGATCTAGTACCAGTACCTTTCATGAGTTATCAGGAGAATGACTAAGATGGTGTTACAGAGGGTGTGAGGTGATCATGAATAACACACAATGGTTACACAGGGAAAACTCCAGAACCAGCCTCAAGAAAGAAATCACAGCACCTTCTGGTTCAGTTTGAGTTTCTTTTTGCAGACTTAGAAACAGTTCTTATTCAAGAATGTTAACACCTACTTTCAAAGACATTATTTAGAAGCTACTGGCAAATAATGGGTGCTTGGGTTTATTTTTCTCACCTGTGGATTATTGGCCTCTACTAATTTGCACTGCCGTAAAAACAATTTAAGATTCCCCCAATTCATGTAAGGCAATATCACCATGGGCTTTTCTCCTTCTTCTATACACACATTGGTAATAGGAAGAAGATTTCTATAAAATAAAAAGAAATGAGAAGAACACAAATGAAATGTGAAACTTCAGGGAGTTATTTTTAATAAAAAACAGTAAAATAAAGATAACCTAAAACAAGAAAATCTCAAACTTACTTAAAAACATATAACCATTAAAAACATAAAATTATAAAGCTCTTTTAAGACTAGACTTTAATGCTTCCCACATATCTTCTTTCTTGACAAGGGAAAAACTCAAAAGTTGTTTCCTATGGACTCAATCTTTTAAGATACACACTAGCTACACTAAGTCATTTCTCTACAAGGTAATCAGAGGGACCTGAGAAACAACCTGATCGTGAGCCTATGGGCACAGTTCACTCTTGATCATGAGCGTGTGATAGCAGCTCATTTGGTTCATTATCGTACTTTAAGAGAAAGGACCACAATGCAGTCTACAGAATAGAATATGATAATCAAGAGCCTGAAACTATCTCACGAAGCCAAGAAGTAATTAGCAGTTCACATGGGATTTCTAAATCCTAAATTTACCATTAATAAAGATGGTCTGTGTGACCATCTCTCTTGATCTTAGTCTGTACCTTTAACATGGGGATCCCACCAACCACACAGTGTTTCTGTGATATGCAAATAAAACCAAGCATACAGTCTTAAAAAAAAAAATTGTTCTTTTTAAAATCTCCAGGGCACACATAAATACTTACATCCTATGCCTAATGACACCTCTTCCATTGGTACCTGTAAATAACTTTCCCAAGGTCATGAAACTTTTTACATAATTATTAATACCTCATTTTGCACATAGAGGAAAAATTCAAATCTTCATCTGATTCTAAAATCCTGTTGTCTCCTGGATTAGTGGACATTCTCTCCCATGGAAGCAAGACACAGCTTTCACATCAAGTCCCACACATACTAACATGACCACAGTAGGAGGGTGGAAGGAGGGGGTCAAAGGGTACAGATTTTCAGTCAAAAGTACTAGGGAGCTAATGTACAACCCAGGACTACAGTGACCACTGCTGTATGATATTCAGAACAGTGGTCAAGACAGCACTTCCTAAGAGCTCTCATCACAAGGAGAAAAATTTCTCTCTTCTTTCTTTCCCTTTTTATTGTATCTGTATACGAAGGTAAATGTTGGCTGAACCTACTGTGGTAATTTAACAATATATGTAACTCAAACCATCATGCTGTATGTTTTAAAGTTATTCAGTAACTTTAAAAGTAAAGTCGATTATTTCTCAATAAGAGTGGAAAAAGGTGACAAGCAGGTGTGCACTCAGGTTTAACTGAAACTACTTCAACTTTCAGGGGTGCCCAATCTCTTTAACTTCCAAAATTCTTTTTCTGCTCCTTTCCTCATGACTGAAATTCACTAAGCAGAGTTAAAGGAATCTGACCCAAGCACACTAAGTGTGCTGGACAAGATCAGAGCATTTAATTCTATCACCAGAGGATTTAAAAAAAAAAAAGCCCTCCAGGAGAAGTAACAAGATGCATGAAAATGTTTAGAAGCACAGAGGGCTGCTCTTCATTCTGCCCAGTTTATAAAGGAAAGGATGGCAAAGAGGAAGGACTGAGATTTGTAAGCAGAGTGGATAGGAGCAGAAGCTGGAGTGCAGAGGAGAGGCGGGTTCCCTGGGGAGCTTAGGCAATGGCCCAGGTCCCCATCCTACCGCGTGGGCCTGCAGAGTGAAAGCTATGAGGCATTAGCAGCCCATCAGGCATCCGAGGACCAATGGAGAGTCAAACCACAAGCAAAAATAGCTCAAAAGTACCTTTTATGAAGCAATTCTAATGGAATTTAAGGAGACTGATGGCTATCTTTTATTTATACAGCTTTTTTATAATAATCATTCTCAAGGTCAGCTCATTTTTTTGCACATAGAGGAAAAATTCAAATCTTCATCTGATTCTAAAATCCTGTTGTCTCCTGGATTAGTGGACATTCTCTCCCATGGAAGCAAGACACAGCTTTCACATCAAGTCCCACACATACTAACATGACCACAGTAGGAGGGTGGAAGGAGGGGGTCAAAGGGTACAGATTTTCAGTCAAAAGTACTAGGGAGCTAATGTACAACCCAGGACTACAGTGACCACTGCTGTATGATATTCAGAACAGTGGTCAAGACAGCACTTCCTAAGAGCTCTCATCACAAGGAGAAAAATTTCTCTTCTTTCTTTCCCTTTTTATTGTATCTGTATACGAAGGTAAATGTTGGCTGAACCTACTGTGGTAATTTAACAATATATGTAACTCAAACCATCATGCTGTATGTTTTAAAGTTATTCAGTAACTTTAAAAGTAAAGTCGATTATTTCTCAATAAGAGTGGAAAAAGGTGACAAGCAGGTGTGCACTCAGGTTTAACTGAAACTACTTCAACTTTCAGGGGTGCCCAATCTCTTTAACTTCCAAAATTCTTTTTCTGCTCCTTTCCTCATGACTGAAATTCACTAAGCAGAGTTAAAGGAATCTGACCCAAGCACACTAAGTGTGCTGGACAAGATCAGAGCATTTAATTCTATCACCAGAGGATTTAAAAAAAAAAAAGCCCTCCAGGAGAAGTAACAAGATGCATGAAAATGTTTAGAAGCACAGAGGGCTGCTCTTCATTCTGCCCAGTTTATAAAGGAAAGGATGGCAAAGAGGAAGGACTGAGATTTGTAAGCAGAGTGGATAGGAGCAGAAGCTGGAGTGCAGAGGAGAGGCGGGTTCCCTGGGGAGCTTAGGCAATGGCCCAGGTCCCCATCCTACCGCGTGGGCCTGCAGAGTGAAAGCTATGAGGCATTAGCAGCCCATCAGGCATCCGAGGACCAATGGAGAGTCAAACCACAAGCAAAAATAGCTCAAAAGTACCTTTTATGAAGCAATTCTAATGGAATTTAAGGAGACTGATGGCTATCTTTTATTTATACAGCTTTTTTATAATAATCATTCTCAACAAATTTCAGTGGAAAACAGAGTGAAAAGAATTTCAAAATGCTTCAGTACTTTACAACTCTTAATCATGGAAAGTAAAAACATGAAGCAAACATGATGAATTACCTACCAAAACCAATTTTTTAAAAAAAGGTAAAATAAGAAACCAGGTGTCATTTGTTGCTAAGTGAATTCAATTTGGTTGATAAATTCTATAATATGATCATTGAAGATTGTTTCATTTTTAATCCTCATGCCTAGTAGGGTTCCAAATGCAAAATGGACACTTAATAAAGGAGAACAAGAGAATGAATAAACAAATGCATACACACAGCCATGAACAGTCTATAGATATCAGGAGTTAAAAAGAAATGTAGACTCTATTCCCCTTAAAAATGAAATAAATTCCCACATTGAGTAGAAAGAATTATATGTGTTCTATCTCCTAACAATGTGTTTTGCTAACTTAAAAACTAGGAGTCTTGGAATCACTTTATGACTGAAAAGAACAGCTAACCAGGATCAAACCATAACCTACCTTTAGAAGGCTTTCCCTAATCAATGAACATTCAGTAACAAGTAAGTAAGTCATCCCATTCCACCATCTTAAGGGTATCTTGGGGCTACTAATTCACCCTAGTTGGCTGTTGGAAAATCCTGCAGCTTAAAGCTGCCCAAAAAAATGATGCAAATATTTGCTCTGGATATTTTTTAGCCAAAGCACCTTTGAGCTACCATGCATATAAAACTCTTCATGAGAAAAGTCTGGATTTGTCTATTTTTATCCCTGCCACCCACTTCTGTGATGTGTTTGCAGATCTTTCATCAGGAGAAGAATACCAGCCAAGAACCTAAGTATTAGGTATTACATAATAGTGTTAAACACTGGTTCTTCCCCGAGGGTCAGCGTAATAAATCCAAGTACTCCCAACACTATCAAAAAAGACATTTCCCAATTCATCATTATCCAGCTCTTCTCTTGTTACTCACAGGAAACAAAGTATAAGAAAATACAGTCTAAGGAATGAGTAATCTATCCATTTCTCTGAAAAAGACTTCTGTTCTGGGACTGAATCAGTGAGTCAAAATAGCTCAGTACTTTAAGCAATTTTTCTGATGGCTATCTTTTATTTATACAGCTTTTTATAATAATCATTCTCAACAAATTTCAGTGGAAAACAGAGTGAAAAGAATTTCAAAATGCTTCAGTACTTTACAACTCTTAATCATGGAAAGTAAAAACATGAAGCAAACATGATGAATTACCTACCAAAACCAATTTTTTAAAAAAAGGTAAAATAAGAAACCAGGTGTCATTTGTTGCTAAGTGAATTCAATTTGGTTGATAAATTCTATAATATGATCATTGAAGATTGTTTCATTTTTAATCCTCATGCCTAGTAGGGTTCCAAATGCAAAATGGACACTTAATAAAGGAGAACAAGAGAATGAATAAACAAATGCATACACACAGCCATGAACAGTCTATAGATATCAGGAGTTAAAAAGAAATGTAGACTCTATTCCCCTTAAAAATGAAATAAATTCCCACATTGAGTAGAAAGAATTATATGTGTTCTATCTCCTAACAATGTGTTTTGCTAACTTAAAAACTAGGAGTCTTGGAATCACTTTATGACTGAAAAGAACAGCTAACCAGGATCAAACCATAACCTACCTTTAGAAGGCTTTCCCTAATCAATGAACATTCAGTAACAAGTAAGTAAGTCATCCCATTCCACCATCTTAAGGGTATCTTGGGGCTACTAATTCACCCTAGTTGGCTTTTGGGAAAATCCTGCAGCTTAAAGCTGCCCAAAAAAATGATGCAAATATTTGCTCTGGATATTTTTTAGCCAAAGCACCTTTGAGCTACCATGCATATAAAACTCTTCATGAGAAAAGTCTGGATTTGTCTATTTTTATCCCTGCCACCCACTTCTGTGATGTGTTTGCAGATCTTTCATCAGGAGAAGAATACCAGCCAAGAACCTAAGTATTAGGTATTACATAATAGTGTTAAACACTGGTTCTTCCCCGAGGGTCAGCGTAATAAATCCAAGTACTCCCAACACTATCAAAAAAGACATTTCCCAATTCATCATTATCCAGCTCTTCTCTTGTTACTCACAGGAAACAAAGTATAAGAAAATACAGTCTAAGGAATGAGTAATCTATCCATTTCTCTGAAAAAGACTTCTGTTCTGGGACTGAATCAGTGAGTCAGGTCAATGGAAGGGAACATTCTTAAAGTACATGACTTTAACCTTTCAAAACGGCATTTTTAGTCCCTCATTGCTGTAAGGGATTACAATTTTTTTCAAAGGTCTTGGGTTGTATTATTTTCAATGAAACTAAAAAGTTCATCTGTTCATTATCTTAATCAATGTTCAAATATATGATAAACCTAACAAGACATCTGTCTAAGAGTATGAAGCCAGAAAAACTTATCTCCCCTTGGAAACATGCACACTTCCTTCTTTTCTAATACTAAGACTTATCAAACTTTAATATTTCCTTCAGTCTTGATCGCCCAGAAGCTAAGAGCTGTTTTATGTACAATCACAGTAAAAGTAATTGTGTCTTTACTGTTGGCTTGTTTTCTTTTCCACCATTACAAAGCCAAACAACTTAGTTTCATTTTCATTACCATTTTATTGATCTTACTAAAGCTACATTCTAGGTTCTCAAATTCTTTTGAATATGAATCAAAGTATAAGTAAAATTCAAAAATAAAACTGCGGAGGAGGAGCCAAGATGGCGGAGGAATGAGGGGAAGATTTCACCAGCTCCCCAACAGAATCACTAGAACTAATCAAGAAAAGAACCACCACCAACAAACCAGCCGCTAGACGACAGAATTCCACAGGTCCGCGAGAATAGAAGAGTGAATAGCCAGAAATTTCCCGGAGCTAGGGTTCTAAGAATCCTCTGTCCTAACCCCACACCGGACCGCACCGACGGAGAGCGCGCCAGCAGGTGCCCTAAAAGGGGGCCTAAGCAGAGCCTCGGGGGAGAAAGGGCAGCGGTCAGTGTGAAAACTCCAAGAATCCGCCCGGATCACCGGCAGAAATTAAGACACTGAGAAGATAGGATACAGCAGGGCCGAGCAGAACACGCTTGCTGCCTGGCAACCTCAGGCCGGACTGAACGAGACGGGAGAGCGCCCAGTGTGAGGATCGCAGCGCTTGGCCGCCGGGCGAAAATTGCGACTTTCCGCCTGGCACTGGGTGAGTTCAAACACTCCTAGTGGGGGACTGGCTGAAGGGGAAGTCGCCCGCAGATTGCTGACCAGGGACCGGGCTCGAGCGGGACGGGGAGACTTGTGCCTACCTTTGGGACTTGGAGGTGCAACCGGCAGTGCGCGCGCCAGTGGCGGAAGAACCCCTGCACCCCCATAGCTGCACCCCCATAGCTACACCCGCGGCGGCGGAAGCTGGGAGAAGGGCAGGTATCACGCCCAGCGCGGGATTGCGCGCGCACCACTGTCCCCCGCCCGACGGACTGGGATCAGCCCGCGCCCCCGCCCAACCCGGGACGGCGCTTGCCGCACCCCGCGCCCGACACACTGGAATCAGCCCGCGCCCCCGCCCAACCCGGGACAGCGAGTGCACCGCGGTCCCCCGCCCAACGGACAGAGATCAGCCCGCCGTCCCTGCCAGCATCTGAGCTTGCAGACCGGTGCCATAAGGAAAAGGCTGCATCATCAAGACAACACCATCGAGAGCAGACTGGCTTCCAGACAGATGAGAGGATAAAAACCAGGGACAGTATTTAGCTTTTTTATCTGTTGTGGACGGTTCTGCTTATTCGTTTAATTGGTCAGGTTTGGGTTTGTTTTTTGTTTTTTTTTCTCTCTCTCTCTTTGATCTCTTCTTATTAAGTTTCTCCTCTTTTTTTTTTTTTTTTTTTTTTTATTTTTTTTTTTTTTTTTTTTTTATTGCCGCTAGACGACAGAATTCCACAGGTCCGCGAGAATAGAAGAGTGAATAGCCAGAAATTTCCCGGAGCTAGGGTTCTAAGAATCCTCTGTCCTAACCCCACACCGGACCGCACCGACGGAGAGCGCGCCAGCAGGTGCCCTAAAAGGGGGCCTAAGCAGAGCCTCGGGGGAGAAAGGGCAGCGGTCAGTGTGAAAACTCCAAGAATCCGCCCGGATCACCGGCAGAAATTAAGACACTGAGAAGATAGGATACAGCAGGGCCGAGCAGAACACGCTTGCTGCCTGGCAACCTCAGGCCGGACTGAACGAGACGGGAGGCGCCCAGTGTGAGGATCGCAGCGCTTGGCCGCGGGCGAAATTGCGACTTTCCGCCTGGCACTGGGTGAGTTCAAACACTCCTAGTGGGGACTGGCTGAAGGGAAGTCGCCCGCAGATTGCTGACCAGGGACCGGGCTCGGCGGACGGGGAGACTTGTGCCTACCTTTGGGACTTGGAGGTGCAACCGGCAGTGCGCGCGCCAGTGGCGGAAGAACCCCTGCACCCCCATAGCTGCACCCCCATAGCTACACCCGCGGCGGCGGAAGCTGGGAGAAGGGCAGGTATCACGCCCAGCGCGGGATTGCGCGCGCACCACTGTCCCCCGCCCGACGGACTGGGATCAGCCCGCGCCCCCGCCCAACCCGGGACGGCGCTTGCCGCACCCCGCGCCCGACACACTGGAATCAGCCCGCGCCCCCGCCCAACCCGGGACAGCGAGTGCACCGCGGTCCCCCGCCCAACGGACAGAGATCAGCCCGCCGTCCCCGCCAGCATCTGAGCTTGCAGACCGGTGCCATAAGGAAAAGGCTGCATCATCAAGACAACACCATCGAGAGCAGACTGGCTTCCAGACAGATGAGAGGATAAAAACCAGGGACAGTATTTAGCTTTTTTATCTGTTGTGGACGGTTCTGCTTATTCGTTTAATTGGTCAGGTTTGGGTTTGTTTTTTGTTTTTTTTTCTCTCTCTCTCTTTGATCTCTTCTTATTAAGTTTCTCCTCTTTTTTTTTTTTTTGTAATTTTTAATTTTTTTGATTTTTAATTATTAATTTTTTTATTATTATTATTTTTTTTACATTTTAATTCTTGAACTTCCAATTTTCTTTCCTCTTTCCCACTCCTTCCTCCTTCTATGTTCTAAATCTAAAACTTTCTCCTATATACCACTACCCCCTAGATAAATATTTCCGACCTTCCTGTCTCCACTATTCTCTCCCAGCTGCACTAAACAAAACAACACACTAATCTTGGCTACATAACCCTATAAAATCCTTCCAAGTTGAATCTATTCCTTCTCATTACCCATACATTTCCCACCTTCTCACCCCCAACACATGTCTTAGTTAAAAATTGCTTTCAATGACGAAATAGTCCAAGCCAGAACCCTACCCAAGATCTATTTTTCCAGGCACTATTCTAATTAACTCAGAGCTTAATGGGCAAGTACTATCTTTGATTGTGTCGTTTGCCAGGAAAATTTTCTATGCTTTATCACTGTAAAACTGGTTAGATGTGGTTATTGCTGTGTATGTATATATATCTTATGACTAGGTTAGAAAACATCTGCATGCTTTTATGACTGTCACCCATTAGGGACACACCTCTTGCCCCTCAGTTGCTAGTATTTGAACTAATATCACGGAACACTATAGCAAACCAGGCATAGAGCCTACATCTCCTGACCAATCATCAAACCAAGGATCCTCGAACTAGAAGCCCTGATTCCAAGACCCCACACTATCAAAGAACATACAACACTAGAGATGAAACGACAGAGAAACACTGCACAAATGAAGGACCAAGCTAGAGAATCACAGCCTCAAATGACAGAGGAGGAGATAGACAAATTATCTGAAAGAGAATTCAGAAAAACTATTCTAATGAGGATGCAAAACACCGAAAACAGAATATTAGAGGAAATTAGTGCATTGAGAAAAGACATGCAGGAAATGAAAAATAAGCAAATAGAGACCACCAACTCAATTGCTGAACTCAAAAATACAATAGAAGGCCTCAACAGTAGACTATCTGAGGCTGAAGAACGGATAAGCGTGCTGGAAGATAGACTGGTGGAAATAACTGGTGAGGAACAGAACAAAGCCGAAAGAATGAAAAGAACTGAGGAAAGCCTCAGGGACCTATGGGACAATATCAAACGCACCAACATTAGAATTATAGGAGTCCCAGAAGAAGAAGAAGGGAAGAAAGGTTACGAAAAAAATTTTTGAAAAGGTTAGTGCAAAAAACTTCCACATCATGGGAAAGGAAATAGTCAGCCATGTCCAAGAAGCACAAAGAGTTCCATACAGGATAAACCCTAGAAGAAACACACCAAGGCACATTCTAATCAAACTAACACAGACTAAATATAAAGACAGATTACTAAAAGCAGCTAGAAGCAAACAACAAATAACATATAAAGGAAACCCCATACGTCTAACTGCGGATCTCTCAACAGAAACCCTGCAGGCCAGAAGAGAATGGCAGGACACATTTAAACGGCTAAAAGAGAATAATCTGCAACCACGAATTCTCTACCCAGCAAAAATCTCATTCAGAATCGATGGAGAAGTCAAAAGCTTCTCAGACAGACAAAAACTAAAAGAATTCTGTACCACAAAACCAGCCCTACAACAAGTGTTAAAGGGCCTGATATAGCCAATAAATACAAGAATAGAAGCACCATTAGGGACACCCCTTTTGCCCAGTTGCTAGTATTTGAACTAATATCACGGAACACTATAGCAAACCAGGCATAGAGCCTACATCTCCTGACCAATCATCAAACCAAGGATCCTCGAACTAGAAGCCCTGATTCCAAGACCCCACACTATCAAAGAACATACAACACTAGAGATGAAACGACAGAGAAACACTGCACAAATGAAGGACCAAGCTAGAGAATCACAGCCTCAAATGACAGAGGAGGAGATAGACAAATTATCTGAAAGAGAATTCAGAAAAACTATTCTAATGAGGATGCAAAACACCGAAAACAGAATATTAGAGGAAATTAGTGCATTGAGAAAAGACATGCAGGAAATGAAAAATAAGCAAATAGAGACCACCAACTCAATTGCTGAACTCAAAAATACAATAGAAGGCCTCAACAGTAGACTATCTGAGGCTGAAGAACGGATAATCGTGCTGGAAGATAGACTGGTGGAAATAACTGGTGAGGAACAGAACAAAGCCGAAAGAATGAAAAGAACTGAAGATAGCCTCAGGGACTTATGGGACAATATCAAACGCACCAACATTAGAATTATAGGAGTCCCAGAAGAAGAAGAAGGGAAGAAAGATTACGAAAAATTTCTTGAAGAGGTTATTGTAGAAAACTTCCCCAGCATGGGAAAGGAAAGAGTCAGCCATGTCTAAGAAGCACAAAGAGTTCCATACAGGATAAACCCCAGAAGAAACACACCAAGGCACATTCTAATCAAACTAACACAGACTAAATATAAAGACAGATTACTAAAAGCAGCTAGAAGCAAACAACAAATAACATATAAAGGAAACCCCATACGCCTAACTGCGGATCTCTCAACAGAAACCCTGCAGGCCAGAAGAGAATGGCAGGACACATTTAAACGGCTAAAAGAGAATAATCTGCAACCACGAATTCTCTACCCAGCAAAAATCTCATTCAGAATCGATGGAGAAGTCAAAAGCTTCTCAGACAGACAAAAACTAAAAGAATTCTGTACCACAAAACCAGCCCTACAACAAGTGTTAAAGGGCCTGATATAGCCAATAAATACAAGAATAGAAGAAGTTCCACAAACTAAACCCCAGACTTCTAAGAAGATGACAATAGGAACATTCGTATCAATAATTACTTTGAATGTAAATGGATTAAATGCTCCAACCAAACGACACAGGTTGGCTGAATGGATCAAGAAACATGACCCATATATATGCTGTTTACAAGAGACCCACTTCAGACCTAGAGACATTCATAGACTGAAAGTGAAAGGCTGGAAAAAGATATTCCATGCAAATGGAAATCAAAAGAAAGATGGAGTGGCAATCCTCATATCAGACAAAATAGATTTTAAAGTAAAGAAGATTCTAAGAGACAAGGCAGGTCACTACATCATGATTAAAGGATCCATCCAAGAGGAAGACATAACAGTCATGAACATCTACGCACCCAACACAGGGGCACCTCAATACATAAGACAGATACTTTCAGACTTAAAAGAAGAAATCAATAATAACACAATAATAGTAGGAGACTTTAACACTCCTCTCACACCAATGGATAGATCATCTAAACAGAAAATTAATAAAGAAACACAAGCCTTAAATGCCACACTAGAAAAGATGGACCTCATCGATATCTTTAGGACGTTCCATCCAAAAGCAGAAGAATACACTTTCTTCTCAAGTGCTCACGGAACATTCTCCAGGGTAGACCACATCTTGGGCCACAAATCTAACCTCAGTCAATTCAAGAAAACTGAAATTGTATCAACCATCTTCTCAGACCACAATGCAATGAGACTAGAGATCAACCACAGGAAAAAAATCACTAAAAATACAAACACATGGCGATTAAACAACACTTACCTAAAAAACCAACTGATCACTGAGGAAATCAAAGAAGAAATTAAAAAATTCCTAGAAGAAAATGACAATGAATATACGACCGTGCAAAACTTATGGGACACTGCAAAAGCAGTCCTAAGGGGGAAATTTATAGCAATACAATCCCAACTCAAGAAACTAGGAAAATATGAAGCAGATGACCTAACCCTCCGCTTAAAACAATTGGAAAAGAAGAACAGAAACATCCCAAAGCCAGCAGAAGACGTGAAATTATAAAGACTAGAGCAGAAATAAATCAGAAAGAAATGAAAGAAACTATAGTTCAAATAAATAAAACAAAAAGCTGGTTCTTTGAAAAGGTAAACAAAATCGATAAGCCTCTGGCGAGACTCATCAAGAAAAAGAGGGAGAAGAACCAGATCACCAAAATCAAAAACGAAAAAGGAGAGATTACAACAGATCATGCAGAAATCCAAAGGATTCTAAGAGACTATTATGAACAACTCTATGGCAACACACTGGACAACCTGGAAGAAATGGACAGTTTCTTGGGGAAGATCAATCTCCCAAGACTGACCCAGGAAGAAACAGAAACTTTGAACAACCCAATCACAAGCTCAGAAATCGAATCTGTGATTAAAAATCTACCCAAAAATAAAAGCCCAGGACCAGATGGCTTCACAGCCGAATTCTACCAAACATTTAAAGAAGACCTAATGCCTGTCCTTCTAAAACTCTTTCAAAAAATTGCACAGGAAGGAAAACTTCCAAACACATTCTACGAGGCCACCATCACCCTGATACCCAAACCAGGCAAAGACAACACAAAAAGGAAAATTACAGACCGATTTATCTTGAAAATGCAAACCATTCCCTGTACTCATCGATATCTTTAGGACGTTCCATCCAAAAGCAGAAGAATACACTTTCTTCTCAAGTGCTCACGGAACATTCTCCAGGGTAGACCACATCTTGGGCCACAAATCTAACCTCAGTCAATTCAAGAAAACTGAAATTGTATCAACCATCTTCTCAGACCACAATGCAATGAGACTAGAGATCAACCACAGGAAAAAAATCACTAAAAATACAAACACATGGCGATTAAACAACACTTACCTAAAAAACCAACTGATCACTGAGGAAATCAAAGAAGAAATTAAAAAATTCCTAGAAGAAAATGACAATGAATATACGACCGTGCAAAACTTATGGGACACTGCAAAAGCAGTCCTAAGGGGGAAATTTATAGCAATACAATCCCAACTCAAGAAACTAGGAAAATATGAAGCAGATGACCTAACCCTCCGCTTAAAACAATTGGAAAAAGAAGAACAGAAACATCCCAAAGCCAGCAGAAGACGTGAAATTATAAAGACTAGAGCAGAAATAAATCAGAAAGAAATGAAAGAAACTATAGTTCAAATAAATAAAACAAAAAGCTGGTTCTTTGAAAAGGTAAACAAAATCGATAAGCCTCTGGCGAGACTCATCAAGAAAAAGAGGGAGAAGAACCAGATCACCAAAATCAAAAACGAAAAAGGAGAGATTACAACAGATCATGCAGAAATCCAAAGGATTCTAAGAGACTATTATGAACAACTCTATGGCAACACACTGGACAACCTGGAAGAAATGGACAGTTTCTTGGGGAAGATCAATCTCCCAAGACTGACCCAGGAAGAAACAGAAACTTTGAACAACCCAATCACAAGCTCAGAAATCGAATCTGTGATTAAAAATCTACCCAAAAATAAAAGCCCAGGACCAGATGGCTTCACAGCCGAATTCTACCAAACATTTAAAGAAGACCTAATGCCTGTCCTTCTAAAACTCTTTCAAAAAATTGCACAGGAAGGAAAACTTCCAAACACATTCTACGAGGCCACCATCACGCTGATACCCAAACCAGGCAAAGACAACACAAAAAAGGAAAATTACAGACCGATTTCTCTGATGAACTTAGATGCCAAGATCCTCAACAAAATCCTAGCAAACAGAATTCAACGACACATCAAAAAACTCATACATCATGATCAAGTCGGGTTCATCCCAGGCATGCAAGGCTTCTTCAACATCCGCAAATCAATCAATGTGATACACCATATTAACAAACTGAGAGACAAAAATCACATGATCATTTCAATAGATGCAGAAAAAGCCTTCGACAAAGTACAACACCCATTCATGATAAAAACTCTTCAGAAAATGGGCATAGAAGGAACCTATCTCAACATAGTGAAAGCCATCTATGAGAAGCCCACAGCGAACATTGTCCTCAACGGAGAAAAACTGAAAGCATTCCCTCTAAGATCAGGAACAAGACAGGGGTGTCCACTTTCACCACTACTATTCAACATAGTCCTAGAAGTTCTAGCAACAGCAATAAGAGAAGAGAAAGAAATCAAAGGAATCCAGATTGGAAAGGAAGAAGTCAAGCTCTCTCTCTTTGCAGATGGCATGATATTATACATAGAAAATCCCAAAGAATCTATTGAAAAGCTACTAGAGCTAATCAATGAATTCAGCAAAGTCGCAGGATACAAAGTCAACACACAGAAATCACTGGCATTCCTATACACAAACAATGAAAAATCAGAAAATGAAATCAAAGAGGCAGTCCCCTTCACCATTGCAACCAAAAGAATCAAATATCTAGGAATAAACCTACCCAAAGAAACAAAAGAACTGTACACAGAAAATTACAAGACACTCATGAAAGAAATTAAAGAAGACTTAAACAGATGGAGAAATATTCCATGTTCCTGGGTTGGAAGAATCAATATTGTGAAAATGACCATACTACCAAATATCATCTACAGATTCAATGCAATACCTATTCAACTTCCATTGACATTTTTCACAGAACTAGACCAAAGGATCACACAGTTCATATGGAAACACAAAAGACCTCGAATAGCCAAAGCAATCCTGAGAAAGGAAAACGGAGCTGGAGGGATCAGCCTCCCTAACTTCAGACTCTACTACAAAGCAACAGTCCTCAAGACAGTATGGTACTGGCATAAAAACAGAACTATAGACCAATGGAATAAGATCGAGAACCCAGAGATAAACCCCACGCACCTATGGGTACCTTATTTTTGATAAAGGAGGAGAAACTATAAAATGGGACAAAGACAGCCTCTTCAACAAGTGGTGCTGGGAGAATTGGACAGCTACATGCAAAAAAATGAAGGTGGAACATTCCCTGACACCATACACTAAGATCAACTCAAAATGGATTAAAGACCTAAATGTAAGACCAGAAACCATCAAACTCTTAGAGGAGAATATAGGCAAAACCCTCAAGGACATCAATCAAAGCAAGATCTTCTCTGACCCACCAACTAAAATAGCAGAACTGAAAAGAAAAATGAACATATGGGACTTCATGAAACTTAAAAGCTTTTGTACAGCTAAAGAAATTACAAAAAAGCTCAACAGACACCCTACAGAGTGGGAGAAAATCATAGCAAATGAAACAACAGACAAAGAATTAATCTCCAAAATCTACAAGCAACTCAGACAACTCAGCATAGGGAAAACGAACAACCCAATCAAAAAATGGGAAAAAGACCTAAAGAGACGCCTCTCCAAAGAGGACATACAGATGGCCCAAAAGCACATGAAACGATGCTCAACCTCACTTATTATTAGAGAAATGCAAATTAAAACTACAATGAGATATCACCTCACACCCGTCAGAATGGCCATCTTCAAGAAATCTGCCGACAATAAATGCTGGAGAGGGTGCGGAGAAAAGGGAACCCTCTTGCATTGCTGGTGGGAATGTAAATTGATACAGCCTCTATGGAAGACAGTCTGGAGATTTCTTAAAAAACTAAAAATAAAAGCACCCTATGACCCAGCAATCCCACTCTTAGGCTTATATCCTGATGAAATAAAAACTGAAAGAAGCACCTGTACCCCAGTGTTCATTGCAGCTCTTTATACAATAGCCAAAACATGGAAGCAACCTAGATGTCCATCGACGAATGAATGGATCCAAAAGCTCTGGTCCATATATACAATGGAATACTACTCCGCTGTTAAAAGAAATGCAGAAGACTCAATCCTAATGAAGTGGCTGGCTCTAGAACCTATCATAAAAAGTGAAGTAAGTCAAAAAGAGAAAGACAAATACAGTATACTAACACACATATATGGAATCTAGTAGGACAGTCTTGATATCACACACAGGGAACTCATGAAAAAAAAAAAAAAAGACAGAGCATAGACATAGAGACATCGTGGTGAATAAATAGGGAGGGGGAAGCATGGAGGAAGTAACAAGGAAACCTATAGTGTTATGTGTGGAAAAGATAGCTAGTGTCACAGTGCTAAGGGAATAGGAGTGCTTACAATGGCTTGGGGCAAAGGTCTGGAGGGGTGGGATGGGGGGATCTGGGTGGGTGGGGACCATGGATATGCATATGACTGATCTGGGAACATACATGTATGTGAACAACAAAACTCTGTAAAATCTTTAAAATAAAGAATAAAAATAAATTTAAAAAAATAAATAAATAAAACTGGAGTCATCCTATTTTTTGGCAGAACTCGTAAGTGCTCAAAGCACACAGAAATGGCAATGTAAGATGCCTTTTCCACACATTTTTTATCCAGAAGTCTATAAATATATTCCAAAAGGGACGGTCACCATCCCATTTTTTAAACATATATGACCAAATTTCCAGTAGACAAACAAATTAAACTGACTCTGTACAGTGCTTTAAGACAACAAACACCTTGCCCAAACACTGATTCCACTAAAACACTATGATACTATAGTAGTCCCTTTGGCTGCGAAGACAGAATATCTTCTATCAAGATCTGTGAAAAGGACTGCTATCGAGCTTTTTGAAAAAAAGTTCTTTATATATAGAACTATATGCATCTTTTAAAAAATCAACTGAAAATTAACAATAAGGGACTGGCTAAATAAAAGCTGATACATTCACTCAATGAACTACACTGTAGCCTTTTTAAATGTGGATATGAATTTATAGCTACTTACATGAAAAGTTAGATACACTGTTTTGCTATTATCAAGAAAGATGGGACTTCTCTGGTGGTCCAGTGGGTAAGGACACCACCTTGCAGTGCAAGAGGCGCCGATTTGATTCCTGGCCTGGGAAGATGGACTGATGTGTCCAACTGTCCAACTACCGAGTCGGAGCTCTGGAGCACATGTGACCAGAGCCGGTGCTCTGCGACAACAGAGACCACTGTGATGGAAGGCCCACAAAGGGCAAACCACATCGATAAATGAAAGATCAACAGAAGTGGCCAAAAAAAAAAAAAAAATAGGATGCTAACCTTGCTGTTACATAGGAAAATAGTCTCAATGTTTTAGAAAAGTGCATGCTGGAAGTGCACTCAAATGCTAAGGTATCTAACTTAGTTTAAAATATTTCCACCATCACAGACCTCTATCTGTTTTCTAAAAAAAAACCCCCCAGAAATCTGGCTTGGGGCAAAGGTCGAATGGGGGATCTGGGTGGGTGGGGACCATGGATATGCATATGACTGATCTGGGAACATACATGTATGTGAACAACAAAACTCTGTAAAATCTTTAAAATAAAGAATAAAAATAAATTTAAAAAAATAAATAAATAAAACTGGAGTCATCCTATTTTTTGGCAGAACTCGTAAGTGCTCAAAGCACACAGAAATGGCAATGTAAGATGCCTTTTCCACACATTTTTTATCCAGAAGTCTATAAATATATTCCAAAAGGGACGGTCACCATCCCATTTTTTAAACATATATGACCAAATTTCCAGTAGACAAACAAATTAAACTGACTCTGTACAGTGCTTTAAGACAACAAACACCTTGCCCAAACACTGATTCCACTAAAACACTATGATACTATAGTAGTCCCTTTGGCTGCGAAGACAGAATATCTTCTATCAAGATCTGTGAAAAGGACTGCTATCGAGCTTTTTGAAAAAAAGTTCTTTATATATAGAACTATATGCATTTTTTAAAAAAATCAACTGAAAATTAACAATAAGGGACTGGCTAAATAAAAGCTGATACATTCACTCAATGAACTACACTGTAGCCTTTTTAAATGTGGATATGAATTTATAGCTACTTACATGAAAAGTTAGATACACTGTTTTGCTATTATCAAGAAAGATGGGACTTCTCTGGTGGTCCAGTGGGTAAGGACACCACCTTGCAGTGCAAGAGGCGCCGATTTGATTCCTGGCCTGGGAAGATGGACTGATGTGTCCAACTGTCCAACTACCGAGTCGGAGCTCTGGAGCACATGTGACCAGAGCCGGTGCTCTGCGACAACAGAGACCACTGTGATGGAAGGCCCACAAAGGGCAAACCACATCGATAAATGAAAGATCAACAGAAGTGGCCAAAAAAAAAAAAAAAATAGGATGCTAACCTTGCTGTTACATAGGAAAATAGTCTCAATGTTTTAGAAAAGTGCATGCTGGAAGTGCACTCAAATGCTAAGGTATCTAACTTAGTTTAAAATATTTCCACCATCACAGACCTCTATCTGTATCTATCTGAACAGATCAAAGACACAGGCACACGCACAGCTAATACAGGAAAACTCTATCAGTGAGTTTGGGCTGTGGGCTTACTGGTGCTTATATTCTAGTCTTTGGTACTCTATATCGGCAGTCCCCAACCTGTCTGACACCGGGAACTGGTTCTGTGGAAGACAATTTATCCACAGACGTGAGGGGGTGGGGCGATTCAGGCAGCAATGTGAGTGATGGGGAGCGGAGACAAAGCTTCACGAGATGGCCTGCCATTCACCTTCTGCTATGCAGCCCAGTTCCTAATAGGCCTGGGAGTTGGGGACCTCTGGCTACATGTGTAAAATTTTGTAACAAATATTTTTAGCGTATGTTTATCATTATTCTACTTTTTAGAGAGAAATATGCACATAAATACAAGCTCTTTCCTGAGAGCGCTGCTATTAATTATCTAGATGTGGGCTTATATACTCTTCTTTATAGTTTACCATGCTTTTAAATTTTGTGCAATGAGCATGCATTTCATTTTTATATTCAGGAAAAAAAAATTAGCTATTCCTAAAAGGCCTTCAATTAAGAGCACACTACAGCATTCTTAGAAATGCAGCATACAGTGTCACCATATACCACGTGTATTAACACTTAAATGCTGGGTGGTTTCTCTTCTCACCTGTGATGAAGACCTCGGAGCTTACAACTTTCGGTGAGCATCATTGTCACCTGAATTTCAGATGCTTGATCTATATATAAAGAAAAAATTAGTCACATATAGTATAATAATATATATGTAACAATAGTACTTTCTGGTATTAGTGAGTATCTATCTCAAAAAAGGCTGAGTGACAAAGAATTGATGCCTATGAACTATAGTGCTGGAGAAGGCTCTTGAGAGTCCCCGGGACAGCAAGGAGATCAAACCAGCCAATCCTAAAGAAAGTCAACCCAGAATATTCATTGAAAGGACTGGTGCTGAAGTTGAAGCTCCAATCCTTTGGCCACCTGATGTGGAAAACACCCTGGTCCTGGGAAAGACTGAAGGCAAAAGGAAAGGAGGGCAGCAAAGGATGTGATGATTAGCTAGCATTACTGATTCAAGGTATAAGAATTCAAGCCAACTCTAGAAGAAGAGTGGAGAATGGAGGAGCCTGGCGTGCTCCTCTATTCTCCACTCCTTTAGTCCATAGGGCTGCAAAGAGTCAGACATGACTTAGTCACCGAATAACAGACTATATGGCAAATTTTCACTAAATGTTACAAGTAAATCTAAATAGGTTTAGCATAAAATTCTATTGTAGTGGTACAGTCTCATCAATAAGGTCAGTATTTATAAATGCCAGTAAGGATAAGTTTGATTACATGAAAGCTGAAATTAAATAAGATTTCAGAAACAAAGCAGAGAAAGTAACAGACTGCATAAATATCTGCAACACATAAGGCATATAAAGGGACAATTTTGTTTCTTCCCCCCCTTCTTTAAAGGGCTCATATAGCCCTTTTTTCCTGTTTTTTCATAACAGGAAAAAAATGAAAGAAGCAAAGGACATAAAAAGTTTACTTAAAAAAAATGATCAGCAATTTTAAAAAATGATTTTCTACATCATTCTTAAATAAAGAAATGCAAATTACACTGTGAGAGTCACTCAGTTGTATCTGACTCTTTGAGACCCCACAGACTGTAGCCTGCGAGGCTCCTCTGTCCCTGGGATTCTTCAGGCAAGAATACTGGAGTGGGGAGCACACTCCCTTCTCCAGGGGATAGAACCTGGGTCTCCTGCACTGCAGGGGGATTCTTTACCGTGTGAGTCATCTGCAAATTAAGTTTTCCATTTTCCTTAGAAGGTTGGAAGAAACAAAAAAGTCAGCTATCTCCCAGTGTGGGAGAGACATGTTCATCAGCAGCATCTCAGGTAGTTAGGGGAAGCAACATCTAACAAAATTTGTAAATGGATATACCTTATACCATCATCAATCTCACTGCTATGAGTGTATTCATGAAAACTCATCTATATATAACATAACAATAAATACTGTTCAACTGTAAGCACAAAAAACTCGAAACAACCAAAGACCAAAGTGCCGATCAATAGAGAACTGGTTAAATTTTAGCACATAAGAATACTATGCAGCTACCCTAAAAAAAAGTCAGATTTATACGCACTGGTAGAGGAATATCCGCAAGACACATTAAATTTTAAAAGCAAGAGGAAAATCTGTGTGTGTGTGATCAGTTACATTTCTTTTTTTTTTTTTAAACCTTTATTTTGCTTTTAACTTTTACAGAGTTTTGTTGTTTACAGATATGTATGTTCCCAGATTAGTCATATGTATATCACCCCCTTCCCACCCCTCCCAACCATCACACAGCACCCCTGAAGGATCCCCTTTTCTCACAGAGCAATGACTAGAGCTATTTTCTTCGCTTATGATAGTACAGGCCTTCATGCTACTTCCTTTACACCTCCCACCTTCTGTTCCTTCCCCACAATGACCACATGTCCACTGTCCATGTCTGTCTTTCTGTTGCTTCACTGCATGTGCCATCATCACCATCCTACTAGATTCCATATATATGTGTTAATATACTGTATTTGTCCTTCTCTTTCTGACTGACTTCACTTTTGATGATACGTTCTAGATCCAGCCACCTCATTAGGGCTGATTCTTCTGCATTTCTCTTTACGGCTGTGTAGTATTCCATTGTATATATGTACCAGAGCTTTTGGATCCATTCGTTCGTCGATGGGCATCTAGGTTCCTTCCATGTTCTAGCTAATGTATAGAGAGCTGCAATGAACATTGGGGTACAGGTGCTTCTTTCAGTTTTGATTTCGTCAGGGTATAAGCCTAAGAGTGGGATTGCTGGGTCATATGGTGCTTCTATTTTTAGTTTTTTAAGAAATCGCCAGACTGTCTTCCATAGAGGCTGTATCAATTTACACTCCCACCAGCAATGCAGGAGTGTTCCCTTTTCTCCACAGCCTCTCCAGCATTTATTGTCTGTCGATTTGTGGATGACGGCCATTCTGACGGGTGTGAGGTGATATCTCATTGTAGTCTTGATTTGTATTTCTCTAATTATTAGTGAAGTTGAGCATCGTTTCATGTGCTTTTGGGCCATCTGTATGTCATCGTTGGAGAGGTGTCTGTTTAGGTCCTTTTCCCATTTTTTGATTGGGTTGTTCGTTTTTCCAGTGCTGAGTTGTCTGAGTTGCTTGTAGATTTTGGAGATTAATTCTTTGTCTGTTGTTTCATTTGCTATGATTTTCTTCCACTCTGTGGGCTGTCTGTTCAGCTTTTTTATAGTTTCTTTACCTGTACAAAAGCTTTTCAGTTTCATTAGGTCCCACATGTTCATCTGTCTTTTGAGTTCCACTATTCTAGTAGGTGGGTCAGAGAAGATCTTGCTTTGATGTCCTTGAGGGTTTTGCCTATATTCTCCTCTAAGAGTTTGATGGTTTCTGGCCTTACATTTACGTCTTGAATCCATTTTGAGTTGATCTTTGTGCATGGTGTCAGGGTATGTTCCAACTTCATTTTTTTGCATGTAGCTGTCCAATTTTCCCAGCACCATTTGTTGAAGAGGCTGTCTTTGTCCCATTTTATACTTTCTCCTCCTTTGTCAAAAATAAGGTACCCATAGGTGCGTGGGTTTATCTCTGGGTTCTCGATCTTGTTCCTTTTTTTGTGTGTGTGCCAGTTCCATACTGTCTTGATGATTGTTGCTTTGTAGTATAGTCTGAAGTTAGAGAGACTGATCCCTCCAACTCCATTTTTCTTTCTCAGGATTGCTTTGGCTATTAGAGGTCTTTTGTGTTTCCATATGAACTGTGTGATTCTTTGGTCTAGTTCTGTGAAGAATGTTATTGGAAGTTTGATAGGGATCGCACTGAATCTATAGATGACATTTGGTAGTATGGTCATTTTCACAATATTGATTCTTCTGACCCAGGAACATGGAATATTTCTCCATCTGTTTAAGTCTTCTTTAATGTCTCTCATGAGTGTCTTGTAATTGTCTGTGTACAGTTCTTTTGTTTCTTTGGGTAGGTTTATTCCTAGATGTTTGATTCTTTTGGCTGCAATGGTGAAGGGGATTGCCTTTTTGATTTCGTTTTCTGATTTTTCATTGTTTGTGTACAAGAATGCCAGTGATTTCTGTATATTGATTTTGTATCCTGCAACTTTGCTGAATTCGCTGATTAACTCTAGTAGTTTTGTAATAGTGTCTTTGGGATTTTCTATGTATAATATCATGTCATCTGCAAATAGAGAGAGTTTGACTTCTTCTTTTCCAATCTGGATTCCTTTGATTTCTTTCTCTTCTCTTATTGCTGTAGGTAGATCTTCCAGGACTATGTTGAATAAGAGTGGTGAAAGTGGACACCCTTGTCTTGTTCCTGATCTTAGAGGGAATTCTTTGAGTTTTTCACCATTGAGGATAATGTTTGCTGTGGGCTTCTCGTATATGGCTTTCTCTATGTTAAGATAAGTTCCTTCTATGCCCATTTTTTGAAGAGTTTTTATCATAAATGGATGCTGTACTTTGTCAAAGACTTTTTCTGCATCTATTGAGATGATCATGTGATTTTTGCCTCTCAATTTGTTGATATGGTGTATGTATCACATTGATTGATTTGCAGATATTGAAGAATCCTTGCATGCCTGGAATGAACCCAACTTGATCGTGATGAATGAGCTTTTTGATGTGTCGTTGAATTCTGTTTGCTAGGATTTTGTTGAGGATTTTGGCGTCTAGATTCATCAGTGAAATTGGCCTATAATTTTCTTTTTTTGTGTTGTCTTTGCCTAGCTTTGGTATCAGCGTGATGGTGGCCTCGTAGAATGTGTTTGGAAGTTTTCCTTCCTGGGCAATTGTTTGGAAGAGTTTTAGAAGGACAGGCATTAGGTCTTCTTTAAATGTTTGGTAGAATTCACTTGTGAAACCATCTGGCCCCGGGCTTTTATTTTTGGGTAGATTTTTGATCACAAGGTCGATTTCTGAGCTTGTGATTGGCTTGTTCATAGTTTCTATTTCTTCCTGGTTGAGTCTTGGGAGATTAATCTTCTCTAAGAAACTGCCCATTTCTTCCAGGTTGTCCAGTGTGTTGCCATAGAGTTGTTCATAATAGTCTCTTATAATCCTTTGGATTTCTGTATTATCTGTTGTAATCTCTCCTTTTTCATTTTTGATTTTGGTGATCTGGTTCTTCTCTCTCTTTTTCTTGATGAGTCTGGCCAGTGGTGTGTCGATTTTGTTTACCTTTTCAAAGAACCAGCTTTTTGTTTTATTTATCTTTACTATTGTTTCTTTCGTTTCTTTTTCATTTATTTCTGCTCTGATCTTTATGGTTTCCCTTCTTCTGCTGGCTTTGGGGTGTTTTTGTTCTTCTTTCTCCAGTTGTTTTAAGCGTAAGGTAAGGTCGTCTGTTTGAGATTTTCCTAGTTTCTTGAGGTAGGATTGAATTGCTATAAACTTCCCTCTTAGAACTGTGTTTGCAGTATCCCATAGGTTTTGCACTGTCGTGTGTTCATTGTCGTTTTCTTCTAGGAGTTTTTTTATTTCTCCTTTGATTTCCTCAATGATCAGTTGGTTTTTTTGGTACGTGTTGTTTAATCTCCATGTGTTTGTGTTTTTAGCAGTTTTTTTCCTGTAGTTGATCTCTAGTCTCATTGTATTGTGGTCTGAAAAGATGGCTGATATAATTTCAGTTTTCTTGAATTGACTGAGGTTAGATTTGTGGCCCAAGATGTGGTCTACCCTGGAGAATGTTCCGTGAGCACTTGAGAAGAAAGTGTATTCTTCTGCTTTTGGATGGAAAGTCCTAAAGATATCAATGAGGTCCATTTCTTCTAGTGTGGCATTTAAGGCTTGTGTTTCTTTATTAATTTTCTGTTTGGATGATCTATCCATTGGTGTGAGAGGAGTGTTAAAGTTTCCTACTATCATTGTGTTACTGTCAATGTCTTCTTTTATGTCTGAAAGTGTCTGTCTTATGTACTGGGGTGTTCCTGCGTTGGGTGCATAGATATTTATGATTGTTATGTCTTCTTCTTGGATCGATTCCTTAATCATGATGTAGTGACCTGCCTTGTCTCTTAGAATCTTCTTTACTTTAAAATCTATTTTGTCTGATATAAGGATTGCTACTCCAAGCTTTCTTTTGATTTCCATTTGCATGGAATATCTTTTTCCAGCCTTTCACTTTCAGTCTATGAGTGTCTCTAGGTCTGAAATGAGTTTCTTGGAGGCAGCATATGTATGGGTCATGTTTTTGGATCCATTCAGCCACTCTGTGTCTTTTGGTTGGGGCATTTAGTCCATTGACATTCAAAGTAATTATTGATACAAATGATCCTATTGTCATCTTCTTAGATGTTATGATGTGTTTGTTTCGTGGATCTTCTCCTTTTATACTTGTTGTCTATATAAGTCCCTTTAACACTTGTTGTAAGGCTGGTTTGGTGTGACTAAATTCTTTTAATTTTTGCTTGTCTGTAAAGCTTTTGATTTCTCTATCCATTTTGAAGGAGATCCTTGCAGGGTAGAGGATTCTTGGTTGCAGATTATCCTCTTTTAGCCGTTTAAATGTGTCCTGCCATTTCCTTCTGGCCTGCAGAGTTTCTGTTGAAAGATCAGCTGTTAAACGTATGGTCTTTCCCTTGTATGTCACTAGTTGATTTCCCTTGCTGCTTTGAGAATTCTATCTTTGTGTTTAATTTGTGTTAACTTCATTAATATGTGTCTTGGTGTGTTTCTTCTCGGATTGATTCAGTATGGTACTCTTTGTGCTTCTTGGACTTGATTGACTATTTCTATTCCCATGGTGGGGAAATTTTCAACTATAATCTCTTCAAAAATGTTCTCATAGCCTTTCTTTTTTTCTTCTTCTTCTGGAACCCCTATAATTCGAATATTGGTGCATTTGATATTATCCCAGAGGTCTCTGAGGCTATCCTCTGCTCTTTTCGTTCTTTGAGCTAGAGTCTGTTTTTCAGCAGTTACTTCCACCATTTTATCTTCCAGCTCACTTATCCGGTCTTCTGTCTCAGATACTCTGCTCTTGATTCCTTCTACAGTGTTTTGCAGTTCAGCAATTGAGTTGTTTGTCTCTGTTACTTTTTTGGTAAGTTCTTGTATTTCTTTATTCAGTGTGTTAGTTGTGTCTTGCAATTTCTCTGAAATTCTGTTTTTAGTGTCTTTGATCATCTTTACTATCATTCTTCTGAAATCACTTCCAGAAAGTTTGTCCAAATTCTCTTCATTAATTTGATCTTGTGTGTTTGTGGATTGTTCCTTCGCTTGTGTGGTATTTCTGCTTTTTTTTTGTCTAGGTCTGAAATGAGTTTCTTGGAGGCAGCATATGTATGGGTCATGTTTTTGGATCCATTCAGCCACTCTGTGTCTTTTGGTTGGGGCATTTAGTCCATTGACATTCAAAGTAATTATTGATACAAATGATCCTATTGTCATCTTCTTAGATGTTATGATGTGTTTGTTTCGTGGATCTTCTCCTTTTATACTTGTTGTCTATATAAGTCCCTTTAACACTTGTTGTAAGGCTGGTTTGGTGTGACTAAATTCTTTTAATTTTTGCTTGTCTGTAAAGCTTTTGATTTCTCTATCCATTTTGAAGGAGATCCTTGCAGGGTAGAGGATTCTTGGTTGCAGATTATCCTCTTTTAGCCGTTTAAATGTGTCCTGCCATTTCCTTCTGGCCTGCAGAGTTTCTGTTGAAAGATCAGCTGTTAAACGTATGGTCTTTCCCTTGTATGTCACTAGTTGATTTCCCTTGCTGCTTTGAGAATTCTATCTTTGTGTTTAATTTGTGTTAACTTCATTAATATGTGTCTTGGTGTGTTTCTTCTCGGATTGATTCAGTATGGTACTCTTTGTGCTTCTTGGACTTGATTGACTATTTCTATTCCCATGGTGGGGAAATTTTCAACTATAATCTCTTCAAAAATGTTCTCATAGCCTTTCTTTTTTTCTTCTTCTTCTGGAACCCCTATAATTCGAATATTGGTGCATTTGATATTATCCCAGAGGTCTCTGAGGCTATCCTCTGCTCTTTTCGTTCTTTGAGCTAGAGTCTGTTTTTCAGCAGTTACTTCCACCATTTTATCTTCCAGCTCACTTATCCGGTCTTCTGTCTCAGATACTCTGCTCTTGATTCCTTCTACAGTGTTTTGCAGTTCAGCAATTGAGTTGTTTGTCTCTGTTACTTTTTTGGTAAGTTCTTGTATTTCTTTATTCAGTGTGTTAGTTGTGTCTTGCAATTTCTCTGAAATTCTGTTTTTAGTGTCTTTGATCATCTTTACTATCATTCTTCTGAAATCACTTCCAGAAAGTTTGTCCAAATTCTCTTCATTAATTTGATCTTGTGTGTTTGTGGATTGTTCCTTCGCTTGTGTGGTATTTCTCTGCTGTTTCATTGTTATTATTAATGTTTTAACTGACTCTGTTTGGGATTTCCTTTTCCCAGACTTTGAGTTACGTCTGTTGGTGTTTGTTGTTTGGATGGGGCTTCTTATTCTGGGTGATGCTGGTGACTGGGTGATGTCAGGACTTGCATACAAGTGATTACCTTTGTTGGTGTTCTCACTTGTATACTGCTCTTTAGTGTTAGGCGTTCTCTAGTATTGTAGAGTTTTGGAGTCAGTGCTCCCTCCCTAAAGCCCCGGGGCTTGTTGCCTGACCAGGGAATGAAGATTTCACGGCTGGTTTGTTATGGCATTAAATGATATTAAAACATATATATGCAAATGAGAAACAGAAGGTATACCTTTGACAAATGGCAACTTAAAAATTATGCAAATACTATCTAGTGTATTGAATTATACACATAAAACATATACAGCTGTAACATAACCCAAGCATTCCAACCAAAAATACAGTACAATACGTTAGCACAGCGAATAGAGAAAACCAAGAATGATATCCACCAGTTAATATCCAAACTAAGTAGAGCACCAATTGGAGAATAATGCTAGAGCAGGGTCCCTGTTGGGGATAAGGCAATGAGGACAGAACAGACTAAGAAATATGGTGGGGAAAGGGAAAAAGAGAAAGGGAGGATAGAAGAGAAATATAGAATAATATTGCAAAGTTAAATATAGGGAGATAAAGATTTGTATGTATTAGAATTTAGTGCTATAGGAAAGGAGCTTCAGAGAAAGCAAAGAATTATAGAGGAAGTGGTAGTACAAATGAAAAATTTTAAAAAATTAAAAGAGCTAATTATATAGAAAAATACAGAAAAACAAAGCAAAAATAATAAAAACAAACAAAACCCCCACAGAACCTTAAAAGGCCAATGGGGAACCAGAAGTTTATACCAAAATAAAATGTGTGGTTTAGAAGGAAAAAGAAGAAAAAAAAATTATGTAAACTTGAATATATTCAGTCTTAACTGATAAGATTAGTAGCTTCAATAGAATTCAGTGAAGGAGATGAACACACCCTCTCTCACACACACCCCCCCCCCCCCAAAAAAAAGCAGGGGGTGCACTGAGTGGGTTTGGAAAAAAGAAAGGAAAAAAAAAATTGAAACAAAGTGATACAATACAAAAAATGAAATTTTAAAGTCCAGCAGTAACTCCAGCTTCAGACAAAACATGAAAATAGTGTTTATGTTCTTCTGTCTCTTGCTGACTATTCAGGAATTATCAGTCTTTTTCTTGCCTCTGGCAGTGGTTGGATCTGAAGACCTCTTTGACTGCTTGTTTATTTCGGCCTATATCAGAATTAAAAGGCCGGCCCAGGCTGGCCCTAGGAGTTTCTTAATCCAAATCCCTTTTCTTGCTGGGTGGAGCTAAATTCCCTCCCTGTAGCTTGACCAGCAGCCCAACTACAGTAGGGAAAATGGCGTCTGTCTCACAAAGGATTTATTCCCACACGCTCTATGGGAAGCACTTCCGCAGTGACCCCGACCCTGCTGCAGGCCACCGTCGACCCCCGCCACCGCGGGAGACGTCAGGTTACTCAGAGGTGAGTCTGGCTCAGTCTCATGCAGGATCACTATTCCCCTCTCCCGGATCACAGTGCGCAGAGACTTTCCAGTCCTCCTCGGCGACCCTGTGATCAGGTTACTGGTAACCTCCTCCAAAGGAAACTGAGTGCTGTCCTTCCGAGGCCTGCTCAAGGGCACTTCTAGCTCAGGGGGGCACCTGGACCCTCCAAAGCAGGTCTGGCTCAGTCCCTTGTGGGTGTCACTGCTCCTTTCCCGGGTTTTGATCTGCAACAGGCTTTGTGCCTTTGGCCCGCCCAGCCTCTCTGGCGGGTATGAGGTTTGACTTTTAAAAGTGCGATTGGGCCCCTCCTACCGTCTTGATGCGGCTTCTCCTTTGTTCTTCGATGTGGGGTATCCTCTCTGTGATCAGATCCAACCTCCTTTTGTCGATGGTTTCCCAGGAACTCGTTGCAATTCAGGCAATTTTGCAGGAGAGATGAGTGCACGTCCTTCTACGCCGCCATCTTAGCTCCACCCTCCGATCAGTTACATTTCAAAAATCAAATTTATTTGTGTGTCCATCAACAGAGGAATGGGTAAAGAGGTGGTACATATATACATGAAATAAAAGAAGAATGAAACAATGCCATTTGTAGCAACAAAGATGGACCTAGAGACTGACATATTGAGTGAATTAAGTCAGAGAAAGACAAATATCATATGATGTTGGTCATATGTGGAATCTAAAAAAAATTAGACAAATAAACTTCACAAAATAGGAACAGAGTCACAGATATAGAAAACAAACTTATGGGTACCAAGGGGGAAAAGGGAGGTGGGATAACTGGGAGATGGGGATCCACTTACACACATCACTGTAAATAAAACAGGTTAACTACTAACCTGCTGTATAGCACAGGGAACTCAAATCAACACTCTGTAGTGACCTATGTATATGGGAAAAGAATCTTAAAAATAGTGGACACATGCATGTATAACTGATTCACTCTGCTGTAGAAACTAACACAACTGTGTAAATCAACTATACTCCAATAAAATTATTTAAAAATTTTATCTGGAAAGTTAGATGTATTCAGATTTTTCTTCTTACTCTTAGAGAGTCATAAGAAAATTGTTTAGGGTGGTTACTTTTACAGATGGGACAATTACATTTTGTACCTTTCCACCTTGTTTATAAACTTTCTAAGTTTACAATACAGCTAGAAAAACATGACCATGGGAGACTTTGGTGCGCTTTATTGTTTTCTTCTTATCTCTGTGTATCTAAACAAACAAAAAGAACTACACTACATTAGCAGAAAAAGATTTAATTTTCATATAATGGCCAAAATTAGTATGATTATTCCATTTTATTTTTAGCTTCTGAACTCAGGGCTTTTTCTTCAGGTAACAAACAGAACTAAAATTGGTTGTTAGTTCAATGTTTCTGAAATAAAACATGATAATAGAATTTACCATTATCTTTAGTCTGCACCTTCAAAAGCATCTGAAGCCATCAAATATTTGTATAAATCTATAAGCATTTCTCTATCTTTAGAGGACTTTCTCCCGTTTGCATAGAACATTTCCATTAAGTGAACTGTATATTTTCATTATCAAATTGAAAACATTTAATTTTTTAAATGTTGTTTAGATATCAAAAACAAAATCAAGAGTATATTTTTAAAAATACTTTCAAAATTTCAAAGAAACCTATAATAAATGTGTGTCAACAGTAAAAAGAAGCCTTCCCCTGGTGGTCCAGTGGGTAAGGACACCGCCTTGCAGTGCGAGGGGCGCCGGTTCCATCCCCAGCCTGGGAAGATCCCACGTGCCGCGGAGCAGCTGGACTGATGTGTCCAATCACTGAGCCGGAGCTCTGGAGCGCATGTGCCCAGAGCTGGCGCTCTGCGACGACAGACGCCACCGCGATGGGAGGCCCACAGGAGTCAAAGAACAAAGACGGATGAAAATGGAGAAATGAAAGACCAATACAAGTGGCCCACCCGCTCCCCTCCCTCCCCAACCAGACCCCTGCCCAAAACAAATAAATAAATAAATCTTAAAAAAAAAAACAGTAAAAAGAATAGTAGTAATAATTCATAAATCTCTTGATCAGTGCAATACAGAGAAGAAGACAAAGATTGGCAAAGACAACATCCAAGTCCCAGCCCTACCTAGTTAATGCTGAGCCATCAATAAAATCCAGGCCACTAAACTCAGGTATCACGATTTCATTCTCATTCCGTAAAACTGGAGCTGTCAAAGCTGAGAAACCATACATTTCACGTATTTCCAGGACTAACCCATGGATCACTCTCTTTCTCACTACTTGTTATTAGTGCCCCTTTCCAGACAGCTTAAATTAAAACGAGTGGACACAAAGTCAAGGACTTGAGACACCTGCTACTTTGGAAAAAGTATTTAACTCTATCGTCTGTTGAAATAAACTTTAGTTATTTTAAACCTGTTCAAAATTTAGCATCATTTAGTAAACGGCAGGATATGTTGTTCTTACTATTGCTATAATCTAAGTAATTCTTAATAAAATTATGACCAGAACTATCAATAGTTGGGGGCTAGGAGGAAATATTTTATAGTTTAAAACCAGTAGTAGTTGGAGGTCTGCACCCAGTTGGTGACAGTTTATCTTCCTGTCAACCAATACAGAAACCCAAGAAAAATAAAGGAAATTTCAAGATGTGTCTTTTCTGCAATTTTTCAAGTTCTTAACTTTGATAAGCATGTTCGATTAAGCAAGAACACTTGAGCTGGACAATGAGCTAAGAAAACTTTGGAGAAAAAATAATTTTACACATTTATTAAGGAAAACTCATTTTCCTGGATTACTTATCAAGTCCGGTCTTAGTCTTTTAATTTTAAATACTGAAAGGTCTATTTTCAAATGTATATATCTGAAAAGAGTACAACAATTTACATTCCTTCTTTTTACATCTTGAATTTATTTTAATGGAAGTATAACTGCTTTACAGAATTTGTTGTTTTCTGCCAAATATCGACAATTTACATTTTAAAAGTTATAAGAAAGAAAATGATGTTTTAAAAAACCCTTATTATTTCTAATTTGTAAAAAATTGGAAGCTATAAAAGAAAATAAGCTCAAATTTATTCATTTATTTTATAGAATTCATTTTCACACTATCCATTGTGTGAAATTCAGATTCCTAATTTCAATCTCTGGAAATTTATATTGGCATATCCATTAAGTCTCTGTGAAAAAATTTTGAACTTTTAAGAAGCCAAACTCCAATTTTGTGCTTATGCCAAAAGGAAAGATCACTGACCTTTTAAAAATAATTTTTGCACTTTTAGCTGTACTTCTAATTGTATAACATGTAACAAAGCATTCAGATTTGTGAGAGAACCTTGTCAGCTCTACATGGCTTCAATTAAAAAATAAAATAATATTCCAAAAGAATAAATCTCAGAGATACTCGATCAGGTGGTGCTCTCGAACAATTCTAAAGCAAATACTGTGGTCAGTATACTTGCTCTGTTTCCCATGCAAACCATGACCGTATCTTCCTAAGGACTCACTGTGCTTTCTCTTGTTTCCGTCTAACTCAGAGAACATTATGATGACAGTGTTAAGATGCAGAAACAAGCAAGTGACTACACCATGTTTTATGAATTCTTAATAAAATTATGACCAGAACTATCAATAGTTGGGGCTAGGAGGAAATATTTTATAGTTTAAAACCAGTAGTAGTTGGAGGTCTGCACCCAGTTGGTGACAGTTTATCTTCCTGTCAACCAATACAGAAACCCAAGAAAAATAAAGGAAATTTCAAGATGTGTCTTTTCTGCAATTTTTCAAGTTCTTAACTTTGATAAGCATGTTCGATTAAGCAAGAACACTTGAGCTGGACAATGAGCTAAGAAAACTTTGGAGAAAAAATAATTTTACACATTTATTAAGGAAAACTCATTTTCCTGGATTACTTATCAAGTCCGGTCTTAGTCTTTTAATTTTAAATACTGAAAGGTCTATTTTCAAATGTATATATCTGAAAAGAGTACAACAATTTACATTCCTTCTTTTTACATCTTGAATTTATTTTAATGGAAGTATAACTGCTTTACAGAATTTGTTGTTTTCTGCCAAATATCGACAATTTACATTTTAAAAGTTATAAGAAAGAAAATGATGTTTTAAAAAACCCTTATTATTTCTAATTTGTAAAAAATTGGAAGCTATAAAAGAAAATAAGCTCAAATTTATTCATTTATTTTATAGAATTCATTTTCACACTATCCATTGTGTGAAATTCAGATTCCTAATTTCAATCTCTGGAAATTTATATTGGCATATCCATTAAGTCTCTGTGAAAAATTATGAACTTTTTAAGAAGCCAAACTCCAATTTTGTGCTTATGCCAAAAGGAAAGATCACTGACCTTTTAAAAAATAATTTTTGCACTTTTAGCTGTACTTCTAATTGTATAACATGTAACAAAGCATTCAGATTTGTGAGAGAACCTTGTCAGCTCTACATGGCTTCAATTAAAAAATAAAATAATATTCCAAAAGAATAAATCTCAGAGATACTCGATCAGGTGGTGCTCTCGAACAATTCTAAAGCAAATACTGTGGTCAGTATACTTGCTCTGTTTCCCATGCAAACCATGACCGTATCTTCCTAAGGACTCACTGTGCTTTCTCTTGTTTCCGTCTAACTCAGAGAACATTATGATGACAGTGTTAAGATGCAGAAACAAGCAAGTGACTACAATGCAAATGCATACGGAAAGAGAAATCTTATCTTATGAAACAGTCCCGGTATCTGCATTGTGTTTTCTTATCACTATTATTTCCTATTTTCCCCCATTCCAATTCTAAATGAACCCAATTCTGTACAGAAACCTCTTTTGTTAATTTGACATTCATTCAGAACAAATTAATAATACTTCATTTCTAAATTATCTGTAGTATATTTACAAACCCTAGAAAAAATGTTAGAATTAAGGGGGAATATTTCCTTTAGAAAATGGAGAAAGTCTAACAAATGGCAGATGCTATTTAACTCAGGGCTCAAATTTTACATTTACAAAGAGTAATATAATATGTAAAGTATCCTTCAGAACTAGTCAGAAATCCTAGTGGAACCAAACTTAAATATCAATCTTTAAAGTATTTTGGGGTTAAGAGAAGTGAATGAATAAATACTGAACAATATAGTAAGTCATATCATCTATTTAGAAAAAAGTATGAGCTTGTGCTTATAGTATCCTTTACCAATCAATGTTGCTAAATTAAAAGAAATTAAATTCCTAAGATTTTTTTTGGTTAGATTAGTACAATCAAGCTTTTTAGCCAAAATAAACGTAAGTCCTTCATACTTTCCAAGAATTCCTTTAAGTAAATTTAGAAACATAAGTTCTAATAAATTAACATTAAACATAAGTCCTTATAAATTATCATTGAGAACATCATAAAACTGTCACCTCCTACATATAAAACTGAATTTAATATTTGCCCTCAGTTTCTGCATTTGAAATGCTACATTTGTTTGCCCAAAATATCTAGCTATCTTAGCTTACATCAGACACTGTCAGACATTAAGCACTCTTTAAATTACCACATTTTTTTTCCTTTCTCTTAAAATAAAAAAATAGACTTAACTAAGTCTAATTTAAGCTTTTACAAATATCAATTATAAATCATTAAAATTTTAATATAAAAGGGTTTGCTTAGGCTTATACCCTGATGAAATCAAAACTGAAAGAAGCACCTGTACCCCAATGTTCATTGCAGCTCTCTATACAATAGCCAGAACATGGAAGCAACCTAGATGTCCATCGACAAATGAATGGATACAGAAGCTCTGGTACATATATACAATGGAATACTACTCAGCTGTTAAAAGAAATGCAGAAGACTCAGTCCTAATGAGGTGGCTGGAGCTAGAACCTATCATAAAAAGTGAAATAAGTCAAAATGAGAAAGACAAATACAGTATAATAACATACATATGGAATCTAGTAAGATGGTCATGATAACACATGCAGTGAACTCACGGAAAAACAGAGAACAGACATACGGACATTGTGGGGAAGGAACAGTGGGTGGGAGCCATGGAGGGGGTAACATGGAAACCTATACTGTCATGTGTGAAAAAGATAGCTGTTGTCCTTGTGCTACGGGAATAGGAGTGCTCACAATGGCTTGGTGCGATGGCCCGGAGGGGTGGGATGGGGAGACCTGGGAGAGGGGAGGGGATCAGGGATATGCATATGACTGATCTGGGAACATGCATGTCTATGAACAACAAAACTCTGTAAAACCTTTAAAATAAAAGAATTAAAAAAAAAAAAAAAAGGTTTGCTAGTTTATCAGTATTAGGCAATAAGCCGTATTAAAAAATATATTCTAGTTTATTTTGACTGGGAATCTCTAATTGAAAATTGTGTGAAAAGTTAAACAATACATTTCTTCAAAAGGAGAATATGTAAAAACAGGCATTGCGTTCATGAAAATATGAACTAGTGCTATCTTTTAGAAAACAAGCTGGCAATAACCATCAAAATTTTAAATGTAAATACCTCGTGGGGCAGCAATTTCAACTATGGCTATACCTGTAAAACTCTACCAAGATATAATACACACACACACACACACACATAGATATTTTCTGCAAATTATATATTACAGCAAAACAGGGGGGATAGGGAGTGAGGGAAGGGAAATAGCAGCTATTCACATAAGGTAGAGTGGGTCATTTTTTTCTTTACAATTCCTTAGTACTGGAGGTAGTGGGTTCTAAGATGGAAGGAAAGTGACTATCAGTCTTTTCTAAGAAAAAAAAAAAAACAAATACTTATAACCTAGGAGAAACATAATACTAGATGTAGCAAAAATGAAGTCAAGCAGATTCAGCTTACCTGGAAGCTGAGTAGTATCTAACAAATGTATACAGTCTTACTTTATTAGCTTCTATTTCCTATACCTTGATGTGAACAAATCTCCTAAAAAGTGAACTAAATTAAGATGGACTGATTTAAAGGTCTGGCACACTTTGAAAATGTGTAACAATTCTTCTGGTTCATGCCACCTCAGGAAGAAAAGCATTATGGAGAGAAGACAGGAAATAAAATCCTACCTTTAACTGTTTTTACAAATGCTTGTTTTTCTTTATTTGGATCTTTTTCATCTACTAAAATCCCAAGGAAAATACGCCCAAAAGTACCTTAAAGGAAAAAATAGTAATTATTGAGATCATATGATAACATTTATTAAAAGTACAAAACATTCTGGCACAATACAACTTAAACATAACAAGCCCTAGCATAAAAAGATTCAAATCTTTTTTCCCTTTTTAACTATAAAATATCTTACTTGCCTTTAGAAAAATCATATTAAAACAATATATGAAAATTCATTTGGAAATATCCTAAACAAACTAACAATATAGCCAGAAGCTCTGGAACTCAGTAATGGTTATCCATAGACACATTTATGAGTTTCTAGGCTTAGCCTAAGAGCAATGACAAAGGAGAAAAACGGACTCTCCCCATACATTCAAAAACACCAAAAACTGCTTCCATTAATGACTATTTACCCCTGGGGATAGTTCAAGCCCCTCTCTTGGCTATGACGGACCTATAAGCATCTCTAACTGACAGATGTATTCAGAATCACTCACAAGCATCCAAAATATTCTAAACTGAGTTACGGAAGGAGAGAAAGCTATTCAACAACTTGAAGAGCTCAATAATGTATTTCACTATTAATTTCTGTCCTCTTTCAGCATTCTCCCCAGTCAATATCCTGAAACTCAAAAAAGAAACCCATGTCCAGCAAGCAGGGAAGGGCATGGTACTCTCTCTCAAACACCTATCATGCGTTAGTTCCTTTAATGAACATCAGTTCATCTAATCTTCATAACTGTCTAAGACTAGACAATGGAAGTTCAAATTTACAGATGAGGAAACTGGACATGGAAGACAGGAAATAATGTCTCCAAGGTCACTTTCCATCACAGAGAAAATTACTTAGAATGTTTCAAAGAGGTTTGCTAGGTAGTGATCATGTTTAGAAAAGAACTAACCCGGAAATAAACTTCAAAGGTGACAAACGCTAATAATCATGCTTTAATATACTTGAAAATCAAGAACTGTACCAAAACTGTACTAAGGCAAGTTAAAAATCTAAAGAAAGGGAAAGATCAGTTTTATAGAGGAAATAAATCGTGCACTGTTTTCTACCCTTAGACACGAAGTGAGATGAAATTCTTAAAATATGAAACAAAAAAATTTTTATTCTACTAACATTAAATCTTCCCTGAAAACCTGAGTTTGACAGAAAAGATACCTTCTTGGAGCACATCTTTTAGAGTTATCCTCTCCCTGGATATTGCGATATCTTTCACCTTAGCCTTGGCCTCCAGAAGAGTGACACTCCTCAGGTCGTTCTTCTCTATCCGCAAGGTAGGGTAACCTGAGGAGCCAACAAGGCCAAACCAAGAAATGTAAATACCTTACTATGGTGTCAGGATCAACTGGTTCAGCTAGAATCTCAGGGCTCAAATCACAGGAGTAAGTGCATGTCAGAATCATCAAGGAAAAAGGCACATATAACAACAGGAAGATTTATTTATGACGGACCTATAAGCATCTCTAACTGACAGATGTATTCAGAATCACTCACAAGCATCCAAAATATTCTAAACTGAGTTACGGAAGGAGAGAAAGCTATTCAACAACTTGAAGAGCTCAATAATGTATTTCACTATTAATTTCTGTCCTCTTTCAGCATTCTCCCCAGTCAATATCCTGAAACTCAAAAAAGAAACCCATGTCCAGCAAGCAGGGAAGGGCATGGTACTCTCTCTCAAACACCTATCATGCGTTAGTTCCTTTAATGAACATCAGTTCATCTAATCTTCATAACTGTCTAAGACTAGACAATGGAAGTTCAAATTTACAGATGAGGAAACTGGACATGGAAGACAGGAAATAATGTCTCCAAGGTCACTTTCCATCACAGAGAAAATTACTTAGAATGTTTCAAAGAGGTTTGCTAGGTAGTGATCATGTTTAGAAAAGAACTAACCCGGAAATAAACTTCAAAGGTGACAAACGCTAATAATCATGCTTTAATATACTTGAAAATCAAGAACTGTACCAAAACTGTACTAAGGCAAGTTAAAAATCTAAAGAAAGGGAAAGATCAGTTTTATAGAGGAAATAAATCGTGCACTGTTTTCTACCCTTAGACACGAAGTGAGATGAAATTCTTAAAATATGAAACAAAAAAATTTTTATTCTACTAACATTAAATCTTCCCTGAAAACCTGAGTTTGACAGAAAAGATACCTTCTTGGAGCACATCTTTTAGAGTTATCCTCTCCCTGGATATTGCGATATCTTTCACCTTAGCCTTGGCCTCCAGAAGAGTGACACTCCTCAGGTCGTTCTTCTCTATCCGCAAGGTAGGGTAACCTGAGGAGCCAACAAGGCCAAACCAAGAAATGTAAATACCTTACTATGGTGTCAGGATCAACTGGTTCAGCTAGAATCTCAGGGCTCAAATCACAGGAGTAAGTGCATGTCAGAATCATCAAGGAAAAAGGCACATATAACAACAGGAAGATTTATTTATGAAGGTCATGTTAACTTTCAAAGAAACACTTTCCCACATACTCCAAAACCTTAAAATGCAGAATTACAACAAGAAATATTAAAAGTAATACTATATTATCACCACTTCGACTGCTTTATGGCCAGATAAAACAAGCTTTGACTCATGGAATTAATCTAATCCCTTGAATGGACTGCTTTGCTCTCCAAAGATTTTCTAATATAGTCTGCTAACCAAAACAAACAAAAACAACAACAAAAGAACTTTTCAAATGAAGAGATACTCGTAAAAATATCTTTTCTTAAAAAAAGACAAAAAAAAAAAAAAGAAAAAAAAATACATATATATACATACATATATGTAAAAATTGATTTTATCATTCTACCTTCCATACAGCCTAGTCATACCACTATGAGATTCATATTCATTTTTCAGTTCCCTTAACTTCCATTTATTCTTAATATGATGATAGCAAAACAAAATTTATGGCCATAAATCAAAATTCTCATTGCAGGAAGAACAATGAATTAAAGGAAGATCCAGTGTTAGCAAGCAGAAACTGGAATGATATTTGGGGGAAGAAAAATCTATAAAGAAAGGACAGACTCAGATAATGACTATCAGTGGCTACTGGAAGAACTACATGGAAACATTATAAAGGATGGATTAGGATGCCAAAATCTGATTCCACTGATCAGCAATTTGACCATGATCCACCTAGGGGTATGTGTGTGTATGTCAGTAATGATGAGTGTTTAATCCTTCCTGGAGTTCTTTGAGTTTCTTGAATCTGAGTACTACCGTGGCTTTGTTGTTTTGAAAAACTCCAGGTCATTTTATCTTTACTTTTTCTGCTCCTTTCTCTTTTTTTATAGACAAGTGTATTTCCATTATTTTTTTAAAGCACTATTAGTTTTTATCATAAGCAAGAAATGAAGTATCTATCTCCTTAAGGTAATATCTACAAAAACAAGTAAACTTATCGGTGGTAAATTTAAAAATCTGTCAAAAAATAATTAATTTCTGCTGACTTTTTAAAATGCTTATTGCTTTTAACATATATAATAATTTGCTTATCTACTTCTTTAAGGTTATACCCACAATCAAGAATTGACTCTACTGAGCAAAGCTAAATAAACTTTAAAAGCAATGATGTGGGGCTTCCCTGGTGATCGAGTGGATGAAGAGTCTGCCTTGCAGTGCAAGGGGCGCTGGTTCGATCCCTGGCCCGGGAAGATCCCATGTGCCGCAGAGCGGCTGGACTGGTGTGTCCAATTATGAGCCAGCGCTCTGGAGCGCATGTGCCCAGAGCCAGTGCTCTGCACCAGGAGAGGCCACTGCAATGGGAGGCCCACACAGGCCAAAGAATAAAGATGGATGAAAATAAATAAATAAATAACCAATAAAAGAGGCCAAAATTTTTTCAAAAAGCAATGCTTACTTTCTTGGGAATAATTTGAATACCCTCACAACTACATTATATATCCTGAGGAATATATGTCTTTGTTTCCTCGGTAGAGAGAAAATCTTAATTGCTATTATTTCTCTTATGTTTCTTTTAAGCTACAGTGCCTCCTCCTTCCCCTTGTTTTTCTTGCCACATCTTATTAAAGAAACGAGATCAATTATCCTGGAGAATGTCCAGCATCTGCCTCTTCTGGTGTCATCTAACTTGTTCCTCTACCCCTGTATTTCTCATAAACCACAAATCAGTTTTACAGCCCTATTAGATCCAGGTTAACTCTTTGCAGGGAAGGAAGACAAAACTATTTCATCTGGGAGTACAAACAGTTAATTTGCCCTACTTTTAACGATGCTGAGTTTCAGCAGTGAGTTCAGACACTAGTAACACTATGATCCCTCAAATGGTAAAGCTCCCTACCTCCCTTTGTTCGTATAGTTTACAACACTGATGATCTTTTCCTGAGTCAAATATTTTATTAGGGGATGCAAGTATGATTTTTTGATTCTATCATTTCATCTGCATTTACTACCTGGGATTCTTCTGTAAAAACAAACAAAAAAAAGACATGTTTTCTCATAAACCAGCACATTTGATCGTTGCAACAGTTCATGTTCAGTTGTCACAGGAAGGTGTTACTGGTGCCTCAGATAACTCCTATAATGAATTCTTTTTAAGTATCATTACAAACTTGTGGATTTTTACATTTCACATTGATACCACTTTAGTTCACTGCAGTCATTATTCTTTTTGATGCTTAATGGTCCCATTTTAGAGAGCTCTTGTCTTTAGTAGCTTCCTTGATTTCTAGCTCAGCAAATGTCCCAGGTTTATCTTACACATTCCTGATCCAGTCCTGGAATCCATTTCTCCAAAGAATCCTGGTTCTTTCTTAATGAGAAACAGTATTGAAAAACAATAGAAGGGCACTGGGTTAAGAACAGATATTTCTTATCTTTTTAGTAATGCTGTTTGTTGTGTTTTTTTTTTTAATTGATTTTACACTTTGCACTTACTCCTAGGATCGTCTATTTATTTGTTTATTTCTTGGCTGTGCTGGGTCTTGATTGCTGTTTGTGGGCTTGTCTCTAGCTGTGGTGTGCGGGAGCTACTCTCTGGATGCGATCGTGGGCTCCGCACTGGGGTGGTTTCTCTGGTCGCAGAGCACAGGCTCAGAGGCGCCACGTGCAGGCTCAGTGGCTGTGGCCAACAGGCTTGGCTGCTTTGAAGCCTGTGGGATCTTCCCGGACCAGGGATCAAACCCATGTCCCCTGCACTGACAGGCAGATTCTTAACCAATGGACCACCAGGGAGGTCCAAGAACAGATATTCTTAATTTTAGTTTACTGGAAAGTAAATGTCAGCCCAAGAGAGATAAAAGTAATTGCCTAAAAGAACCTAATTAATCACTGGCATCAGTGCACTGAGCCCTGACTTGTGGCCCAGTGTCTATCCTGATGATGGGTTGTTTTTCGTTTAGTGATTCAATCCTCATTATGTCTAAATTATACTCTAAGAATGATTATTTTCCCCTCAACAGTTACAATATAAAAATTTCATCAAAATCCTACTCAAAAACAAGGAAATCAGATCTCTAAATGGCAGCGAGTTTCCCTTCATGATTAGAAAATGTTGTAAAGTCCTTACACAGCTCATGAGACCATCGAATAACTCATTAAAATCCAAGTCTCTGTCTTCATCCAGCTCAGTGGCTTACTCTATTTGAAAATCCTTCTTTTTAAGTATCATTACAAACTTGTGGATTTTTACATTTCACATTGATACCACTTTAGTTCACTGCAGTCATTATTCTTTTTGATGCTTAATGGTCCCATTTTAGAGAGCTCTTGTCTTTAGTAGCTTCCTTGATTTCTAGCTCAGCAAATGTCCCAGGTTTATCTTACACATTCCTGATCCAGTCCTGGAATCCATTTCTCCAAAGAATCCTGGTTCTTTCTTAATGAGAAACAGTATTGAAAAACAATAGAAGGGCACTGGGTTAAGAACAGATATTTCTTATCTTTTTAGTAATGCTGTTTGTTGTGTTTTTTTTTTTAATTGATTTTACACTTTGCACTTACTCCTAGGATCGTCTATTTATTTGTTTATTTCTTGGCTGTGCTGGGTCTTGATTGCTGTTTGTGGGCTTGTCTCTAGCTGTGGTGTGCGGGAGCTACTCTCTGGATGCGATGCGTGGGCTCCGCACTGGGGTGGTTTCTCTGGTCGCAGAGCACAGGCTCAGAGGCGCCACGTGCAGGCTCAGTGGCTGTGGCCAACAGGCTTGGCTGCTTTGAAGCCTGTGGGATCTTCCCGGACCAGGGATCAAACCCATGTCCCCTGCACTGACAGGCAGATTCTTAATCACTGGACCACCAGGGAGGTCCAAGAACAGATATTCTTAATTTTAGTTTACTGGAAAGTAAATGTCAGCCCAAGAGAGATAAAAGTAATTGCCTAAAAGAACCTAATTAATCACTGGCATCAGTGCACTGAGCCCTGACTTGTGGCCCAGTGTCTATCCTGATGATGGGTTGTTTTTCGTTTAGTGATTCAATCCTCATTATGTCTAAATTATACTCTAAGAATGATTATTTTCCCCTCAACAGTTACAATATAAAAATTTCATCAAAATCCTACTCAAAAACAAGGAAATCAGATCTCTAAATGGCAGCGAGTTTCCCTTCATGATTAGAAAATGTTGTAAAGTCCTTACACAGCTCATGAGACCATCGAATAACTCATTAAAATCCAAGTCTCTGTCTTCATCCAGCTCAGTGGCTTACTCTATTTGAAAATCCTTCTTTTGAATTTGTATAGAAACGAATCAGTAGCTCTTTTAAAATAATCTATAGAAACCTCCCCAAAAAGTAATTCTAGCAACTAAATCTAAAATTTTAATACTCTGATAATTTTGGAATGTTTCATTCAGTGTTCCAGAAAACAAAAGCTTAAGCCTAATTCTGTATATGTTAGATTCGATGTATGTAGCATGGCACATGTCCCATAAGTAACTAACCACGCAGGACCAAGGACAGACAGACCATAACAACTTAATTGTAAGTCATCTTTAGAATTAAATTAACTCTTACTGGTGATAGGAGTTGCATTGTTGGGTGTGTCGGCTCTCAGATACTGAGTCGTCTGGGTAGATGGCTGAGACAGCCCTTGGGAGCTACTGCTGGCACTGATGCTGCAAATAATTTTTAAAGAGAAATACTTGGCAAGTCAGCTTCGTTGAGAAATTTCCTTTTTTTTTAATACACACAAAATGCATGCAGCCATTATAAATAACCAGCTTAAAACCTTAATGGAGATCACAATAATGCATGGATCTCCATCATGAATGTTCCATACTGAAATTTTACTCTACCTCATAATGCAGAGCTCTATTTTTTTTCCTTCCTTTCTATCCCACAGTCATCAGGCAGGTCCATCATATCAAAGTCATTCACAAAAGTGGTATTCCTCAAACACCACAGACAGCAGCTTGAACCTCACACGATATGTTAGAGAACTGCGGACCATCTTTTAGGTAAAGACCTCATGCTACTCAACTTAGACTGCTTTTAAGAAAAGAAGTATAAAGACAGGCCTCTTTTAATGATGGTCCAAAATCGAATGGCCTATAGATGATGGTGTATGAAAGCAAATCAAACAAGCTAAAGCCTGGGGACGGATTGGTTCGAGTCTGTTTAATTACATACATTTTGTTTCTTCTACTCTCTAATCCCATCCTTTTATAATTTACGGAACTTATTAGAAATCTTCAGCACTTGAAGCATTCTGTGCCATATTCTTTAAGTAATCAGGAGACCCAGAAGATGGTAGGCTCAAATAAATTCATACTCAAGATTGCTACAAATAATGTCCTTTCATCTTGTCAGTGGAAACCGACCTTATCCCAGAATGCCCCTAGCCACACTCTAAGTGCATGGCCTCAGTCCTTATAAGTCTACAGCAGTGGAGACTTAAGCACAGAAGATCAGTGTTAAGAGTGAGGTCAAAGGAGGATACCATCCCTCAGAAGGAAGGGCAACCTCCACACCTCCCTTAGCTACAGGATTGGCAAAGTCCAATCAGGGGCTCCTAAAACTTTCTTACACATGAAAATCTTTTAAGTGACCACAGCCCGCACAATAGGTCTGTACTGTCAAAACCTATGACTAAAAAGACACGTAACAACAAAAAGCTGATTCTCAAAAACTGATCTACATAGGTCTACATGTACAGCACGTATAGGACAGCACAGGACAGCACAGCGAAGAGATGGAAAGCACAACCGTGAAATCTAATCTGCTGGCACTACCATTAGTGACCACCGGTGTGACTCAGGCCAAACAGTGCTTCTGGAGGCTCAAACGCCTCCTGGATAAAACCACTATAACAGTACCTCCTAAAAAGATTGCCAAAAGGATTACAGGAAAAGTGTAATCCTTTTAGGTCAGTGCCTGCCCTCAAATATATACTTACAAATTATTAATTACGTTTATTATTACCAATACAATGCATCCCTAATCCTTAGAACCAGAGAGTACCTGTTTTTGGAGTTTTAAGCAGGACTCAAAGGTCACATCAGAAATCAAAGTCGGGCCTTCCCCTGGTGGTCCAATGGGTAAGGACACCACCTTGCAGTGCAAGGGGCGCCAGTTCGATCCCCGGCCTGGGAAGATCCCACGTGCCGCGGAGCGGCTGGACCGATGTGTCCAATCACCGAGCCGAAGCTCTGGAGTGCATGTGCGCAGAGCCAGTGCTCTGCAACGACAGAAGTCACCGCGATGGGAGGCCCACAGGAGCCAAAGAACAAAGACGGATGAAAATGGAGAAATGGAAGACCAATACAAGTGGCCCGCCCGCTCCTCTCCCTCCCCAACCCAACCCCCGCCCTAAATAAATAAATAAATAAATCTTTAAGAAAAAAAAAAAAACCAAAACTATTAAAAAAAAAAAAAGAAAGAAATCAAAGTTGTTAAAAGTCCAGGATTCAATAATGGGGAGGGGAGAGAAGCATCATCGTTCCAAAGATGGGGGAGATAATAGAATACAATTTAACTTACCCATAAAATAGGATAAAACCCCCTACATCCCAGAACTTTGTGAAAAATACAATTTATACTACTTGCAACTAGCATACACTGGTGGTTGAATAGACCTGCACAGACCCCAAAGTATTTACCAGTTACTGTGTTTCTCTTCAGCAACTCAACAGTAGATGGCACTCTTGTACCACCTCAGAATTCTTGAAAAGCCTGGGCATGCAGTGATGTTACGAGCATGTCCATATTTAGTGGTCCCTACAATGAGCACAGCAGTATTTTAAGCGGTCAGAACCAACCTTTGAAACTCCAGACCTACTGTTACAAGAAAAGGATGGAGCATTTGAGGATCAAACCCTGTGACCCATTAAAATCAGCATCTACAATAGCTAACATCCCATGAGGTAAAAAGTATACTCACTAGCACTTAATAGTTTAATACCAGTCTAAATAAAGTATTTCATTTAACTTTCACAAGCAAGCAAGATTAGTTACAAAGACATTAACTCGGCTTTAAGTCAAAGTTAGAACTTAGGGCAAAGACCATCATTTTCATTCAGAGCACTTGTTATAATTTATATTTATCTATGTCATTCATTTACTTATTCATTCAACAAATGTTTACTAAGTGTATCTTACATGCCAGATACTGAGCCAAGTGCTGGGGTAAGCACCACCTTGCAGTGCAAGGGGCGCCAGTTCGATCCCCGGCCTGGGAAGATCCCACGTGCCGCGGAGCGGCTGGACCGATGTGTCCAATCACCGAGCCGAAGCTCTGGAGTGCATGTGCGCAGAGCCAGTGCTCTGCAACGACAGAAGTCACCGCGATGGGAGGCCCACAGGAGCCAAAGAACAAAGACGGATGAAAATGGAGAAATGGAAGACCAATACAAGTGGCCCGCCCGCTCCTCTCCCTCCCCAACCCAACCCCCGCCCTAAATAAATAAATAAATAAATCTTTAAGAAAAAAAAAAAAACCAAAACTATTAAAAAAAAAAAAAGAAAGAAATCAAAGTTGTTAAAAGTCCAGGATTCAATAATGGGGAGGGGAGAGAAGCATCATCGTTCCAAAGATGGGGGAGATAATAGAATACAATTTAACTTACCCATAAAATAGGATAAAACCCCCTACATCCCAGAACTTTGTGAAAAATACAATTTATACTACTTGCAACTAGCATACACTGGTGGTTGAATAGACCTGCACAGACCCCAAAGTATTTACCAGTTACTGTGTTTCTCTTCAGCAACTCAACAGTAGATGGCACTCTTGTACCACCTCAGAATTCTTGAAAAGCCTGGGCATGCAGTGATGTTACGAGCATGTCCATATTTAGTGGTCCCTACAATGAGCACAGCAGTATTTTAAGCGGTCAGAACCAACCTTTGAAACTCCAGACCTACTGTTACAAGAAAAGGATGGAGCATTTGAGGATCAAACCCTGTGACCCATTAAAATCAGCATCTACAATAGCTAACATCCCATGAGGTAAAAAGTATACTCACTAGCACTTAATAGTTTAATACCAGTCTAAATAAAGTATTTCATTTAACTTTCACAAGCAAGCAAGATTAGTTACAAAGACATTAACTCGGCTTTAAGTCAAAGTTAGAACTTAGGGCAAAGACCATCATTTTCATTCAGAGCACTTGTTATAATTTATATTTATCTATGTCATTCATTTACTTATTCATTCAACAAATGTTTACTAAGTGTATCTTACATGCCAGATACTGAGCCAAGTGCTGGGGATACAGCAGTGAACATAATAAACAAGGACCCCTACCGCTCATGAAGCTTACACTCCAGCAGGAATTCCTGGTTTATTATCTGTTTTAGCAAACTATAAACTCCATGAGGCAGGTAAAGCACCTGTTTGTTCACATCTCCCTCCCCAATACTAAAGCCAGGGCCTGGTCCAAGAGGTCTCAAATGGGCCCAAATGAGCCTTAGTGAGAGCTCAACTAATACTTATTGGGTCAATCAATCAATCGAGAAAAACACACTTCTTTGATATAGAAAGCTAAAGCACAAAGAATGGTTGCTTCTGACATGAGTTACTGATAAGTACTGAAAGAGGCAAACAATTAGTGTCTAACAGAATGGCTTCCTACTTCTCTCTACTCATTCCTCATTCAACATATTCTTCATGCAACATTCATTCAATGATACCTATTAAACACCAGACACAGAAACAAACAAAGGGAAAAAGGGACCTTGTCATCAGTAATGCAGACAATGGAAAACAAAGGTACTTCCAAATAACAAGCTCAAAGTATCCCACAGAAGAGTAAACTCTCCTGTAGTCCGGAGCTAACAGGGAAAGACTATGGGGCAGATAGGGTACATGCCAATTCCTGTATGGAAGGACTTTACAGAAGCTCTGCATCTCCAGGACACACTCACCTGGCACAGCAAGAATGAAAAGATGAGCTTATACTGACAGAAGAGGGAAAATCACATACACGGGCTTCAATTGCCCCTGGCATAAGCACCCCTCAGTTTTGTTCTCGGCCTCTAAATAAGCTCTATGTAGAATAAAACTCTGGCTCCTGAGTGTTGGGAATGGAAGAACTCTACCATTCCTATGCAAGGAATTCCGTGAAACCATAAGTTCCATCAAATCTCACAGGACTATTGTGAGGACTACGGGAATTACTGGATGTAAAGCACAGGAACAGTGCCTGGCACACAACGAAGTGAAAAAAGAAAGTGAAAGTATTAGTCGCTCATTCACATCCAACTCCGTGATCCCATGACTGTAGCCAATCACCTCCTCATCCACAGGATTCTCCAGGCAAGAATACTCAAGTGGGCTGCCATGCCCTTCTTTCAGGGGATCTTCCCAACCCAGGGACTGAACCCCAGTCTCCTGTACTGCAGGCAGTTTCTTTACCATCAGAGAAGCCTCAAAATTACAAGTGCTTTATTCAATTACAATACTGAGTTACTGCAACACTGCTATTACAACAATGAGTCTCTCCTGCTGCTCTGCTCTGGCCCTAGCACTGCAAGTCTGAAAAGGTTATTTAATCTCTTCAAGCCTGTTTCTTCATCTTTAAAACAAGCACAGAATCACACCCATAGGTGGTTGTGAGCATCAAATAAAATACTACATATACAGAGCTTGGTACAGTACTGGTAGCCACTGTGATCTCGGGCCTCAATGCAGAGAGAAACAGCAAGGGCCTCGTAAAGGCGATCAGGTTACTGGATGGGAACTTTCTGGTCACCGTTACTAACTTGTTGGCATGTCATAAGTAACAACTAGAAGAACTGGAAAGAGTTGAAGAAGAAATGAATCTACTACATGTACACTGCACAACTTTCTGAAAAGAAGTCATAATACTGGCATTGAGTATGTGCAGGGCTTGTTCTAAGAGCCTGCAGCTTTATTTCAGTACAGTTACACAACATGCCCAAGTATGTGCCATGATCATCTCTGCATTAGAGACGAGGAAAAATGAGACATAAAGAGGTTACAAAACTTCCTCTGTTCGGGCCACAAAGGTAGTGATTATACTGACAGAAGAGGAAAATCACATACACGGGCTTCAATTGCCCCTGGCATAAGCACCCCTCAGTTTTGTTCTCGGCCTCTAAATAAGCTCTATGTAGAATAAAACTCTGGCTCCTGAGTGTTGGGAATGGAAGAACTCTACCATTCCTATGCAAGGAATTCCGTGAAACCATAAGTTCCATCAAATCTCACAGGACTATTGTGAGGACTACGGGAATTACTGGATGTAAAGCACAGGAACAGTGCCTGGCACACAACGAAGTGAAAAAAGAAAGTGAAAGTATTAGTCGCTCATTCACATCCAACTCCGTGATCCCATGACTGTAGCCAATCACCTCCTCATCCACAGGATTCTCCAGGCAAGAATACTCAAGTGGGCTGCCATGCCCTTCTTTCAGGGGATCTTCCCAACCCAGGGACTGAACCCCAGTCTCCTGTACTGCAGGCAGTTTCTTTACCATCAGAGAAGCCTCAAAATTACAAGTGCTTTATTCAATTACAATACTGAGTTACTGCAACACTGCTATTACAACAATGAGTCTCTCCTGCTGCTCTGCTCTGGCCCTAGCACTGCAAGTCTGAAAAGGTTATTTAATCTCTTCAAGCCTGTTTCTTCATCTTTAAAACAAGCACAGAATCACACCCATAGGTGGTTGTGAGCATCAAATAAAATACTACATATACAGAGCTTGGTACAGTACTGGTAGCCACTGTGATCTCGGGCCTCAATGCAGAGAGAAACAGCAAGGGCCTCGTAAAGGCGATCAGGTTACTGGATGGGAACTTTCTGGTCACCGTTACTAACTTGTTGGCATGTCATAAGTAACAACTAGAAGAACTGGAAAGAGTTGAAGAAGAAATGAATCTACTACATGTACACTGCACAACTTTCTGAAAAGAAGTCATAATACTGGCATTGAGTATGTGCAGGGCTTGTTCTAAGAGCCTGCAGCTTTATTTCAGTACAGTTACACAACATGCCCAAGTATGTGCCATGATCATCTCTGCATTAGAGACGAGGAAAAATGAGACATAAAGAGGTTACAAAACTTCCTCTGTTCGGGCCACAAAGGTAGTGAGCAGCACAGCCTGAATTCAGAGATGTGCTGGCTCCAGTCCACACTCTTAACCACCAGGCTGTACCCTGAAAACAAGCGATGATAAGAAATGCTTCTATTCAGACATCTGGAAATCTTTGCCTAAAAACTAGACAGAACTGGGACACCAATTCATGAGTGGTAATGAATTATTTCAGCAGCACAGGTGTAAGTCCCACGGATTCTGACGTTCTTGCACAACTCAGACCTTTGTAGGTTCAGAGCCGTCACACACAGACAAGCCCTCAAGGAGAACGTGTTTACCAAGACTTACTGAAATGCCCTGCCTCCCAGTGACCTTTGCCATATCCTCTCTGAGTCCCATCAAAATGTTTGCTACCTCACTTCTACCTTGGTTCTTTCTCTCTAAAACTCAAATCTAATGAACAGAGCATATTCTAAAACACCTCACTCATGTGTTTCTTTTCTCACTCTGACCTCCTTTCTCTTCTTTCCCTGTGCAGATAAAGAAAGTGCAACAGAGGAGACAAGAGTACTTAGGGGCAGGAATTAGTCCAACCAGGCTACTCCTTCCTCGTGTTGTTTCTGTCGCACATGTGCTCACCCACTGCAGGCCTGCCAGCATGGAGGACTGGGGTGTCAGCAGTAAGGTGCGCTGCTCCCTGGCAGGAAAAAGCTTCCATTCCAGCAGGAACGACAAGCACATAAAAACTGACTTTAGAAGGAAAAAATACAATAACTGCTACCAAAGAAAGAAACAGAGAAACAAGGAATGAGAGAGAGACAAAAAGAGGAGGGAGAAATTACTTCGGGGGCTTAAAAAGAGTTCATGAAAGAAATGCAGCTGAGATATGAAGAAGGACAGGGTGTGAACCCAGGCAAATACAGGGAGCAATAGAAGGCACCAACCAAAGTCCTGGAGGGCAAAAGAGAGGAACAAATGACCACTTGATTGGAGTGCGACTAACGATGAGAGAGAAGTTCAAAGAGGAAGGGCAGTTCCTCTGTTCGGGCCACAAAGGTAGTGAGAACCACTGCCTGAATTCAGAGATGTGCTGGCTCCAGTCCACACTCTTAACCACCAGGCTGTACCCTGAAAACAAGCGATGATAAGAAATGCTTCTATTCAGACATCTGGAAATCTTTGCCTAAAAACTAGACAGAACTGGGACACCAATTCATGAGTGGTAATGAATTATTTCAGCAGCACAGGTGTAAGTCCCACGGATTCTGACGTTCTTGCACAACTCAGACCTTTGTAGGTTCAGAGCCGTCACACACAGACAAGCCCTCAAGGAGAACGTGTTTACCAAGACTTACTGAAATGCCCTGCCTCCCAGTGACCTTTGCCATATCCTCTCTGAGTCCCATCAAAATGTTTGCTACCTCACTTCTACCTTGGTTCTTTCTCTCTAAAACTCAAATCTAATGAACAGAGCATATTCTAAAACACCTCACTCATGTGTTTCTTTTCTCACTCTGACCTCCTTTCTCTTCTTTCCCTGTGCAGATAAAGAAAGTGCAACAGAGGAGACAAGAGTACTTAGGGGCAGGAATTAGTCCAACCAGGCTACTCCTTCCTCGTGTTGTTTCTGTCGCACATGTGCTCACCCACTGCAGGCCTGCCAGCATGGAGGACTGGGGTGTCAGCAGTAAGGTGCGCTGCTCCCTGGCAGGAAAAAGCTTCCATTCCAGCAGGAACGACAAGCACATAAAAACTGACTTTAGAAGGAAAAAGTACAATAACTGCTACCAAAGAAAGAAACAGAGAAACAAGGAATGAGAGAGAGACAAAAAGAGGAGGGAGAAATTACTTCGGGGGCTTAAAAAGAGTTCATGAAAGAAATGCAGCTGAGATATGAAGAAGGACAGGGTGTGAACCCAGGCAAATACAGGGAGCAATAGAAGGCACCAACCAAAGTCCTGGAGGGCAAAAGAGAGGAACAAATGACCACTTGATTGGAGTGCGACTAACGATGAGAGAGAAGTTCAAAGAGGAAGGGCAGTTCGTCTCCACTCTTTAAAGGAGGACACCTTGAAAGTCAAGCCACGAAGCTAAGAATGTCTCCAGGCAGCAAGCAGGAACTGCTGAGGAGGGCAATGAGAACTGTGCACTAGGAAAATACAGTCATCCATCCTTTCCTCCTTACTGTTCACCCTACCTGTCCACAACATACTTCTAGTCATCCTGACTCACCCAGGCTGGGACAAGCACAGTCCCACACTATAACACACATCAAATTTATAAACTTTTATAAATACGGGTTAATGTCAAAGATTAAATACCCAAAGCCATGAAATATGTAATTATTTTTTTTTATTCTTAGCACTTAGCATAATATCTACCTCAGTGTACCTCAAAGGCTACACACTGAGTCACCTGGGAAGCTTTAATAAAAAAAAAAATACTGAATGCCCGAACACCATCCTAGACCAGTAACATCAGAATTTCTGGAAGAGGGGGACCCAAGTGCTGATATATTTTAAAAGCTTACCCATGACGCTAATATGCAACCAGGTTATGAACTAATGATTTAAATCACAGCAGGTTCTCATTAAATGTTAAATAAATTGGATGGATGGATGGATAATGATGGAGGGACAGGCTAGGAGGAAAAAGCGGGGTTATTTCAAAAAGGCACCAGGAGTCTAGAAGACAATCATGTCAAACGAGATGAGGAAAAAAACAGTGATCTCTACTTTTACCCCAACTAATAAACTGTAATTTCTGACTTCACAAAGTTTTTAAAATAAAATTAGAGAAACACAAAGATAGTATTTTTCCTTTGGCCAGGGCTTAACCACCCTCCTTCTTCCCCACACCACTGTACAAGCAAAACTGACTTTAGAAGGAAAGTACAATAACTGCTACCAAAGAAAGAAACAGAGAAACAAGGAATGAGAGAGAGACAAAAGAGGAGGGAGAAATTACTGGGGCTTAAAAGAGTTCATGAAAGAAATGCAGCTGAGATATGAAGAAGGACAGGGTGTGAACCCAGGCAAATACAGGGAGCAATAGAAGGCACCAACCAAAGTCCTGGAGGGCAAAAGAGAGGAACAAATGACCACTTGATTGGAGTGCGACTAACGATGAGAGAGAAGTTCAAAGAGGAAGGGCAGTTCGTCTCCACTCTTTAAAGGAGGACACCTTGAAAGTCAAGCCACGAAGCTAAGAATGTCTCCAGGCAGCAAGCAGGAACTGCTGAGGAGGGCAATGAGAACTGTGCACTAGGAAAATACAGTCATCCATCCTTTCCTCCTTACTGTTCACCCTACCTGTCCACAACATACTTCTAGTCATCCTGACTCACCCAGGCTGGGACAAGCACAGTCCCACACTATAACACACATCAAATTTATAAACTTTTATAAATACGGGTTAATGTCAAAGATTAAATACCCAAAGCCATGAAATATGTAATTATTTTTTTTTATTCTTAGCACTTAGCATAATATCTACCTCAGTGTACCTCAAAGGCTACACACTGAGTCACCTGGGAAGCTTTAATAAAAAAAAAAATACTGAATGCCCGAACACCATCCTAGACCAGTAACATCAGAATTTCTGGAAGAGGGGGACCCAAGTGCTGATATATTTTAAAAGCTTACCCATGACGCTAATATGCAACCAGGTTATGAACTAATGATTTAAATCACAGCAGGTTCTCATTAAATGTTAAATAAATTGGATGGATGGATGGATAATGATGGAGGGACAGGCTAGGAGGAAAAAGCGGGGTTATTTCAAAAAGGCACCAGGAGTCTAGAAGACAATCATGTCAAACGAGATGAGGAAAAAAACAGTGATCTCTACTTTTACCCCAACTAATAAACTGTAATTTCTGACTTCACAAAGTTTTTAAAATAAAATTAGAGAAACACAAAGATAGTATTTTTCCTTTGGCCAGGGCTTAACCACCCTCCCTTCTTCCCCCACACCACTGTACACCACTGAGCATGGGTATGTGTGGGCTCCCACATAAATGCAAGTAACTGCTTTTATTTTTTTTATTTCCCCAAATATGCACAATACCTGTCATCCAGTTCAATCCTTTTCATACTATGAAGGTGCAAAACGGCTAATATTATTGCTACCAGAAATATTACCGCACAGCAAACCCCTACGCTGATATAAAACACACGCGTAGAAGATGTTGGAGCTGCATGCACAGGATCATCTGAAATAAAAGTGAACAGCACATTAAGCTTTTTAAACGAAATGTCATCAATTGCTTTGTGACCCAATATACTCAATGAGTAACCTGTTCCTTGTAAAAGATACTTTCATTTTATGTATCCATTTTTTGATAAAATTAGTTAACAGTAGCATGTTATTAAATTCAACCATTTAAAGTGTTTTTGTTGTAGTTTAAAAAAGGGTTTTAAATAGAACTTTTGAAAGTTAATGACTACAATTTACAAGTGGCATACACATAATGAACCATCTCTAGGAAGGCTGTCCACTAGGGAAATGCTCTGTGGCATGCCACCCAGCACAGTAGCCACTGGCCACCTGCAGGTACTAAACACTTGAAATATAACTAGTACAATGAAAGAACTAAAGTTTTAATTTTATTTCACTTTCATTAATTTAAATAGCCAGACCTGGCTAGTAATGATCATGTGAAGAGCAAGCTCTACAGAACCTTCCTCAACAGTGATGCCTAGTGTGGAGAGATGAAACTCTTGGTGCCGATGTCCACTAACTCACACGGGGAGGGATATACAGCAGAGAGACCCATGAGGTAAAACAAACAAACCTCTTCCATTTTTTTCTCTTGAGAAATTATTTTGCTGATCTGTTTAAAACAATATTCAAAAAAAATCGTCTTAATGTTATTTCAAAAAGGCACCAGGAGTCTAGAAGACAATCATGTCAAACGAGATGAGGAAAAAAACAGTGATCTCTACTTTTACCCCAACTAATAAACTGTAATTTCTGACTTCACAAAGTTTTTAAAATAAAATTAGAGAAACACAAAGATAGTATTTTTCCTTTGGCCAGGGCTTAACCACCCTCCCTTCTTCCCCCACACCACTGTACACCACTGAGCATGGGTATGTGTGGGCTCCCACATAAATGCAAGTAACTGCTTTTATTTTTTTTATTTCCCCAAATATGCACAATACCTGTCATCCAGTTCAATCCTTTTCATACTATGAAGGTGCAAAACGGCTAATATTATTGCTACCAGAAATATTACCGCACAGCAAACCCCTACGCTGATATAAAACACACGCGTAGAAGATGTTGGAGCTGCATGCACAGGATCATCTGAAATAAAAGTGAACAGCACATTAAGCTTTTTAAACGAAATGTCATCAATTGCTTTGTGACCCAATATACTCAATGAGTAACCTGTTCCTTGTAAAAGATACTTTCATTTTATGTATCCATTTTTTGATAAAATTAGTTAACAGTAGCATGTTATTAAATTCAACCATTTAAAGTGTTTTTGTTGTAGTTTAAAAAAGGGTTTTAAATAGAACTTTTGAAAGTTAATGACTACAATTTACAAGTGGCATACACATAATGAACCATCTCTAGGAAGGCTGTCCACTAGGGAAATGCTCTGTGGCATGCCACCCAGCACAGTAGCCACTGGCCACCTGCAGGTACTAAACACTTGAAATATAACTAGTACAATGAAAGAACTAAAGTTTTAATTTTATTTCACTTTCATTAATTTAAATAGCCAGACCTGGCTAGTAATGATCATGTGAAGAGCAAGCTCTACAGAACCTTCCTCAACAGTGATGCCTAGTGTGGAGAGATGAAACTCTTGGTGCCGATGTCCACTAACTCACACGGGGAGGGATATACAGCAGAGAGACCCATGAGGTAAAACAAACAAACCTCTTCCATTTTTTTCTCTTGAGAAATTATTTTGCTGATCTGTTTTCAAAAATAACAGCAGGAGAGCAAGACTATTCATTAAATAAAATAATACTCGTCTTAATGTTATTCAAAAATGAAGCCTCAGCAATAGGGGAAATAATTCAAAGACACAGAGACACATCTGCACACACACACACACACACACAGGAGCAACTGAGAAAGAGACACAGAAACTAAGATCCACCTGCTAAGAGAAAACAGAATGGAAGACACAGACACAGAAATGATGGAACTGGAACTAGTATACCTGGAGATAAATGAGCGCTCACATGAGAATTCTACGAAAGAATTTGGATTTTATCCTAAATGATGCAGGAAGTCACTGCAAGGCTTCAAACAAAGGAATGACATACATGACGGTGCCTGAAAAAAACCAAGATGACTCTGTGCTGCATGTGGGAAGGAGCACGAGCAGAAGCAGGGACAGTTCAAGAACGAGACAGCTGTGGCCTGGACTGAGTGTTATGGGGAAGGGGAGAAGTTCATGGATTGGGAAGCAGAGTCAACAGAGTTTGCTAATGGGATTATGCTAGGGTAGAAAGAAAAAGAGGAACCAAAACGCTGGTTTAAAGAATTATTCGGATATGGTACCTCTATAAAGAGGAACAAGAAGCAGTTTGGAAAAACAGAATTAAGAGCTGTGTTTTGTCCAAGAGCACCTGGTACACGTCTGAGTGGAGACATCCAAGTTGACAGATACACAAATGCAGAGTCATGGGAACACATAAGGACAAGAGATAAAAGTAACAGCTTTCAAAACCTTATTTTAAGACTGCTTTCTAAAATTCAGACTTCAAATCAACAATAAACCAGAACAGATCAATGCCGAGAGACCAAATGGCTTCTAAGCCAGCCTGAATTGACTGCAGCCTGAAAGAAAGCAGGACTTTGCTTAAGGATGCCAGGTGCCATTCAGTCTTGAAGGCTGAAATAACAACCCTACCAGCATAGAAGGAACTGATAAATCACCAGAATTTTAAAACTAAGCTTGGGGAGCAGCGATATTTTCAAAAATAATTTTAATTTCTTCTCAGAACAAATCCAAGTGAAATACTTTTAAAAGGCAGGCAAATCTTGTATTATTTTATCTTTAAAAACTGGTATGGGCTTCCCTGGTGGTCCAGTGGGTAAGGACACCGCCTTGCAGTGCAAGGGGCGCCGGTTCGATCCCTGGCCTGGGAAGATCCCACGTGCCGCAGAGTGGCTGGGCTGATGTGTCCAACCACCGAGCCGGAGCTCTGCAGCACATGCGCCCAGAGCTGGTGCTCTGCAGTGAGAGAGGCCACTGCGATGGGAGGCCCACACAGGCCAAAGAACCAAAAAATATAAATAAATGAAAGACCAATAGAAGTGGCCAAAAAAAAAAAGGTCTGCATCGAAACATCCAGAATTATTCTAGCCGAAACAACTGGTCCTCAATTTAACCAAGTATAACATCTAACTATCAGTTTAAAAGAGAGAAAAACATGTCAAATGGCACCACAGAAGTACAGATGTGGAAAATTCTGAGATAAATGAGTCAATGCTTATGGGGGCCTGGACTGAGTGTTATGGGGAAGGGGAGAAGTTCATGGATTGGGAAGCAGAGTCAACAGAGTTTGCTAATGGGATTATGCTAGGGTAGAAAGAAAAAGAGGAACCAAAACGCTGGTTTAAAGAATTATTCGGATATGGTACCTCTATAAAGAGGAACAAGAAGCAGTTTGGAAAAACAGAATTAAGAGCTGTGTTTTGTCCAAGAGCACCTGGTACACGTCTGAGTGGAGACATCCAAGTTGACAGATACACAAATGCAGAGTCATGGGAACACATAAGGACAAGAGATAAAAGTAACAGCTTTCAAAACCTTATTTTAAGACTGCTTTCTAAAATTCAGACTTCAAATCAACAATAAACCAGAACAGATCAATGCCGAGAGACCAAATGGCTTCTAAGCCAGCCTGAATTGACTGCAGCCTGAAAGAAAGCAGGACTTTGCTTAAGGATGCCAGGTGCCATTCAGTCTTGAAGGCTGAAATAACAACCCTACCAGCATAGAAGGAACTGATAAATCACCAGAATTTTAAAACTAAGCTTGGGGAGCAGCGATATTTTCAAAAATAATTTTAATTTCTTCTCAGAACAAATCCAAGTGAAATACTTTTAAAAGGCAGGCAAATCTTGTATTATTTTATCTTTAAAAACTGGTATGGGCTTCCCTGGTGGTCCAGTGGGTAAGGACACCGCCTTGCAGTGCAAGGGGCGCCGGTTCGATCCCTGGCCTGGGAAGATCCCACGTGCCGCAGAGTGGCTGGGCTGATGTGTCCAACCACCGAGCCGGAGCTCTGCAGCACATGCGCCCAGAGCTGGTGCTCTGCAGTGAGAGAGGCCACTGCGATGGGAGGCCCACACAGGCCAAAGAACCAAAAAATATAAATAAATGAAAGACCAATAGAAGTGGCCAAAAAAAAAAAGGTCTGCATCGAAACATCCAGAATTATTCTAGCCGAAACAACTGGTCCTCAATTTAACCAAGTATAACATCTAACTATCAGTTTAAAAGAGAGAAAAACATGTCAAATGGCACCACAGAAGTACAGATGTGGAAAATTCTGAGATAAATGAGTCAATTTCTTCAACAAATGATAGTGAAGGGAAGGGGATGGTTTCTAATATATACATGTCAACCGAATACAGTGTAATTCCTGATTCATTTGGATCAGGATTCAGGGAAGAAACTATACAAAGAAAATCAGGTTAATGCAAACATGATAACATTAGTTATCAAAAGACAGTAAGGAGCTAATTTTGTTACATGTGGATGATTGTGGCTCTTTTTCTAATGGCATTTAAGAAGTTATTTACACAGAAACATTTACAGGTGAAATGGCACGATGCCTGGGATGTGCTTTAGAATACTCTACTGTTCTCCACTTCCCCATCCCTCTGAAGATTTCTTCAGAGGGATCAACAGTAAAGGATGCCAAGCTGATCATTACTAAGTAGGTGCTGGTCACATGGGAGTTCATCACAACATGCTCTTGACTTCTGCATATTTGAAATTCCCTTTCCAAATTTTTTTTTTAGTTTACTCATAAGAACTCCAAGTTACACTATCTTACAGAACCATTACCAAAAACTAAAAATCTGTGTTGAGTTTCTGCTCTGTAGGTTTAAACAACATGGATCTTTCAACTTGTATTTTCACCTGAATGAAATTAGCTGAGAGTTACATCCAGGCCATAAATTAGATTTTCTAACTTTCTGTTAAATAGATGGCGATCTTAACACACATTTCACATTCATACTTTAATTATGGCCATTTGAAATGATGATACAGATTTTTGCTTATAAAAGCATTTTAGATCACTTATAAAGTATGTACGAATTTAACTTTACAATATTTTCAGTATTCAAATAGTTTCATCTGAATATACCAATCTGCAAAACATCAGTGAAATAAGTAACATGGTATCATTTAATCTTTTGGCAAACTGGAAACCACAAAATCCCCAAATCATGTCTATTTGGAATCAATTATTTTTCATCCCTAATGATGGAAAAAGGTAATACAGTAACACTTACAAATAGTTCTGCTAGTGTTTTTGTCCAAGGCTGAAGTCTTTACTTCTTCAAGTTCTAAATTTAAAAGGAGATAAAAGATGCTTTAGAAATTCTTTCTTTTCCATGAAAATCCTTATATATCGTAATTATATTTTCCGAATCTTTTCTAACAGTTTTGCATTCTAATAGAACACCGCCTGAACTAAGTAACAAGGTATTTATTGCCAGATGATATGTGCTGCATTACTATTCTAATAATTGTCACTATATTCATCAATTAATGGTCTATGCCTATATTAATCAATTACAGATGCTCAATGAAAAAGGGTTTCTGTGGTCAAGATGTCAGGGAAAGCTACATACTGTGACCTCTGTGGAAGTTCACAGTGCACATGAGCAGAGTGCAAGGGCACTAAGAAGTTCCAGAGCAACAAAACTTGTCTGAACAAATAGTTTTACCCTCATATGATAAAGGAAACTTTTCTTGGCCAGTACCACCCATTAACATTCAATACAGTACACGCATATTTCTTTGCTACAGACAGTTTTCAAACAGTAGTAAGTTGGAAAACCATATAAATAAATATATTAAGATCACATACTAAAGTAGGAGTCGTGAATGTGAACTAGATGATTAGGGTGGCCAGAAGTATGACCACCAAATAGAAAGAGGTTCCATATTAAGTTTAAGTCTAAAACAAAATAGAAAACTACATCAACTGTTATTTTCACCTGAATGAAATTAGCTGAGAGTTACATCCAGGCCATAAATTAGATTTTCTAACTTTCTGTTAAATAGATGGCGATCTTAACACACATTTCACATTCATACTTTAATTATGGCCATTTGAAATGATGATACAGATTTTTGCTTATAAAAGCATTTTAGATCACTTATAAAGTATGTACGAATTTAACTTTACAATATTTTCAGTATTCAAATAGTTTCATCTGAATATACCAATCTGCAAAACATCAGTGAAATAAGTAACATGGTATCATTTAATCTTTTGGCAAACTGGAAACCACAAAATCCCCAAATCATGTCTATTTGGAATCAATTATTTTTCATCCCTAATGATGGAAAAAGGTAATACAGTAACACTTACAAATAGTTCTGCTAGTGTTTTTGTCCAAGGCTGAAGTCTTTACTTCTTCAAGTTCTAAATTTAAAAGGAGATAAAAGATGCTTTAGAAATTCTTTCTTTTCCATGAAAATCCTTATATATCGTAATTATATTTTCCGAATCTTTTCTAACAGTTTTGCATTCTAATAGAACACCGCCTGAACTAAGTAACAAGGTATTTATTGCCAGATGATATGTGCTGCATTACTATTCTAATAATTGTCACTATATTCATCAATTAATGGTCTATGCCTATATTAATCAATTACAGATGCTCAATAAAAAAGGGTTTCTGTGGTCAAGATGTCAGGGAAAGCTACATACTGTGACCTCTGTGGAAGTTCACAGTGCACATGAGCAGAGTGCAAGGGCACTAAGAAGTTCCAGAGCAACAAAACTTGTCTGAACAAATAGTTTTACCCTCATATGATAAAGGAAACTTTTCTTGGCCAGTACCACCCATTAACATTCAATACAGTACACGCATATTTCTTTGCTACAGACAGTTTTCAAACAGTAGTAAGTTGGAAAACCATATAAATAAATATATTAAGATCACATACTAAAGTAGGAGTCGTGAATGTGAACTAGATGATTAGGGTGGCCAGAAGTATGACCACCAAATAGAAAGGGAGGTTCCATATTAAGTTTAAGTCTAAAACAAAATAGAAAACTACATCAACTGTTATTTTCATGTACATAATAAAGAAAATGGAGATGTATCAGATCATTCTGAATATTAGCTGATCATTAAACCTCAGTGGATCCTAGTACTGGTGTGCTTCACAGACTCCATCACACTTGGCCATCATTCTGTCTTTAAGCACTAACACATGAAGTGCCCTGGAACAGGTAGTGCCACCTCCCTAGGTACCAGGAACCACCAGACTGAACTAGAGTCTCTAAAGCCCACTTTGGCTCTAAAATTACATGAAAGTAAGTGCGTAACTGGATACGCAAGAACTGACAAATGTATCAAAACACCAAAGCTAAAACAGGGTTAACTTTTCATTATAAAAATGTCTATTCTGGATAAAGAAGTGGTGAACACACACACACACACACACAATAGAATAACAAATAAGGAAATCCTACCATTTGCAACAACACGGGTAGACTTTGAGGGCCTTATGCTAAGTGAAATAAGTCAGACGGAGAAAGACTGAGATACTCTATGATCTCACACTTTCAGAATCAAAGAATTTAAAAAAAAAATTTTAAGTCGTAAGAGAAGAGATTAGATTTGCTATTACCAGAGGCATGGGATGAGGAAGGAGGAGGAACTGGAGGAAGTAGCCAGAAGGTAAAAACTTCATTTACAAGATCAATACTGTGGATATAATCAGAAGGTACACATTATGCTATTCAACCTGTGTGTTATTCAACACTATATGTTAGCTTTTAAAAAAATGATTCATTTAGGGTTTCTGTGGTCAAGATGTCAGGGAAAGCTACATACTGTGACCTCTGTGGAAGTTCACAGTGCACATGAGCAGAGTGCAAGGGCACTAAGAAGTTCCAGAGCAACAAAACTTGTCTGAACAAATAGTTTTACCCTCATATGATAAAGGAAACTTTTCTTGGCCAGTACCACCCATTAACATTCAATACAGTACACGCATATTTCTTTGCTACAGACAGTTTTCAAACAGTAGTAAGTTGGAAAACCATATAAATAAATATATTAAGATCACATACTAAAGTAGGAGTCGTGAATGTGAACTAGATGATTAGGGTGGCCAGAAGTATGACCACCAAATAGAAAGGGAGGTTCCATATTAAGTTTAAGTCTAAAACAAAATAGAAAACTACATCAACTGTTATTTTCATGTACATAATAAAGAAAATGGAGATGTATCAGATCATTCTGAATATTAGCTGATCATTAAACCTCAGTGGATCCTAGTACTGGTGTGCTTCACAGACTCCATCACACTTGGCCATCATTCTGTCTTTAAGCACTAACACATGAAGTGCCCTGGAACAGGTAGTGCCACCTCCCTAGGTACCAGGAACCACCAGACTGAACTAGAGTCTCTAAAGCCCACTTTGGCTCTAAAATTACATGAAAGTAAGTGCGTAACTGGATACGCAAGAACTGACAAATGTATCAAAACACCAAAGCTAAAACAGGGTTAACTTTTCATTATAAAAATGTCTATTCTGGATAAAGAAGTGGTGAACACACACACACACACACACACAATAGAATAACAAATAAGGAAATCCTACCATTTGCAACAACACGGGTAGACTTTGAGGGCCTTATGCTAAGTGAAATAAGTCAGACGGAGAAAGACTGAGATACTCTATGATCTCACACTTTCAGAATCAAAGAATTTAAAAAAAAAATTTTAAGTCGTAAGAGAAGAGATTAGATTTGCTATTACCAGAGGCATGGGATGAGGAAGGAGGAGGAACTGGAGGAAGTAGCCAGAAGGTAAAAACTTCATTTACAAGATCAATACTGTGGATATAATATACAGCAAGGTACACATTATGCTATTCAACCTGTGTGTTATTCAACACTATATGTTAGCTATATGATTATGTGGAAGTTGAGAGAATGAATTCCTATTTACTAAACTCTCATCACAAGGAAAAAATTTTTTTCTTTTTTTGCTTTCTCTTTCTATTGTAATCACATGAAATGATGGCTGCTAAGAAAACTTACTGTGATAATCATTTCACAATGTACATAAGTCAAATCACTATGCTGTCACCTTTAACTTAAACAGTGATGTATGCCAATTATATCTCAATAAAACTTGCAAAAATATATACAGTAGTTGTTTAGTTTATATTTACTCTAATTAAAAGATTAAATTAGAGCTAAAAAAAAAAAAAGAAAACCACCCATTCTAATGCAGTACAGCTTTTCTGCTGGCACATATATGGGGATTAGCCATTACAATTCATGTGCAGGACTTCTCATAACACTCAGCACTGTAACTCAGACTAGGAAATGGGTTAAACAGACAGTTTGACAATGAAGAAAGACCACAGGTTTGCAACCCAGCTTCACCCCTCAGCCCTCCGGCCTTGGCAAGCTGGCCAATTTCTCTAAGGCTCAGCTCCCTCCTCAGAAACTGGAGATAATGAGAGCACCTACGGCTTCAGCTGCTGCTAAGCTTTAAATAGGTTTAATGTGTGTGTAAAGCACTTGGAATGGCTGGCGCTCAGCAAGTTCAGGGGGTTTTCTTTAGCATTTTTTTTCTACCTTAGATACTAACCATCTTTACCACTGTGATCTATAAATTCAGGTCACTTTAATCTCTCTGGAATTTAAAATGAGTCAGTTGGATTAGATAACCTTTAAGAAGAATTCTAAAATTCTTTGATTCATGACCTTGTGTGCTAAATCTCTTTCATATCTGCTGCAATTTCCTAAGGAATAGATTATTCAAAGCCAGAAACCACCATTTATTAAGTACCCATGTACAGTATTGTCAGTTTCAGGCTAGTAGATTAATCTAAAATCAACCAACCAACCAATCTCTTGAAACAGGTTATTATGCCATTTTATAGATGAAAAAAAAAGCTGAAACTTAGGTTACTAAAAGGAAACCTGTTTCAATATCACACCAAGGGCAGAGCTGTAATTCTAACACATCTTTCTGGCCCTGAGGCAATGTTTCCATATAAAAGTAATTCATAAGAGAAACATAGTTAGCACCCTATTACTCAGAAAAACCTGTGACTTCTGGACCTCTCCAGCCACGAGTGCTGTTTCACACTCCTAGAGGAAACGTCCTCACCAATGCTGACAAAGGCTTTGAGAAAGCAGGGACTGACTGGGGCCTGAATACGATTCCCAGCTACAAGCTATCATGGTGACTATTTCCAGATTTCACCTAGTGCTCTTTTCTCACTTTCAATTACAATCATGACTGATCACAAATCTGTAAAAAGATGACAAAATCTATTTTTGATCTTCTCACAATTATAAAAAACACATACTTTGGTAAATAAATTTCTTACTTTTGTAGCACATTTTCCTTCGTTTAAAATTTAAGACTGTAAAGTTTTTGAAGAATTTACTGTCAAGTTGACTATAAAATCATGCACTTTGTAACTCAGACAAGGAAATGGGTTAAACAGACAGTTTGACAATGAAGAAAGACCACAGGTTTGCAACCCAGCTTCACCCCTCAGCCCTCCGGCCTTGGCAAGCTGGCCAATTTCTCTAAGGCTCAGCTCCCTCCTCAGAAACTGGAGATAATGAGAGCACCTACGGCTTCAGCTGCTGCTAAGCTTTAAATAGGTTTAATGTGTGTGTAAAGCACTTGGAATGGCTGGCGCTCAGCAAGTTCAGGGGGTTTTCTTTAGCATTTTTTTTCTACCTTAGATACTAACCATCTTTACCACTGTGATCTATAAATTCAGGTCACTTTAATCTCTCTGGAATTTAAAATGAGTCAGTTGGATTAGATAACCTTTAAGAAGAATTCTAAAATTCTTTGATTCATGACCTTGTGTGCTAAATCTCTTTCATATCTGCTGCAATTTCCTAAGGAATAGATTATTCAAAGCCAGAAACCACCATTTATTAAGTACCCATGTACAGTATTGTCAGTTTCAGGCTAGTAGATTAATCTAAAATCAACCAACCAACCAATCTCTTGAAACAGGTTATTATGCCATTTTATAGATGAAAAAAAAAGCTGAAACTTAGGTTACTAAAAGGAAACCTGTTTCAATATCACACCAAGGGCAGAGCTGTAATTCTAACACATCTTTCTGGCCCTGAGGCAATGTTTCCATATAAAAGTAATTCATAAGAGAAACATAGTTAGCACCCTATTACTCAGAAAAACCTGTGACTTCTGGACCTCTCCAGCCACGAGTGCTGTTTCACACTCCTAGAGGAAACGTCCTCACCAATGCTGACAAAGGCTTTGAGAAAGCAGGGACTGACTGGGGCCTGAATACGATTCCCAGCTACAAGCTATCATGGTGACTATTTCCAGATTTCACCTAGTGCTCTTTTCTCACTTTCAATTACAATCATGACTGATCACAAATCTGTAAAAAGATGACAAAATCTATTTTTGATCTTCTCACAATTATAAAAAACACATACTTTGGTAAATAAATTTCTTACTTTTGTAGCACATTTTCCTTCGTTTAAAATTTAAGACTGTAAAGTTTTTTGAAGAATTTACTGTCAAGTTGAGCTGCATGAGTATCATAACCTCAGAATCTACTTTGCCCGTACAGGAAAGTTCGACCCGAAACACTGTTTAAAAAAAGAAGAAGAAAAAATATTTAAACTTTCTAAAAATCAACATTAATGCCCAATGAATAATTCAGAATTTACTTCTGTTGCAAACTAAAAATCTAAAAGCTAAAACTAAAAATAATATATTTATATAAAGCAACAAACAAAAACTTTCAGAGAACTTATCTTCAGACTACACAGCTTTGGACATTAAGTACTAAAAAAAAAAGTTAGCGTTAAAGAACAAGTCAAGACATAAAGGAAGAGAATTTTCATATTTGCTCATTATTTTTAACACACCAATTTGTCTCCTAAGTTCTCTTACCATACAGTAAAGCTACAAAATCATGAGGAAACTCCACTGCCTCACCGGTCACAATAGTAACAACAAAAACTACTTGATAAAAAGGAAAGTCAGTTCACCACCAAAATGCAGTTATGCATTGTTCTTAATGAAGACATTAAATTCAACCTATAAATGTAACTAATAAATCTTCAACTATGAATCTGGAAAAAACCTTTCTGAACAGAAGCCACTTTAATCAATTACTGTAGCAATGGGATAACAGACTTTGGTGCATTTTTATTTTTTTCAATCTTTCAGTTTAAGACTCTCTTTCTACAAATTCAGAATACATCATCCTACCATCTGTATCAGCACATGAACAATATAAGCATTTCTGCATTTCTTTCCCGGCCCATAAAAATTAACCAGCCTTCCACACTTTCTTCAAGTTTAGATTAACATATGACACTAATAACAGTAAGACTTTTAGAAAGTTATGTAACATGGGAGCTTACACTTTCAAGTTTTAAAATTTTTCATTTTCTTTAAATCTCACAAAAAGACTGGCTCAAAACAATTAAACTGGTATAAACACGACACATGTCATTCAGACATGTCCTGAGAGCCCATCCTGTTCAGGGGTTACTCCAGGCACCAAGGGCAGACAGATGAAAAAGACAGCTCCTGCCCTCAGGCGGCCACAGCCTGGCAGGGACAGACACAAAGAACTACAAGACAATGAGAGCCACTCTAAACAGTCAAATACACGACCTCACAGGGCAGAAGGAAGAGAAACAGTTAACAAAGGGAGGCACAGGAGGCAGGAAAAAGAGATTAAAGATTCTGAGTCTTGCAGAATATTCAATACGAAACGATGGTTCCACACTCAGAGATGAGCACGTGCCAAGGCTTGGCTCTGAGCAGCGCACATAGTCTGGCACCGCTGGAGCACTGGGGCAGCTGCAGCAGCGGGCAGACAGGCAGGCAGGGGCAGATGCTAAATACCGCTCGCCAGCTGGAGAATCTGAAGGCACTCAGAGGATGAGGGTGGGGCACTGAGGACCGGAGTATCCAGGCTGCAGTGTGGGAACTAATGGAAGAAAAATAAGACCAGACAAAAGGACCCAGGTAGGGGCCAACAACTCAAAAGAGGAGACAGAGAAGAGCTGAGTGCAGATGATTCTTGAGGGGACGGAAAAGAGGAAACTCCAAAAACTCCAAGTAACAGCCCTGACCTCACATGTACCTCATACATTCTCTGAGGGTGTGGGTGTGTGCATGCAGGCCGAGGCACTTCAGTCGTGTCCGACTCTTGTGAGACCCTCTGGACTGTAGCCCACCAGCTCCTCTGTCCAAGAATACTGGAGTCGGCTGTCATACCCTCCTCCAGGGTACAGGAGACACAGTTAAAAACAGCATGCTAGGGCTTCCCTGGTGGTCCAGTGGGTAAGGACACCGCCTTGCAGTGCAAGGGGCACCGGTTCGAGCCCTGGCCTGGGAAGATTCCACAAGCCGCGGAGTGGCTGGACTGATGTGTCCAATTACCGAGCCGGAGCTCTGGAGCACATGCGCCCAGAGCCGGTGCTCTGCGACAACAGAGGCCGCCACGATGGGAGGCCCACAAGAGCCAAAGAACAAATATGGATGAAAATAGAGAAATGAAAGACCAATAGAAGTGGCCCGCCCACCCCCTCCCTCCCCAACCTACCCCCCACCAAATAAATAAATGTTTAAAAAAAAAAAAAACAGTATGCTAGGGCTTCCCTGGTGGTCCAGTGGGTAAAGAGTCCACCTTGCAGTACAAAGGGCACTGGTTCGATCCCTGGCCTGGGAAGATCCCACGTGCCGCCCAAGCGGCTGGACCGGGGTGTCCAATTACGAGCCAGCGCTCTGGAGCGCATGCACCCAGAGTCGGTGTTCTGCTACAGGAGAGGCCACTGCAGTGGGAGGTTACGCTTGCAGAATATTCAATACGAAACGATGGTTCCACACTCAGAGATGAGCACGTGCCAAGGCTTGGCTCTGAGCAGCGCACATAGTCTGGCACCGCTGGAGCACTGGGGCAGCTGCAGCAGCGGGCAGACAGGCAGGCAGGGGCAGATGCTAAATACCGCTCGCCAGCTGGAGAATCTGAAGGCACTCAGAGGATGAGGGTGGGGCACTGAGGACCGGAGTATCCAGGCTGCAGTGTGGGAACTAATGGAAGAAAAATAAGACCAGACAAAAGGACCCAGGTAGGGGCCAACAACTCAAAAGAGGAGACAGAGAAGAGCTGAGTGCAGATGATTCTTGAGGGGACGGAAAAGAGGAAACTCCAAAAACTCCAAGTAACAGCCCTGACCTCACATGTACCTCATACATTCTCTGAGGGTGTGGGTGTGTGCATGCAGGCCGAGGCACTTCAGTCGTGTCCGACTCTTGTGAGACCCTCTGGACTGTAGCCCACCAGCTCCTCTGTCCAAGAATACTGGAGTCGGCTGTCATACCCTCCTCCAGGGTACAGGAGACACAGTTAAAAACAGCATGCTAGGGCTTCCCTGGTGGTCCAGTGGGTAAGGACACCGCCTTGCAGTGCAAGGGGCACCGGTTCGAGCCCTGGCCTGGGAAGATTCCACAAGCCGCGGAGTGGCTGGACTGATGTGTCCAATTACCGAGCCGGAGCTCTGGAGCACATGCGCCCAGAGCCGGTGCTCTGCGACAACAGAGGCCGCCACGATGGGAGGCCCACAAGAGCCAAAGAACAAATATGGATGAAAATAGAGAAATGAAAGACCAATAGAAGTGGCCCGCCCACCCCCTCCCTCCCCAACCTACCCCCCACCAAATAAATAAATGTTTAAAAAAAAAAAAAACAGTATGCTAGGGCTTCCCTGGTGGTCCAGTGGGTAAAGAGTCCACCTTGCAGTACAAAGGGCACTGGTTCGATCCCTGGCCTGGGAAGATCCCACGTGCCGCCCAAGCGGCTGGACCGGGGTGTCCAATTACGAGCCAGCGCTCTGGAGCGCATGCACCCAGAGTCGGTGTTCTGCTACAGGAGAGGCCACTGCAGTGGGAGGCCCACACAAGTCAAAGAATAAAGATAAATGAAAATAAATAAATAAAAAACCAATAAAAGGGGCCAAGATAAAAAAAAAAAAAAGCATGTTAAATTCCATCACTGAAACTCACCTGATAAAGTGCGTGGAACTTCCCCCTGAGCAGAAATGTTGACCTGGGGCATATCCATAGCCACAAAATTGTCTACTTGGAATCCCAGCTTATATTCAACCTGTGAAGTGGAGAAATAAACAAACTGGACCTGTGATAACAGAAAGAGTTTAGCACATCTTGACCACACTGGTTTAGGTCATTAACAAATATCTAGCTATTTTTTAGAAGTCCAAATTGTCAGAAACAGGAATGTTCCTTTTTGTTAAGCACTGAAGATACCAAGCCAGGGAAGTTTGGTATGCAAAGCAGCCAGAGTGGGAATCCAGATTTGCTGAGTCTGATTCTAAGACATTTTCCCACCAGACTGTGCTACCTCTTACATGACTAATTAGACCACCTTGTGGATGTGTTTTATTTTGTTTCTTCCAGTTTTATAGAGATATAACTGACATACATCCCTCTATAAAATGGTTGCAGCATAATGATTTCACTGACATACATATCACAGTGAGTTTATGAACATTATCATCTCATATAGATACAAAATTAAAGAAATAAAAAGGGCTTCCCCTGGTGGTCCAGTGGGTAAGGACACCGCCTTGCAGTGCAAGGGGCGCCGGTTCCATCCCTGGCCTGGGAAGATCCCACGTGCCACAGAGCCGCTAGACTGATGTGTCCAATTACCGAGCCGGAGCTCTGGAATGCATGCGCCCAGAGCTGGCGCTCTGTGACGACAGAGGCCACCGCGATGGGAGGCCCCCAGGAGCCAAAGAGCAAATATGGATGAAAATAGAGAAATGAAAGACCAATAGAAGTGGCCTGCCCGTCCCCCTCCCTCCCCACCCCACCCCTCAGAAGATAAATAAATAAAAAACAAATGTTTAAAAAAAAAAAAAGAAATAAAAAAAATTTTTCCTTCTGATGAAACTCAGGAGTCACTCTCTTAACAATGTTCATACATAACATAGAGCTGCAGGGCTTCCCTGCTGGTCCAGTGGGTAAAGAGTCCACCTTGCAATGCAAGGGGCACTGGTTCGATCCCTGGCAGGGGAAGATTCCACGTGCCGTGGAGCGGCTGGACTAGTGTGTCCAATTACAAGCCGGCACTCTGGAGTGCATGTGCCCAGAGCCAGTGCTCTGCAACGAGAGAGGCCACTGCAATGGGAGGCCCACACAGGCCAAAGAATAAATATGGATGAAAACAAATAAACAAACAATAAAAGAGGCCAAATTAAAAAAACAAACAAACAAACATTGAGCAGCAGTGTTGACTCTATTTATCACATTGTACATTACATCTCTAGCACTTACAACCAGAAGTCTGTAGCATCTTTCCAATGTCTTCATTCAACTCCCCTCCCATCTCACTCCTCTGGTAACCTCGAATCTGATCTCTTCTTATATGAGTTTGTTTGTATGTTTGTTTTTCAAGTATAACTGACCTGAAACACTATGTTAGTTCCTCTTACACAATACAGTGATTTTTTTTCTACACATTTCAGAATGATCACCATAATAAGTCTAGTCACAATACATCTCCACAAAGGTATCATTTAATTATTGACTATACTCCCCACACTGTAAATTTCACACCCTTAACTCTTTAAATTTGCATTCGCAAGTCTGTACCTCTTAATTTCCCTCGCCCATCTCTTCTCCCCACTCCTCCTCTGGTAACCACTTGCTTGTTCTCTGTATTTATGACTGCTTCTATTTTGCTATGTTTATTTAATTGTTCCTACGAATTTTCAACTGGATCAAAATTCAACCCAGTAAGCCACTCTGTACTTCATGCCCAGAACAGGCCACCACTCTCCTGTACAATCTGCCACAGAGCCCCTGCTGAGGACCACAGTCACCGACAGAAAAGCCTGGAGAGGCAGACAGATGCGGAGAGCCACGGAGATTGAGATGCGTAATTTATAGACCATGACTAGTCACCAATGCCTTCTCTAGCTGACAGAGCCAAGCTCTCAGGACCTGAATGTGACTGGTAGATGAAGGTCTGTTCTAGGATCGTTTCACCTCACAAGTAGATTCCAAGGCACAAATTTCTCATAAAATACCTAAGCTACATTCCTAGTCCAGTTTTCACCACTAACCGAGTTTATGTCTAGATGTTCATCTAACCTCTGGATCTCAAGAGACTTAGAATCTAGAAAGGAAGGCAGGCTAGGAAGATGTGCCTGGAACACCGATATTCTCTATTAATACCTGGACTACAGAGGTGGCTTAACAGAACCAACCAGGATCAATCAATAAACACACCTCTGCTGCTAGAAAGATGTTTATGAAAGAAACAGCTCAAACTACAAAGCAACAGCTGAAATTCAGAATGGCTGCCACCTTCAAGACCCTCAACAAGACTTTATATTTCATGTTATTCTTAGTCCTGTCCTTGGTACTCAATAAGCAGGGTTACTGCTCTCTGATTCGGTGCTCACAGGAGCTTTTTGGTGTAGGCTGGGATTGGCAGAAGCCAAAGGGCAGTGGGTTAGGAAAGCAGTAGTAGGAAAGAGGTTCAAAAAACCATTTTTCAAGAAACTTGACTGAGAAGAATGTCATCAGGTAATGATGGCGTAGATTTCAAAGCCTTTTTATCTTATTTTTCCAATGGGAGATACTCAAACGTGGTATATGCTAATGAAAAATACCAACAAAATAGGACGTAACAAAGGGAAAGAGTAACCTTTGCTAGAAGTGTCCCCTCTCACCTTAGCATGCCGCAACACTCAGTCACTGCCACCAGGGGGTGGGAAAGAGCCACATCTCAGCAAGTCTGGGCCAAGAGTGAAAAAGCTTTCCAGAAATTTTGTTGTTCTGTCGCTCAGCCGTGTCCAGTTCTTTGCGACCCCATGAACTGGTGCACACCAGGCTTCCCTGTCCTTCACTATCGTCAAACTTGTCCACTGAGTCAGTGATGCCATCCAACCATCTCATCCTCTGTCGTCCCCTTCTCCTCCTGCCCTCAATTTTCCCCAGCATCAGGGTCTTTGCCAGTGAAGTAGCTCTTCACATCAGATGGCCTAAGTATTCACAGGAGCTTCTAAGGGGCTCTCAAGAGTCTTATCCAGCACCACAGTTCGAAAGCATCAATTTCTTCAGTGCTCAGCCTTCTTTATGATCCAACTCACATCTATAATGTGACTGGTAGATGAAGGTCTGTTCTAGGATCGTTTCACCTCACAAGTAGATTCCAAGGCACAAATTTCTCATAAAATACCTAAGCTACATTCCTAGTCCAGTTTTCACCACTAACCGAGTTTATGTCTAGATGTTCATCTAACCTCTGGATCTCAAGAGACTTAGAATCTAGAAAGGAAGGCAGGCTAGGAAGATGTGCCTGGAACACCGATATTCTCTATTAATACCTGGACTACAGAGGTGGCTTAACAGAACCAACCAGGATCAATCAATAAACACACCTCTGCTGCTAGAAAGATGTTTATGAAAGAAACAGCTCAAACTACAAAGCAACAGCTGAAATTCAGAATGGCTGCCACCTTCAAGACCCTCAACAAGACTTTATATTTCATGTTATTCTTAGTCCTGTCCTTGGTACTCAATAAGCAGGGTTACTGCTCTCTGATTCGGTGCTCACAGGAGCTTTTTGGTGTAGGCTGGGATTGGCAGAAGCCAAAGGGCAGTGGGTTAGGAAAGCAGTAGTAGGAAAGAGGTTCAAAAAACCATTTTTCAAGAAACTTGACTGAGAAGAATGTCATCAGGTAATGATGGCGTAGATTTCAAAGCCTTTTTATCTTATTTTTCCAATGGGAGATACTCAAACGTGGTATATGCTAATGAAAAATACCAACAAAATAGGACGTAACAAAGGGAAAGAGTAACCTTTGCTAGAAGTGTCCCCTCTCACCTTAGCATGCCGCAACACTCAGTCACTGCCACCAGGGGGTGGGAAAGAGCCACATCTCAGCAAGTCTGGGCCAAGAGTGAAAAAGCTTTCCAGAAATTTTGTTGTTCTGTCGCTCAGCCGTGTCCAGTTCTTTGCGACCCCATGAACTGGTGCACACCAGGCTTCCCTGTCCTTCACTATCGTCAAACTTGTCCACTGAGTCAGTGATGCCATCCAACCATCTCATCCTCTGTCGTCCCCTTCTCCTCCTGCCCTCAATTTTCCCCAGCATCAGGGTCTTTGCCAGTGAAGTAGCTCTTCACATCAGATGGCCTAAGTATTCACAGGAGCTTCTAAGGGGCTCTCAAGAGTCTTATCCAGCACCACAGTTCGAAAGCATCAATTTCTTCAGTGCTCAGCCTTCTTTATGATCCAACTCACATCTATATATGACTACTGGAAAACTGTAGGTTTGACTATACAGACCTTTGTAGGCAAAGGGATGTCTCTGCTTTTTAATATGCTGTCTAGGTTTGTCATAGCTTTTCTTTGAAGGAGCAAGCATCTTTTAATTTTGCAGCTGCAGTCACCATCTGCAGTGGTTTGGTAGCCCAAGAAAATGAAATATGACACTGTCTCCATATTTTCCCCATCTATTTGCCATGAAGTGATGGGACCAGATGCCATGATCTTAGTTTTCTGAATGCTGAGTTTTAAGCCAGCTTTTTTACTCTCCTCTTTCACCCTCATTAGGAGGTTCTTTACTTTTCCTCTTCACTTCCTGCCATTAAAGTTGTGTCAACTGCATACCTGAGTTAGTTATTTCTCCAAGAAATCCTAATTTCAGCCTGTGATTCATCCAGTCCGGCATTTCACATGACATACTCTGCATACAAGTTAAATATGCAGGGTGACAATATCCATCCTTGATGTACTCCTTTCCCAATTTTGAACCAGTCCGTTGTTCCATGTCTGGTTCTAACTGTTGCTTCTTATCCTGCATACAGGTAATGTGGTCTAGTATTCCCTCTCACACTCTCAGCCTCTTCACAAGTGTCTTCCCTGCCTTATCCTCCAGCCTGGCTTTCCTATCATTCAGTTCCTATAACCCTCGGGTTTCCCTGCTGGCTCAGCTAGTAAAGAATCCACCTGCAACGTGGGAGACATGACTTTGATCTCTGGGTTGGGAAGATCCTCTAGAGAAGGGAAAGGCTACCCACTCCAGCATTCTTGCCTGGAAAATTCCATGGCTCATCCTTGGGTCGCAAGGAGTCAGACACGACTGAGCAACTTTCACTATAACCCTCCACCCTCAGGGCCTAGACTGTAGGGTCAGCATTCCCTCAGGATCACTAGGTCATTTCTGGACTTCCCTTTCTCATGCAACATCCCCTGTGCTCTGAAGCTCACTGCTTCTGCTCGTAATGGCTATTTCTCATGCCATCATCATCAGTGACACGCAAGGACTCTGCAGTGGCCTTGACACTTGGCTCACTTTGTCTTCTGCCATCTTCCTAGTAGCTTCAGGATATTAACATTCAGCATTCCTATGTACGGAAGAATTACTACATAACCAAAACAAATGTAAAAATCCTCTCTATCCAATATACCATCACTACCTCGGATTCCTACAAAACCAGTCCTCTGTCTTCAACATTTGTGCAAGCCAAGGGCTGTGCCCACAGCTGGGATGCAATGGCCAATAACGCTATCTCCATGCTCTCCAGCCTAGCCAGTGACCTGGTTTCACCTCCCCAAAGAAGATTAGCTACTGATACAGTCTTATTGCCCTCAAAATGCTGATCACCTCTCACCTGACTCCTGCTGCCCAGCACTGCAGGGGGAACTCACACCAGGAGAGAAAGCTGCACCTACACAAAGACAGCCCCCAGGTTCAGGGCAGGCTCTCAGTCCTGTTCAGCAGTCCCTTCTCCGTTCAGCCCCCTCCCTAGTCTTCTCACTCCAGACCTCACAGGATCCAGGGCTTCACCACCTGCTGCCCTCCCCCGTTTCCTTCTCTCGGACAATGCTCCTGTCCCCTCCACCCGGCACACAGGAACCTCCCTTTCTGCTTTTCTTTTCCGTTCCAGGCAGATGTGTTAGAGCACTCATCCTTGCTGCCAAAAATCCCTCCAAGCTCCTCGCACACTAGTCTTAGTCTGCTGTACCACTGAGGGGTCCTGTTTCATTCCCCCTCGGGTTTCCCTGCTGGCTCAGCTAGTAAAGAATCCACCTGCAACGTGGGAGACATGACTTTGATCTCTGGGTTGGGAAGATCCTCTAGAGAAGGGAAAGGCTACCCACTCCAGCATTCTTGCCTGGAAAATTCCATGGCTCATCCTTGGGTCGCAAGGAGTCAGACACGACTGAGCAACTTTCACTATAACCCTCCACCCTCAGGGCCTAGACTGTAGGGTCAGCATTCCCTCAGGATCACTAGGTCATTTCTGGACTTCCCTTTCTCATGCAACATCCCCTGTGCTCTGAAGCTCACTGCTTCTGCTCGTAATGGCTATTTCTCATGCCATCATCATCAGTGACACGCAAGGACTCTGCAGTGGCCTTGACACTTGGCTCACTTTGTCTTCTGCCATCTTCCTAGTAGCTTCAGGATATTAACATTCAGCATTCCTATGTACGGAAGAATTACTACATAACCAAAACAAATGTAAAAATCCTCTCTATCCAATATACCATCACTACCTCGGATTCCTACAAAACCAGTCCTCTGTCTTCAACATTTGTGCAAGCCAAGGGCTGTGCCCACAGCTGGGATGCAATGGCCAATAACGCTATCTCCATGCTCTCCAGCCTAGCCAGTGACCTGGTTTCACCTCCCCAAAGAAGATTAGCTACTGATACAGTCTTATTGCCCTCAAAATGCTGATCACCTCTCACCTGACTCCTGCTGCCCAGCACTGCAGGGGGAACTCACACCAGGAGAGAAAGCTGCACCTACACAAAGACAGCCCCCAGGTTCAGGGCAGGCTCTCAGTCCTGTTCAGCAGTCCCTTCTCCGTTCAGCCCCCTCCCTAGTCTTCTCACTCCAGACCTCACAGGATCCAGGGCTTCACCACCTGCTGCCCTCCCCCGTTTCCTTCTCTCGGACAATGCTCCTGTCCCCTCCACCCGGCACACAGGAACCTCCCTTTCTGCTTTTCTTTTCCGTTCCAGGCAGATGTGTTAGAGCACTCATCCTTTGCACTCCAGTCCCAAGGAGAGATTTATTCTCCTCTCCAAATGATAAACCCCCTCCTCGCACACTAGTCTTAGTCTGCTGTACCACTGATGGGATCCTGTTTCATCGGCTCCTCTCCCTCACTCTCCTACATCTTCATTCTCTCCCATGTGCCCAATAACCTAGTAGACACATGTGCCCAATAATCTTACCGCTCTCACACGTAACAGATTCAAAACCAAATGTACTATTCTTTCCCACACTTGCTGTCTCCTTTATTCTAGGAGAACAACTGTCTCAATGATTGCAAGTGGAGGGACAGCTAGCCAGGGACCAGAGCCCCTGGGGCAATAGACGGAACAAGCTGCAAACAAGGTCAAAGCCTCGGTGTGGTAGGGGATGAGAGGGCAGACGGGAGAGAAGTGGGCTTGTGAATGGAGCTTGTGAGTGGGTAGCATCAGGGGCATGGGGAGAGATGGCAAAGGGGCTGAGAAGTCCTGAGAAGCCCAACCTTTGACCAGCAGCAGCCTGGAACACTAAGAGGTGTGGAGGCACGAGGCCAGCCTTCTTCTTTTTGTGACGGACTGCCTAACACGACAGGCACTCCAAAGCAGTTCTCTTCTCCCTCAGGGATCTTCAGAATGTAAAAGTTTCAAGGGCAGTTCCTGGGGTCAGAAACTGCTTATTATTAAAGGGAAGCTTCTTCTATTTTGACATGCATCGATCTCTATGGAATCTCACTTGCCAATGATCCTTTGAAGAAACAGATCTGCTCTAAAGCTGACATTTACAATCTACTGGAACAAAGGAAATCTGAACATCAGTTGTTTATCAGAAAAAAAGAATGATCCAAAATACTTCAGAAAAGAAATGAGAAAAAAATATAAATATTTGAATAAGCTAAGAAATAAACATTTTTGGTAATCTTCCCTTACTTGGAAACAAATGGTAATTGCAAATAGGCAGCTGCTGAGTAAAACCACTTCCTCTTGGAACATGGTACAGATTTAAAGGGAGGACACTTTGTCAAAAGCCAGTCTTTCAGTTTCTCTGAAATTACCAGAAGTGCTGCCTTTCTCACAGAAACTCCACTCTGCAGGGCATACAGCAGGCTGGCCCCCAGGGTTGCTGTAAGGAACTCTAACACAGAAAGAATTCCTGAAACCGACTCCTCTCAAATGATAAACCCCCTCCTCGCACACTAGTCTTAGTCTGCTGTACCACTGATGGGATCCTGTTTCATCGGCTCCTCTCCCTCACTCTCCTACATCTTCATTCTCTCCCATGTGCCCAATAACCTAGTAGACACATGTGCCCAATAATCTTACCGCTCTCACACGTAACAGATTCAAAACCAAATGTACTATTCTTTCCCACACTTGCTGTCTCCTTTATTCTAGGAGAACAACTGTCTCAATGATTGCAAGTGGAGGGACAGCTAGCCAGGGACCAGAGCCCCTGGGGCAATAGACGGAACAAGCTGCAAACAAGGTCAAAGCCTCGGTGTGGTAGGGGATGAGAGGGCAGACGGGAGAGAAGTGGGCTTGTGAATGGAGCTTGTGAGTGGGTAGCATCAGGGGCATGGGGAGAGATGGCAAAGGGGCTGAGAAGTCCTGAGAAGCCCAACCTTTGACCAGCAGCAGCCTGGAACACTAAGAGGTGTGGAGGCACGAGGCCAGCCTTCTTCTTTTTGTGACGGACTGCCTAACACGACAGGCACTCCAAAGCAGTTCTCTTCTCCCTCAGGGATCTTCAGAATGTAAAAGTTTCAAGGGCAGTTCCTGGGGTCAGAAACTGCTTATTATTAAAGGGAAGCTTCTTCTATTTTGACATGCATCGATCTCTATGGAATCTCACTTGCCAATGATCCTTTGAAGAAACAGATCTGCTCTAAAGCTGACATTTACAATCTACTGGAACAAAGGAAATCTGAACATCAGTTGTTTATCAGAAAAAAAGAATGATCCAAAATACTTCAGAAAAGAAATGAGAAAAAAATATAAATATTTGAATAAGCTAAGAAATAAACATTTTTGGTAATCTTCCCTTACTTGGAAACAAATGGTAATTGCAAATAGGCAGCTGCTGAGTAAAACCACTTCCTCTTGGAACATGGTACAGATTTAAAGGGAGGACACTTTGTCAAAAGCCAGTCTTTCAGTTTCTCTGAAATTACCAGAAGTGCTGCCTTTCTCACAGAAACTCCACTCTGCAGGGCATACAGCAGGCTGGCCCCCAGGGTTGCTGTAAGGAACTCTGGACAAGTTCCAGCAGACCCTCCTGACAATGATGAATTCCTGAAACCAGAGAACAGTCTACAGGATGAGACCGAGTGGGGTGTATTCTGCTACCTTTTGGTATATTTTTGCCTTTCAGCTATCTAAAATAGCTACTGACACTTAACAGATGAAGTTGCATGTTTTTATATTTTTTTCTGGATACTGCAGAATGTTCTGGAATGCAGAAGAAACTAATTATCTGTTAAAACCACCAGTAGTCTTCTGGCGGGGAGGAGGAGGAGGTGGTGGTGGTGTGGGGCCTTGAGAAAGAGAAACACCACCAGAGTTCTTATTCCATCTGGAAATGCAATTAACCCATTATATTCACCAACCACTCACTGAGGCAGTGTGATACCACGTCAAGACGAAGACACAGCTCCAGTCTTTGAGAAGACCATAACCTGTCTGGCAAGATTATTAAAAGAGTCCCGTATACGCAGCATAACCCTTCTCCCCCAAAAGCTTTGATAATGTTAAAACATCTGCAGTGAAGTGACACACCAAGAAGCCTGAAGATTTTGAAAGCAAGTACCTCATCTTCTGGCAATTCTTAAAAAGCAATAACTACAAAGTGCTAGAGCCTGGGAGGCCTGACCCTCCTTCTCAAAGTTCCTAAATGCTTCCCAGAGCCAACACGATCAGGTGAAGACCTCCTCACCATGTCTCTCCTGCCCCCTTGCATATCTCCCATTTCAAAAATCAATACATACACACACGCATACACACTTCTAGATGCTTATCCACGCAGACTACCCCTAGAAGGGGAGACTCAAATCAGGTAACAGTGGCTGCCAATGGAAGGGCAACTAGGTGGCTGGGTTGCTTGGGGATGGTACTAGGAAAGTGTGAGGGATTTATTTTTCACTATATACCCCTATGCCCTTTTCATTTTGTACCTTATGCATAAACAAAATACTCAAAAGATTAGCTTTTAAAATAGACAAACTTCAATTAAACAACTGTGCTAAAATCACCAAAGAAATTATGACAAACTTCAGTTTCTCTGAAATTACAGAAACTCCACTCTGCAGGGCATACAGCAGGCTGGCCCCCAGGGTTGCTGTAAGGAACTCTGGACAAGTTCCAGCAGACCCTCCTGACAATGATGAATTCCTGAAACCAGAGAACAGTCTACAGGATGAGACCGAGTGGGGTGTATTCTGCTACCTTTTGGTATATTTTTGCCTTTCAGCTATCTAAAATAGCTACTGACACTTAACAGATGAAGTTGCATGTTTTTATATTTTTTTCTGGATACTGCAGAATGTTCTGGAATGCAGAAGAAACTAATTATCTGTTAAAACCACCAGTAGTCTTCTGGCGGGGAGGAGGAGGAGGTGGTGGTGGTGTGGGGCCTTGAGAAAGAGAAACACCACCAGAGTTCTTATTCCATCTGGAAATGCAATTAACCCATTATATTCACCAACCACTCACTGAGGCAGTGTGATACCACGTCAAGACGAAGACACAGCTCCAGTCTTTGAGAAGACCATAACCTGTCTGGCAAGATTATTAAAAGAGTCCCGTATACGCAGCATAACCCTTCTCCCCCAAAAGCTTTGATAATGTTAAAACATCTGCAGTGAAGTGACACACCAAGAAGCCTGAAGATTTTGAAAGCAAGTACCTCATCTTCTGGCAATTCTTAAAAAGCAATAACTACAAAGTGCTAGAGCCTGGGAGGCCTGACCCTCCTTCTCAAAGTTCCTAAATGCTTCCCAGAGCCAACACGATCAGGTGAAGACCTCCTCACCATGTCTCTCCTGCCCCCTTGCATATCTCCCATTTCAAAAATCAATACATACACACACGCATACACACTTCTAGATGCTTATCCACGCAGACTACCCCTAGAAGGGGAGACTCAAATCAGGTAACAGTGGCTGCCAATGGAAGGGCAACTAGGTGGCTGGGTTGCTTGGGGATGGTACTAGGAAAGTGTGAGGGATTTATTTTTCACTATATACCCCTATGCCCTTTTCATTTTGTACCTTATGCATAAACAAAATACTCAAAAGATTAGCTTTTAAAATAGACAAACTTCAATTAAACAACTGTGCTAAAATCACCAAAGAAATTATGACCTAAAACTGGAACTAGGAGTTGCAATGGAGGTCAAACCTGAAATCAGATTTAAGACACATTTTCACTACAAAATATTTTAAGTTGTATCATGACTAGCACTTTCCTATAAATCTGCTACAGCTGCCTATAATATGCAACTATGCAGTCCATGTTTTTCAAGTTTATAACTTTATTCAGTGTAAAACATCTGAAAACCCTAGATGTGCAACTAGTTTGTTATGTGTACCCAACCTGTGTTTTCACATTCTGGATACAAGAATGCACCACTTCTAAAGGAGCACAACATAACTCTGAAAAGCTCTAACTGCTCAGAAGTTACCCCTCTGCTGAGCTGTGCCCTATGTATCTTCCAAAGTCAGTGAAGGAGCACCTGTAGCTAAGCACAGGCACAAGGGACACAGAGAAAGATGAAAAGGGATTCCTATCCTTGATGTACTCAACAACTCAGAGGGAGATAGAAGAAAATCAACTGCTAAAATGTTGTTAAAGCAAGAGAAGGGCTATGAGGCGAGAAAAGAAGGTCAAGGAAAGGGGCACCTGACACAAGTGAGAAAGAGGTGACATCAGATCTAAGTGTCCTGAGATAAACCTGAGCTAGTCAGGTAACTGGGGAAATGGCTCTTCTAGCACAGCAAAAAGCAGCAAAGTAACACAGCAGAGGGCACTCAAGAATAAAAAAGGCACTCAACAATCAGCTGTAGGACAGGCAGAAAAGAAAGGACAGATGAGCTCAGGAAGGCTCCTATGAACTAGAATTTTATTCTGGTGGCAACGAAGAGCTCTAGAGCAACTCTGAGGGGTGCAGCAAGAGGTCAGTCCAGAGGTCAGGAGACCAGTTATCGGTTTCCTATTCAGCTGGTGAGTTCAGAATCAGGTAAAACTAAGGGCTGCCAATGGAAGGGCAACTAGGCTGGGTAGCTTGGGGATGGTACTAGGAAAGTGTGAGGGATTTATTTTTCACTATATACCCCTATGCCCTTTTCATTTTGTACCTTATGCATAAACAAAATACTCAAAAGATTAGCTTTTAAAATAGACAAACTTCAATTAAACAACTGTGCTAAAATCACCAAAGAAATTATGACCTAAAACTGGAACTAGGAGTTGCAATGGAGGTCAAACCTGAAATCAGATTTAAGACACATTTTCACTACAAAATATTTTAAGTTGTATCATGACTAGCACTTTCCTATAAATCTGCTACAGCTGCCTATAATATGCAACTATGCATTCCATCTTTTTCAAATTTACAACTTTATTCAGTGTAAAACATCTGAAAAACCCTAGATGTGCAACTAGTTTGTTATGTGTACCCAACCTGTGTTTTCACATTCTGGATACAAGAATGCACCACTTCTAAAGGAGCACAACATAACTCTGAAAAGCTCTAACTGCTCAGAAGTTACCCCTCTGCTGAGCTGTGCCCTATGTATCTTCCAAAGTCAGTGAAGGAGCACCTGTAGCTAAGCACAGGCACAAGGGACACAGAGAAAGATGAAAAGGGATTCCTATCCTTGATGTACTCAACAACTCAGAGGGAGATAGAAGAAAATCAACTGCTAAAATGTTGTTAAAGCAAGAGAAGGGCTATGAGGCGAGAAAAGAAGGTCAAGGAAAGGGGCACCTGACACAAGTGAGAAAGAGGTGACATCAGATCTAAGTGTCCTGAGATAAACCTGAGCTAGTCAGGTAACTGGGGAAATGGCTCTTCTAGCACAGCAAAAAGCAGCAAAGTAACACAGCAGAGGGCACTCAAGAATAAAAAAGGCACTCAACAATCAGCTGTAGGACAGGCAGAAAAGAAAGGACAGATGAGCTCAGGAAGGCTCCCTATGAACTAGAATTTTATTCTGGTGGCAACGAAGAGCTCTAGAGCAACTCTGAGGGGTGCAGCAAGAGGTCAGTCCAGAGGTCAGGAGACCAGTTATCTCTATTTGAAAGTGTTTCACAGAAACAATGGATCTCAGAGCTGCAAAGGAACCTGAAGTTCAAGATTGTCATTCCACAAATGTTCACATTCCTTCTAGAATACTCCCACCAATGGTTACCCCCCCAGGCAGATCTGACCACCTTCGGTGAGAGGCAATAATTACCATGGCTAAAAGTGAAACTGAGTTCAAAACGCAGGTGCAAAAACTGTAGTGTTTGAAAGGGTGCTGAGTTACGGAATTTTAGTATGTAACTTCAAATTATTTCCCCACAATTACCTGTTCGTTATAAAGAAGAGAACTTAGAGCGGAGAAACCTGTGAGCTGAAAGCTCACAGTCCACACCCCCAGTAAGAGGACAGGCACCGTGGAGGACAGTGTGACCACCATGGAGACACTCGTGAATTCCATAAGCGACGAAACCACGAAACCATAAGCGACTCAAACTAAGGCAACAGTCCTATGTGGCCTATACGTTCCTAACGTCAAGGTCAAGAAATACAAAGAAAGGCCACTGGAGGAAAAAAAAAGCTATAAAAAACATGACTGTGATTAACTGGTGAAAAGTACGTTCTGGAGATTGGATAATAATGTTGTGTCAGTGGTAAGTTTCCTGATTTTGATCACTCTTCTTTGGTAATGTAAAGATTCCCTCTCCTTAGAAAATACACACTTAGGGGTAAAAGGGCACAAAACACGCGACTGGGTTGCACACAGTTCAAGAGGAAAAAGGTGTGTGTGCATGAGAGTTGGGAGAATGAGAAGACGAATGATTGAGTAAAATGGAGCAAACCAGTAACAATGCATGAGTCTGGGTAAAAGACAGACAAGAATTCTTGGCCCTGTTCTTATCATTTTCTCTGCCTGAAATTATATCAAAATTAAAAGCTACCCCACAAATAATAATAAGGTCATACAATTTTATATAAGAATACTGAGAAAATGTGTTAGCTTAGTTTCCTTGAAGAGTCCAGGTGCCTACTCTTCAACGGACCTCAGGTTAAAATGTCTCAAGTGAACCTTCTCTGAATTACCTATATCATTTATGTTGGCACTTAAGCACGTCCAAGCTACTATCTACAAAATATTCTTAGATCACATGAATTCTCTCCCTGTGTTTTTGCAAATCTAACCATTCCTAAAAGAAAACACTCCCTATTTGGATACCTTAAGGCAACAAAGTTGACCAGTTAGGTGCTCTACACAGCAAGGCACATACACTTTACCCAGAATCCAAGTTAACACAACTTAATCAAAACACTCCTGCAGCTATGTTTTAATACATGTATGTGTATATTTCTCTAATGTACGTATGAGTATGTATAAAAATGTGGGTATATGCATATTTATATAATCATTTTTACTTATCTAACTGGCACATATACTTAAAATATTTAGCATTAAGCAGTGAACTGAACTAAGCAACCTTATTCACTCTGTTGGCTTATAGGTACCATCTTGGGAGATGGATGGCAGAAAGAATTTGGCAGTATCAATCAAAATTTTAATCTTGCACATTCTCTGACCCAGTTATTTCACTTCCTGGTCACAATGTAGTCTTCAGAAACAATGCCAAGGGTTTCTCCGGTGGTCCATTGGGTAAGGACACTGCCTTGCAGTGCAAGGGGCACCGGTTCGATCCCTGGCCTGGGAAGATCCCTCGTGCCATAGAGCAGCTGGACTGATGTGTCCAATTACCAAGCCGGAGCTCTGGAGCACATGCGCCCAGAGCTGGTGCTCTGCAATGAGAGAGGCCACTGCAATGGGAGGCCCACACAGGCCAAAGAACAAAGATGGATGAAAATAAATAAATGAAAGACCAACAGAAGTGGTCAAAACAAACAAACAAAAAAAAAGCCTAAAAAAAAAAAGCCAAAAGTACACAAAAATTTCTGAACAAATAACACACATATATAAATATATACACACCTCCACACACATATATATATATATACACACATATACATGCATGCACATGTATTTTTCTATGTTTCTATATTCATGAATAATAATGTTAGAAATAGCAACAGAAGATGACCTATGAACTGTTTTTACCATCCCTTGACCATAAATTTTGCCTGCCAAATGAATGAAACTATTTGTAATAGGGCAAGGAAACATCATTTGAAATAATAAAATGTTATTAAAAATCCATACATCAAGAGCCACTTAACAAATAACCATATATCATACATCCATACAATATCATATAAAGCCATTAAAGAGCCTGAGTTTAATCTATAAGTAGAAAAATGGAAAGATGCCAAGACATAGTATCAGACAGGGAAAAAACACAGGACAACACATATGTCAGAAAATCCCCTTTTTGTTTAAAAAGGAAAAAGAAGAGAGCTTTAAAGGTATATTAAGTTATAAACACTGACTACCCTTCTTGGTTCAGATGCACAGTCTTAATAGTTCTTAAAACAATTCTATAATACTTGAATTTTTCAAATAGCCATTATTGTTTTCTAAGTAGATAAAAATATCTAAAAAGCATTAAGCAGTGAACTGAACTAAGCAACCTTATTCACTCTGTTGGCTTATAGGTACCATCTTGGGAGATGGATGGCAGAAAGAATTTGGCAGTATCAATCAAAATTTTAATCTTGCACATTCTCTGACCCAGTTATTTCACTTCCTGGTCACAATGTAGTCTTCAGAAACAATGCCAAGGGTTTCTCCGGTGGTCCATTGGGTAAGGACACTGCCTTGCAGTGCAAGGGGCACCGGTTCGATCCCTGGCCTGGGAAGATCCCTCGTGCCATAGAGCAGCTGGACTGATGTGTCCAATTACCAAGCCGGAGCTCTGGAGCACATGCGCCCAGAGCTGGTGCTCTGCAATGAGAGAGGCCACTGCAATGGGAGGCCCACACAGGCCAAAGAACAAAGATGGATGAAAATAAATAAATGAAAGACCAACAGAAGTGGTCAAAACAAACAAACAAAAAAAAAGCAAAAAAAAAAAAAAAAGCCAAAAGTACACAAAAATTTCTGAACAAATAACACACACATATATATATATATACACACACACACACACATATATATATATATACACACATATACATGCATGCACATGTATTTTTCTATGTTTCTATATTCATGAATAATAATGTTAGAAATAGCAACAGAAGATGACCTATGAACTGTTTTTACCATCCCTTGACCATAAATTTTGCCTGCCAAATGAATGAAACTATTTGTAATAGGGCAAGGAAACATCATTTGAAATAATAAAATGTTATTAAAAATCCATACATCAAGAGCCACTTAACAAATAACCATATATCATACATCCATACAATATCATATAAAGCCATTAAAGAGCCTGAGTTTAATCTATAAGTAGAAAAATGGAAAGATGCCAAGACATAGTATCAGACAGGGAAAAAACACAGGACAACACATATGTCAGAAAATCCCCTTTTTGTTTAAAAAGGAAAAAGAAGAGAGCTTTAAAGGTATATTAAGTTATAAACACTGACTACCCTTCTTGGTTCAGATGCACAGTCTTAATAGTTCTTAAAACAATTCTATAATACTTGAATTTTTCAAATAGCCATTATTGTTTTCTAAGTAGATAAAAATATCTGTATTAAAGTGGTCAAGTTTAAATGACTTGCAACAAACATAAGGGCAAACACCACTTTATAATAATTTTTTAAAAGTAAACTCTACAGGGCTTCCCTGGTAGCTCAGAGGTAAAGAATTCGTGTGCCAATGCAGGAGACACGAGTCCAACCCCTGATCTGGGAGGATCCCATATGCCGAGGAGCAACTAAGCCACGACTATTGAGCCTGTGCTCTAGAGCCTCGGAGCCGCAACTATTGAGACCATGTGCTGCAACACTGAAGCCCGTGTGCCCTAGAGCCCGAGTTCCACAAGAGCAGTCACTGCAACAAGAAGCCGGCTCACCTCAACTAGAGAGTAGCCCCTACTCCCCGCAATTAGAGAAAAGCCTGCGGCAGCAGTGAAAACCCAGAATAGCCAAATAAATAAATAAATGAAAAAAAAAAAACCTCTACAATAGGTATCTTTGTTTTTAGTAACAAAAACTAATTTTATTTCTCAACTAAAATTCTACTCAGAAGCTTACACATAATGTTGATAAACTGAAGTTGACCAGGAAGGTGGGCTCTACACTCAGCCTCCCACTCTTTACCCTAAGAAAAAACTTACCATGTTAGAGGAACCCAGACAGAGGAAGTGTGAAGAATTCATCAACAAGTAAGTCAGACAAGAGTTAACAGTTAAACAAACTCAGTCACAGCCCACATGGGTGCCTCAGTTGCTGGACCTTATCAGCACCACTTCTCCATAAGTGGGAGAACTATATCCAGGACCTCAAACGTGTCACCTGCCTTACCAGTTCCCCTACCCTCACTCACATCACTTTATCACAACAGCAGGTCATTAGCAGGTCCACCTGTCCCCTCTTCAAGCTAGAACAACATCCTTGTTTGAAAAGCCAGAAAATGTAATGGAAGTGGTCTGTCACAAACTACTCACATAAATGATGGCTAGTCACATAAATGATGGCTACTTTCATTTTCAAGGATTTGAAAGTCTAGAGAATAGGCTCAAGATTTAAAACACAAATCTGACAATACCCAGTACTGCCACAGCCCACCACCCACTGATGCCCTTGTGAGGCGGCAGCCCATTGCCTCTTGCCTTGGTCTCTGGGCCTGCAGGGCCTTGTGCGTGGGTTGCTCTCTTACCTTGGACTTTGCATGCCAAGTGAAGTGCAGGAAATTTGTCTCGCTGGGTACTAACAGGTTAAAAGATAGAGCATAGTGACTAATAAGGTCATTTCTCACATAATAAAGTTCTGCATCAAGACCTAGAAAAGAAGAGAAAAAAAATTAAATGCCCTGAATACCCTCAAAAGCATTAACCATCAATATTTCAAATACTGAGTAGAGTAGAATGCACATCACAAACACATTCCACACATGTTGCATTATGAAGCCGGAAGAACACTGGACTTTACCATGGCCAACAAAGATGAAGAGACTGAGACTCAGAACAATTAGGCACAGGGGTGCTGCAGCCAGAACTCTGGTTCGGAGAACCACCAACGTGACACACTTCTTTCTGGACAAAAAGCTTCTCAGACAAATGCCTACAGACAAAAGCCCCTTCACCCTAAAAAGCTGATGAGGATTCTGGAAGAGAGACAGGCACCTGGGGGCAGGGATGGGGACGGGGACATGAGTGTGAGCCAAGGCCTCCAGACTCTAGGCAGACATGATCTCGGCTTCTGTCAGCAGGATGTGCTGGCCACTTGAACAGGACGCACCAAGGCACACTCACCTCACTGCCACACACACACCCTCTTCCCAACCTACACTACGCAGCAGAGAACACCATACTTCTCACGGTCTCAGGACCATCCTCTGCACAAAGCAGATGCTTGGCAAACATTTGTTGGATAAGTCAGCATCACAGGTAAAAGGAGAAATATCAAGAAATGCTAGAGATTTCAAATTTCACCCATTTCCATACTACTTTCTTTGCCAAAGTTACATCCAACCTCCAACACTTATCACATTCCTCAATTTGTGACACTCCTTCACCTTACTTGTATTAAGCATTTTTAAATTAATTAAAATTTAAAATAAACTTTTAAAGGTAAAATTTAATCGCCATCTTCAGTAGAAACCAGTAATTACCGAGAAGAAAATACAAGGTAACAAAAATTAAAAGGAAAACAAAACAATCTACCAAACGGTAGTGATATGTAGCTACCTACACCAAGGTAGTGAGCCTGAGTCCAGCTCATTGTTTACAAAAAGGGGGAGGTGCGTAATAGCAAGTGTTTGAGAGAGGTGAAAAAAATCAGAGGTTTTCTCCATGATATAATGCAAAAGAAATGAAAGAATAAAAGTAAGATATTTATAGTTGTGGCTAGGTGTCCCTCTAGTAAGGCATGACCCACATTCCACACACGGGAGGGAAAAAGGTCCAGGGGAGGCCAACTGAAATGTATATTTCCTACTTACTGAGCCTTATACCATGAGTCTAAAACACCTGTGGCAAGCAAAGAGGTCAAGGTGAGGCTCCCATGCCTCCTAAGTTACAGATATGGAAACAAGTAACTCTGCTACAGGCATTTCTCTTGTATTAATAAAATTAGTTTTCTCATCTCTGTAGTGAATCTGACACATCACTAACTCAGAAGTGAGACATGAGGCTTCCACAGGGAAAAGCTGCTGTGCTGGCTGAGGGCACCACCACAGACGACACCAAATGCGATGAGAGAAAGTAGGGACTCTAGAAATAATTCTAACTAAAGATGAGTTACATCTTTTTGATGGATTCTGGAAGAGAGACAGGCACCTGGGGGCAGGGATGGGGACGGGACATGAGTGTGAGCCAAGGCCTCCAGACGAATGATGTTTGGCCACTTGAACAGGACGCACCAAGGCACACTCACCTCACTGCCACACACACACCTCTTCCCAACCTACACTACGCAGCAGAGAACACCATACTTCTCACGGTCTCAGGACCATCCTCTGCACAAAGCAGATGCTTGGCAAACATTTGTTGGATAAGTCAGCATCACAGGTAAAAGGAGAAATATCAAGAAATGCTAGAGATTTCAAATTTCACCCATTTCCATACTACTTTCTTTGCCAAAGTTACATCCAACCTCCAACACTTATCACATTCCTCAATTTGTGACACTCCTTCACCTTACTTGTATTAAGCATTTTTAAATTAATTAAAATTTAAAATAAACTTTTAAAGGTAAAATTTAATCGCCATCTTCAGTAGAAACCAGTAATTACCGAGAAGAAAATACAAGGTAACAAAAATTAAAAGGAAAACAAAACAATCTACCAAACGGTAGTGATATGTAGCTACCTACACCAAGGTAGTGAGCCTGAGTCCAGCTCATTGTTTACAAAAAGGGGGAGGTGCGTAATAGCAAGTGTTTGAGAGAGGTGAAAAAAATCAGAGGTTTTCTCCATGATATAATGCAAAAGAAATGAAAGAATAAAAGTAAGATATTTATAGTTGTGGCTAGGTGTCCCTCTAGTAAGGCATGACCCACATTCCACACACGGGAGGGAAAAAGGTCCAGGGGAGGCCAACTGAAATGTATATTTCCTACTTACTGAGCCTTATACCATGAGTCTAAAACACCTGTGGCAAGCAAAGAGGTCAAGGTGAGGCTCCCATGCCTCCTAAGTTACAGATATGGAAACAAGTAACTCTGCTACAGGCATTTCTCTTGTATTAATAAAATTAGTTTTCTCATCTCTGTAGTGAATCTGACACATCACTAACTCAGAAGTGAGACATGAGGCTTCCACAGGGAAAAGCTGCTGTGCTGGCTGAGGGGCACCACCTACAGACGACACCAAATGCGATGAGAGAAAGTCAGAGGTGTTCTGCAGCATCTAGAAATAATTCTAACTAAAGATGAGTTACATCTCTTTACTTTAAAATTACATGATCTAAGATATGACCTAATTAAGTGGAGAATACCATTCTCTTAGATAAGACTCAACAATGTTAAGATGTCAAGTTTCTTAAATTGATCTATATGTTTAAATTAATTCTAATAAAAATCCTAGCTGACTTTCTAAGAAACAAATTAACTCTAAAGTATGACAAAAATCCATATAGTCAACGCTATGGTTTTCCCAGTAGTCATGTATGGGTGTGAGGGTTGCATGATAAAGAAGGCTGAGCGATGAAGAAGTGATGCCTTTGAACTGTGGTGCTGGAGAAGGCTCTTGAGAGTCCCTTGGACTGCAACATGATGAAACTAGTCCTAAAGGAAATCAACTCTGAATATTCATTGGAAGCAATGATGCTGAAGTTGAAGCTCCAATACTTTGGCCACCTGATGCAAAGAGACAACTCACTGGAACAGAGCCTGACACTGGGAAAAACAGAAGGGGATGACAGAGGACAAGACGGTTGGATGGCATCACTGAGTCAATGGACATGAGTTTGAGCAAGCTCTGGGAGAGGGTGAAGCCTAGCATGCTGTACTCCACGGAGTCACAAAGAGTCGGACACAACAGAGCAAATGAACTGAACTGAACTCTAAAATAAAATTTAAATGTCAAAACAATCTTGAAAAAAAAAAAGACAATGTTCGAAGACTCAAGAGTATTTGATTTCTCAACAGGATGAAGAACTAGAGTAATCAAGACAGTGTGGCATTGGTATAAGGATAGATATATCAATCAAATAGAACGGAATCCAAAACTTAGCCGACCAGTAAAGGGCCAATGGAATTTCAACAAAGGCACAATGACAATTCAAGTAAAATGGATAAGCCAAATGGATAAAGAAACGGGGGAAATCTTGAGTCCTTTCTTACATATCACACAAAACCTGATCTGAAATAGGTTAAGACTAAATGTTTACAACTAAAACTGTAAATCTTCTAGAAGAAAATGAGTTACCTTCTCAGCCTGGGTTAAACAAAGATTTCTTAGACTGGCCACACAAACCATGAATCCAAAGAGAAAAAATTGATGAACTGGCCATAATTAAAATTAGAAATTCTACTCCTGGGCTTCCCTGGTGGTCCAGTGGGTAAGGACACCGCCTTGCAGTGCAAGGGGCGCCGGTTCAATCCCTGGCCTGGGAAGATCCCATGTGCCGCAGAGCGGCTGGACCGATGTGTCCAATTACCGAGCCGGGGCTCTGGAGCACATGCGCCCAAAGCCGGTGCTCTGCGACAACAGAGGCCACCACGATGGGAGGCCCACACGGGCCAAAGAAAAAAGATGGATGAAAATAAACAAATGAAAGATCAATAGAAGTAGCCCGCCTGCTCCCCTCCCTCCCCAACCCCCCAAAATAAATAAAAAATTCTAAAAAAAAAAAAGAAATTCTACTCCTCAAAATTATGAAATTCACGTCACAAACTGGGAGGAAATAGTTACAACACACCTACCTCAAAGGATTTGTTTTCAGAATATACAAAGATTTCTTATAAACCAAAAGGTAAAAGACAACCCAATTAAAGAAAATGAGCAAAAGATATGAATGTACATTTTGTAAGAAAAGATATGTAAATAGACAATAAGCATATAAAAAAGGTGCTAAACATCACTGGTTATCAGTGAAATACAAATGAAAACCTCAATGAATACGTCCATTGACAGATGACTAGTTAAAGCAGCCTTGGTACTTATATACAATGGAATATTACTCATCCATAAAAAGAAATGCATTTGAGTCAATTCTAATGAGGCAGATGAACCTAGAGCCTATTTTACAGAATGAAATAAGTCAGAAAGAGAAAAACAAAAACAAATGTTGTGTATTAACACGAATGTATGGCATCCAGAAGGATGGTACTGAAGCCTCTGGTCACAGCAGCAATAGAGATGCAGACACAGAGAACAGACTTGTGGACGACGGTCGGGGAGAAGAGGGACAGGGTGAGATGAATGGAGAGAGTAGCATGGAAGCATACACACAACCATGTGTAAATAGACAGCCCATGGAAATTTTCTGTATGACTCAGGGAACTCAAACTGGGGCTCCATAATAACGCAGAGGCGTAGGAACAGGTGGGAGGGAGGGAGGGAGAGTTAAGATGGAGAGGACATATGTACATCTATGGTCAACTCATGCTGATGTATGACAGAAATCAAACCAATATTATAAAGCAATCACCAATCAATTCAAAATAAATTAGTATTAAAAAACAAAAACAGAGAAGGGAGGTATATATACCTATGGCTAACTCATGTTGCTATATGGCAGAAACCAACACAATAATTATCCTACAATTAAAAATAAATAAATTTGGGGGACTTCCTTGATATTGCAGTGGCTAAGCCTTTGTGCTCCCAATGCATGGGCCCAAGTTCAATCCCTGGTCAGGGAAATAGATCCCACATGCCGCAACTAAGATCCAATACAGCCAAATAAATGAATAAATATATTTTTTAAACAAATAAATATATTTTTAAATTTCTTAAAAAAGCACAATTAGATATCTCCACTCATAAGAATGACTCAATGTTGGCAAGGATGTAGAGCAACTCCAACTCCCATATATTGCTGGAAATGGAACCATGCTCAATTACTTTGGAAAACTGTCAGTTTTCTTTTAAAATGTATATGCCTACTCAGATTCAGTAATTCCACTCCTAGGTAATTAACCAAAAGAAATTAAAACATATGACTCCACACATACACACACACACACACAAAACTCGTATGTTAACACTGATAGCACTTTTATTCAGAACAGCCAAAACTAGAAACAACACAAATGTCCCTCAGCAGATATATGAATAACCAAGTGTGGTCTATTCATTCATACAATGGAACTAAACACTACTCAGCAATGAAAATACTGTTGAGACTTTGCAACAAGGGACGAACCTAACAAAGTCAAAGAAGCTATACACATAGTACATCCTATATTATTTCTACTTATAAAATGTTCTAGGAGCAGGCAAAACTACTTCATGGTAACAGAAATCTGATCACTGTGGTTAAGGGAACTTCCTAAAGGGATGGAACTGTTCTGCATCTAAGTGGGATGGTGGTTACATAGGTGTATGCATTTTTCAAAACTCAACCACCTGTACATTTAAGATCTGCATGCTTATTATATGTAAAATTCACTTAAAAATTTTCAAAGAGGGAGAAAAGTCAACATATTTTCACCTCTCTTTCCTAATCTCAAAAGCTTGCAACATAGAATGTTACTAGCACCAACATAAAAAGTTTTAGAGGGCTTTCCTGGTGGTCCAGTGGGTAAGACACTGCCTTGATAAATCAAACCAATATTATAAAGCAATCACCAATCAATTCAAAATAAATTAGTATTAAAAACAAAAACAGAGAAGGGAGGTATATATACCTATGGCTAACTCATGTTGCTATATGGCAGAAACCAACACAATAATTATCCTACAATTAAAAATAAATAAATTTGGGGACTTCCTTGATATTGCAGTGGCTAAGCCTTTGTGCTCCCAATGCATGGGCCCAAGTTCAATCCCTGGTCAGGGAAATAGATCCCACATGCCGCAACTAAGATCCAATACAGCCAAATAAATGAATAAATATATTTTTTAAACAAATAAATATATTTTTAAATTTCTTAAAAAAGCACAATTAGATATCTCCACTCATAAGAATGACTCAATGTTGGCAAGGATGTAGAGCAACTCCAACTCCCATATATTGCTGGAAATGGAACCATGCTCAATTACTTTGGAAAACTGTCAGTTTTCTTTTAAAATGTATATGCCTACTCAGATTCAGTAATTCCACTCCTAGGTAATTAACCAAAAGAAATTAAAACATATGACTCCACACATACACACACACACACACAAAACTCGTATGTTAACACTGATAGCACTTTTATTCAGAACAGCCAAAACTAGAAACAACACAAATGTCCCTCAGCAGATATATGAATAACCAAGTGTGGTCTATTCATTCATACAATGGAACTAAACACTACTCAGCAATGAAAATACTGTTGAGACTTTGCAACAAGGGACGAACCTAACAAAGTCAAAGAAGCTATACACATAGTACATCCTATATTATTTCTACTTATAAAATGTTCTAGGAGCAGGCAAAACTACTTCATGGTAACAGAAATCTGATCACTGTGGTTAAGGGAACTTCCTAAAGGGATGGAACTGTTCTGCATCTAAGTGGGATGGTGGTTACATAGGTGTATGCATTTTTCAAAACTCAACCACCTGTACATTTAAGATCTGCATGCTTATTATATGTAAAATTCACTTAAAAATTTTCAAAGAGGGGGAGAAAAAAAGTCAACATATTTTCACCTCTCTTTCCTAATCTCAAAAAGCTTGCACACATAGAATGTTACTAGCACCAACATAAAAAGTTTTAGAGGGCTTTCCTGGTGGTCCAGTGGGTAAGACACTGCCTTGTAGTGCAAGGGGCGCCGGTTCGATCCCTGGCTTGGGAAGATCCCACATGCTGCAAAGAGTCTGGACCGATGTGTCCAACTACCAAGCCAGAGCTCTGCAGCACATGCGTCCAGAGCCAGTGCTCTGCAGCGACAGAGGCCCCTGCGATGGGAGTCCCACACAGGCCAAAGAACAAAGATGGATGAAAATAGATAAATGAAAGACCAACAGAAGTGGCCAAAAAAAGAAAAACTCCAAACAAAAAAAAGTTTTAGAAAAAAAATTAATTGTAAGAATTCTGTTCCTAACAAATAACAATTATAATGTTATTGCTGATAATAACAACAATGATGTGTAAATATTTAAGTTTTCCAGACACAGTTCAAAGTGTTAAGAGCATCTGGGGTACCGTAAATGCAATTCCACACAAAGTTCCTTCCCAGTATCTTAGCTACCTCATTCACTGGAACCAGTTAATGAAATTTCTAAACACCGTTCTCCCATGACTTATTATAGTAGACTCCCAAGATATGTGAGACTAACCCACTCTCAACGTGTTCTTCAATGTTCCTTTTATTCCCCAACTTCAACAACCTTCATCCATACCAAAGCAATCCATCTCTATGAACAGTGACAATATATAAATTGCTCTACCTCCAAAATCTTGAACTATAATTACCTCAGCAATCCATTTTTCATGTATGAACAGTGACAATCTTACCTCCATTTTAAGGTACACAAAAAAAGTACATCCTATATTATTTCTACTTATAAAATGTTCTAGGAGCAGGCAAAACTACTTCATGGTAACAGAAATCTGATCACTGTGGTTAAGGGAACTTCCTAAAGGGATGGAACTGTTCTGCATCTAAGTGGGATGGTGGTTACATAGGTGTATGCATTTTTCAAAACTCAACCACCTGTACATTTAAGATCTGCATGCTTATTATATGTAAAATTCACTTAAAAATTTTCAAAGAGGGGGAGAAAAAAAGTCAACATATTTTCACCTCTCTTTCCTAATCTCAAAAAGCTTGCACACATAGAATGTTACTAGCACCAACATAAAAAGTTTTAGAGGGCTTTCCTGGTGGTCCAGTGGGTAAGACACTGCCTTGTAGTGCAAGGGGCGCCGGTTCGATCCCTGGCTTGGGAAGATCCCACATGCTGCAAAGAGTCTGGACCGATGTGTCCAACTACCAAGCCAGAGCTCTGCAGCACATGCAGCCAGAGCCGGTGCTCTGCAGCGACAGAGGCCCCTGCGATGGGAGTCCCACACAGGCCAAAGAACAAAGATGGATGAAAATAGATAAATGAAAGACCAACAGAAGTGGCCAAAAAAAGAAAAACTCCAAACAAAAAAAAGTTTTAGAAAAAAAATTAATTGTAAGAATTCTGTTCCTAACAAATAACAATTATAATGTTATTGCTGATAATAACAACAATGATGTGTAAATATTTAAGTTTTCCAGACACAGTTCAAAGTGTTAAGAGCATCTGGGGTACCGTAAATGCAATTCCACACAAAGTTCCTTCCCAGTATCTTAGCTACCTCATTCACTGGAACCAGTTAATGAAATTTCTAAACACCGTTCTCCCATGACTTATTATAGTAGACTCCCAAGATATGTGAGACTAACCCACTCTCAACGTGTTCTTCAATGTTCCTTTTATTCCCCAACTTCAACAACCTTCATCCATACCAAAGCAATCCATCTCTATGAACAGTGACAATATATAAATTGCTCTACCTCCAAAATCTTGAACTATAATTACCTCAGTACTTGAGTAGCTCTTCAGTTCCTTCTCTTTATTGTTACAACAGCTGTTCTCTGGCTCTAATACCTTCAAGGTCCATAATCCTCTTTTTTCTCCCACTTGACTATAGCAATCATTTCCTTGTTTCCTTCTTACTGACCTCCACCCCAATTACTGCAATTACTTTCTTACCAGTACCCTCAACTTCCTCCCACACCCTGTACCAAGACATGCATACCCGGTCCTGAAAACACCCCAGCTTGAACTGTTCTGACTCCCCTACTCCTTGTCTTCTCTGGTGCTATAACTGAATGCTGCCTAATCCTGGATGAAGGTATTTCCAACAATGAGAGTCACTACAAAACCATGCTCTGTGTTCAACAAATAAATTAATATTCATAAGCTGCTAGCAGTTTGGAGCCTTGTGATCCATATCAACAAATACTTATGGCCACCAAAGTAAAGTGAAATTTTTAAGTTCACTATCCTGGATTGAGGCATTGAAATTGCAGTACAACCATTAAAAAGAGTAGCTGTTTCCTTACTAGATTTTGAAAAGCACTGGTTTTGAAATAGCCATTTTTTTTACTAAAGTAGTTATTCCTAGTTTGAAAGGATTTGAATTTCTTCAAAGAAGCCATTAAAATGAAGTTAAAATGTTCACCTATCAAATTAGCACATATAGTTTGTTCTGTCATGAAACATATTCCTAAACGTCAATTTGCTTATAAGTGGTTAGTAAATAAAATACCAGTACAACATATTAATGGAAACTATGTCAGTCAACATTTGAGTCTTCCCAAGCCAGGGGAACTGGAAGCACAAGTAAAGAACTATAACTGTCCGTGGAAAAGGAAAAGACCCTCAAACAGGTCAGCTTCTGCCAGGCAGGAGTCCCCTCAGCCCTACTTTAAGAAAACCAAAAAAAAAGAAAAGAAAACTGAGAACAAGCACCTGAAGGAAATGTTCTCTCCTCAGAGGAGCACCACTTGGCTCTGCACGGTTCCTGGACCCAGGAAGCTGCACGTTCTCCTATGCCCAACTCCATGGCAGACCCACCAGCTTAGAAAGCAGCTTTCACTTGCACTAGCTCAAGATCCTGTAAGCTAGTGATTTCCATCCTATTAGCTTTAACATTTTAACTCTCTTCTGCAGCTGCCCCAGTCACCCTAAGTGGTTTGACCGGGCTGTCCAAGTTATCCCATAAGGGACCAATTATGTTTTTATTAGTACTTGGTTTGAAAATTGCAGAGGTCTTAAAGGGTTTGCCCTCAACCTTATTTTTCCCGTAATTCCTGTTATTTTCAGTGACCTGGAAACCTTAAAGGTTTTTGTTGATTTGTTAGGAATTCATTTGATGTTGTAACAGAAATGCTAACATACTTTCAATACAATACTGAATATCAGAGTGTGGTCAGCAAGCAATCTGTGAACATATATCAGTGCTTGATAAATGTCTATACTTTGATGTTTATGTATAAAGAGATTAGTCAGGGAATTCCCTGGTGGTTCAGTGGTTAAGAATCTGCCTGCCAAGGCAGGAGATACAGGTTCAGTTCCCTGGTCCAGGAAGATCCCCCATGTCGCGGGGCAACTAAACTCGTGTGCCCCAACTACTGAGCCCACGTTCTAAACCTTGAGCTCTGCAACAAGCGAAACCACCACAACTGAAAAAAAAGCCCACACACAGCGAAGACCCAGCACAGACATAAATAAATAATATAAAAAAAGATATTAGTCAAAATTATATTTAAAATTGAAGGAAAGTTACAATACAAAATGGACACCAAAAGAGCAGTGATCAATAAACTATAATATATCCGTAACAGAAAACAATTTCTCTTTCTTTGAAGGAGAGGTGGTGCTCCGAGTCATTACATCCTTTAGTCAAATCTCTCCCTGTTCACCCATGTGACAGACATACTGACCTTCCCCTCTGAAGACAGGTTCAATAACTATTAAAATACTGGAACAGACTATGAAGCCATCAACATGACTAAAACAAATAAATTTTAATTAATTGAATTTTGCTTATAATGTAACATTAAATAAGGACAGGCAAGATACAAACTATATATAGCAAATTTTTAATAGTGTCTGGCATTTATAATGAGTCTCTTGCATAAAAGAGGTATGCAATACACGTTTGGTGAATTAAAGGCACATGTTAATGCCATTTGCAGGAACATGGATGGACCTAGAGACTGGCATACCAACTGAAGTAACTCAGAGGAGAAAAATCATATGACATCACTTATACCTGGAATCTAAAAAGAAATGATACAAATGAACTTATAAAACAGAGACTCAGAGACTTAGACAAACTTATGGTTACTTGTGTTGCCGTTTGTCACTAAGTCATGTTCAACTTTGACATTAAGTAAAATAAGTCTGAGAAAGACAAATTTCATGTGATCACTTATATGTGAAATCTTAAAAAATGATACAAAGGAATTTATTTACAAAACAGAAATAGACTCACAGACACTGAAAACAAACAAACTTATGGTTACCAAAGGGGATGGTATCTATATGTGCGTGCATGCGCTCAGTTGTGTCGGACTCTGTGACCCTATGGACTGCAGCCCACCAGGCTCCTCTGTCCCTGGGCTTCTCCAGGCAAGGATACTGGCGTGGGTTGCCATGCTCTCCTCCAGGGGATCTTCCCCACCCAGAGACCAAACCCACGTCTCCTGCATCTCCTGCATTGCAGGCAGATTCTTCACCTGTTGAGCCATCAGGGAAGCCAAAAGGGGTGCAGGGTAAATTAGGAGTTTGGGATCAGCATATACACACTACTATATATAAGTCAAATAAACAACATGGACCTACTCTACAACACAGAGAACTACATTCAGTATCTTGTAATAACCTATAATAGAAAACAATCTGAGAAGAATATATACAAATTCAGAATATATATTCAGCTGTAACTTTATATATAACTGAATCACTTTGCTATATATCTGAAACCAACATAACACTGTAAACTCGACTTCAATTTTAAAAGATTTTTAAAAAGAGAACCTGCATTTAAAAATTAAAAAGTACATGTATATGCATAATGTTTGATTTCTCAAAAAAAGGAAACACCAAAAAATATGAACAGTAGTTGATTGGAAATGGTGGACTGTGGGTTATGTCTTTATTCTTTTTCTCATATTTTCCATAAGAATTAAGTTAAACTGGGAAAAATAAAAATGAGTTTTCAAAAACATGTTTAAAGATATATTCATACAGCTGCAATAATTAACTAAACAAAATCTCGATTACTGCCTAAAATAATACATGAAGGCCTCTGTAATTCCAATCAAAATTGAAACTGCCAGGCTTTCCTGGTAGCTCAGTGATGAAGAGTTTGCCCACCAATGCAGGAGACACAGGTTCAATCCTTGATCTGGGAGGATCCCACATGCTGCAGAGCAACTAAGCCTGTGAGCCACATCTACTGAGCCTGTACTCTAGAGCCTCAAAGTTGCAACTATTGAGTCCATGTGCCACAACTACTGAAGCCCGTGTATCCTAGAGCCCGAGTTCCACAACCAGAGAAAATCGCCGCAACAAGAAGCCTGCTTACCTCAACTAGAGAAGAGCCCCCACTCCCTGCAACTAAAGAAGAGCCTGCAACAGCAGTGAAAATCCAGAATAGCCAAAAACAAATTAATTAATTTAAAAAAAAAAGAATTCAAACTGCCTTTTTTACAGAAACAGAAAATCAGATTCTCAAATTAATATGGAATTGCAAGTGGCCTCCAATGACCAAAGCTGTCTTGAAAAAGAACATAGCTGGGTCATGCTTTCTGATTTCAAAATTTACAACAAAGTCAAAGAAACCAAAACAGTGTGGTAATGGCATAATGGCACACATCAAAAGTGGTCCTTGATCCTCAGGAACTATACATATGGTAAAGGAGGTGGCATGATGCATGCCCAACAGTGCACTAGACAGGAGCGAGGGGGGCACAGGGCAAATGTGGGAAACCCTGAAGGTCAAGGCTGCTCATGACCTCAAAATCTGCCTGATGTTCAAGTAGACATCTAGTCAACTGGTTTTTGACAACTGTGCCAAGACCACTTAACTGGGAAAGAATAGCCTCTTTAACAGATGGTACTGGGACAAGTGGATATCCACATGCAAAAAGAATGAAAATCAGACCCTGACCTCAACCATATATAAAAACTAACACAAACTAGATCAACAACCGAAAACCTATAACTGTAAAACTCTTAGAAGAAAATATAGGAATAAACTGTTATGACCATGGATTGAGCAATGGCACCAAAAGCCATATCAAAATATGAACAAACTATGGTATATACATATAATGATATACTATTCAGTTATGGAAAGGAATGAGTACTAACACATGCTACAATGTGAATGAAGCCCCAGAACACTGAGCCAAAAAGAAGCGAGGTAAAAATGTCTAACATTTAACTGGTTCATTTGTATAATATATCCAATATAGGGAAATTCACATAAATAGAACACAAATTGATGGCTGCCAGAAGCTGAGGGAGAGGAATATGAGAAAAAACTGCTTCATGAGTGTGGAGTTTTACTCTAGAGCAATGGGAATGTTTTGGAACTAGACCACGTTGGTGGTTGCATAACACGGTATGCATACCAAAGGTCACTGAATTCGTTCTTCACTTTATAAAGGGGAATTTTATGTCATGTGAATTTCACCCAATAAATTATTATTTTTAAAAAGAAAAGAAACAAAGCTGGTCCCTGCCCCATAAATACAGAGGGAGTGTACTAAAACTGGCTTCCGGTGACTACAAAGGATTATGAGGAAACTTTCACTCACAAGAAGAAATCAGATTTCAGTTAGGCTGAAGAGATAAACCAGCATTATGAAAGAGTCAGAGAAGACCTCAGAACAAAACTGGAGCTCCACAAGACAAACATGAAAGGGCCAAGAGAAAATGGCAGGTGAGCCATAGTGGGTGGAAGGTGGAAAGGCGCTCTGCTGAAGGCAGGCAGGAACAAGGGTGAACAGTCATGGACTGAAACGGCAGCACCTTGTTCTTAGAAGGTACAGAATTGCTCTTCTAACCCAAGGTGAAAAACATTTCAGTTCATCAACCAAGACCACTTTAGAAACATCTAGTCAACTGGTTTTTGACAACTGTGCCAAGACCACTTAACTGGGAAAGAATAGCCTCTTTAACAGATGGTACTGGGACAAGTGGATATCCACATGCAAAAAGAATGAAAATCAGACCCTGACCTCAACCATATAAAAACTAACACAAACTAGATCAACAACCGAAAACCTATAACTGTAAAACTCTTAGAAGAAAATATAGGAATAAACTGTTATGACCATGGATTGAGCAATGGCACCAAAAGCCATATCAAAATATGAACAAACTATGGTATATACATATAATGATATACTATTCAGTTATGGAAAGGAATGAGTACTAACACATGCTACAATGTGAATGAAGCCCCAGAACACTGAGCCAAAAAGAAGCGAGGTAAAAATGTCTAACATTTAACTGGTTCATTTGTATAATATATCCAATATAGGGAAATTCACATAAATAGAACACAAATTGATGGCTGCCAGAAGCTGAGGGAGAGGAATATGAGAAAAAACTGCTTCATGAGTGTGGAGTTTTACTCTAGAGCAATGGGAATGTTTTGGAACTAGACCACGTTGGTGGTTGCATAACACGGTATGCATACCAAAGGTCACTGAATTCGTTCTTCACTTTATAAAGGGGAATTTTATGTCATGTGAATTTCACCCAATAAATTATTATTTTTAAAAAGAAAAGAAACAAAGCTGGTCCCTGCCCCATAAATACAGAGGGAGTGTACTAAAACTGGCTTCCGGTGACTACAAAGGATTATGAGGAAACTTTCACTCACAAGAAGAAATCAGATTTCAGTTAGGCTGAAGAGATAAACCAGCATTATGAAAGAGTCAGAGAAGACCTCAGAACAAAACTGGAGCTCCACAAGACAAACATGAAAGGGCCAAGAGAAAATGGCAGGTGAGCCATAGTGGGTGGAAGGTGGAAAGGCGCTCTGCTGAAGGCAGGCAGGAACAAGGGTGAACAGTCATGGACTGAAACGGCAGCACCTTGTTCTTAGAAGGTACAGAATTGCTCTCTTCTAACCCAAGGTGAAAAACATTTCAGTTCATCAACCATGATAACTAGACTAAACTCTCACTGCCATTTCCAGTACAGTAGGACTGTTACTCTCTTGTTAGAAAACATGACATTGGGCTTCCCTGGTAGTCCAGTGGGTAAGGACACCGCCTTGCAGTGCAAGGGGCACCGGTTCGGTCCCTGGCCTGGGAAGATCCCACGTGCCGCAGAGCGGCTGGACCGATGTGTCCAACTACTGAGCCGGAGCTCTGGAGCGACAGAGGCCACTGTGATGGGAGGCCCACACGGGCCAGAGAACAAAGATGGATGAAAACAGATAAATGAAAGACCAATAGAAATGCCCCCGCACTCCGAAAAACAAAATATCGCATTTATTCATAGATTATTTTTATATAACCCAAAATCCAAAATTATTTCCGTAGAACTCTCAACATTCATCAAAGAAAATTCACTTTCCCCTAAACAATATTAAGCTCAAGCTTAATTCAAGGCCTGTATTCTACAAGACCTGGCCTGTGGAGCTCAAGTCCAAATAACACAATAGCTTAAAAATTGTTCTAAATGGGCTTCCCCTGGTGGTCCAGTGGGTAAGGACATCGCCTTGCAGTGCAAGGGGCGCCGGTTCGAGCCCTGGCCTGGGAAGATTCCACGAGCCGCGGAGCGGCTGGTGTGATGTGTCCAATTACCGAGCCGGAGCTCCGGAGCGCATGCGCCTAGAGCCGGTGCTCTGCAACAACAGACGCCACCGCGATGGGAGGCCCGCAGGAGCCAGAGAACAAAGATGGATGAAAACAGATAAATGAAAGACCAATAGAAATGCCCCCGCACTCCGAAAAACAAAATATCGCATTTATTCATAGATTATTTTTATATAACCCAAAATCCAAAATTATTTCCGTAGAACTCTCAACATTCATCAAAGAAAATTCACTTTCCCCTAAACAATATTAAGCTCAAGCTTAATTCAAGGCCTGTATTCTACAAGACCTGGCCTGTGGAGCTCAAGTCCAAATAACACAATAGCTTAAAAATTGTTCTAAATGGGCTTCCCCTGGTGGTCCAGTGGGTAAGGACATCGCCTTGCAGTGCAAGGGGCGCCGGTTCGAGCCCTGGCCTGGGAAGATTCCACGAGCCGCGGAGCGGCTGGTGTGATGTGTCCAATTACCGAGCCGGAGCTCCGGAGCGCATGCGCCTAGAGCCGGTGCTCTGCAACAACAGACGCCACCGCGATGGGAGGCCCGCAGGAGCCAAAGAACAAAGACGGATGAAAATAGAGAAATGAAAGACCAATAGAAGTGGCCCGCCCGCTCCCCTCCCGCCCCAACCCCCGCCCAAAATAAATAAATAAATCTTAAAAAAAAAAAAATTGTTCTAAATGATTTTAAAAGTTAACTATTAGTTTCCTAAGACCACAACAATGGTTGACTAGTGCCAATGACCAAACCACCTCCCTTTAAAAAAGAACCACCTCTATAGCACTTAAAATACAATCCAGGAGCTGTTCACACATTTGTCTGTCCTGCTACCTCAGGGAATACAAATATTAGTGTATTTGTAGGTACTGAGATGTTAGATGCATGAATGGCTGACTAGCCATAAAAATCTACTACATCAAAGATGAACATGAGGAACCAGTTAAGGCAAAAAACCACAAAAGTGATATTGCAGGAACAGAACTAAAGCAGAGTTTTTGCTAATGAGTAGCTGAGTGGCCTTTGGCCATCAATTATTCGACCACCTTCTCCAGGCACCAGTTTTCTCAACTATAAAACAAGAGTTAAACCAGACAAAGTTACAGTCCCTCCTCAGCCACAAAATTCTATTATTCTATGATATCATCCATGGTTTCCAAAAGTAAGCCAAAATGCTATTATCCTATGATATCATCCGTGGTTTCCAAATGCTAGTCAAACGAAAGTTAAAAATTTACTTAGCCAAGACACTCTTCTAGGTTCTCAGGATTGTATGATGTGCAAGCCAGAGGAAAAAATGCCAAAGTCACTACTTTGTATGAAACCATGAAATACTGTGTATTTTAATCAATGCTCAAATTAAATAAATACAGAGCTCTTATTTCAAATTTTCCTAGTTTATGGAAACTAACAAACTGAAGTAGATACAACAAAGTAATGATTTGTCCATCAGAACCTCATAAATCTAGCTGTAGTCAAATTATACCTAGAAAATTAGCTGAGGCCTAATATTTAACTACATCATAGGAAGGGAATTTACAAATGTTAAGACTATAGGAAAGGGGCATTCTTTTTTCAACATCTAATAAAGACGTGCATGGTAAGTCACTTCAGTTGCATCCAACTCTTTGTGACTGCATGGACTGTAGCCCACCAAGCTCCTCTGTCCATGGGATTCTCCAGGCAAGAACACTGGAGTGCGTTGCCATTCCCTTCTCCAGGGATCTTCCTAACTCAGGGATCTAACCCATGTCTCTACATCTCCAGCACTGGCAGCCAGGTTCTTTACCACTAGGGCCACCTGCGAACCCCTGTCTAAGGGTAGTAACCAAAACAAAACCCATACCCTCTAGCACTATAACACAAAATATAAACTGTGCCCTGCCACAGTGGCAAAACCAGGTTACTTTACACATTTGTCTGTCCTGCTACCTCAGGGAATACAAATATTAGTGTATTTGTAGGTACTGAGATGTTAGATGCATGAATGGCTGACTAGCCATAAAAATCTACTACATCAAAGATGAACATGAGGAACCAGTTAAGGCAAAAAACCACAAAAGTGATATTGCAGGAACAGAACTAAAGCAGAGTTTTTGCTAATGAGTAGCTGAGTGGCCTTTGGCCATCAATTATTCGACCACCTTCTCCAGGCACCAGTTTTCTCAACTATAAAACAAGAGTTAAACCAGACAAAGTTACAGTCCCTCCTCAGCCACAAAATTCTATTATTCTATGATATCATCCATGGTTTCCAAAAGTAAGCCAAAATGCTATTATCCTATGATATCATCCGTGGTTTCCAAATGCTAGTCAAACGAAAGTTAAAAATTTACTTAGCCAAGACACTCTTCTAGGTTCTCAGGATTGTATGATGTGCAAGCCAGAGGAAAAAATGCCAAAGTCACTACTTTGTATGAAACCATGAAATACTGTGTATTTTAATCAATGCTCAAATTAAATAAATACAGAGCTCTTATTTCAAATTTTCCTAGTTTATGGAAACTAACAAACTGAAGTAGATACAACAAAGTAATGATTTGTCCATCAGAACCTCATAAATCTAGCTGTAGTCAAATTATACCTAGAAAATTAGCTGAGGCCTAATATTTAACTACATCATAGGAAGGGAATTTACAAATGTTAAGACTATAGGAAAGGGGCATTCTTTTTTCAACATCTAATAAAGACGTGCATGGTAAGTCACTTCAGTTGCATCCAACTCTTTGTGACTGCATGGACTGTAGCCCACCAAGCTCCTCTGTCCATGGGATTCTCCAGGCAAGAACACTGGAGTGCGTTGCCATTCCCTTCTCCAGGGATCTTCCTAACTCAGGGATCTAACCCATGTCTCTACATCTCCAGCACTGGCAGCCAGGTTCTTTACCACTAGGGCCACCTGCGAACCCCCTGTCTAAGGGTAGTAACCAAAACAAAACCCATACCCTCTAGCACTATAACACAAAATATAAACTGTGCCCTGCCACAGTGCCAGAATGTTCTGATAAAATGATACTCTGGAAAATAATTTATCATTGGTTCCTGCACTATTCAAAAAAGAAAAATTACCTCGCCAAGCTCATGTATATACAGCAAGAACAGCTCTACAGCAGCGGTGAGGCCATGTACTCTGTCTGACAGGACCACCTTTCAATCTCTCTCACAGCCAATTCTGTCATCCAAGGCGGCCGTTAGTAATTCAGAGCTGGCTGTAATGGCCAGGGACTCAAGGCACAATGGAGAACTCACACACAAAAAAGTTACTCCTCCCTGCCAGCAACTTCAAGGGTTAACTTGGAGTCCTGTCCCAAGGCTACCTCAATTTATTTGCCCCAGGCAAGTCACTTAGCTTTCTGCTAAAAATTAGTTCCATGAGGACAGGGGTCTTTACTTGTTTTATTCACTGAAACATGTCAAGTCTCTAAAATAAGGCGAAGTGCATACTCAATAAATAATTGTTAAGCGAGTGATGTTGCTACTCAAAGGAATCAATCAACCAGGTGATAATCTAAGTGACCTCTCTAACATTCTATGATTTTTTTTATCCAAAAGTATATAAATCCCTCACCAATACCTAAAATAGACTATTCTGAGGATTATATAGGACTTTAATATACAGCAACTACAATAATAGGCATCTTGTTATAAACTGAAGCATCTCATACATGAGGAAACCAACACTCAGCAACAACATTAATTACTTGCTTGCCCACATAACAGAAGGAGATAAACTTGAAATTCAAATATGCAGATTTCAAATTCAGTATTTTCCCACATTATCTATGATAAAATCCACATTTGTGCACATCTGCATGTATGCACACATACACAAACCTTAGAACTTTTTATTGAAATGGACTAAATTCTCTTAATAAATCATCTAAGGAGTTAAACAACTTTAGAAAAAATGCAAACAATAGAAAAGATAACCCTCAGTCATTTCATTTCTACTCTGAACAACACAGAGTAACAAAACCAGAAAAACTCTCTTTGAAATAACAACAACAACAACAACAAAAAAAAACAGACAAAAGATATGCAAGTTCAGAAAGGCAAAGAGGCTAGAGTATGTAGGAGGAAGTACCAGAGAGAGAGAGTTGTCGGAGAGAGAGAACTTCCAAGATCTGTAAAGGGCTGCCCCTCCAGCCTTCGGCTGAGCACTGACCAGAGAGAAAAAATAAAAGGTTAATAACAGAGGTTTTGGAAGATCACCTATTCACATCAGTCAGACTGGAAAACCTCATGAGTCACAGGTCACTGGAGAAAGTACACAGAGAGGCCTTGACTCAGAAATACTTATAGATGTACATTGAGCACTAACCCCATCCTAACAAGTCTGAAAAGCAAGACCTGAAAAGATCAAACTGTTTTCAAGTTAACTTAGCTGAGTCCCAGAATAAAACCTAAAAATATTTACAGAAATATAAAATTATCATACCCAACAGGATAAAATTCATACTGCCTGCATCTGGCCAAAAACTATCAGGCATGCAATGAAGCAAAACAGACAGATCAACTGAAACTAACCTAGAATTGGCAGATGTTAGAATCAACTGACATTAAAACAACTATTATAACTGTAATCCCATAAAAAGTAGAGATACAGAAGATTTAACAAGACCCAAATCAAATTTCTAGAGAAGAAAACTACAGTGTATGAGAGGAAAAAACACACTGGCTAGGGCTAACGGCAGGTCAGCATTTCAGAGGATTAGAAATCTGTTTTCCAGCTTTTAAGTGTTCTGCCAGAATCTACTGAAAATTTTACATTCTTCCACTGTAGTATGAACCAGCAGTCTGCTGAGAGACAGCTATGGGTCAAGCCACCACGTAGCCTTAGTGAAGCAGGGACACTAGAGAATATGATGGGTACAGAGATACACATGGTTGATACATGGTACTGACCTACAGAAGCCAAGAGAACCCAGGGAGGGGGGATTCAAGGGACAGAGAGTTGGGAAAATTAGGCAACTTAAGGAAATAAGTTATTACAACTAATTTATTTAAACTTTTATTCATAGGTCAGTCCAATCCCCTTTTGGATAATAACTTGGCGGGCAATGGGAAATGATCAAAAGGATGATGACTCAGTGAGGCATAAGACACTGAATCCAAAAAAAATAATAACAGTATGATTTATTCAGTTGTTCATTCACTGAACTTTAACTGAACAGCTACTATGTGCCAGCTACTGTTCTAAGTGCTGGGGATACAGAGTGAAACAATATAAAAGGGTCTCTACTCAAACAAAATTAACTTTACTATAGAGGGAAACAGAAACAAAAATCAGAGTGCTAGTCGCTCACTCGTGTCTGACTCTTTGGGACTGTAGCTCACCAGGCTCCTCTATCCATGAAATTCTCCAGACAAGAAAACTGGAGCGGGTAGCCATTCCTTTCTCCAGGAGACCTTCCCAATCCAGGGACTGAACCCAAGTCTCTCGCACTGCAGGCAGACTCTTTACTGTCTGAGCCACCAGAAGAGCCCACTTAAAAGAAAACAGGAGTGTTCCCTTTTCTCCGCACCCTCTCCAGTATTTATTGTCTGTCGAATTGTGGATGATGGCCATTCTGACGGGAGTGAGGTGATATCTCATGGCAGTTTTGATTTGCATTTCTCTAATTATAAGTGAGTTGAGCATCGTTTCATGTGCTTTTGGGCCATCTGTATGTCGTCTTTGGAGAGGTGTCTGTTTAGGTCCTTTTCCCATTTTTTGATTGGGTTGTTCATTTTTCCTGTGCTGAGTTGTCTGAGCTGCTTGTAGATTTTGGAGATCAATTCTTTCTCTGTTGTTTCATTTGTTATGATTTTCTCCCATTCTGTGGGTTGTCTGTTCAGCTTCTTTGTAGTTTCTTTTGCTGTACAAATTGCTGGTGGGAATGTAAACTGATACAGCCTCTATGGAAGACAGTATGGAGATTTCTTTAAAAACTAAAAATAGAAGCACCATATGACCCAGCAATCCCACTCTTAGGCTCATACCCTGATGAAATCAAATCTGAAAGAAGCACCTGTACCCCAATGTTCATTACAGCTCTCTATACAATAGCCAGAACATGGAAGCAACCTAGATGTCCATCGACGAATGAATGGATACAAAAGCTCTGGTACACATATACAATTGACTACCTGTAAAACAGCCCTAATGAGGTGGATATCTCATTCATAGGTCAGTCCAATCCTTTTGGATAATAACTTGGCAATGGGAAATGATCAAAGGATGATGACTCAGTGAGGCATAAGACACTGAATCCAAAAAATAATAACAGTATGATTTATTCAGTTGTTCATTCACTGAACTTTAACTGAACAGCTACTATGTGCCAGCTACTGTTCTAAGTGCTGGGGATACAGAGTGAAACAATATAAAAGGGTCTCTACTCAAACAAAATTAACTTTACTATAGAGGGAAACAGAAACAAAAATCAGAGTGCTAGTCGCTCACTCGTGTCTGACTCTTTGGGACTGTAGCTCACCAGGCTCCTCTATCCATGAAATTCTCCAGACAAGAAAACTGGAGCGGTAGCCATTCCTTTCTCCAGGAGACCTTCCCAATCCAGGGACTGAACCCAAGTCTCTCGCACTGCAGGCAGACTCTTTACTGTCTGAGCCACCAGAAGAGCCCACTTAAAAGAAAACAGGAGTGTTCCCTTTTCTCCGCACCCTCTCCAGTATTTATTGTCTGTCGAATTGTGGATGATGGCCATTCTGACGGGAGTGAGGTGATATCTCATGGCAGTTTTGATTTGCATTTCTCTAATTATAAGTGAGTTGAGCATCGTTTCATGTGCTTTTGGGCCATCTGTATGTCGTCTTTGGAGAGGTGTCTGTTTAGGTCCTTTTCCCATTTTTTGATTGGGTTGTTCATTTTTCCTGTGCTGAGTTGTCTGAGCTGCTTGTAGATTTTGGAGATCAATTCTTTCTCTGTTGTTTCATTTGTTATGATTTTCTCCCATTCTGTGGGTTGTCTGTTCAGCTTCTTTGTAGTTTCTTTTGCTGTACAAATTGCTGGTGGGAATGTAAACTGATACAGCCTCTATGGAAGACAGTATGGAGATTTCTTTAAAAACTAAAAATAGAAGCACCATATGACCCAGCAATCCCACTCTTAGGCTCATACCCTGATGAAATCAAATCTGAAAGAAGCACCTGTACCCCAATGTTCATTACAGCTCTCTATACAATAGCCAGAACATGGAAGCAACCTAGATGTCCATCGACGAATGAATGGATACAAAAGCTCTGGTACACATATACAATTGAATACTACACAGTTGTAAACAATCAGCCCTAATGAGGTGGCTGGATCTAGAACCTATCATAAAAAGTGAAGTCAGTCAGAAAGAGAAGGACAAATACAGTATATTAACACATATAATGGAATCTAGTAGGATGGTGATAATGGCACATGCAGTGAAGCGACGGAAAGACAGACATGGACAGTGGACATATGGACATTGTGGGGAAGGAACAGAGGGTGGGAGGTGTAAAGGAAGTAGCATGAAGTCCTGTACTATCATAAGTGAAGAAAATAACTAGTCATTGCTCTGTGAGAAAAGGGGATCCTTCAGGGGTGCTGTGTGATGGTCGAGAGGGGTAGGAAGAGGGGGGATATACATATGACTAATCTGGGAACATACATATCTGTAAACAACAAAACTCTGTAAAAGTTAAAAGCAAAATAAAGGTTTAAAAAAAGAAAAAGAAAAAGAAAACAGGGTGACAGATCAGAGTGGCACTGAGGGTCAAACCTAGGAAGGCAAGGCTCTCTGAGGAGGTAACATGAAGCTGAGATCTAGAAGGCTCCAGCCACATAAAGATCCCAGACAAGGACACAAGGCAGAGCAACCGTGGAATGCAGACCCAAGGATGAGAAGAGCTCAGCACCAGAAGAACTAAACAGGGTCGTGGCGGGTGGCAGGGACGAGAGAAGGAACGAGGGTGGGAGGAAGCAGGAGTCTTTACATAAACGTTCCTTTATGCAGCAGGAAAACAAAGCTTACATATTTGACTAAGCTAGTCAAATATGTAAGTCATCGTTAATTTCTTAGGTATGATCTTGGCTATTATAAACTTTTTAAAGTCTTTACCTTTTGACCTAAACAGACACCTCTCCAAAAAGGACATACAGATGGCCAAAACACACATGAAACGATGCTCAACCTCGCTTATTATTAGAGAAATGCAAATCAAAACTACAATGAGAGCTTCCCTGGTGGTCCAGTGGCTAAGGACACCACCTTGCAGTGCAGGGGGCACCGGTTTGATCCCTGGCCTGGGAAGATCCCACGTGACGCGGAGCGGCTGAATCGATGTGTCCAACTACCAAGCCGAAGCTCTGGAGCGCATGCGCCCAGAGCCAGTGCTCTGCAGCGAGAGAGGCCACTGCAATGGGAGGCCCACACTGGCCAAAGAACAAAGATGGAAATAAATGAAAGACTAATAGAAGTGGCCAAAAAAAAAAAAAAAAAAAACTACAATGAGATGTCACCTCACACCCGTCAGAAGGGCCATCATCCACAAATCGACAGACGCTAAATGCTGGAGAGGGTGCGGAGAAAAGGGAACCCTCCTGCATTGCTGGTGGGAATGTAAATTGATACAGCCTCTATGGAAGACAGTACGGAGATTCCTTAAAAAACTAAAAATAGAAGCACCGTATGACCCAGCAATCCCACTCTTAGGCTTATATCCTGATGAAATAAAAACTGAAAGAAGCACCTGTACCCCAATGTTCATTGCAGCTCTCTATACATTAGCTAGAACATGGAAGCAACCTAGATGTCCATCGACGAATGAATGGATAAAGAAGCTCTGGGGGACTTCCCTGGTGGTCCAGTGGCTAAGACTGAGCTCCCAGTGCAGGGGCCTGGGTTCGATCCTTGGTCAGGAAATTAGATCCCACATGCCTCAACTAAAGCCCAATGTAAATAAATAAAAATAATAAAAAATGTATTAAAAAAAAAAGAAGCTCTGATACATATATACAATGGAATACCACACAGCTGTCAAAGAAATGCAGAAGAATCAGTCCTAATGAGGTGGCTGGAGCTAGAACCTATATCATAAAAAGTGAAGTAAGTCAAAAAGAGAAGGACAAGTACAATATACTAACACATATATATGGAATCTAGTAGGATGGTAATGATAACACACACAGTGAAGTGATGAAAAAACAGACATGGAGAATAGACATATGGACACTGTGGGGAATGAACAGTGGGTGGGAGGTGTAAAGGAAGTAGCATGAAAACCTATACTGTCATATGTAAAAAAAAATAGCTATTGTCATTGCGCTCTGAGAAAAGGGGATCCTGCAGGGGCACTGTGCAACAGCCTGGAGGGGTGGGATGGGGGAGGTATATATAGGACTAATCTGGGATCATACATATCTGTAAACAACAAAACTCTGTAAAAGTAAAAAGTAAAATAAAAATTTAAAAAAAAAAAAAGAAGAAGAAGTAGTTCCTTATAATCCCACAATCAAAAAGAATCACTATTACCATTTTGGTGAATTTCCTTCCAGTTTTTTTCTATGCTCTTGAAAAAATATGACTGAGATGAGATTGCATAAATCAATGTGAACTCTTCCTTTTTGCTTAAAACTATTGTAAGAATTTTTTCCCATTTAATGCTGATGAGAAACAGAGTTCTATAGTAGAGGTCTCCATCCTTTAGGATCTAATGCCTGATGATCTGAGGTGGAGCTGATACAATAGTAATAGAGTATGCAATAAATGTAAATATATATATATATATATATATATATTATTTTTTATGAATTTTTTTAGTTTGCTTCAAAATCACCCAAGCAGAAGATGGGAGACACATGAGGACAAGGGAGTGAACTAGGGAGAGAAGAGGTACAGACTAAACAAAACTGGCCACGGGGTGATAATTATTGAAACTGGATGATAGATATATGAGTTCATTATACTAGTTTGTTTACTCTGGAATGTTTGAAATTTTCCATAATAAGCACATTTTTAAGAGCAAAGTTACTTAAAATATAGGGAAAGGTATTAATAAGCATAAATGCCCCTTTCACAAGGAAATTTTTAGAGCTGCAAAATTATTCTGTATTATACCACAGTGGATGCATTTGTCAAAACCCATATAACCACAACAGAATAAGCCTTAGTAAGTGCAACGTTTTTACAAATTCAGGGGGTAGGAGGAGTTAGATGAAGGTAGTCAAAAAGTACAAACTTGCAGTTTTAAGATAAATAAGTATTTATCTTACATTAGGGATGTAACATATAACATGATAATTATCAGTATTGTATGCTATATATGAATGTTATTAAGACAGTAAATCTAAGAAATCTCATCACAAGGGAAAACTTTTTTTTCTATTTCAATATTGTATCTGTATGAGATGCTGATGTCCACTAAACCCACTATGGTAATTATTTCATGATGTGTTTAAGTCAAATCATTATGCCGGACATGTAAACCCTATACATGTCCTGTATGTCAATTACATCTCTATAAAACTGGAGGGGAAAAAATCACATAGGTGGTCAGAGAATCCTAGGATGAAATACAAAGTGTAACTGATGCCCCTTCGAGAAGCAGCTTCTGAAGGACTCGGATGTACCAGTAAGCGTTCATCAGGAGGTCCCGCAAAGCCCTCAGAGTCGAAGAACCCCATCACAGTTCGTCCCCACACCCTCGTCCAGGAAAAGGCCCTGCGGCTTTCACCAGCTACGGCTGAGAGCCACTGCTGCTCCTCTTCCAGCAACCTCCTGTTCTTCAACCAACAGGAGTGTCTCATGGCCACTGCTGGCATTCCCTGCAAAGAGCACCACCCGGCCATTAGCACACGTAAGTTACACCAGTGAATTGTACAACTCTCAAAGAAAGTTGTGACAGATACCCCCAAGAGGAAGGGTGGGAAATCATGTCTGAGTCTTCTTTACAATTTCACCTGTTAAAATACTGTGTCTCATTCAGTCTACAATGTGCCATTATTTTTGTGCCACTATGAAAGAAAAAAAACTGTCAATTACCTGATGACTCACCACTGATTCCAATTTCAGAGATGTTTAAGTGTAAAAAAGCCATACATCTTATTAGTCATGAGACACGCAATTCAAAAACCTCACCGGATGGGCCCCACCTAAGATCTCCTAAACAAATCGCTCAGAGGTCTATGAATCTGTATTTTGTTTAAGCCCCTCAGATGATTCTGGTTAGACAAAGACTACATATAAAACTCTTAAATTTCAGAGGCAGCACGGTAGAGAAGCACGCACTTGAGTCATACAGTCCCAGACATCTCCATGATCTCCAACAAATTCTGTAATTTGAGCCTCAGCTTTATCTATTTAAAAATGCCAATGCCATCGACTTCCAATGGTTGATAGATAAAATAAGTGAAATAGTGTGATGCCCAACAAATTCTGTAATTTCCCGGAGCCTCAGCTTTATCTATTTAAAAATGCCAATGCCATCTACTTCCAACGGTTGATAGATAAGTGAAATAGCTGACACAGAGCAAGACCTATTTATAAAAGAATATGTTCATGACTGATAAACAAGACACAACACATTTGTCTATGAACAAGAATGGGACCTCTGAAATTACCTTTCAGAGATATTCTACCATTCACACTGTCACCTGCTGGGCACAGTTAAGAATTACCAGTAAGGGCTTCCCTGGTGGTCCAGTGGGTAAGGACACCACCTTGCAGTGCGGGGGGCGCCAGTTCGATCCCTGGCCTGGGAAGATCTCATGTGCCATGGAGCAGCTGGACTAATGTGTCCAGCTACGGAGCTGGAGCTCTGGAGCACATGCGCCCAGAGTCGGTGCTCTGTGACAAGGGAGGCCACTAGAATGGGAGGACCACACAGGCCAAAGAACAAAGATGGATGAAAATAGATAAATGAAAGACCAACAGAAATGTCCCAAAAACAAAACAAAAATTAAAAAAAAAAAGAAGAATCAGTAAGTTTACTCTGTAATTCAGCAGTACACACATTTGTTCTGGCACACCACATTTTTAAAGGTTCTTCATAAATGAAAGCTGTTTAATGACATCTTGATTAGAAAATATTATATCTGATGTACATCAACGGTAACACAGAAATACATACTTTTAAGCGTAATATAATTTCAGAGTAGCTAATGGCTCTATTTCATGTCAAACTTTTGTTTTGTCTTAGCATACATAGCTAGCAAGTGTTTTCAGAACACTGGAATAACTGTGTTAAAACCCCAAAAGTAGGGCTTCCCTGGTGGTACAGTGGGTGAGGAGTCCGCCTCGCAGTACAAGGGGCACGAGTTCGATCCCTAGCCAGGGAGAATCCTGCAGTGGAGCTGTTGGACCCGTGTGTCCAATTGCGGGCTGGTGCTCTACAGCACATGCGCCTGCAGCCAGTGATCTGCAACGAGAGAGGCCACTGCGATGGGAGGCCCACACAGGCCAAGGAATAAAAGATGGATAAAAATAAATGAATAAATAAATAAATAATAAAAGAGGCCCAAATTTTAAAAAAGTAGTTCTGTGGAACTTTTCAATTCAGGATGCTCAAAAAAATACCCACGTTTCATTTGTTTCTAAAGTGAACCTTCGAGTGCAAACAGTATTTCAGGCAGCACCTTCAGAACAGACTATTCACTCAGGATGTGACTCATAAGGGACAGGTTTAGCCATAACTGGACAGAGTTCTCCCACGTGTGTAAAAAGAAGATGGAAGGAAAACCTCAAAACCCACAATTACACAATGTCTCAGTCTGCTCTCCCAATGAAGAACACATGGATTCAAATTAATGCTGTATCAATGCCACCACCCCCTACCCCAAATATCCAGGCTTAGGAGCCTGCTGCAGGGTGCTAAGCCCCCTCCTTGGGGCCTGGGCAGTGGTAGGATGGGCCGCACACCAGCAGAGAGGGCACCCTCACAGCTCCCGCACCCAAAAACGCTTGGCTTGAGGTTGAAGACTCATCTTTTTTTCTTTTCCTTCAAGCATTTCCAAAAAACTGCCCAAATCTGAACCTCTGATTCCTATCTGACTCTTCCCTTTTCTTTAGCCCTCAGATCTCCTCCGCTAAGTCTTCTCCAAACTCCCTGAAAATTCCTTACAAATCCACCCCGCACCCTCAACTGCCCTAGTAGATCCCTCTTACCAGCACAAGGCCAACTCTGCTCCATTCCCCAGATCCACCTTTCCAGTCTTTAAGCCACCCTTTCACTGAGGTCAAAACTGTCTTTTCTATAACCCAGCAGTCTCTTCTGTATACTCTCCTAAGTTCAACAGTTCTGCATTACCTGTAAACTAAAATTTAAATTCTTAATCCAGTCTCAACCTACCTCTCAGCTTTATCTTCGGCCACTCCCTGGCTTTGCCAAATTTTCTCATCTTGGCCACATGAAATTGTTCCTACTCCCTGACTTCAAACATCTGCTTCTATACATCTATGGCTTTGCACGATTTTCTCTGCCTGACATGAAATGTTCCTGCCTTTCAAGTTCATCCCTGGAGATGAGACTCAAATGTCCCCTTTCCTGGAGCCCCTTCCCTAAAGCCCCTAAGCCTCTCCACTCCTCCACCCTTCTACAGTCAAAAGCAATCATTCCGGTTGGTTCTTCCTTGAGCCAGTCCGCTGTTCTGGCAGTCCCCTGCTCTAATAAACTTTACTTTCTTCTCCTTCTAAAAAAAAAGAAAAGGCAATCATTCCCACAATAACTTGGAACAATCAGCAGTATTACCTCTTATCTTAGTGTTATAGTTGTAGGTACAACTATAGTCTCCCTTGGAAAATTTTGAGTTCCTTAAGAGAAGGAATCTAGTAACTTTGAATTGCCATTTTCTACCACAGTATGTGGTACTTGGTTAGGCTTCAAAAATTCTCATTGGACTGATGTGAGAAGCAATGATCTCAACTAGTATTAAACGGATTTTAAATAAGATGTGGACAATGCTTAACTCTTCCAGAGGGTACTTTATTTTAACTGAGAGGCAGAGTTATCCAAAGTGAACTCCTAATTGGTGGGAGGTGGAGTCTATTCTCAGAAGCCCCCTTGACTCCTACAGATCCCCTATGGCCAGCACCTCTGCTTTCATGACCAGTTTATCCCATACCCCATACCCATCAGCAATTTTCTTCCACACCCCTAGCAATGCCCTAGCCACAGACCACTTTCACCAGCTCTGGACTTCCAGGGAACTCAGCTATCAGAATTACCAACGAGACAGAGAACAGGAGCAAATGCAGGTACTAGTGGAGACAAATGAGCGCGTGTGGCAGCAGGCCTGCCGAAGTTACTCCTGAAGCATTTCAGCTAATCACAGCTCCTCCAAGAGCTGACAGAGGCAATATACATTCTGGACTGGGTCAAGACCTGCCCTCTACTCACTGCCCAAAGGACCGCAAATCAGAGTCCTCATCAGTAAACAGGGAACTGGACGCTGACACTGCAGCTTATGCATGGCCTGGGGACACGGGATGCCACAGAAAGCTTCTGAGGCTTTTGGAGTCTCTATGCCGATAGACTTCCATAGGACAGCATGCCCCACTGCCAGGGAATGAGCTGGTTATATACTTCTTCCAAATCTGTAACAATACACACCCAAAACAGGGATTACTTTTTTATGTGACACAGGCGAAAGGTTGCAACATGTCAGCAGCACTCTAAATCAAAGTGTCAACCATCGCTGTGATCACCACCACTACTCTTCCTAATACTGTTGTTACCAAAATACTACACGTCACCAGCTCACCAACAGTCAACGCCCAACTCTAACTGCCATTTACACACTGGGAAGTGATCACTAGCCTTTACCTCCATCTTCCTAGGACTCCTCTAAAATGACAATGAGATCACAAAGATACTACACCACAAACACAGAAAAGGAAAGCAGACAACACATCATATATCAGAACGAATTTTGCAAGATGTATTTGTGCATGCTCAGTCATGTCCAATTCTTTGCGACCCCATTTGCAAGACGGGACACGGTTCAAGGGGTGCTCACAGCTTCTCAGGACCCTTGGGAGAACTCAGTCCTGGATGCACCAAGGTCCACCAAAGGCCAGCCTGAGGCTCCAGGCTGTCAAAGGAGAAGATTCTGACAAAGGGCACTCAGAGCTGTTGGGCCCCCAGGTCTGGCAGGAGACCTATTTTTTTCTGAAGAAACTGAACCCAGAGGCAAGAGAGCTGTAAACAGAAGTTAAAGTCCACAGCCTAAACAATGGCACCCTCCATCCGTCCCCAACCAGATAATCCAGACCCAGGGAGCTGGTACGTCACCGAGCACACCACAGGCAGCAGATAGGTGGTGTCTTCTCTGCAGATACTGACCAGTCACAAAGAGGTGACGATGCTGATATGCGGGCGGAGGCTCCCAATGAAAAGTCCACCCGCACTCCAAGGGGGGCCAGGAGACCACGTGCACGCACACGTGCACAAACACACAGGAACTTTCTCTCCCTAAGTCAACCATCCAGCATCTCCCTCTTAATTACACACAGTCAAGGATCAACAGATACCATCTAAATGAACAGAACTCTGAAATGAACAGGCACATTGGACACGGGATGCCACAGAAAGCTTCTGAGGCTTTTGGAGTCTCTATGCCGATAGACTTCCATAGGACAGCATGCCCCACTGCCAGGGAATGAGCTGGTTATATACTTCTTCCAAATCTGTAACAATACACACCCAAAACAGGGATTACTTTTTTATGTGACACAGGCGAAAGGTTGCAACATGTCAGCAGCACTCTAAATCAAAGTGTCAACCATCGCTGTGATCACCACCACTACTCTTCCTAATACTGTTGTTACCAAAATACTACACGTCACCAGCTCACCAACAGTCAACGCCCAACTCTAACTGCCATTTACACACTGGGAAGTGATCACTAGCCTTTACCTCCATCTTCCTAGGACTCCTCTAAAATGACAATGAGATCACAAAGATACTACACCACAAACACAGAAAAGGAAAGCAGACAACACATCATATATCAGAACGAATTTTGCAAGATGTATTTGTGCATGCTCAGTCATGTCCAATTCTTTGCGACCCCATTTGAAAGGGACGGGACACGGTTCAAGGGGTGCTCACAGCTTCTCAGGACCCTTGGGAGAACTCAGTCCTGGATGCACCAAGGTCCACCAAAGGCCAGCCTGAGGCTCCAGGCTGTCAAAGGAGAAGATTCTGACAAAGGGCACTCAGAGCTGTTGGGCCCCCAGGTCTGGCAGGAGACCTATTTTTTTCTGAAGAAACTGAACCCAGAGGCAAGAGAGCTGTAAACAGAAGTTAAAGTCCACAGCCTAAACAATGGCACCCTCCATCCGTCCCCAACCAGATAATCCAGACCCAGGGAGCTGGTACGTCACCGAGCACACCACAGGCAGCAGATAGGTGGTGTCTTCTCTGCAGATACTGACCAGTCACAAAGAGGTGACGATGCTGATATGCGGGCGGAGGCTCCCAATGAAAAGTCCACCCGCACTCCAAGGGGGGCCAGGAGACCACGTGCACGCACACGTGCACAAACACACAGGAACTTTCTCTCCCTAAGTCAACCATCCAGCATCTCCCTCTTAATTACACACAGTCAAGGATCAACAGATACCATCTAAATGAACAGAACTCTGAAATGAACAGGCACATTGGAGGAAGCAGAAGAAACATTCTTAATAATATTCAACATATAGAAAAAAATTAAAAACAAGCATATCTCAAAGATAAGTGAAAATACATCCATAAATCAGAATAAAATGAAAAAAAAAAAAAATGAAACGGGGGGCTTCCCTGGTGGTCCAGTGGGTAAGGACACCACCTTGCAGGGCAAGGGGTGCCAGTTCGATCCCTGGCCTGGGAAGATCCCACGTGCCGCGGAGCGGCTGGACCAATGTGTCCAATTACTGAGCCAGAGCTCTGGAGCGCATGCGCCCAGAGCCGGTGCTCTGCGACAACAGAGGCCACCGCGATGGGAGGCCCACACGGGCCAAAGAACAAAGATGGATGAAAATGGACAAATGAAAGACCAAAAGAAGTGGCCCGCCTGCTCCCCTTCCTCCCCCACCCCACCCCCTCTCAAATAAATAAATAAATCTTTAAAAAAAAAAAATGAAACGGAAACAGGGAGCAAAAGCTGTTCTAAAATTTTAAATCATCATCATTAACATTTTAACAGTACAAGAACTGGAAAGACAAAATTGAGAAAATTTCCCCTCCTATCACCTCCAAATACAAAGATAAGTAAGAGGCAACATACAGGCATCTGAGGATCCAGGAGATGCAGTAACCAAATCAGCAGAAATTTCAGAAACACACAATAAAAAGGTGATGTGTAGGAAATTACCAAAAGTAACAGACATTTTTTAAAACTGAAGGATATGAGTCTCTGGACTGAAAGGTCTCACTAAGACAAGAAGGAACACAGCCATGAGTGCCCCACACAGAAACTTATAACATTACAGAATTTTTAAAAGACAAAGACCTTAAGCTCAAAGAACAACAAGGAGAAAAGGAATCAAAATGACTTTGGATTTTTCATCAGAAACCCTTAAAGCCAGATAAATGTGCAAAATATGAACCAAAAATAGTATATGTATATATATATATATATATACATAATTTTTTTTTCTGCCTAATATTGTAAATTCAGCCAAATCACCTAGAAGCATGACGACAGGATGGACAATCAAACACACAAGGCCTGAAATAACTTACCTCCCATACAACTCTTCTCAGGAAGCTAAGCTTTAGCAAAATGAAGCAAATCCCCCGCCCCCCAAAAAAGGAAGGCAGACGATCCAGGGAACAGAGGAAAAGGGTAGAAAAGACAGGAGAGAAGGGCACAGAATCTGCAGGGAAAACAAGCCTACTGTCCAGACTGGAAGAAGAGGATGGAAGGCCCGGAAGCAGTTAGCCTCCAAGAGGAAGCCAAGTGGAAATGACAGATGATTTGATGTGTTACCTGAAAAACATCAAAAGGCATTTAACATGTTTCTTGGAGTGTATGAGAGAATGTAGCCATAGATACAGAACAGATTGATCGAAAAGTTTAAGTCTCTTATTTGTTCCAGGAAAAAAAAAAAGCATACAGGAAAAGAAAACATAACTACTGATGATTATTTGACTCAGAAGTGAATTTATATTTATATGTGTGTGTGTATATACATGTATACATACAATAATGTACAATAAGAATTTATAACATAAATATATACACAATAATGTAAATACAGACTGCTGGTTTTACCAAAAATGATGTAACTATACCAGGGGGTATGGGCATGATAAGAAGGCAACTACTCAGATATAATACTAGGAAATTTACACCTATTTTAAAATATGAAAAATAAAATTTTAAAAAAACAGGAATGAAAAAAAAAAAAAAGCTAGCTGGGACCAGTAGCTTCCACTGCAAAGTATGGCCTGGAAGATAGAAGGCCAAAAGCAGAAGACTGTTGTTACAGTCTTTTAGCACTATTTGTTTTTGTTTTTTTTTAAAAAAACTATGTGTATGTACGAATTGCATTAAAAAAAACAACTTATTCTCATGTCAAGAACAATTAGTTCGGGCTTCCCCTGGTGGTCCAGTGGGTAAGGACACCGCCTTGCAGTGCAAGGGGCGCCGGTTCAAGCCCTGGCCTGGGAAGATCCCACGTGCTGCGGAGCGGCTGGACTGATGTGTCCAATCACCGAGCCGGAGCTCTGGCGCGCATGCGCCCAGAGCCGGTGCTCTGCAACGACAGACACCACCGCGATGGGAGGCCCACAGGAGCCAAAGAACAAAGACAGATGAAAATAGAGAAATGAAAGACCAACAGAAGTGGCCCGCCCACTCCCCTCCCTCCCCAACCCTCACCCAAAGTAAATAAATAAATAAATCTTTAAAAAAAAAAAAAAAAAAGAACAATTAGTTCAATTTATGAAACTGTCACTACCAACTTCATTTATAAGTTTCATACTTGGAAATGCAAATTCACTGTCTTAGAAATACTATACTGTGATGGTCAGTTCCTCAAATTGGCTTTTAGAATGTATTTAACCCATAATGGTATAAAAACATGACACAAAGTATTTCAAGTAGCCTTAAATAACATAAGAATTAAGCATATGAGTTCCTGTGGGAATTTGCATTCTGAGAGCTCAGTATGCCTCTAACAGAGGTCAGCCCCACCCACTTGTTCTTCTGAAGCTAAGGGTAGCCAAGTAATACTTTCAAGTTTGAATAGATGAGGGAGATGAAGAAAGAGGACCTGGATCTGGCAGGATTGAGAGTCAAGGGACACACTATAACAGGTCAACTCTTTCTGCATTACAGAAAACACTGCTGGAGGTATTCCCTGTCCCAGAGATAGACCGAGGTTGATCAGAAAGAAAATTCTCTCTCTCTTCTTTTCAACAGCTCATATTCCTGGACATAAATGGGATGTCTATCAATCAGGTAACAAACACATCATTTCAAGTATTAATTAGCAACGATTTCTTTTCCACCATGCCATAATCAAACTTCTATATAACTATCTTCATTTTATTCAATGAAATTTTGTGGCCTATGTCAACACTGATTAAAAAAAAAAAGATTACTAAATGTGTGACCCTGAGCAAGTTACTTAAGCCTCACTCTTCTCATTTCGAAAATGAGAATAACAATACTCACCTCACTTGGTCACAAGAAAATTAAAGGGAATAATGTGGACGGAACATGTAGAAGCAAGTATATGGCAGGCACTCAATCAATGTCAGCCTCTGGTTGTCCCCTGTCCCCTACCTCAACTGGTTACTTACACATAAACAAAGTCACAAATTATATACACATTTTAAACCAAAAGACCTTTACAAAACCACACACAATACATAGTATTTTTCAAATTAGTAAATTACTATTTTTAAGATAGTATTTTTAATTAATGTGTCGAGTCAATGTATAAACATCCATTATTTTTCCTAAATCTTAGTCTTGTTTCAAGCACTAATCCAATTTATAATTTTTATTCAGCTAAACTAAATTCAGCTAATTCTGTTAGACTACAAAGAGGATTTACAATGGTGGGACATTACAAAAACACAGCATTCTTATTTGGTTAAAGACTACAAACCCAAATACGTGATAATGTCTAAACAGACTGCTTAAAAGCAGTTCCATTTTAACACAACGTTGACTTCAGTAGGCTTCAAGGAAGTCTTACAACGTTAAAGAAAAAAAATAGGATGAAATGACAGATAATGGATGCTTAAAATATAATTTTTCCCATCAAACACTCAGATGCACCACAAATCTGAGCTGAAACAAAGATGGAAAAAGGAAAAAAGTGTGACTCTTTGGCCCATAACACACAAAAGAAAGTGAACGTCTAGGTATCTGCAAGTACCAAAGACTTCCTATCTGGGGCCTTTTCTATCAGACCTTCCCTCTAAGGAGTCATTTCCAGAATCCTTAAAGTCCTATTTTTCAGATTAATTTCCTAATGACAAAGCTAATTAGGTAGAACAGAACCACCAGTTGACCCAAAGCCAAGTTCGCCTTTCCTTACAAGGTATTCAAAGTAGAAGTGGCCCAGAAACACAGGACCAGTTCAAACTCCAACATATCCAACAAGACAAAAAACCCAAAAAAGGGACTGAAGGAGCTAAAAGGTGTGCTACCTGGAAATGCATTCAGTATTGTAAAATACGCTTATCTTCCCTAAAGCTGGAGACTGCCTCGAACATGCAGTGTCCTTACAATCAATTTCTTTTATCTAAAGAAAAAAAAAAAACTATGATAACCGCAAAGTATGAGCACAGTAGTGTGGCCTCTACTGGGGCATCAAAAAATCACAGCAGGTTTAACCTAAATAAAACGAGGATTTCGAGTTCCCAAAGTCCAGGGCCCTAGAGCGACACGCACAGGAAGGGTCAATGTCAGCCTCTGGTTGTCCCCTGTCCCCTACCTCAACTGGTTACTTACACATAAACAAAGTCACAAATTATATACACATTTTAAACCAAAAGACCTTTACAAAACCACACACAATACATAGTATTTTTCAAATTAGTAAATTACTATTTTTAAGATAGTATTTTTAATTAATGTGTCGAGTCAATGTATAAACATCCATTATTTTTCCTAAATCTTAGTCTTGTTTCAAGCACTAATCCAATTTATAATTTTTATTCAGCTAAACTAAATTCAGCTAATTCTGTTAGACTACAAAGAGGATTTACAATGGTGGGACATTACAAAAACACAGCATTCTTATTTGGTTAAAGACTACAAACCCAAATACGTGATAATGTCTAAACAGACTGCTTAAAAGCAGTTCCATTTTAACACAACGTTGACTTCAGTAGGCTTCAAGGAAGTCTTACAACGTTAAAGAAAAAAAATAGGATGAAATGACAGATAATGGATGCTTAAAATATAATTTTTCCCATCAAACACTCAGATGCACCACAAATCTGAGCTGAAACAAAGATGGAAAAAGGAAAAAAGTGTGACTCTTTGGCCCATAACACACAAAAGAAAGTGAACGTCTAGGTATCTGCAAGTACCAAAGACTTCCTATCTGGGGCCTTTTCTATCAGACCTTCCCTCTAAGGAGTCATTTCCAGAATCCTTAAAGTCCTATTTTTCAGATTAATTTCCTAATGACAAAGCTAATTAGGTAGAACAGAACCACCAGTTGACCCAAAGCCAAGTTCGCCTTTCCTTACAAGGTATTCAAAGTAGAAGTGGCCCAGAAACACAGGACCAGTTCAAACTCCAACATATCCAACAAGACAAAAACCAAAAAGGTACTGAAGGAGCTAAAAGGTGTGCTACCTGGAAATGCATTCAGTATTGTAAAATACGCTTATCTTCCCTAAAGCTGGAGACTGCCTCGAACATGCAGTGTCCTTACAATCAATTTCTTTTATCTAAAGAAAAAAAAAAAACTATGATAACCGCAAAGTATGAGCACAGTAGTGTGGCCTCTACTGGGGCATCAAAAAATCACAGCAGGTTTAACCTAAATAAAACGAGGATTTCGAGTTCCCAAAGTCCAGGGCCCTAGAGCGACACGCACAGGAAGGGTCAAAGAAACTTGGAGCTCCGGGGAAGAAAAGTGCCTCTAGGGAATAAGGCGAGAGGCTGGAGAGGCTGTAGGCTGGCTGGAACGGAGGAGATCGGGGTCTCGGGTCTTCTCGCTGCATCGGGGGAAGGCCCGAAGGCTGGCCCAGGGCGGGGGCCGGGCAGGGACCACACCTCCCGGCCAGCACGGCAGGCAGAGGCCGGGTCCCCGAGGCGACCCCGGGAGCTGGGACCGGACCCGCCCGCGGTCCTCCGCGCGCGGACTGGGCCGGAAGCGCCCGGGGGCGGCCCGACCTGCCCGCCCTGGCGCAGGCGGCCCCACTCACCGATGAGCCGGCGCACCTCGTCCTCGCTCAGGTAGAGGCTCACGCTGGGCCCCGTGGCCGCGGGCGGCAGCGCCGGGGACCGCGGGGCCGGGGCGGCGGCGGCGCCAGGCGTGGGCAGCAGCGGCAACAGCGCGAGCAGGAGCAGCAGCGGCGGCGGCGGGGCCCTCAGGCCGCGGCTCCCCGGGAGGCGCCCCTGGCCCGGCGGCCCCGGCCCCGCCGTCCCGCGCATGGCCACCGCCGCCGCCGCCGAGGAGAAGCGTGGGCCGCCCGCTGCGCCGCCGCCGCCCACCCCCGGCCCCGAGCCCCTCACAGCCCCGAGCCGGGGGCGGCCGCCCAGCTCATGGCGCCGCCGGCCCGTGGCAGCCGGCCGCCGCTTCAGACCGCCGGAGCGCGCCGCCGCCGCCGCCGCCTCCTCTTCGGCGGCATCGTCCGCTGCAGGGGGCGGGCCGCGGTAGCGCGCGCGCGCGCCGCCGCCGCCCCGAGAGCGCGCACGCACGCACCGCCTCCTCGGTGTGGGCCCCGAAGCTCGCGAGGGTCGGTGGTTCCGCCGCTGGCTCAGGACTCTCTGGTCACCCTCTAAAGGAGCCAATACCCGCACCACGTTGTCACCAGCCTGATGTATTCTTGTCTGCTGTCTGTAACACGCACACTCTCGCCCAGGATGGAGGGCCCAGGCAGACCGACCGGATGCGCCTGCAGCCCACTGGGCTCCCAAATCAAGGGAATGCGTGGATGCGGCCGCTCTGATTGCAAAAGAAAAACATGATTTTCATTTAGAGAGAAAATGGAGAAAAATAGAAATCACCTATAATCCTAACAGCAGAGGTCAACATTAACATTTCTGTGTCTCTCTCCATGGGTATATAGTATATACTTGTATTTTCCAAGATCTTGTTCAGCAAACTTTAACCTTATTCCTACATGTTACAAATTTCTATTTTTTTATATTCATTCTGCATCTCTATAATCAACCTTCATTTGGGGTCGGTAACCTGTGGTCTATGCTGAGCCTTAATAGCTCCCTGCTCCCCCATGATATTGTGTGCAAAAGTATCAGTCTCTCAGTGTGTGCTGTGTGTAGGCTTGAGCACACACAGAAGTGACGTACATCTCCTCAATTGTAGCGAGTCCTTGTCCCTCAAAGAAGTCAGAAATCACAGGTACACCTCGTCTTTTATAAAGGCGGCCCATCCAGCTGGTGCAGCTTGTGATGCACAGATGTCCAGATGCCGCCTGCTCCAGATGCCGCCTCTCTTCCGGCAGCTTCCAAGCATATTTTGCCACAACGGGTCACCTAGTCCCTGTGGGGCGGTCCCTGCCTTAACCCATATGCCTCCCACCAGGCCTGCATCCCTGTGAGCTGCTGCGCCCCGTCAGGCACAGCTTCAGTGCGCAGTCGCTGCACCAGCAATGAGGCCCTGGAAGGTGGCTGGTTTCATCCTCTGGGAAGAGTGGGGTAAGAGCAGAGCTGATGACCCGGGAAGTCCTAGAACTTGGTATTCCTCTCTATGAAGAGAGATGGATTCCAATTAGAGATCAACCGCCCTCCCATTTGTCAAGCTTCAGCTTCCCAGCACGCAATACTGTGCCCGTCATTCTACACGAAGAGGCTGGACAGAGGGCGAAGGCTGTGAAAAAGAGGAAGAGGGCCCCACCAGAGAAAAGGAAAGCCACAGAGGTCAGAAAAAATGCTTCTCTTGGGGCAACCACTGCTACCTATTACGGGGTCAGGGCTCTGTCCAGAAGGGCTTGTGGCTGGGAATGTTTTGTGTGGACAGGCTCTCAAATCAAATAGGAGGTATTTTTTAAAAGGATGGCATCTTCCTGGCATTTTTGAAAATGATTCACAGTCCCCAAGTAAGGGGGCTCCTGTCTTCAAGACGACTCCTTTTATCGGTGACTTGAAGCAGAGTGTGGTGTAAACAAAGCACAGAACTGTCTGGCAGTCAGGCTTGTCCGGGTTCGTCAGCGGTTCCTGACCCAAATGTGTTGTGGATGTTGTGAGTTGTCTCTGCTGCTTGAGGAGTTAGTTTGCTCTCGAAAAAAAAAAAAAAATTACTCAAATTTGTTTTTTTTCTCAAACATCATTCCCTATAGTCTAAAATAAATATAAACATCATGTAATAAGTCATTAGCAAAAAAAACAAGCAAGAAATGCACATTAAAATGATATAACCATATTTATTTAGGAATATATTCCAATATCAGATGCCAAATTCAGCAATGCAAAACCATAGTCACTCTTGCACCAACCCAATACGATAAACATTTGTTGCACATTTTCATCACCACAAGGAAGGAAAAGCTAGTGGCTGTCAAAGTGTGATTCCCAGATCAGTAGCTCCCGCCTGAAATGTGGGGAAATGCTGATTCCTCAGCCCCACCCAGACTCATTGAAGAAACAGCTTCAGAGGGTAGCAACACAGGGAGAAGTGGTGTGTACATTTTTCATTTGTTCTAAAGAGTTCTGTCCCCCAGAGAGCATCACTGGCCCTCCAGATGATGCCAGCCACTCCGTCAAGAAAATCTAAACTCTGCCATGTCTATTTTGGACTACTGCACTGCCTCCCTACTTCCCCTTTATTCCTTTAGGCTGTTCTCAACACAACACCAGAGCCATCCTTTTAAACCTTAGCCAGATCAAGTGACTCCCTGGCCCTTAGACTGCCAATGGCTCCCTAACTCATCTAGAATAAAAGGGAAAGTCCTTATAAGACATTGAAGCAGTTCTCACTCTCGGCCTTCCTCCCTTCCTGTCTGATCCACTCTCCACCTACTCACCAAGCTCCAGCCGCAATGGCTTCTTTGCTATACTTCGAACACATCAGACACCATCCTACCTCAGGGCCTTTGCACTGCTGTTCCCTGTACCTGGAATGCTGTTCTGTCTGATATCTGCATGGCTTCATCTTTCACCTCTTCAAATATACACTCTGAATAAGATTAAAGTTGTGACTTCCCAGAACACTGAAACTTTCCAGAGGAGGAACCAATTCCCAATCTCCCCTGTCTCTGCCAGGTACTTGGTCTCACACAACCCCTAACTGATCTTTGAAGAAAGAGTTCCCTCTCTCTCCTGGGCTTCCCTAGTGGCTCAGATGACAAAGAATCCATCTGTCATGCAGGAGTCCTGGGTTCGATCCCTGAATTGGGAAGATCCCCTGGAGAAGGGATACGTTACCCACTCCAGTATACTTGGTCTCACACAACCCCCAATAGATCTCTGAAGGAGTTCCCTCTCTACCAGGTCAAGGTGTGGATGGCAACCTTTGAAATTTCCCTACAAGCCTCAATGTAAAAATGCTGCGAAGCCCTGACCTCAGCCTCCTGAGGCTTCTTTGCCTGGAGGAAATGAAGGCCACAGTCATCTCCCTGCTCCGCCCACGGCCCCCATCCTTGGTTTTGCTTGTCGTTGTGGTTGACTTTACTGTTCTCCAGGAGACAAATTTCAGGCCCGGGAACTACTATCATCAGGACTTGTTTCACTGCTCCTGAGAAAGACCAGCCTTAGGTTTGCTCCTGAGAAAGGCCAGCCTTGAGATACAGCAAGGTGGGTGTGTGGAGCATTGGGCCAGAGGGGTCCAGAAGGGAAGGGGTGAGACCTCCTGGTTAAGGGAAATGACTGAAATGTTCATGTGTGGCATCTGGTGCCCACTCAGAGCCCAGCTGGCTTGTGTCCACAAGGATAGACGTCCAGTTCACAGAGCCCTAAGAACAATTCCAAACCCAGGCTGTACTCACTCCTCAGCTGGGGAGGAGTCTAACTGCTCCTAACTCATCTAGAATAAAAGGGAAAGTCCTTATAAGACATTGAAGCAGTTCTCACTCTCGGCCTTCCTCCCTTCCTGTCTGATCCACTCTCCACCTACTCACCAAGCTCCAGCCGCAATGGCTTCTTTGCTATACTTCGAACACATCAGACACCATCCTACCTCAGGGCCTTTGCACTGCTGTTCCCTGTACCTGGAATGCTGTTCTGTCTGATATCTGCATGGCTTCATCTTTCACCTCTTCAAATATACACTCTGAATAAGATTAAAGTTGTGACTTCCCAGAACACTGAAACTTTCCAGAGGAGGAACCAATTCCCAATCTCCCCTGTCTCTGCCAGGTACTTGGTCTCACACAACCCCTAACTGATCTTTGAAGAAAGAGTTCCCTCTCTCTCCTGGGCTTCCCTAGTGGCTCAGATGACAAAGAATCCATCTGTCATGCAGGAGTCCTGGGTTCGATCCCTGAATTGGGAAGATCCCCTGGAGAAGGGATACGTTACCCACTCCAGTATACTTGGTCTCACACAACCCCCAATAGATCTCTGAAGGAGTTCCCTCTCTACCAGGTCAAGGTGTGGATGGCAACCTTTGAAATTTCCCTACAAGCCTCAATGTAAAAATGCTGCGAAGCCCTGACCTCAGCCTCCTGAGGCTTCTTTGCCTGGAGGAAATGAAGGCCACAGTCATCTCCCTGCTCCGCCCACGGCCCCCATCCTTGGTTTTGCTTGTCGTTGTGGTTGACTTTACTGTTCTCCAGGAGACAAATTTCAGGCCCGGGAACTACTATCATCAGGACTTGTTTCACTGCTCCTGAGAAAGACCAGCCTTAGGTTTGCTCCTGAGAAAGGCCAGCCTTGAGATACAGCAAGGTGGGTGTGTGGAGCATTGGGCCAGAGGGGTCCAGAAGGGAAGGGGTGAGACCTCCTGGTTAAGGGAAATGACTGAAATGTTCATGTGTGGCATCTGGTGCCCACTCAGAGCCCAGCTGGCTTGTGTCCACAAGGATAGACGTCCAGTTCACAGAGCCCTAAGAACAATTCCAAACCCAGGCTGTACTCACTCCTCAGCTGGGGAGGAGTCTAGAAAGGGGTGGCTCTAAGTTCTGAAAACAGCCCCTTCCTTTGCCACTGGGAATACCGTTCTGTCCTACTGTGAAGCAGTTGACTTCTTAAATCTTCTTCTTCCATTTGGTGTGAATGAGTCAAGTGGCCCCTAAATCCTCAGAAGGAAATACGAACATCCTCTTTGACCCGAGTCATCATCCCTCTCCATCACCTCCCAGCTTGGCATATATACTTATAGCCCTTTCTCTAGACATTCACCTACATATATTCGACATGAAACTATGTGTATGTGTGGTTTCTTTCAGTTTTACAGAAATGAATAATTGTCAATATGATTTGCTTTTTTCCCTGATCAAAATGAATTGAGGTCTTCATCATGCTTGCTTGAAAGGACACAGAGGCATTTTAGTTATGATGGATCACACTAGATTTCATAGTTCTGGTGATGGATCACACCTCCTTTTACATGCGACTCTGTGCACATGTGCAGATATTCATAAGGGAGTGGAAGTGCTGAGTTAAAGGAGTTACCTTTTAATGTTGATAGATTCCCCTGAATTGCCCCCCAAAAGGCTTTTACCAGTATATGCTTCCACAGTGGTGTAAGTGAAAGAGACAGCATAATATGTCAGGGTTTTTATTTAATGAGTTTATTTGGGATCAACAAAGAGTTTTTAAAGTTTATTGATTAAGCTGTTTATTTTGGGCTGCCCCGGGTCTTCGCTGCTTTGCATGGGCTTTCTCTGGTTGCAGAGGGTCGGGGATACTCTTCACTGTGGTGTGCAGGCTTCTCATGCAGTGGCTTCTCTCGTGGCACACAGGCTCTAGATACACAGGCATCAGTAGTTGCAGCACCTGGGCTCAGTAGTTGGGGTGCACAGGCTTAGCTGCCTTGCAGCACGTGGACTCTTCCCAGGCAAGGAATGGAACCTGTGTCCCCTGCACTGGCAGGTGGGTTTGCAGCCACTGTGCCACCAGGGAGGTCATGTCAGGGTTTTTCATTTTGCTTCTGACAGGCTGGTGAAAGAAAAACATAGCACATTTGCTCTGGGTTTCTCTCATTACCAGTGAGGTTGAGCATCTTCTCATAGGTATTTGTTGTCCATTCAATGTACAGCTTTGCCTGTTTTTCTAGTGTGTGGTTTCCCTTTTTTACGGACTTGTAGATATTTTCTTTTACTGTATCCCTTGACATTTAACTTTGCTTATGATGTCTTTTACTTAGTCTAAATTTTGGATTTTTAATTTTAGAGAAATCTCACAATCAATTCTTTTATGGCTTCTGCATTTGGCATCTTGCTGAAGAAAAACTCCATAATGAATAATTTTTGTGTTTTTCTGATACTTTTGTACCTTAAAAAAAAAAGAGCCCCTTAATCCATCGGGTATTTATGTTTGTATATGGCATGTAACACAATTTCATTTTTTCCATACAGGGGGGTCATTTGTCCCAAACAGTATTTAATTGTATTCATTGAATATTTCATTCTTAGTTGCTATAATCAACTGTATTAAGGTTCTTCAGAGAAACAGAATCAATAGGATATAAATACCAATAAATAAGTAAACATAGAGAGACAAGAGGAAATTTATTATGGGAATTGGTTCACATGATTATGGAGGCTCAGAAGTCCCAGGATCTGCTGTCTGCAAGCTGGCGACCCAACAAAGCCTGAAGTGTAATTCACTCTGAATCGAAAAGCCTGAGAAGGGCTGAGGAAATACTGTAATTTAAATCCCAGGCTAAGGCCTGAGAACCAGGAGTGCTGAAACAAATCAGAAAGGAAGAAGATGGGGAGTTCACCCTTCCTCTACCTTTTGTTCTTTTCCAGCCCTAATTGAATTGGATGATTGGTGAAGGTGATTTTAGTCAGTCCACAGATTCAAATACTAATCTCCTCCAGACACAGACATATCCAGAAATAATATGTTGCGAGCTATCTGAGCATCCCGTATCCTAGTCAAGTTGACACATAAAATTGACCATCACAAGTCTTCTCTTGTAAATATGACAGCCATATACACCTCCTTGAACTATATTTCATCTCTAAATAAAAGAACAATATGATATCATAACTCTGCCAACATGATAAAACTATTGAGCGTGCCACTGAAAATATGATAATTTCTTCCCCAGAAGTGGAGATAAAATCCTTGAGTGATGTTCGTTCTTTTCATGATACCCTACAACTCAAATACTATGATGTAAATTAATAATACTGATATAAAGTCAACACAGTATGTCCCCTACATTTGAACCGTCAAGTTGTGAACTTTCGAGGAAGCAAACATACACTGGGTTCCAGCAAGGAACCATCAACATCACTCTGCAGGGACGCTGCAGCCGGCCCTCTGTCTCCTATTTCTGAAGATTATTCGCTCTACCATCCGCCTCCTCCCTTCCCTCCTTGACTCAGTGACTCTTCTTGCCTGTTCACTCGATGCCAGTCCCAGCTATTGTACTGTACTACTGCACTTTGCAAGGTACTATACTGTAAGATTAAAATGGTTTTCTTTATTTTTTGTGTTTGTTTTTATGTATTATTTGTGTGTAAAGTATTATAAACCTATTACAGAATAGTATGATATAACCAGCTGTGTTAGTTGGGTATTCGTTGACTAACTTTGTGGGAATTATGAACAAGTTGGACTTGCAAATGCACTCTCATAATGGCACTCATTTGTATATAGGGAACTGACTGCATATTTTGTTACATGATAAAGGAAATAAGAGTGGAAAGAAAACAAAGGTATTTGTGTAAATATGCACATATACACGCAAATGTATTCATAACAATATGAATTACACTTTTCATAATAAAATACAAAATATCTTTTTTTAATAATAGGTGTTCAGGATAAATGGTTCCTATATGGAAAAAATACATTCAGTAAAATTTGTGGTAACTATAGTGCTCATTTCTATAGCTGGTCCCATGATTGCAGCTGGCATTTATAACTACCTTCTTTTACTACCCATTCTGTACTCCTTTTGCCTTCAGCCACGACTTCAACTGGTCATGGTTTTTTATCTGGTAAGGGGAACTGAAACCTTCACACTCCTGAAGGGTATGGCCATTACTAAGCCGGCCTGGAATGAGTTGTCACAGTCTTCTTGACCCTCAAAGTTCACTACGTGACATCCTCAGGGACCTCTTGTATTCGGCCTGGATATAACAAAACATACACTGTTGAGCGTGCCACTGAAAATATGATAATTTCTTCCCCAGAAGTGGAGATAAAATCCTTGAGTGATGTTCGTTCTTTTCATGATACCCTACAACTCAAATACTATGATGTAAATTAATAATACTGATATAAAGTCAACACAGTATGTCCCCTACATTTGAACCGTCAAGTTGTGAACTTTCGAGGAAGCAAACATACACTGGGTTCCAGCAAGGAACCATCAACATCACTCTGCAGGGACGCTGCAGCCGGCCCTCTGTCTCCTATTTCTGAAGATTATTCGCTCTACCATCCGCCTCCTCCCTTCCCTCCTTGACTCAGTGACTCTTCTTGCCTGTTCACTCGATGCCAGTCCCAGCTATTGTACTGTACTACTGCACTTTGCAAGGTACTATACTGTAAGATTAAAATGGTTTTCTTTATTTTTTGTGTTTGTTTTTATGTATTATTTGTGTGTAAAGTATTATAAACCTATTACAGAATAGTATGATATAACCAGCTGTGTTAGTTGGGTATTCGTTGACTAACTTTGTGGGAATTATGAACAAGTTGGACTTGCAAATGCACTCTCATAATGGCACTCATTTGTATATAGGGAACTGACTGCATATTTTGTTACATGATAAAGGAAATAAGAGTGGAAAGAAAACAAAGGTATTTGTGTAAATATGCACATATACACGCAAATGTATTCATAACAATATGAATTACACTTTTCATAATAAAATACAAAATATCTTTTTTTAATAATAGGTGTTCAGGATAAATGGTTCCTATATGGAAAAAATACATTCAGTAAAATTTGTGGTAACTATAGTGCTCATTTCTATAGCTGGTCCCATGATTGCAGCTGGCATTTATAACTACCTTCTTTTACTACCCATTCTGTACTCCTTTTGCCTTCAGCCACGACTTCAACTGGTCATGGTTTTTTATCTGGTAAGGGGAACTGAAACCTTCACACTCCTGAAGGGTATGGCCATTACTAAGCCGGCCTGGAATGAGTTGTCACAGTCTTCCCTTGACCCTCATCACATGCAAAGTTCACTACGTGACATCCTCAGGGACCTCTTGTATTCTGATATTCTTCCTTACCTGTCTTCTGGTTTCCATTATTGCTTTGAAAAATCAGTTGTAACTCTCCCTGCCACTTTGACACATTGCCTGTCTTTTCTTTATGGATGTTTAGGAGACCTTTTTAAATGGTGTTCCATACTTTCCTTAGGATATATGTAAATATGGATATCTTTCCATTTATCTGGCTTGGAATTTACTGTGATTCCTGAATCTATAGAAATTCCAGAAAATTCTCAGTTCTATTCCTTTCTCATTCCTAGATGGACAGAATTAAGAGATAGAGAATGCATTTTTTTCGAAATCATTTGAGAATAGGTTGGGAACATCATGCTCCCTCACCCCTCACTGTGCATTGTGTATTGTGCATTTCCTAACAAGGACATTCTCTTTTATAGCCATATGACAATTTTTCAAATATAGACATTAAACAGTAATAGAATAGTATTTTACATTCCACAGTCCATATTAAAATTTTGTCAGTTGTCTCAACAAAATCTTCATGTATTTTCCTGGTCCAGGATCCAGTCCAGAATCACACTTTGCATTCACTTGTCATGTTTTCTTTTTCAGTTTCCTTAATCTGAAAAGTTCCTCAACTTTTCCTTTGTCTAAGTTTCTTGTTTATTTTTTTTTTGGCCACTTCTATTGGTTTTTCATTTATTTATCTTTGTTCTTTGGCCCGTGTGGGCCTCTCATTGCAGTGGCCTCTGTTGTCGCAGAGCACTGGCTCTGGGTGCATGCGCTCCAGAGCTCCAGCTCGGTAGTTGGACACATCGGTCCAGCCGCTCTGCAGCACGTGGGATCTTCCCAGGCCAGGGATCGAACTGGTGCGCCTTGCACTGCAAGGCAGTGTCCTTACCCATTGGACCACAGGGAAGCCCCGAGTTTCTTGTATTTTAATATTCCTCAGTTGGCGTTGCCTGATGTTTTCTTGTGATTAGATTCAGGTTACACATTTTTGGCAGGAATATCATTGAAATAATGTATTCTCTATACATCATGTCAGAAGGCACATGATGTTCGTTTACTGACTGTTCCACTCTTGTTTGTTTGTTTTGGCTCTGTTGGGTCTTCATTGCTGGATGGACTCTTACCTAGTGGTGGAGAACTGGGGCTACTCTCTAGTTGCGGTGCCAGGGTTTCTCATTGTGGTGGCATCTGTCTGGGGGGAGCTCAGACTCTAGGATTCACTTCAGGCTTCAGTAGTTGCAGCTCCTGGGTTCTAGAGTACAGGCTCAATAGTTGTGTTGCACAAGCATAGCTGCTCCACAGCACATGGGATTTTCCCAAATCAGGGACCGAACCTGTGTCTCCTGCATTGGCAGGTGGATTCTTCACCACTGAGCCACCAGGGAACCAGACCACTCCACTCTTAATTGTTATAATGGCTTGTATTAGTCAGGGTTCTTCAGAGAAACAGCACCAATAAGAAATAAATATAATATATAAAAATTATATATGTATATATTCATACTAACTTTTATCACTTGGTTAATGTAGTCTGATGTATTTCCTCATTTGTAAAGTCACTATTTTACCCTTTTGATGAATAAGAAATTTGGAGGAGACATTTTGAGATTGTGTAAACCACTGGTTTTTTATCAAAATCCACTAGTGTGATCACCCTGACGATGATGGATGACTTTCTAACTTTATTATTATTCCTACCATATTTAGTTGACATTCAACCCTAATGGAGAACTTTCCATCTTTCTAACTTTTTTTTTATTATTCCTACCATATTTAGATTTGACATTCAGTGGGAATTCAGTTTGTTCCTATATCCTTTGGTATGCCTCTCATTGCAGTGGCCTCTGTTGTCGCAGAGCACTGGCTCTGGGTGCATGCGCTCCAGAGCGCCGGCTCGGTAATTGGCCACATCGGTCCAGCCGCTCTGCAGCACGTGGGATCTTCCCAGGCCAGGGATCGAACCGGCGCCCCTTGCACTGCGAGGCGGTGTCCTTACCCATTGGACCACAGGAAGCCCGAGTTTCTTGTATTTTAATATTCCTCAGTTGGCGTTGCCTGATGTTTTCTTGTGATTAGATTCAGGTTACACATTTTTGGCAGGAATATCATTGAAATAATGTATTCTCTATACATCATGTCAGAAGGCACATGATGTTCGTTTACTGACTGTTCCACTCTTGTTTGTTTGTTTTGGCTCTGTTGGGTCTTCATTGCTGGATGGACTCTTACCTAGTGGTGGAGAACTGGGGCTACTCTCTAGTTGCGGTGCCAGGGTTTCTCATTGTGGTGGCATCTGTCTGGGGGGAGCTCAGACTCTAGGATTCACTTCAGGCTTCAGTAGTTGCAGCTCCTGGGTTCTAGAGTACAGGCTCAATAGTTGTGTTGCACAAGCATAGCTGCTCCACAGCACATGGGATTTTCCCAAATCAGGGACCGAACCTGTGTCTCCTGCATTGGCAGGTGGATTCTTCACCACTGAGCCACCAGGGAACCAGACCACTCCACTCTTAATTGTTATAATGGCTTGTATTAGTCAGGGTTCTTCAGAGAAACAGCACCAATAAGAAATAAATATAATATATAAAAATTATATATGTATATATTCATACTAACTTTTATCACTTGGTTAATGTAGTCTGATGTATTTCCTCATTTGTAAAGTCACTATTTTACCCTTTTGATGAATAAGAAATTTGGAGGAGACATTTTGAGATTGTGTAAACCACTGGTTTTTTATCAAAATCCACTAGTGTGATCACCCTGACGATGATGGATGACTTTCTAACTTTATTATTATTCCTACCATATTTAGTTGACATTCAACCCTAATGGAGAACTTTCCATTTTCTCTTATTTATTTTTGAATTTGATTTACATCAGTGTGGATTCATGAATTATTATTTTATTTACTGGCTTATAATCCATTACTATCATTATATATTTTCAGCTTTAAAATATACTTGATGAGACTTGAGATTTGGCCAGTGGGAGCCCATTCAGTTTGTTCCTATATCCTTTGGTATGCCTCTAGCATTGGTTTAGCACTTTTTTACTCTCTGGAACAACAAAATGTTCTTATCTCCTCTTGTATTTTTCTGTCGTCAACCTGGAATCATTCCATTTTTCTTAGGACCCCCAGTTCCTCTGAGTGGAGAATGATGTTCAGAAACCAAGATTAGGGAGCTAGGAATGCTTATTGCTACTGAGGTATAATTGGTTCTAGGCCCTCTGAGGATACACAGTAAGGAAATAAACATGTTTATGTATGTACATGCCTGTTTGTGTCTATGCATGTGTGCACACATGGATCTGTAAGATCTATATATTTGCATCAATACCTCTGTTTCTATTCTTTCACCATTCCTTCCTCATCTCTTATTTGTAACTCCTTCTCAGTCATGTCAACTCTTTGCAAACCCCCTGTGGACCACCAGATTCCTCTGTCCCTGGGGGTTTTCAGGCAAGAATATTGGAGTGGGGTGCCATGCCCTCCACCAGCGGACCTTCCCAATCCAGGAGGGTTCTTCACCACTGCGCCACCTTGGAATCCCTCCTACGACATTGGCATTTCATAGATAAGGACATTGAGGCACAAATTAAAGTACTTTGCCTGATGCCATCCACACATCTAGAAAGTGGTAGAGTTAGGAATTGATTTTAGGTAGTGTGATTCCTGATCGCATGTGCTTAGCCATTCTGAAGCAATGGCTCACCTGCATTTAAGCTCTTCTCTTTGCTCTCAGCCTTCCCCAAGACATCGGTCTTTCTTTTTACTGAGTTTGCTGCTCTCTTTCAGGGTACTGGTTTTCCTCAGATATCTCCTGACTCTTGACAGCCTTCTCCTCCTTGGGCTTGCAAACCTGTGTTTCTGAGGTGCAGGTTCTGGAGAGGAGAGTGTGGGGAGCCTCCACTTGCATATCTCTTGCTATGAGCTCTGCATATTTGTCACCTGCTGCCTGGATGTCAGTCTGCCCCTGCAGCTCCAATGTTAACCCCTGCTCAGCACAAGAGGAGCTGAAAGAGGGTTCCACCAATCGTGTTGCCTCAAATGAAATATCCTTATGGATATCGACCCAAGGACACTAATATTCCTTGGGTCCATTGATTCTGAACTTTGATCTATTGAAGACCAGTTCCCACCTCCAATGTAGGATTTTTCTCATTTTTAGCAGTGATTCTCTCTGATTTGTTTCTCTTGATTTGATACCATCTGCTTTCTTTTTTTCTAATTGTTATGTTTATTTGTCTTTGGGTGTGCTGAGTCTTTGTTGTTGCACGTAGGCTTTCTCTAGCTACAGACAGTGGGAGCTACACTTTGTTGCGATGTCTGGGCTTCTCATTGGTTGGCTTCTTTTGTTGCTGGGTAGGGACTCTAGGTTGACTTCAGTAGTTACTGCACATGGGCTCAATTGTTGCCTCACAGCATGTGGAATCTTCCAGGACGAGGGCTCAAATCCTTGTCCATGTCTCCTGCATTGGCAGGTGGATTCTTTTTTTAAATATTTATTTACTTGGTGATGTTGGGTCACTGGGTCTTAGTTGAGACATGTGGGATCCAGCTCCCTGGCCAGGGATCAAACCTGGGTCCCCTGCCTTTGGAACACAGAGTCTTAGCCACTGAACCACTCGGGAAGTCCCTGGCAGGTGGATTCTTAACCACTGGACCACCAAGGAAGCTGATATCATCTACCTTCTCTGTTTACTTGGATTTCTCAGTTTTTCTGATCCGTGGAAAAGATACCAGTATTTGTGCATGACAAAACTACCATAAGTGGAATTAAAAAGCAAATGACAGGGGCTTTCCCTGGTGGTCCAGTGGGTAAAGACACCGCCTTGCAGTGCAAGGGGCGCCGGTTCGATCCCTGGCCTGGGAAGATGCCATGTGCCGCGGAACGGCTGGACGGATGTGTCCAATGACCGAGCTGGAGCTCTGGCGCGCATGCGCCAAGAGCCGGTGCTTTGCGATGACAGTGGCCACCGCGATGGGAGGCCCACAGGAGCCAAAGAACTAAGATGGATGAAAATAGAGAAATGAAAGACCAATAGACGTGGCCTGCCCATCCCCCTCCCCCCCCACCCCCCCCTCCAAAAGATAAATACATAAAATTAAAAAAAAAAAAGCAAATGACAAGTTGAGGAAAAGTCTTTACAGGTCTTGTCCCAGTCAAAGAACTGAGCTATATGAAAAACTCTTGCTAGCTGATGTAAATGCACACACAACCTACATTTCAACAAAACTGGTAAATAAATGGATAATTCACATAAAAAAATGAATAGTTTGGAAATATATTGAAATGCTTAAGTCAATCATAAATAAGAAAAAGTGTTAAACTACATGAGAATAATAAAATAATCTCTCTGATTTGTTTCTCTTGATTTGATACCATCTGCTTTCTTTTTTTCTAATTGTTATGTTTATTTGTCTTTGGGTGTGCTGAGTCTTTGTTGTTGCACGTAGGCTTTCTCTAGCTACAGACAGTGGGAGCTACACTTTGTTGCGATGTCTGGGCTTCTCATTGGTTGGCTTCTTTTGTTGCTGGGTAGGGACTCTAGGTTGACTTCAGTAGTTACTGCACATGGGCTCAATTGTTGCCTCACAGCATGTGGAATCTTCCAGGACGAGGGCTCAAATCCTTGTCCATGTCTCCTGCATTGGCAGGTGGATTCTTTTTTTAAATATTTATTTACTTGGTGATGTTGGGTCACTGGGTCTTAGTTGAGACATGTGGGATCCAGCTCCCTGGCCAGGGATCAAACCTGGGTCCCCTGCCTTTGGAACACAGAGTCTTAGCCACTGAACCACTCGGGAAGTCCCTGGCAGGTGGATTCTTAACCACTGGACCACCAAGGAAGCTGATATCATCTACCTTCTCTGTTTACTTGGATTTCTCAGTTTTTCTGATCCGTGGAAAAGATACCAGTATTTGTGCATGACAAAACTACCATAAGTGGAATTAAAAAGCAAATGACAGGGGCTTTCCCTGGTGGTCCAGTGGGTAAAGACACCGCCTTGCAGTGCAAGGGGCGCCGGTTCGATCCCTGGCCTGGGAAGATGCCATGTGCCGCGGAACGGCTGGACGGATGTGTCCAATGACCGAGCTGGAGCTCTGGCGCGCATGCGCCAAGAGCCGGTGCTTTGCGATGACAGTGGCCACCGCGATGGGAGGCCCACAGGAGCCAAAGAACTAAGATGGATGAAAATAGAGAAATGAAAGACCAATAGACGTGGCCTGCCCATCCCCCTCCCTCCCCACCCCACCCTCCAAAAGATAAATACATAAAATTAAAAAAAAAAAAGCAAATGACAAGTTGAGGAAAAGTCTTTACAGGTCTTGTCCCAGTCAAAGAACTGAGCTATATGAAAAACTCTTGCTAGCTGATGTAAATGCACACACATACCTACATTTCAACAAAAACTGGTAAATAAATGGATAATTCACATAAAAACATGAATAGTTTGGAAATATATTGAAATGCTTAAGCTCAATCATAAATAAGAAAAAAGTCAGTTAAAACTACACTGAGAGAGAAAGATAAATATTGTATACTGATGCATATATATCAGTATACAATCTAGAAAGATCTAGGAATCTAGAAAGATGGTACTGATGAATTAATATGAAGGGCAGCAATGGAGAAACAGACATAGAAACGAGACTTATGCACATTGCGGGGAGGGAGGAGTGGGTGAGATGTATGAAAAGATTAACGTGGAAATTTAGTTTACCATATGTAAATTAGATAAGTGATGAGGATTTGCTGTAAGACTAAGGGAATTTAAACAGGGGCTCTGTAACAACCTAGAGTAGTGGGATGGGGATGGATTAGGGAAGGAAGTTCAGGAGGGAGGGAAAGTACGTATACCTATGGCCAGTTCATGCTAATGTTTGGCAGTAAACAACACAACTCTGTAAAGTTATTATCTTTCAATACTACATTGAGATACTGTATTTTCACTTGTTAGATTGACCAGTCTCTAGCAGTTTGATAGCACGCTGCTGGTCACAGTGTACAGACACAGACTCCCTCAACCATAGTTGATGGGAATGAAAAAGCACAAGTCTCCTCAGCAGAATTTTGACTGTTGTCTATCAAGTTTACAAATGTACATATTCTTTGACAGTTAGTTGCTGTTGTTGTTGCTCAGTTGCTAAGTCGTGTCTGACTATTTGCAGCCCCATGTACTGTAGCACGTCAGGTTTCTCTGTCTTTCACTGTCTCCTGGCGTTTGCTCAAGCTCATATCCATTAAGTCAGTGATGCCATCCAACCATCTCAACTCCGTCATCACCTTCTCTTGCCCTCAATCTTTCCAGGTATCAGGGTCTTTTTCAGTGAGTCAGCTCTTCTCATCAGGTGGTGGAAGAGTTGGAGCTTCAGCTTCAGCATTAATCCTTTCAGTTAATACTCAGTATTGATTTTCTTTAGGATTGACTAGTTTGATCTTACAGTTCAAGAGACTCTCAAGAGTTTTCTTCTCCAGCACCAATTGTATCAATTCTTCAGTGCTCAGCTATATGAAAACTCTTGCTAGCTGATGTAAATGCACACACATACCTACATTTCAACAAAAACTGGTAAATAAATGGATAATTCACATAAAACATGAATAGTTTGGAAATATATTGAAATGCTTAAGCTCAATCATAAATAAGAAAAAAGTCAGTTAAAACTACACTGAGAGAGAAAGATAAATATTGTATACTGATGCATATATATCAGTATACAATCTAGAAAGATCTAGGAATCTAGAAAGATGGTACTGATGAATTAATATGAAGGGCAGCAATGGAGAAACAGACATAGAAACGAGACTTATGCACATTGCGGGGAGGGAGGAGTGGGTGAGATGTATGAAAAGATTAACGTGGAAATTTAGTTTACCATATGTAAATTAGATAAGTGATGAGGATTTGCTGTAAGACTAAGGGAATTTAAACAGGGGCTCTGTAACAACCTAGAGTAGTGGGATGGGGATGGATTAGGGAAGGAAGTTCAGGAGGGAGGGAAAGTACGTATACCTATGGCCAGTTCATGCTAATGTTTGGCAGTAAACAACACAACTCTGTAAAGTTATTATCTTTCAATACTACATTGAGATACTGTATTTTCACTTGTTAGATTGACCAGTCTCTAGCAGTTTGATAGCACGCTGCTGGTCACAGTGTACAGACACAGACTCCCTCAACCATAGTTGATGGGAATGAAAAAGCACAAGTCTCCTCAGCAGAATTTTGACTGTTGTCTATCAAGTTTACAAATGTACATATTCTTTGACAGTTAGTTGCTGTTGTTGTTGCTCAGTTGCTAAGTCGTGTCTGACTATTTGCAGCCCCATGTACTGTAGCACGTCAGGTTTCTCTGTCTTTCACTGTCTCCTGGCGTTTGCTCAAGCTCATATCCATTAAGTCAGTGATGCCATCCAACCATCTCAACTCCGTCATCACCTTCTCTTGCCCTCAATCTTTCCAGGTATCAGGGTCTTTTTCAGTGAGTCAGCTCTTCTCATCAGGTGGTGGAAGAGTTGGAGCTTCAGCTTCAGCATTAATCCTTTCAGTTAATACTCAGTATTGATTTTCTTTAGGATTGACTAGTTTGATCTTACAGTTCAAGAGACTCTCAAGAGTTTTCTTCTCCAGCACCACAATTTGAAAGTATCAATTCTTCAGTGCTCAGCCTACTTGATGGTCAACTCTTCACATCCATACATAACTACTGGAAAAACCATAGCTTTGACACTATGGAACTTTGTCAGCAAAGTGAAGTCTCTGGCTTTTAATATGCTGTGTAGGTTTGTCATACCTTTTCTTCCAAGGAGCAAGCATCTTTTAATTTCATGGCTGCAGTCACCATCAGCAATAATTTTGAAGCCCAAGAATATAAAGTCTGTCACTGTTTCTATTTTTTCCCATCTATTTGCCATGAAGTGATGGGACTGGATGTTATGATTTCAGCTTATAGAATGCTGAGTTTTAAGACAGTTTTCTCACTCACATCTTTCACCCTCATCAAGAAGCTCTTTAGTTCCTTCTCCCTTTCTGACATTAAAGTGGTATCGTCTGCATATCTGAGGTTATTGATATTTCTCCTGGAAATCTTGATTCCAGCTTGTGAGTCATCCAGTCCAACATTTCAAGGATGCACTGTGCATATAAGTTAAATAAGAGGGTGATAATATACAGCCTTGATATACTCCTTTCCCAATTTTGAGCTGGTCCATTGTTCTATTTACAGTTCTAGCTGTTGCTTCTTGACCTGCATACAGGTTTCTCAGGAGACAGGTAAGATGGTCTGGTATTCGTATTTCTTTGAGAATTTTCCACAGTTTGTTGTGATCCACACAGTCAAAGGCTTTAGTATAGTCAATGAAGCAGAAGTAGGTTGTTTTTTTTTCTGGAATTGCCTAGTTTTTTCTATGATCCAATGGCTGTTAGCAATTTGATCTCTGGTTCCTCTGCTTTTTCTAAATTCAGCTTATACATCTGGAAGTTCTCAGCTAAAGCCTGTCTTGGAAGATTTTGAGCATTATGTTGCTAGCACGTGAAATGAGCACCAATCGTATGGCACTCTCAACATTCTTTGGCAATGCCTTTCTTTGGGATTAGAATAAAAACTGACCTTTTCCAATCCTATGCCCGCTGCTGAGTTTTCCAAATTTGGTGGCATATTGAGTGCTGCACTTTAACAGCATCGTCTTTTAGAATTTGCACTAGTACAGCTGGAATTCCATCACCTACATTACCTTTGTTTGTAGTCATGTTTCCTAAGGCCAACTTGCCTTCACACTCCAAGATGTCTGACTCTAGGCGAGTGATTACACCATCATGGTTATGTGATCATTAAGACCTCTTTTTGTATGGTTCTTCTGTATATTCTTGCCACTTCTTAATCTCTTCTGCTTCTATTAGGTCCTTATCATTTCTGACCTTTATTGTGTGCATCTTTGCAAGAAATGTTCCCTTGGTATCTCCAATTTTCTTGATGAGATCTCTAGTCTTTCCCATTCTTTGTTTTCCTCTATTCCTTTGCACTTTTCACTTAAGGAGGCTTTCTTATCTCTCTTTGATATTCTGTGGAACTATTTATACCTAAAGATATATTTGCACACTTGGAAAGTGATATGTGGACATAGTTCTTCACTGTATTATTTCACAATGGCAAACAATTGGGAAACAGGTTTATTAACAGTGCAGAGGTTCAATAAGGTATGGTGGGTCCTCGTGGTTATATGGGTATAAAGACAAATGAGAAAGCAATTTCAATATGTATATGAGTAAGACCAGGTGCAGAGCAGTATGTGGAGTATGCTGCTGTCTGTACAATAAAAAGAGCAATGGAATATAACATGCTATGCTTGTATGTGCATAATATGGATCAGGGAGGTTCCAAACACATCACCCCCACCATCACCACCACCATACATTGATATTGACTGCCTGGAGCAGAAGAACAGGGGCAGTGATGGGAAGGAAACTTACTGTACATCCTTTGGTACTTTGTAGAATTTTAAACCAGTGAACATATTCTCCTTTCCCTTAACAGTTTTTTATAACTCTTCTCAAAAAACAACAAAAAACTGTGCTTCAACAGTTAGACTCATTCTCTGGTGCTATTATTGATCCCACCTCCACCTCTTTGCCTCCTCCTCTACTTCTTGCTCCATGACTTTCTGAGATTTGGGAATGTGGGAAGGAGCAGCAGATATGGGCACCTAGTCTGCTACCTCATTCCATTCTCATCTCTAATTATTTCTCTAGTGTATAGTATCATGTTCAAAAGAACATAGGCCAGTGTGTTATGACTGAGAGAGAGGTTTCAAGGAATTGGTCCTATATTTGTGGGAGCTGGTAACTGTGAAATGTGTAGGGCAGGCCCAGGTCTGGAACTTCAGGGAAGCATTGCTAGCAGGCTGGAAACTCAGGCAGAATGTCTGTGTTGTAGTCTGGAGGCCAAATTCCTTCTTCATGGAACCGAATTCTTTAGGCCTTCAACTGATTAGATTTAGGCTCACCCACATGATAGCTGGTTATCTGCTGTGTTATCACAAGGTCAAACGTTAATCATATCTAACGAATACGTTCACAGCAGCATCTCTACTGGTGTCTGACCAAGCAGCCAGGTCCTACTGCTGGGCCACATGAGCACATAAAATTAGTTACTGCAGCCAGTCTTTCTGCTCTTGTCCTCTTCACAACCTGTGGGCCTCTGTGGACCTTGTTGCTGATGTCACAGCATGTTGACCCCTGTGCTCAGCCGTGCGGTGCTCTCCAGCAACCACAAAGACAGGAGGGTGCCAATTTCACTCAAGTGTCAGAATCGCTCCATGGTTCTCCCAGCCCCGCACAGAGGGAAGCTCTCCTGGGATTAACATTCCACTGGACTGAATTTCCTTCCTGGTCTTCATTGACTTACTGATGCTGTCTCTAACCTTTTCCTATCTTTTACTTTGAATATAACCACAACAGATAATGTATTTATGATACAATGTATCCTGGAAAATTGTCTTATTCTTCTTTTCCTTCGTTTCTTCCTACTCCTCCTTCTTTGAATGATGCTACTATGGGTACCTGCTATGGACTCAGTCAAAGGAAAAAAGGCATTTCTTCCCTCCTTGTTCAAGAGGATCCTTAGCTCATGGTATCTTTAAATGCTTAAGGTTTGCCTGGCTTTCCTGAACCCCAAGGAGTTTATGGGTTTTATCTTTATGGACAATCAGTTAACACTACCTAAAGCCCCTGCTTAATGCAATGACTGCATTACCTCCAAGAAAATGCTTTTCTGCAATGAAAGCCAGAATTCTGTCCTGCAAAATATCAGCTTGACAAGAGGTTTTTAGCTATTCCATCAAACTTGATCCAGTAAGTTTGAGAAATGTGGCATACCAATGGAAAATTTAGAGAATCAAATATACAACAATGGGGCATTGGGGGAAGATGGATCGGGGTCTGGAGGCTAGGAGATACAAACTATTACATATAGAATGGATATATACATGGCTATAACTGAATCACTTTGCTATACAGAAGAAATACACGTAACATGGTAAATCAACTCTACTTCAATAAATAAAATACTTTTAAAATGTACATTAATGTAATAAGTATTATGAGAAGTCCTGGCAAGCATTACTTAATAATTTCCAGACATATTTAATCGCCAGCTGCTTTCTCACGGTGGACCTATGGACACCATCAGTTCTACAGGTTACATCTGGGAAACCGGTGCAGAGGAAGGAGCATAGACTTGGAGTGAAAGGAACTTTGGCGTGATCCACGGGGCTCCCTCAACTGGGTGATTGTGCTTCCTCAGAACAACCTCTTCCAATTTGCAAAATGAGGTTGCTAGACTTGATTTTTTGTATAGACTTGAAATTGAGCCTGCCTTTTTCTTTGACCACAGAAAATCTGGGTCTATGGGAGGAGCTGAGAGTTTATCCAAGAGCAACTAGGGAGCACTGAGTGGCTCTGAGGCAGATCTGGACTCTGACGCCCTCCAGCGAGGGGTGGGTCCTGGTTGTAAATAGATCACTAACAGCAATTCTGAGAGGCAGTGGGTGGGCTGGGGGAGGGGCTTGGCAGGAAAGAAAAGAGATCCTATTCCTGTGGGAAATGGATTGGAAAAGAGAGAGCAGCGGCAGAGCACATGGGAAAGCCTTGCAGAGGCCAAGGTTACCTTCTAAGTTTCAGGCTTGGTGGAAGAAGCTCAGTGAGGCCAGAGTGAGGTCATCGGCCTGTCCTCAGGAGTCCTCGGAGTCGCCCAGAGGGAGAGTGCTGGAGAGAAGATGCAGGCCCGAAATCCTGATAAGGAAGAGAACTTTCAGAGCAGTGCACAGGGCCAGCCAGAGCCCTGATAGACCCTGGAGTCTGGCCAGAGACCTGAGCAGGAAGGAAAGCCCTCCTGGAAGTAGCTGGCAGAGCACAGTGCCATGGAGACAAGGCCTGGGAAGGGTAGGAAGGCACTCCTGCCCAGGGACATGCTCCTGGTGGTGGGGCTGCTACTCTCCACGGTCCTCGTGAATGCCCTCCTCTCCCCCTACCTGGCTTTTCATCTGGCCCTGGCGCTCTGTGGAGCACCGCGCCACCGCCCCCCTCCCCACCTCCACAGCCACTTCAGGATGGGGCAGGTGAGCCACTGCTCCCCGTGGCTGTCCTGCAGGCAGCTGAGGACAGAAGGGAGGCAGCTGAAGCGTGTAGGGAAAGGAGCTGAGAAGAGAGTGTTTCTGTCCAAGTGAAAGGAACACAGGGTGATTCTGTCTCAGCTCACCAGGCTGCAGGTGAGAGATGATTTCCTGCACTGACTGGGGATGCTCACGGTGGACCTATGGACACCATCAGTTCTACAGGTTACATCTGGGAAACCGGTGCAGAGGAAGGAGCATAGACTTGGAGTGAAAGGAACTTTGGCGTGATCCACGGGGCTCCCTCAACTGGGTGATTGTGCTTCCTCAGAACAACCTCTTCCAATTTGCAAAATGAGGTTGCTAGACTTGATTTTTTGTATAGACTTGAAATTGAGCCTGCCTTTTTCTTTGACCACAGAAAATCTGGGTCTATGGGAGGAGCTGAGAGTTTATCCAAGAGCAACTAGGGAGCACTGAGTGGCTCTGAGGCAGATCTGGACTCTGACGCCCTCCAGCGAGGGGTGGGTCCTGGTTGTAAATAGATCACTAACAGCAATTCTGAGAGGCAGTGGGTGGGCTGGGGGAGGGGCTTGGCAGGAAAGAAAAGAGATCCTATTCCCTGTGGGAAATGGATTGGAAAAGAGAGAGCAGCGGCAGAGCACATGGGAAAGCCTTGCAGAGGCCAAGGTTACCTTCTAAGTTTCAGGCTTGGTGGAAGAAGCTCAGTGAGGCCAGAGTGAGGTCATCGGCCTGTCCTCAGGAGTCCTCGGAGTCGCCCAGAGGGAGAGTGCTGGAGAGAAGATGCAGGCCCGAAATCCTGATAAGGAAGAGAACTTTCAGAGCAGTGCACAGGGCCAGCCAGAGCCCTGATAGACCCTGGAGTCTGGCCAGAGACCTGAGCAGGAAGGAAAGCCCTCCTGGAAGTAGCTGGCAGAGCACAGTGCCATGGAGACAAGGCCTGGGAAGGGTAGGAAGGCACTCCTGCCCAGGGACATGCTCCTGGTGGTGGGGCTGCTACTCTCCACGGTCCTCGTGAATGCCCTCCTCTCCCTCTACCTGGCTTTTCATCTGGCCCTGGCGCTCTGTGGAGCACCGCGCCACCACCCCCCTCCCCACCTCCACAGCCACTTCAGGATGGGGCAGGTGAGCCACTGCTCCCCGTGGCTGTCCTGCAGGCAGCTGAGGACAGAAGGGAGGCAGCTGAAGCGTGTAGGGAAAGGAGCTGAGAAGAGAGTGTTTCTGTCCAAGTGAAAGGAACACAGGGTGATTCTGTCTCAGCTCACCAGGCTGCAGGTGAGAGATGATTTCCTGCACTGACTGGGGATGCTGCAGGTGCTGCAGAGTACTACACAGTCACATTGCTTGGCTACTGCCAGAACAACAATACCATCTTCACCGAGCACCACCCCTTAGGCTCCTTGAGCAACCTGGAGGTGACACTGAACCTCTCCAAGTATCACGGCCTGCAGCATAGGCTGCAACTGGCCCTGGGTTACGTGACTATCTTTGACTTCCTGCACCACAGCCTCTGGGCATGCTGATCATGTGTGACTCCAGCCACCTGCCCAAGACGCTGTTCCAGTACCTGCTGACTGCCAACTTCAGCATTGTGCTCAATCAGGAGGCCCAGCCCCTGGTGAACCACAGCTCCAGGGCCCTGGTGCGGCCACTGGGAGCTCTGCAGGGACTTTGTGGCCTCCAGCAGCTGTGGCCCTTCAGAGAAGACATGCCTTTCCAGGACAACCTCACGCCTGTGTATGATGAGAAGAGTGACATCAGGAAGATTCCAGACTTCTCCAGTTTCCTTCTGGGGCGCATGGAAGGGAGTGACATGACCTGATTCCACTTGTTTGATATTCACAAGGCATGTTGCCTGCAGAGAGACCCGCTGCCCAGGACATTCTAGACACTTCCCAAAGGTTCTGAATCTACTCAGAGACACTGTCTCAGACAAGAGAGATGCTGGAAAAGCCAGCATGGTCAGTGAAGGATGGGAGTTGGGGAACAGCTGGAAGAGTTGCTGTGGTTCTGCCCTGCAGTTCTTCTTCTCCTTACCGCCTGGGGGGAGTTGCTAAGCAAGAGCAGGTAGGCTTCATGTGAGCCTGGCTGCAGGCAAAGACGGAGAGAAGCAGTGAGTCTGACCAGTATCCAAAGGAGGTAACAAAAGTGGAGCTACAACGAGGCTTCCCTAACAACTAAATCTGTAAGCTTGTAAGAAACATGAGTTGGGAGGTTTGTAAGTGGCCGTGTGTGGAAGAAACAAGTGGTAGTCCTCGCCTTTTCAGGTGAGGATCTGCAGGGTATCCCATGGCATTGAAGAGGCATCACTGCGTCTCAGATTGTGGTTCAGTGACACCCCTGGGTCGTCCGCATGCCAGCAAAAAACCTTGAAAAGATAAGGAACATTTAAAAATATCAAATATGACGAAAATCATATGTGTGTTACTGCCTTGGGTGGTGCTTGTGAAATTCCTGTTTCCCTTCCAGCTGGATACTTATTCTGTGTTCAACCTTAAGTATTATCAACATTTCACATCAACAGTGCCACTCCTTAGCACTTGAGTTGTATGATTGACTCCTTCAAAAGGCTCTTTCCTTGGTCCCTGTCGTCTTTGTTTGCAGGGGATGAAGGATTTGGTACATATTTGTCATTACCAATAAGGGGATTAAAACTGGCATTGAGGGCAGAGACACTGTGCTCTCTGGTCACCGGCATTGTGGCAACATGGTCACTGGGATTACAGGGAGCTGGCCCCACCCCCAGGCTCAGACTCTGTGTGTCTAGGTGGAATCCGAGACTTTGCCTTTCTCACTGGTTCCCAAGTGATGCAAGTGTGGCCAGTCTAGGAACCACATTTCGAGAACCAGTGTCCTTACCTGTCAAGGTGGGCAAGCCCAGGCAGTTGACAGGGAGTATGGTCATGTTGTCCTTCTGCTACCTCCCACGGTGATGGATTGGGTCCTGTGGATCCTATGGTTGGTCAGAGACCTCGCTTTCCAGGAGCATATTAACTGCTGATCTTTGTTATAGACATGCTGCCAGAACCTTCTAGGATGGCTGTAATCAACAGGATGGACAACAGCAAGTTTTGGCAAGGATGCAGAGAACTGGAAGCATCCTACATTGCTGATGGGGATGTCACATGGTGGGAAAAATCTGTCCTCAGAAAGTTAAGAATAGAGCTACCATGACCCAGCAGTTCCACCCTCCAGCATTTATACCAATGAGAACTGAAAACATGTCCATAAAAGGACGTGGACACAAATGCTCACAGCAACATTAGTCATCATAGACCAAGGATGAAGATAACCAAAATGTCCCTCCACTGGTGAACAGATAAAGAAACTGTGGTCGGGGCTTCCCTGGTGGTCCAGTGGGTAAGGACACCGCCTTGCAGTGCAAGGGGCGCCAGTTCGATCCCTGGCCTGGGAAGATCCCACGTGCCGCGGAGCAGCTGGACCAATGTGTCCAACTACTGAGCTGGAGCTCTGGAGTGCATGCGCCTAGAGCCGGTGCTCTGCGACAACAGAGGCCACCGCAATGGGAGGCCCACGCGGGCCAAAGATGGATGAAAATAGATAAATGAAAGACCAAAAGAAGTGGCCTGCCCACCCCCCTCCCTCCCCAACCCACACTACTCCCCCCCACCCAAAAAAGTAAACTGTGGTCGATCCATACAATGAGGTAACATTCAGCCATAAACGGAGTGCAGCCCTGATGCTTGCTCCAGCAAGGATGAACAAGATAAATGAAAGAAGCCATCACCAAAGCCCCCATGCTGTATGATTCCCCTTATAGGGGAATGTCCAGAATCGACAAACCCACAGAAATGGAAAGTCAATTAGTGGTTTCACAGGGGCTGGAAGGGGCTTGGGGTTGAAGAATGGAGAGCATTTGCTGATGGGTACAGGGTTTCTTTGGAGGTGATGAAAATGTCCTAAAATTATAATGGTAATGGTTACACGACTCTGAATACACTAAATAGCACTGAGTCGTATAAAAGGGGGAAATTTTATGGTATGTGAATTACATCTCAGTAAAGCTGAAAAAAAAAAAAATAACAGCAATTGTGCATCAGGGGAGAGGAAAGGAAGCTATGCATGCCAAGCTCTCAGCCCGTAGCCTGGCCCACAGGGAGAAGGACTACAAAATCACTCCCCTAGTGAGGATACCACACAAGGACAGCTCTGACATTCTCTGAGAATTCATTATCACTGATGGGAAACCCAGCCTTTGCTTCCACTCGGGTTCACACCTGCCTCAAAAGTGCCCCTGTGTTCCTAGGATCCGCAGGCTCTGATGTCACCCTCCTCCCTGCTCTCAGGTCTCTGTCCCAAGCAGATCCAGACAGCGCCAACCCCTTTCCTCCATTTGCAGGATCCTGGGGGACTGTGTTTATGTAATATTATTAAAGATGTGAGGTACAGGGAAGTGGGGTTGAGGGCAGAATGGGGGTTCTAGACCAGCACAGGATGCCCCAGATCCTGAGACACCGCTGATCCTTACACGACAGCTCCACTCTCACAATTCTGTCCAACCACCCAGTATATCGGTAAGATAGTATCTCACCCTTATCCCGCCCCCACCCCTGAAAGTCGTCCTCAGTTCCCTTCCCACCTGAGATACCTTTTAACTCCTCATTCTGGCTTATTTCCTCTGCAGAGGAGTTTTATCCCTCTGTTTTCTAGTCTCAACTATTCACCTTCTGTGTCCACCCAGGTGTTTTGTCAAAAAAAGAACCTTGTGCGCGGGAGGAATGCATGCCTGCGGGAAGACACAGCTGCAGCCTGTTATGATTTTAAATATTAGTTTTCCGCCCTCTCTGCTACAATTATAAGTATTACTGAAATATGCCTGTGAGAGATGACAATCAGACTAGAGCACCAGATGGATCATTTTGGTGGAATTTAGAGGATGAACTAGAAGTGAAATGTAAGACTGAAAACTGGGGAGTCAGGCAGCCAGGTCTTCATGGTGAGATAGGATTGGGCTTGAACAGGGCCAGGCTGTGAAAATGGGAGTGAGAGACCTGATGTGAGAGATTTTTATGGGATATGATCAGTAGGTTTGGTGACGGAGTGGGTAAGGTTGTGGGAGGAAGCAGAGACCAAGGATGAATTCCGTGTTTGGATGGGGAACAGGAGATGGTGGGGCCATTTTGATGGTTAGAGGATGGTAGCAATATTAAGGCTCTCCCTCACCATCCTCTCCTCCTTCTTCTACTAATAATGAAGGCCATTTATTGAGCATGCACAGCATGTCAGACACTCTGAAGAGTGCTTGACATATATCATGACATATGAGACCATTTAATCCCCTAAGGAATGCAGTATCATCCAGTTTTCCAGGTGAGAATGCAATCAGTTTCCCAAAGTTTCACAGATGACAAAGTATACTTTGAACACATGTCTGTTCTGAAATAGTGATTTTGGTTTGGAACGTTTGAGTTTGAGATTTCTGTGGAACATCCTGGCAGAAATGTCCCACCAGCAGACGGAAATGTGGGTCTGAGGTCAGTAGAAAATCTGAGCAAGAGACATACAGAGGTGGCAGAAGAGGCCAGAGCCATTAGTATGGGACAAGTCAGGGAAGCTTATGTAGAGTGAGGGGGAAAGAGAGGTGAGATGAACCCTGGGTACATTCATGTAAGGGATGGGAGAAGAAGAGAAACCATAGAAAAGGAGAAGTAACCAGAGAGTGAGGCAAACCGGCAGAGTAGTAGGGCAGTCCAGGAAAAGTTGTGGGTCACACCTGCTGAATGCTGCCAGGGAAGCCATGAACAGAGGCGTGCCCGCACACATCTGTCAACCAAGGGGGCAAGAAAGAGTGAGATAGAGGGTCTCGGAGAAAAGTCTGCAGGAAGAGACGTTGACTTAGAAATGTCTTAGAGTACATAGAAAATTAAATGAGGGATAGGAGGGACAATTATTAATTCCAAGGAAGACCAAAAGTTATTCAAGAAAGGAAAGGTGGGCTTTTCTGGGGGCTCAGTGGTAAAGAATCTGCCTGCCAGTGCTGGAGACATGGGTTCAATCCCGATCCACGAAGATCCCACGTGCCATGGGCAACTAAGTCCATGAGCCACAATTATTGAGCCTGTGCTCTAGAGCCCAGGCCACTGCAGCTACTGAACCTGCACACCCTACAGCCTGTGCTCTGCGCAAAAGAAGCCACTGCAGTGAGAAGGCCAAGCACAACTAGAGAGTAGCCCAGCTCAGCCGAAAAAATAAATAGTAAAAGAAAAGAAAGGAAAAGCAACTAGAGGATACTACGGGGCTCACCTGTGACTAATATTATACTGTCAAAATCATGGAAACCCTAAATACTGATGGAAAGAGGGGAAGTTAATGGGTGTGGGATTCTTTTAATTTCCATACTTGAAAATCAGTAAATAATGCTGAAAAGTCAAGAATTAGCAATATACTTGCATTCTTCAGCAATGCGGAGGTAAATATTTGTAAAAATCAGTTAAAAGAGTAAAGCGAGGCTAAGCATAGAGGACAGGAGAGGGGAACCAAAAGACTGCTGTGTCTCTAATGTTTTAGAGAATGACTTGGCTTTTAAAATTATATGTGTGTAGGCCTTTGATAAAAAATTGAAATGGGATAAAGAAGGGTGACTTGGGGCATGATGAAGGGGTTATACCCACCCTGAAAATTGAGCAGCCTGATAGACCTCATTCAAGCTACATAGTAAAAACCCACGCAGCAAGTGAGACAGGATGAAACATGAAGTCTTCATTTGTGGCAGACTAATAGCTGAGACATCAAATGGCAGGTTCACTCCCCTCAACCACTGCCAGAAGCTGGCTAGCAACAAAACAAGAACGGCAGACGCCTCAGCTTATCATTTCAAAGAAGCTCTGTTCTCCGATGGACAGGAGACAAAACAATCTGTAAAGTTTGCACAAACTCAGAGAACTGGTTTCCACCGTGTGTGTGTGTGTGTGTGTGTTTGTGTGTGTACATATTTCTTCCACCTCCATAAAAAGAGCTTTGTGCTGGAGGAGGACCGAGACAGGAGATAGAGTCATGGAGGGAGAGCAAAGGGGGTGAGCAGTGAAAGAGCCCTCCCCCAGCAGGATTCTGATGTGGGGATGGAAAGAGGGGGAGGGCATTGCCCTAGAGGGTGGGGCACCTCCAGGAAGGGAAGTCTCGTGGGCTCAGTGTCTGAGATGCAGTTGCTCAGGTGGGTCTTCCACCTTCTAATAAGGAGAAGCAAAAAGGATGACATCACAATGAGTCATGAGTGCGCCCCCACAGGTTTCAGGTCCAAAAGTGGCTTGCAGTCTTCTAGGAGCTTGTAGTGAGTCACAGGTTAACAGGGAGAGAGAGACAAGTTGGTTGGAAACAGACACTTTCCCATAGGGGCGAGAATGGGTTTAACCTTTGCAGGAGATGAGGGAGGGACAGGCTTGATCCTTAGCCATGAGGGAAGGGCAAGGTGGGGCGCTATGGATGGAACAGGATGTGCCCCTGACCAGACCTGCCACACTGTCGTCTTGGAGAGAGCACACAGACCATCAGACATCAGGAGCTGACAACGACCTGGGTTCCAGAAACCTAGGAGACCAAAAAAGGGACCCATGTCTCCCTTTGCATGCTGATTCTGCTGATGAGCCAAGTCTTCAGATTCTGCTGGACCAGCAGCAGTGCAGAGGAAGGGAAGAGGATGCTCTCAGCTCCAAATGGATAATCATCTCAAATGCAACTGTGAAGTCAGGGGCTAGGACTGCCTGTGCCAGGCCAGGCTCCTCCTTCACAGGCTAGGACAGAGTCACAGGATCAGAAAATAAGGCCAGTTTGAGAAATTAATGAGGTTCTATTGTAACAGCCATAACTGGCTATTATTTTCATTACCCTGTTAATAGCTTTTGACTTAAGAGGCCACAGGGACCTGAAAACCTATTGTTCTAACAGTTTAAGAGCTTTCATTCAGTAAGTGCACACTGAGGGCCTAGTGGTTTACCCCTAGAACTTCATCTAACCCTCATACACCCAGTGACGAAGCACCACATCAATCCTCATTTTACAGGTAAAGGAACTGGGATTTAAACAGGTGGCATAGGTTGACCAAAGTCAGTATTAAGTGGCAGAGTGGGTGTCAGACCCAGTCTATGCTGATTCCAAAAGCTGAGCTGACATTGAAGAATGACCCATTCAAGCTGTGTCTATAGCCACAGAGCTTGGCTTCTAGAAAGCAGATGGTGCTAAACATCAGTAAGTGTGGGCACATCTACCTGGGGACATGTCAGCACAGAAAGGGGTTTTCACTCATGCGGCAGGGTCACCAGGTGAAAGCTCAGGTGAAAGTCTGGCGCTCTAACCTTTTAACAGTAGCAGAGGCAAGTGCTGAAAAAGAACCCTTAAAGTCTTCAAGCTCAAGGCCTGCTTTGTCCTAAGGTGATTTCGAAACAATTGAGGAATTTCTTAACTTTGGAAGGCCTTCAGTAAATTTCTGTTAAGTGAGGTATTTAGTTCTTGTTCTTTCAACTTGAGCCAAAGAACTGTCAACTTAGATGACAAAAGATCATAACAGTAAATGCTCTCTGTTCTGGCAAGATCCATCAAGCCCTGTGCATTTCCCTATTGCATTCTTCCCCATTGGTGCTCTCTCTCAGCTCCCTGCTGTGGCTTACACCTTCATAACATCCCCAGGTCCTGCATGGACGGCCCCCCCAAAAGGGCCATGTCCCCTTGCATGAATAATGGACCAGCAGCAGTGCAGAGGAAGGGAAGAGGATGCTCTCAGCTCCAAATGGATAATCATCTCAAATGCAACTGTGAAGTCAGGGGCTAGGACTGCCTGTGCCAGGCCAGGCTCCTCCTTCACAGGCTAGGACAGAGTCACAGGATCAGAAAATAAGGCCAGTTTGAGAAATTAATGAGGTTCTATTGTAACAGCCATAACTGGCTATTATTTTCATTACCCTGTTAATAGCTTTTGACTTAAGAGGCCACAGGGACCTGAAAACCTATTGTTCTAACAGTTTAAGAGCTTTCATTCAGTAAGTGCACACTGAGGGCCTAGTGGTTTACCCCTAGAACTTCATCTAACCCTCATACACCCAGTGACGAAGCACCACATCAATCCTCATTTTACAGGTAAAGGAACTGGGATTTAAACAGGTGGCATAGGTTGACCAAAGTCAGTATTAAGTGGCAGAGTGGGTGTCAGACCCAGTCTATGCTGATTCCAAAAGCTGAGCTGACATTGAAGAATGACCCATTCAAGCTGTGTCTATAGCCACAGAGCTTGGCTTCTAGAAAGCAGATGGTGCTAAACATCAGTAAGTGTGGGCACATCTACCTGGGGACATGTCAGCACAGAAAGGGGTTTTCACTCATGCGGCAGGGTCACCAGGTGAAAGCTCAGGTGAAAGTCTGGCGCTCTAACCTTTTAACAGTAGCAGAGGCAAGTGCTGAAAAAGAACCCTTAAAGTCTTCAAGCTCAAGGCCTGCTTTGTCCTAAGGTGATTTCGAAACAATTGAGGAATTTCTTAACTTTGGAAGGCCTTCAGTAAATTTCTGTTAAGTGAGGTATTTAGTTCTTGTTCTTTCAACTTGAGCCAAAGAACTGTCAACTTAGATGACAAAAGATCATAACAGTAAATGCTCTCTGTTCTGGCAAGATCCATCAAGCCCTGTGCATTTCCCTATTGCATTCTTCCCCATTGGTGCTCTCTCTCAGCTCCCTGCTGTGGCTTACACCTTCATAACATCCAGCCTAGACCATGGCAGCACCTCATCCGTCCAGCAGGCATGGACGGAACACACTTCTCTGGCTCAGGCAGCAGGCTCAGTGCCAGGACCAGAGATGAGGAAAGTGTGGTTCCTGCCCTTACAGAGTTCGCAGCCTCAGGGGAAGGTGAACCCTTGTTGCAGGATTGCCACTACACACCCAAAATCCCCTTTCCTACTGCTGATAGAATTCTAGCTCTATATGGCTGCCCAGCTGGGCCACATTTCCCCACTGCCATGGACTTGGTGGTGGTTGTTGTTTAGTGACTAAGTCGTGTCCAACACTTTTGCAATCCCATGAACTGTAACCTGCCAGGCTCCTCTGTTCATGGGACTTCTCAGGCAAAAATACTAGAGTGGGTTGCCATTTTCTTTTCCAGGGGATCTTCCCGACCCAGGGATCAAACCTGAGTCTATTGCATTGGCAGGTGGATTCTTTACCATGAGCCACCAGGGAAGCCTGCCTTGGGCTTGGGTGAAGCCATATGTCCTTGTTCTTGACAAGGGCACCTGGGGGAAGTAACGTGTGCTTCTTCCAGGTCCAGGACATCAAGCTCGCCTCTACACCTCTCTTCCCCCTTCCAGACCGCCTGGGCCAAGCTGGTGGTGACCAAGTTTCTAGCGCACAGTTTATAACTTTGTCTGAGGGGATGGCAGAACAACTTGGAGGGACCTGGGTCCTTGAATCATCACGAGGAGCAGGTCTCATCTCATAACTGTTACATAGCAGAGAAAAATAAACATCTACATAATTTAAGCCACCCTATTTTGGGAATTCCTTTTATAGACAATTACCTTTACCCTGACCATAACAGAAATGTTTAAAAGAAAAAAGTCATAGCCCAAAGTATTCCTGGCACTATGATAAAAATGGAAGCACCAGTTCAGTTTGTGTAGAAGGGGGAAAACAGAAGAGAGAGGAGGCGTCTGAGTGACAGAGACACCCTTGAACTGAATCTTAAAAGATGAGTGTTTTCAGTAAACTGACATTTCTCACATTTCAGTAAACTCACACTTTTCCTCCGCCCTTTATTCTTTTGGCCTGCTGTTTTTGTCCAGGTTGCTTCTTTCAGATATATTCTCTTACATCCCCACCTGTGGAAGTCCACCCAGGCTTCAAGGCTCAGACTAAATCTCATTTTCTCTAGGAAAGCCTTTCTTGACCATCTGCGGCACTTTGTCTCTATAATGAGATGATCACACATTTATTCTCTTATCTATTAATATCTGGCAAGTTTTGGTAGCCACTCTCTCATCTAGCACACTGCTCAGACTTGATCTGGGCTCCCCAAGGGTATCAGTATATCCTGTATATCCATTGCATTTGTAACAGTACTATCTCAAAATTTAGTGGATTAAAATTAAGTTAATGAATTAAATTAAACAACAATAGCTTTTATTTCCCACAGTTCTTGGGCTGTTGACTGGGCTCAACAGAATGGTCTCACTTAGGACCTTGCACATGCTTGTGTTCAGATAGCAACTAGAACTGGAGTCAGGTGAAGGCTTGTTGTTCAAATGGCTCAGTTGTGTAGCTAGTAATGATGCTGCTTGGCTGAGAGCTCAGCAGGTCCTAGTAACCAGAGAGCCTATATTTATCCTCTCCACATGACTTGGGCTCTCACATAATTACAGCTGGATTCCAAGAATCACTGCCCGAGAAGATCATGCAAAAGCCTTGTGGCTTAGCCTCAGAACATTCACCATATCACTTCCCCCACATTTTATTGGTCACGCAAGTTACTATTCCCAATGCAAGTAGGGAAATTTGACTCCACATCTGATGTACATCAGGGAGATGAGGAATTAGTGACAGCCATCTTTGGAGGCTATCTCATACCATGCCATTGTGGGATCTGGAATGATGGTCACTGCCAACTCAAAACAAGTGACCATCCAGTATTTCCTCATCTGCACATCAGAGTCCCAGGGAGACAATGCTTCCTCTTCTCCCTGAGTCAGTGAAAAGGATTCAGTGAGATTTTGGCATTAAGTTGAAGATGGGACATATGGATATGTCCACAAGTTGGCCATGACTGAAGCACCTTATCAAATGTCAAGCTGCCCACCAAAATTTGAATGACTTAGTGCTGTGAGCCAAGGGTTGCCAGGAGAGAAGGGCAGGAACCATGGAGAGCAAATGTCTCCAGGGAACTGCAGTTAAAGTGTCTGTTCATCTGTGCTTCTTCTGAAAGTCACTATCCACCCATCCCTGCCCATCTGCCATAGGGGTTAAGGACAAGGATGGAGCAGAGCTGGTACTTGGGGGGTGGTGCAGGATGCTTAACTTGGAGGAGAGCTTTAGCTTATCCTGAGGGGCTCAGGCCCTTAGCTGCCATTTAAGTTGGTTTAAGTCTTTGGCTAAAGAGGAGTGGATTGTTTCCCACAACCTACCACCAGCCACATCAGCCTGTGAAGTCTGTGGTAGACTGAAAGTGTCCATGTTCTCGCCCCCAGAAGTTGTGACTATGCTTACGTTACATAGCAAAGGGGAATTCAGTTTGCAGGTGGCATAAAGGTTGCTAGTCAGCCTATGTTAAGATAGGGAAAATGCCCTGGGTTATTACACTGGCCCAATGTAATCAAAAGGATCCTTACATGTAGAAAAGTGAGGTAAAAGAAGATCCAGAATCAGGTAAGCGGACAGGTGATATGATGTGATTGCTGACTTTGAAGACGGCAGGGGCCACAGAGCTCCAAAGTTACTAGTTAAATGAATGTCTCTTTCCCTTGTCTGAAGACAGAAACTTAGGTCTGTCTGAGCAGTTCTTACCCAAGTCCATGGGGAAATTTTAAAAGCCATAGAGCAGTTAAAAGTGGAAAGCTTTAGCCTGATCACTTCCCACATTTTATTGGTCACGCAGTTACTATTCCCAATGCAAGTAGGAAATTTGACTCCACATCTGATGTACATCAGGGAGATGAGGAATTAGTGACAGCCATCTTTGGAGGCTATCTCATACCATGCCATTGTGGGATCTGGAATGATGGTCACTGCCAACTCAAAACAAGTGACCATCCAGTATTTCCTCATCTGCACATCAGAGTCCCAGGAGACAATGCTTCCTCTTCTCCCTGAGTCAGTGAAAAGGATTCAGTGAGATTTTGGCATTAAGTTGAAGATGGGACATATGGATATGTCCACAAGTTGGCCATGACTGAAGCACCTTATCAAATGTCAAGCTGCCCACCAAAATTTGAATGACTTAGTGCTGTGAGCCAAGGGTTGCCAGGAGAGAAGGGCAGGAACCATGGAGAGCAAATGTCTCCAGGGAACTGCAGTTAAAGTGTCTGTTCATCTGTGCTTCTTCTGAAAGTCACTATCCACCCATCCCTGCCCATCTGCCATAGGGGTTAAGGACAAGGATGGAGCAGAGCTGGTACTTGGGGGGTGGTGCAGGATGCTTAACTTGGAGGAGAGCTTTAGCTTATCCTGAGGGGCTCAGGCCCTTAGCTGCCATTTAAGTTGGTTTAAGTCTTTGGCTAAAGAGGAGTGGATTGTTTCCCACAACCTACCACCAGCCACATCAGCCTGTGAAGTCTGTGGTAGACTGAAAGTGTCCATGTTCTCGCCCCCAGAAGTTGTGACTATGCTTACGTTACATAGCAAAGGGGAATTCAGTTTGCAGGTGGCATAAAGGTTGCTAGTCAGCCTATGTTAAGATAGGGAAAATGCCCTGGGTTATTACACTGGCCCAATGTAATCAAAAGGATCCTTACATGTAGAAAAGTGAGGTAAAAGAAGATCCAGAATCAGGTAAGCGGACAGGTGATATGATGTGATTGCTGACTTTGAAGACGGCAGGGGCCACAGAGCTCCAAAGTTACTAGTTAAATGAATGTCTCTTTCCCTTGTCTGAAGACAGAAACTTAGGTCTGTCTGAGCAGTTCTTACCCAAGTCCATGGGGGAAATTTTAAAAGCCATAGGAGCAGAAAAAACAAGATTCAGAGAAGTGGGCACACTTATAGGTCAGTTTGCTTGAAACAAGGAACAAAGCTGTCTAGAATCCTTCAAACCAAAGAATATCAAGGAGAACATTGTGCCTGGTGCCTTGAGTTTGGGATTCAAAATGCAAAATACATATTCTTACCTCTCAGAGCAGCAATTTCCCTCTTGAAGGCTAGTTCAGATGCATGGAGAAGAAAGGCGAGGTTGGCGGCTTTTCAAGTTGGTATCTGTGGTTCCCTCCTCTCTTTCTCCAGTCTTGACTGGAGAGCAGGGGAAGGCAGTGGGACAAGGAAACGCCACCTACACTGCTTCTCAGTTTCCATTCCGTTGATGAGGAAAGGAGCACCCCCCCCCACCTGCCATGGGTGATTAGAATATCAGGGACAGTCCTGGCTTTGCTCTTGTGGGAAGGTGAATGGCCAATGGGGCACCGCTCACAAAGTTCAGAGGGGGAGAGTATTCCCAAGGCTGCTGTGTCTCAGGGCAGCCTGCTCCAAGGGTGTTTCTACTCAGGGCCCTATGCCTGGGTGCTGTGAGGCAGACTCTCAGTCTCTGCTGTCAGACCTCTGCCCAGGGATGGGGCTCAGTTGCCCTCACCTCTCACTTATCTACACTCTTGGTCGCCTGCCTTAAGAGAGGATTCTGGCTTTAAAAATACTCAATGCCTTGATTTAGACTTAACATTTTTAACTAATATCTTCTACCACAATCATAGCTGGTTAAAAGATAATGTATTAAAAATATATGCAAAATGTGAAATAGCTTACATTTATTTTCCTTCCTCTTTATAATTTTCACGTGAAGTAATCCATACTTGTGAAACCTCCACACTTCCTGAACCAGAAATGTACTCAGTACAGAATGCTGTGGATAGACAGTAGATGCACAGGCTGTGTGTTATGTCCCAATGGGATGCTTCCAAGCCATCTCTTCATCCCTGGGGGATTTCTCAAAGGCATTATCAAATTTGCTGCCTTCATTTCCTTGCCAGCTCATTCCAATCCAGCTTCTATCACCCCACTTAATGGAAACTGCTTCTGCCTGGGACAAGAAGCTGCCTGCTACAACCAATGGCTAGTTCTGCTTCACCTGTTTACTTCACTTCTCAGCAGCATTTCACACAGCTCTTCCTCAAATCTGGTTTTCCTCCTGCTTCACTGGTGCTACTTCTCAGCCTCATTTGCTGCCTCCTCCTGCTTCTCTGACGGTTAAGTGCAAGGAGGGGAAGGAGGGTTCAGATCTGTGCCCTCCCTATTTCACTATTTACATAATCTCCACAAGTGATCCCATCCTGTTTTCTATTTCTTGCTCAATTCTTCCCACTTTTACCCACTCTACTTCTGTCTTTAATAAGCAGCTTACACTTAACATGGTTCTGAGTCAAGCTTGGTTTCCCTGGGTTGTGTTCTATCATTCACCTCAGTAAAGTGTACTCCTGGTTGCCATTCCTGAAGCTGAATCCCATTTCTAACATTTCACTCTCCTTCTTTTCCTAAGCCATTGGCAAATTCCATCTTTTCAATCCTGAAAATGTAGCCTGAATTCCCTCTACTTCTCTACAATTCCATCATCTCCCTGGAAAGCTTGTGCCTGACTCCTTTCTGCCCCCAACACCTAATACCATCCATACACACGTCCACACACAGATCCACATATACTACCCCCCTCACTCTCTCAATCTCTCTCACTCCCTAATGATTCTCGTCAGAGTTGTCTTTATACCATTCACCACATTCTGCAGCTGCATTATTTACATATTGAATGCCTTGTTTACATTCAGTCTCCTTGGGACCAGGGCTAGAGTCACTGAGTGAGACAATTGCCCTGGGCACTTAACGGCATGCCAGAAAAACCCAGTAATCAAGGTAAGTAAAATTTTATGCAACATTTAAAAAATCAAAATGCAAAAAAAATTCATGATGAGCAAAGCCAATTTTAGCATCACAGAATTTTATCATAAATTCAATACTCTCTATTGATAAGGACAATAACAGTTAAAGCCATCCTGGGATGCTTCCAAGCCATCTCTTCATCCCTGGGGGATTTCTCAAAGGCATTATCAAATTTGCTGCCTTCATTTCCTTGCCAGCTCATTCCAATCCAGCTTCTATCACCCCACTTAATGGAAACTGCTTCTGCCTGGGACAAGAAGCTGCCTGCTACAACCAATGGCTAGTTCTGCTTCACCTGTTTACTTCACTTCTCAGCAGCATTTCACACAGCTCTTCCTCAAATCTGGTTTTCCTCCTGCTTCACTGGTGCTACTTCTCAGCCTCATTTGCTGCCTCCTCCTGCTTCTCTGACGGTTAAGTGCAAGGAGGGGAAGGAGGGTTCAGATCTGTGCCCTCCCTATTTCACTATTTACATAATCTCCACAAGTGATCCCATCCTGTTTTCTATTTCTTGCTCAATTCTTCCCACTTTTACCCACTCTACTTCTGTCTTTAATAAGCAGCTTACACTTAACATGGTTCTGAGTCAAGCTTGGTTTCCCCTGGGTTGTGTTCTATCATTCACCTCAGTAAAGTGTACTCCTGGTTGCCATTCCTGAAGCTGAATCCCATTTCTAACATTTCACTCTCCTTCTTTTCCTAAGCCATTGGCAAATTCCATCTTTTCAATCCTGAAAATGTAGCCTGAATTCCCTCTACTTCTCTACAATTCCATCATCTCCCTGGAAAGCTTGTGCCTGACTCCTTTCTGCCCCCAACACCTAATACCATCCATACACACGTCCACACACAGATCCACATATACTACCCCCCTCACTCTCTCAATCTCTCTCACTCCCTAATGATTCTCGTCAGAGTTGTCTTTATACCATTCACCACATTCTGCAGCTGCATTATTTACATATTGAATGCCTTGTTTACATTCAGTCTCCTTGGGACCAGGGCTAGAGTCACTGAGTGAGACAATTGCCCTGGGCACTTAACGGCATGCCAGAAAAACCCAGTAATCAAGGTAAGTAAAATTTTATGCAACATTTAAAAAATCAAAATGCAAAAAAAATTCATGATGAGCAAAGCCAATTTTAGCATCACAGAATTTTATCATAAATTCAATATACATCTCTATTGATAAGGACAATAACAACAACAAAACCACAGTTCCATTATTACGCCTGACAAAATCAATAATAATAATGCCTTAATGTGATTGTATACCTAGTTCATGTCCTATTTTCCTTGTTGTTTCCCAATGTCTTTTACGGATGGTTTGTTTGAATTGATTTCCAAATAGGCTCATGGGATGGTTAATTTTGTGTGTTAACTGGGTTAAATAGTGCCTGGGTGAGTTGGTAAAATGTTATTTCTGGGTGTGTCTGTGAGGGTGTCTCTGGAAGAGATTAGCAGTTAATTCAGCAGACTGAGTAAAGAAGATCACTCTTGCCAATTTGAGGCAGGCATCATCAGTTGATTGTGGGCCTGAATAGAATAGAAACATGGAGAAAGGGCAAATTTGCACCTTCTCTTTGGACTGAGACACCTTTAGACACCTTTAGACCTTTGTTCTCGGCTTTGGGGCATTCAGACACAGACCAAGATGTAAACTGCTGCCATACACCCTCCCCAGCTCAGTTCTCAGACCTTCAGGACTGAATCGCATCACTAGCTCCTCGGGGTCTCCAGCTTACAGGCAGAGATGATGGGTCCTGGCAGCCTCCATAGCTGGGTAAACCAACACCTGTAATAAATTTCCTCTATTGGTTCTGTGTCTTTGGAGAACCCTTGCTAATAGAGTCTACATTTTGCTGGGTTATCTCAATTCTCTTTTTTCACTCTTTTAGGCAATTTTTTTTTTAAGAAATCAAGTCACTTTTGTGTAGTTTTCTACATATCCTCTGTATTTCCTGTAAACTTGTACTTGGGACAATTAAATTCAGGGGTTTTTTTTACCAATAATATTTCATAGGCAGTTTTCGGTACTTCTAATTGCATCACATCTCTTTTTGTGATGTTAAGATTGGTCAGTGGGTGAAATGATGTGATGTTTGGAATTTACTTTAAAAGATACAGTTGTTTTGAAAAATCGATTACTAACTTCAAATATTGTCTGCCTACAGATCCATCTATTATGAAGATCCCCCCTTAGCCTTGTATCCCTGATTTTAGTAGTTACTGATGATCATTAGTCAGTACAGATATATGATTCCCTATCTACTGCTACATAACAAACTATCCCAAAATTTAGTATCTTGGAACAACACACATGTATTATCTCATAGCTTCTGTGGGGCATAAATTTGAAAGTGGCTTAGTTGGGTGATTCTGGTTCAGGGTCTCTCACATCATTGGAAAAGACCCCAATGCTGGGCAAGATTGAAAGCAAAAGGAGAAGGCGGCAGAAGATGAGACTGTTAAAAGGTCACCAGCTCAATGGATGTGAATCTGAGTGAACTCTGGGAGACAGTGAAGGACAAGGGAGCCTGGTTTGCTTTGGGAAAATTTATAGGGGTCTCTGGAAGAGATTAGCAGTTAATTCAGCAGACTGAGTAAAGAAGATCACTCTTGCCAATTTGAGGCAGGCATCATCAGTTGATTGTGGGCCTGAATAGAATAGAAACATGGAGAAAGGGCAAATTTGCACCTTCTCTTTGGACTGAGACACCTTTAGACACCTTTAGACCTTTGTTCTCGGCTTTGGGGCATTCAGACACAGACCAAGATGTAAACTGCTGCCATACACCCTCCCCAGCTCAGTTCTCAGACCTTCAGGACTGAATCGCATCACTAGCTCCTCGGGGTCTCCAGCTTACAGGCAGAGATGATGGGTCCTGGCAGCCTCCATAGCTGGGTAAACCAACACCTGTAATAAATTTCCTCTATTGGTTCTGTGTCTTTGGAGAACCCTTGCTAATAGAGTCTACATTTTGCTGGGTTATCTCAATTCTCTTTTTTCACTCTTTTAGGCAATTTTTTTTTTAAGAAATCAAGTCACTTTTGTGTAGTTTTCTACATATCCTCTGTATTTCCTGTAAACTTGTACTTGGGACAATTAAATTCAGGGGTTTTTTTTACCAATAATATTTCATAGGCAGTTTTCGGTACTTCTAATTGCATCACATCTCTTTTTGTGATGTTAAGATTGGTCAGTGGGTGAAATGATGTGATGTTTGGAATTTACTTTAAAAGATACAGTTGTTTTGAAAAATCGATTACTAACTTCAAATATTGTCTGCCTACAGATCCATCTATTATGAAGATCCCCCCTTAGCCTTGTATCCCTGATTTTAGTAGTTACTGATGATCATTAGTCAGTACAGATATATGATTCCCTATCTACTGCTACATAACAAACTATCCCAAAATTTAGTATCTTGGAACAACACACATGTATTATCTCATAGCTTCTGTGGGGCATAAATTTGAAAGTGGCTTAGTTGGGTGATTCTGGTTCAGGGTCTCTCACATCATTGGAAAAGACCCCAATGCTGGGCAAGATTGAAAGCAAAAGGAGAAGGGGGCGGCAGAAGATGAGACTGTTAAAAGGTCACCAGCTCAATGGATGTGAATCTGAGTGAACTCTGGGAGACAGTGAAGGACAAGGGAGCCTGGTTTGCTGTAGTTTATAGGGTCACAAAGAGTTGAACATGACTTAGGGACTGAACAACATGTCATTGCAATCAATCTGCTGATTGGGGTTGCGGTCATCTGGGGCTGGCAGTTCTCCTTCAAGATCACTAACATGGTTGTTGGCAGGGCTTAGTTCCTACTGGCTCTTGACTGAACTCAGTTCCTTACCTAGTGAGCGTCTTTCTTCATAAAACATTTTGAATGTCTCACAATATGATGGCTGCCTCAGAATGAGTAATGAGAAAGGGAAAGAGAGGAGAGAGATTGAGAGAACAAGATGGAAGTCAAAGTTGTTTCTGATCTAATCTCTGAAGTGGTATACTGTCATTTCTACTATGTGCTATTGATCAAACAGACCATCCCTGATACTGTAGGGCCGGAGGACTTCACAGTGATGGAGGCAAGATCATTGGGGGCCATTGTGGAGGCTGGTTACCACATTGCTTTGCATGTATTACCTGGAACATTATGATGGAAAATTCTCCTTCATTAACTTCTCTGTTACTCTAAAAGATACTTTGTGTGAAAGAGGCAAAATAAATTCTCTATTCTTTCCTTTTCTTCACCACTTTTCAAAATAAGGAATTGGTTCCCTAGCATCCACTTATCTGACCAATAAGTTATTTTTATTATCATAATGAGCTCATAAGTTTTAATATGCTTATTGTGTTTCAATCAAGTATACATGTTATTATTTTCTTAGAAATTGTTTTTCCTTTTTGTTTGTTTATTTTTATATTCAAATTGTTCTGTTTTTGGTTAGTGGTAAAGTCCTTCCTGTTAACTGCTGTGTCCTTTTGGCACAAATCCAGGATCCTCTGTTAGCTTCCTTGTTTTCTAGTATCACAAGACATTCCAGTCTCATCTTCTACATTCCTGCCTTAGGAGTTTTCAAAAGAAAAGGTTCTTTTTAGCTTTATTTTTTTGGTTTATTCTTCCTTTTTTTATAAAATATCATATAATCAAATATATAAAAACACATGTGGCCATACTTTTCTTATCTTTTACTTAGAGTAAGTGTGTCATACAGTTCCTTTACACAGTTTTATATGTTGCCTTTTTTTTCACTTAACAATATATCCTAGAGATCATTTTGTAGTAGAATATATCAGTATTTCTGATTATGTGTTACACATGCACAATATTCCTTTGTGTGAATATACCCAGTCCCCTATTGAAGGACATTTGGGTTGTTTCAGCAATAGCATTTTCAAAGGACCAGTTATGTGAAAAATATGATCAGAGGTTTAATTAATTTAACAAAGGTTAAGTATTCAAATCAATGTACATAACTCCAGGGTTTTATGTGATGTAATACTTTCCATTTATTCTTGAAATGTAGGGACAATAGGATCCCAAAATGATCCTGTTTTTCTGCTAGGGAAATTTAGTCACAAATAGACTGAGTCCCTTCACATACCCTGGACTTTATTTACCCCTATATCTCCCAATGACTTTTACAATAAAATTTGTATTGATGACTAGAAAGCTATATTAGCATTCTTGATTATATTAACAGTAAGTCACTTTTGCACCTTTAATTAAAATAAAAAAATCAAAGTGAGGTTTTGTTCCTTGTAATTAACTTTCTGACTCCTCTTCCCCAACTTCTTGGGCTCATCACTACTCTATCTCCTCTTGAAGAGATTTTGCTGGGGATTCCAACTACACAGCCTTTTCAGTATAGAGACCTGGTACCTGATGATGTAAATCACAATATTGGTCTGTGACACAAATCCCCAAGTGATTACGTGGTATAGACAACTTGAGAATAAAAGTCTCACAAATCCTGAAATAAAAGCATCTACCCTAACCTTCCATTCCCTCTGGTAGATGTTACACTCAAAAACAAAACAAAAAAAAGAGAAGGATTTTAACAATTGGAGTTCATTCTAGTCTTCTGAATAAACTCTGATAGAAAAGGGATTGATTGGATGGGCCATTCCCAATTCTTGATCATTCATCAGAAATGCAAAGGAATGGAAGGAGAGGCTAAAGAAACTCCAGTTCCCAGGCTCGTCCCTAGTCCACACATTCCCTGAGATACTTTTGTTCAGACTTCTCATTTATTTATTTATTTGGCTTAAGGAACAGTAGAAAGTCTCACAACTTCTACTGTTGGAAAAAGAAGTGACTAAATGTAAGTTTCATTTGTGTGAAAGATTTAAATATGTTCTCAATGATTGCTTTGTTGAAAGATTTTTGTCAAAAATGGATGCTAAGGGCTTCCCTGGTGGTCCAGTGGGTAAGGACACTGCCTTGCAGTGCAAGGGGTGCTGATTCGATCCCTGGCCTGGGAAGATCCCATGTGCCGCGGGGCAACTGGACTGATGTGTCCAACTACCGAGCCGGAGCTCTGGAGTGTGTGCGCCCAGAGTCGGTGCTCTGCGACAAGGGAGGCCACTGCAATGGGAGGCCCACACAGGCCAAAGAACAAAGATGGATGAAAACAGATAAATGAAAGACCAACAGATGTGGCCAAAATAAATAAATAAAGGATGTTGAAACCACTATGGAAGACAGAGTGGAGATACCTTAAGAAACTAAAAATACAAGCACCATATGACCCAGCAGTCCCATTATTAGGCATATATGCTGATGAAATCAAAATTGAAAGAGACACCTGTATCCCAATGCTCGTTGCAGCACTATATACAGTACCTAGAACATGGAAGCAACCAAAATGTCCATTGACAAACGAATGGATAAAGAAACTATGGTACATATGTACAATGGAATACTTCTCAGCTGTAGAACGAAATGCAGAAGAATTAGTCCTAATGAGTTGGATGAATCTAGAACCTAGTACACAAAGAGAAGTAAGTCAAAAAGCAAAGGACAAATACAGTATACTAATACATAGATATGGTATCTAGGAAGATGGTACCAATAAATGCACACGCATAGCAGCAATGGAGAAACAGACTTAGAGAACAGACTTATGGTCATTGAGGGTAGGGCAGATTGGGCGTGAGGTATAGAAACAGCAACAAGGAAACCTACACTATCATATGTAATAGAGATAACCACTATGATTATGCTGTAAGACTAAAGAAACTTACATGGGGACTAAGCATCAACCTGGGGAGAGGTGGGAAGAGGGAAAAGGGAGGGAGGGCTCAGGGAAGAAGTTTCAGGGGAATACCTAAGGCTGTTTGGAGATTGTGTATACCTGTAAGTAAGAAAACTCTGTAAAAACTTATAACAATAACTTTGTTGTACACCTGAAGTTAATGTAACATTGTAAAACAAATATACCCCAATTTAAAAAATTTTAAAAGGATGCTAAACATTTTCAAATGCTTTTTATGCCTCTATTGTTCTGATTGTGTGACTTTTATCCTTCATCCTGGTAATGTGGTGTGTCACATGATTGATTTGTTGATACTGAGCCATTTTTGGATCCCTGGGGTAAATCATACTCGATCATGGCGTATGATACTTTTAATGCATTGTTGACGTTGATTTGCCAATAGTTTGTTGGTGAGTTTTGCATCTATGTTCATTGGGGATTTTGGCCTACAATTTTCTTTTTTGTGTGTCATCCATGTCTGGTTGATAATAGGTAATGCTGGACTTGTAAAATGTGTTTGGAAGAGTTCTACTCTCTTCTATTTGAAGGGAGAGTTTGAGAAGGATTGGTATTATTAATAATTCTTCTTTGGATGTTTGGTAGAATTCACTAGTGAAGTCATATTGTCCTGATATATGTTTCTTGGGAGGTTTTCGATCACTTATTCGACTCCTTGCTAGTAACTGGTCTGTTTGAATTTTCTATTTCATCATGATTTGGTCTTGATAGGTTGTATATGCTTAAGAAATTTATCCACTTTTTCTAGAGCATTGAATTTGTCAGCCTATAATTTGTTATATAACTAATCCCATAAAAATAAATGGTATGAATCTAGAACCTAGTACACAAGAAGTAAGTCCAAAAGCAAAGGACAAATACAGTATACTAATACATAGATATGGTATCTAGGAAGATGGTACCAATAAATGCACACGCATAGCAGCAATGGAGAAACAGACTTAGAGAACAGACTTATGGTCATTGAGGGTAGGGCAGATTGGGCGTGAGGTATAGAAACAGCAACAAGGAAACCTACACTATCATATGTAATAGAGATAACCACTATGATTATGCTGTAAGACTAAAGAAACTTACATGGGGACTAAGCATCAACCTGGGGAGAGGTGGGAAGAGGGAAAAGGGAGGGAGGGCTCAGGGAAGAAGTTTCAGGGGAATACCTAAGGCTGTTTGGAGATTGTGTATACCTGTAAGTAAGAAAACTCTGTAAAAACTTATAACAATAACTTTGTTGTACACCTGAAGTTAATGTAACATTGTAAAACAAATATACCCCAATTTAAAAAATTTTAAAAGGATGCTAAACATTTTCAAATGCTTTTTATGCCTCTATTGTTCTGATTGTGTGACTTTTATCCTTCATCCTGGTAATGTGGTGTGTCACATGATTGATTTGTTGATACTGAGCCATTTTTGGATCCCTGGGGTAAATCATACTCGATCATGGCGTATGATACTTTTAATGCATTGTTGACGTTGATTTGCCAATAGTTTGTTGGTGAGTTTTGCATCTATGTTCATTGGGGATTTTGGCCTACAATTTTCTTTTTTGTGTGTCATCCATGTCTGGTTGATAATAGGTAATGCTGGACTTGTAAAATGTGTTTGGAAGAGTTCTACTCTCTTCTATTTGAAGGGAGAGTTTGAGAAGGATTGGTATTATTAATAATTCTTCTTTGGATGTTTGGTAGAATTCACTAGTGAAGTCATATTGTCCTGATATATGTTTCTTGGGAGGTTTTCGATCACTTATTCGACTCCTTGCTAGTAACTGGTCTGTTTGAATTTTCTATTTCATCATGATTTGGTCTTGATAGGTTGTATATGCTTAAGAAATTTATCCACTTTTTCTAGAGCATTGAATTTGTCAGCCTATAATTTTTGTTCATATTCTTTCATGATCCTTTGTATTTCTGTGGTATCAGTTGTAAAGATACACATCAGATAAGACGTGTATCTTTCACATCTGATTTTAGTTATTTGAATCCTCTCTTCCTTTCTTCCTTGATGAATCTAGCTGAAGATTTGTCCATTTTGTATATCTTTTCAAAGAATGAGCTATTAGTTTCATTACTTTTTCTTCTGTTGTGTTTTAAATCTCATTTCGATTATTTCTGCTCTAATTTGTATTTTCTTCCTTTTACTAACTTTGGGCTTCATTTGTTCTTTGTCTATTTCCTCATGGCGTGAAGTTAAGTTGTTTATTTGGGACTTTTCTTCTAAGTCTGGTTTGGCGGTGATGAAATCCTTTAACTTTTGCTCATCTGGAAAACTCTACCTCTCCTTCAATTCCGAATGAAAACTTTACTGGGTAGAGTATTCTTGGTTGGAAGTTTTCTTCTGTGCTTTCTGCACTGCAAAGTTGGCGTTGAAAAATCTGTATAGAGATAGTTGTTTTTCTCTTGCTTTTTAAAGATTTTCTCCTTATCTTCAACTTTTGACATTTTAATCATGTGTTCTTCTGCTTCATCTGGTTTGTGCTTGAACCCCTTTAGTGTGTTCTTCAGCTCAGTTATTGGATTCTTCAGCTCTGTGACTTCTATTTGGTACTTTCTTGTATTTCCCAACTCTTTTTACTGTAGTTCTTACTGTGTTCATCCTTTCTTTCCCCCACTTCTTTATGATCATTACTTTATCTTGTTCTTTCATTTGGAACATACTTCTCTATTTCTTTATTTTGCTTGAGTCTCTCTGTTCGTTTCTGTACAGGAAACAACCACTTCTTCCTGTCTTGAAGGAGATGAACCTTGTTATTCAACCCTGCCTCAGCTCCTGGTTGTCTCTCAAACCTCTGTGGTTGTCCAGGCTGCCTATCATATTTTTAATCGTTCTGAGGAGTTGAGGACGTGCCAAAACCTGTCATTGTCCCAAAGTGGAGGATCTAAACACATAGGTTCAGATTGACTTTGAAGCTGGACACTCAGGCAGCGGATTTTTAAATATGCAAATATATACAGTTCTGGCTGCAAGGGTTAAGTCCCACTGGCCAATAGAGCCAGGTGATCCAGAGGTATCCCCTGTGTGGGCTCCAGATGAGTGTTTAAGCTCTTTTCTAGGAGATTCAAGAAAGCTGGAGCAAGGCAGAAGGAGAGTACCAAGATGGTGTCCACTGCCTGTGTTCCTTGAGAGTAACCCTGTAGGCCACTACATGTGGGCCATACCTGAAGCCTGCTTCTCTGTTTGAGGCTCCGGGACAAGTGAAGTGGCCTCCTTCCACATAAAAAATGGCGAGTGTGTCTCATTCCACTGCCTAGACTGTGCCCTGGACATGGTAGTTTGTTAAGGACTGGACAGTCTCCAGTTTCCACATTCCCATAGGGCCCAGGAACACAAGCTCCCCCAGTCACCACAGTTGGGTGATCAGGAGTGTCCCCTGGGCATCAGCTGCATAAAGCAAACATATATAAGGCTTCCCAGCTAATATGAAAACTCACAGATAATATCATACTCAACAATAAACACTGAAATCTTTTCCTCAAAGATCAAGAGCAAAAAAAGGGTGTTCACTTTCATGATTTTATTCAAGACAGTGTTTGAAGCCCTAGAAAGAGCAATTAGGCAAGGAAAATAAATAAGAGGTACCCAAATTGGAAAAGAATAACTGTCTCTATTTGCAGATTACATGATATTGTATATAGAATCCCTACTCTATCAAAAAACTGTTAGAAATAATAAACAAATTCAGTAACGTTGCAGGGTACAAAATCAATACTCAAAATGTGTTTCAAAAACTAACAACAAACTATCAGAAGAGAAATTAAGAAAACAATTCCATTTACAACTACATTGAAAAGAATAAAATGCCTATCAATAAAATTTAACCAAGGAGTGGAAAGATCTGTATGTGGGAAACTATAAGACATTAATGAAAGAAGTAGAAGAAGACACAAATATATGGAAAGATATCCCAAGTTTATGGATTGGAAGAATTAATATTTTTACAGTTCAGTTTGTTTGAAACAAGGGACAGTTATCTCTAATCCTTCAAATGAATGAGAGTCTAATATGCAGTGACTTGGGTTTAGAATTAAACACCCCAAATAAGTTTCCTTATCTTGCATAGAGGGCTAATAATCCTTCTAAGGCTACTTACAAATAAATGGAGAGGAAAATAAAAATAATAATTCAACAATATATATGCTCCCTAAGTTCATTGCAGCTTTATTATAGTAGCCAAGATGAGGATGCATCCTAAGTGAATGGATAAAGAGGCTGTGGAATGTACATAATGACACATTATTCAGCCATAAGAAGAATGAAATGTTTCCATTTTCAACAACGCAAATGGCCCTGAGGGCATTATGCCAAGTAAAATAAGTCAGGGAAAAAAACTCCAAATACTATATGATCTCTCTTATACTGTATGTGGAATCTATAATAAAACAAAACAGAAACAAGGTCAAAGAATGGATTGGTGGTTGCAAGATGTGGTGGGGGTGTGGAGGGTAGGAGAACTGAGGGAACTCTTTTTAAGTTTCAAAAAATTGATTAAACATTAAATAAAACAATTAAGAAACAATCTATGTTCAAACAATTCTTTCCTTTAAGTATAGACCCAGGAAATAATTATTTAAATATTTAAAAACCAAAGCATAGAAGACAAATTAGAAGAAAATAGAATCACACATTGATCAAATTTTGGGGTAGGAAATATATTTGTAAGTTTTGAAGTGAAAAGGAGAAAGAAGAAACCACAATGGAAAAGGCTGACAAATTTGAATAAATTAAAATTCAAAACTTCAGCACTGTAACAAAAACAATGAAAATAAAATAACAAGAATAAAAAAACAAAGAGACCAGAATAAGGGTGATGGGGTGGAGTTTCTAAGATATAATTACCACGGCCAGACTAACATCTTTGTTGTATAAAGAACTCATAAAAATTGGTTTAAGAAATTAAGGTTTGAATAAATAAATAAACCAACATCTGCAGTGAAAAATCACACAAGCATAAACACTGCTATAAACGAGTGTGGCAAAAATTAGAGCCTGTGGTATTCACAGAAGTACAACTTAAAATAAGGGAAAAGTATGACTTTTTTCTACCACAGTAACAATATTTATACCAATAGTAATTCCTTATGTTGATGACAGCAGAAAGAACCGATATTATCATAGATAGCGTTTATCACCACATAAGTCTCAGAAAACAATTTGTCAACCTGAATCAAGAGCCACAGAAAACATTTTAATACTTGGACCTAGCTATCCCATATCTGGGAATTTACACTAGGGAAATAATCTATCAAAGAAAAAAGCTCTTAATAGTGACATCTTTGGGTGTTACTGACCTCTCAGCGAGTTCTGGATGACCTGTCCCTGAAGCCACAATGGCCCTGATGGATGGCACTAAGGGACACTCTTCTTGGTGTGCATAGTAGCTTTGGGATTTGAGTTGAGGAATGAGTAAGAGGTTCCTAGGGAGGCTAAAGATAAGGACCATGAGGGTCAAGAGGGTTAGAGTCTCTGTCACCTTAGGACTGGCTACCTCACTGGTTTTGACACTTTGTGGAAGAAACAGAAAGAGAAGAATTAACAAAGGGCCGTGTGAGCCCACAATGTTCAGACAGTGCAGCTTTGGGGCCTACATGACCAAGTGCCATGGACAAAAAGGAGAGGAACATTTTTCTATTCACTCCACTCTGTTGAGGTGCAGAGTTCTCAGCAGCACTCTGCAAGGTTCCCAGCAGCAGACGTGGTGTGGACAGAGGACACATCAATGGAGTATGTGAGTGCAGGATTTCCTGCTCTGTCCCTAGGTGTGTCAGGCACAGCGCTTCACCTCCAGCATGCAAGCAATGTATATTTCTGAAGGAGTAGAAGAATGTGAGTGGTCTTCACTCTCCTGCGTACTTTGTGAAATAGGACTGATCTAGATGAGTGGAGATAAGAGCTGAGGTTCTGCCCAAGTGGGTGGTGGCCTCCATCTGCAAGATGGCAGTCTCAGTGCCAATGTGGTCCCAACTATAAGCAACGTGAAACTGGGAAGCTCTGATTATAGTATTGAAAAACTGCAAGCAACCTAACTGTCTAACTATAAAGGATAGAATGTGCAATGAGTGAAAAGTCATGCAAACACAAACTTGAGAAAATGGCTCAAAGGTGCCCTCTTGGAGACATGGAAGACTACACCCTGCCTTGCCTTAAGATATGGTTTTGTGACTGGAAGTGATAGTGTTCTGCTGGGCTTGTGCATCTAAGATCCCACACATGATTCTTTATAACAAGTAAGAAGACCGTGTGTTCAGAGGAAGGGGTCATAAGGCCGAAATAAACCCCATCTCTAAGTGCCCCCATGGCTGATAGCTAAGCAAGAGTCACGCAGGCACATGGGGGACATGGGGAAATAAGGAATAAACCTTGATATTTTAAGCTTCTGAGATTTGGGGGTTGATAACACAGGCTTCCTAAACCTAAGGGGCAGCACAAATAGAAAATGTCTCAAAATTCAGTATCTAAAGAATGCAATAGGGCTTCCCCTGGTGGTCCATTGGGTAAGGACACCGCCTTGCAGTGCAAGGGGCGCCAGTTCCATTCCTGGCCTGGGAAGATCCCACGTGCCGCAGAGCGGCTGGACCGATGTGTCCAATTACCGAGCCGGAGCTCTGGGGCACATGCGCCCAGAGCCAGCGCTCTGCAATGACAGAGGCCACCGCAATGGGAGGCCCACAGGAGCCAAAGAACAAAGACGGATGAAAATAGAGAAATGAAAGACCAATAGAAGTGGCCGGCCTGCACCCCCCTCCCCACCCCACTCCCCAAAAGATAAATAAATTAAAAATAAATGTTAAAAAAAAGTAAAGAATGCAATACTCTTAAGCATGAACAAAGCAAGATATTTGGGTTACTGACATGAGGTTTTGAGTGTTTCTTTGCATTTTTTTCTCTTTATTCCTAAACCTTAAAAAATCATTCTCTACTGTATTTGTAACTCAAGATAAAATAGTGTGAGAGAAGGAAGAAGAGAAGGAGAAAGAAAGAGAAACTGGAATGCTCCTGCCCTGGAAAGCTATGTGTCCCTTAAAGAGACAATTTTTGCCAACAGTTGTATGCTGAGAAGCATATAGGTTCATTTACATTATGTCCACACGAGAGTCTGTGAGAGGGGTGCTATAGTGATCTTTGTACAGCTATGGAGACTGTGATTCAGGAAGGTTGTCACTTGTTCAAGTTTATGTTAGTGGTTAATGATGGAGCCAGGATTCCAATCCAGAGCAGCCTTCCTTGGAACCAGCTCATTCAGCTCTACAGTGTAGCTCCCTGGGATACATGGAAAGAGTGTTGTTTTTGGAAAATTCTCTCATATTTCTGTTTGGAAATCCATTACACTTTTGTTCCTCACCATCCACATGGCAACATGCTTTTAGTCTCCTGAGCAGAGCCAGCATTTACCTCATTATTGTATCTTAACCTTTTTTTGAATAAGCGGGAGACAGCAGTGATGGTTTCCCGTGTATGTGGTGTGGCTGCAGAGACCTGTGTGTGACTGCTTGGGTTCTTCCCTTCATACTGCTGGTCTTTCAAAGGAAGTATGATGTGGTGATGATCTCCAGGCCAGGCAGAGGCAAACAGAGCTGCTCAAGTCGCCGTTAGGTCCTTATGAGCTCCTGACCCTGGGCAATTCTCTTAACCTTTCTGAGCCTCTGATTTCTCTCTGGAAAAAAGGTAGCAATTTCTGCCTTTTTGTGACACCCACATGGAAGAGAAAGCCCTTTGAAAAGTGTCAGGGCTGGAAGAATGAAAGGTAATAGTATTATTTTCTACAGCAGATATGGGATCAGGAAATGGAGCCTGCATTACCCAGAGAATCATCTTATTTTCTCACTGCCATCTGACTTGGCTCAAGTGCTTAGAGTTGGCTCATATTTGGTCTTTTCCTCTTGGCCTGCTGGGGTTCATTTGCATTTCTGGAGGTCCAGGAGGTACGGTGGGTGAGTAGAAGAAGATGTATGTCTGAACAGGCTTCTCACTTACTTTGTCTCTCCTCCTCTTCCCAAGATGGTGCTTAGGGACAAGAGATACCTGCTTCTTACCGAATCTCTCTGTGCTTTCCCACATTTTCCAGCCCCCTGCAGTTATGTGACCAATTCTGGGCAAAGGGCTGCGAGTGAAAGTGCTGGCCCTCGCTTCTGGGCTGACCCATTTCATAGCCAGGATGGGTGCCTCCACCTCTGACTCCCCGCTATGGTTCAGAAGAGTTTCCCACAGTCTGGGTTCCTGAGACTTGGTACTGCAGAGCCCCTGCAAATTTATTTTAGTCATGTATCCTATATAAAGAGTAAATTTCTGTTTTATATGATGGAGATATTGAGGCTGTTTACCACTAGAGTAAAGGCTGTCCTCTTCTGGCACACACAGACCAAAGCACTGGTGATTCTCTGTGGGGAGCCTTTAGTGGCATTTGCTCCTGGCTGTCAGAGCCCCCAAATCACTCCTTTTCGCATTCAAAAGAAAAGAAAGTATATGTTTGGAAATGTTACTCATTCATTAAAAATATTGAAAACACAAGTGGCAAAGAGAGGTAGGGAAGGAGAGGGAAAGGGACAGAGAAAGAAAAAGAAAGGAGGGTGAGCTGAGCCAATCAGATGGCCCAGTCTTGTGATGGCACCCTTGAGAAGTCCTGGAGACATTCAAAGGAAGTATGATGTGGTGATGATCTCCAGGCCAGGCAGAGGCAAACAGAGCTGCTCAAGTCGCCGTTAGGTCCTTATGAGCTCCTGACCCTGGGCAATTCTCTTAACCTTTCTGAGCCTCTGATTTCTCTCTGGAAAAAAGGTAGCAATTTCTGCCTTTTTGTGACACCCACATGGAAGAGAAAGCCCTTTGAAAAGTGTCAGGGCTGGAAGAATGAAAGGTAATAGTATTATTTTCTACAGCAGATATGGGATCAGGAAATGGAGCCTGCATTACCCAGAGAATCATCTTATTTTCTCACTGCCATCTGACTTGGCTCAAGTGCTTAGAGTTGGCTCATATTTGGTCTTTTCCTCTTGGCCTGCTGGGGTTCATTTGCATTTCTGGAGGTCCAGGAGGTACGGTGGGTGAGTAGAAGAAGATGTATGTCTGAACAGGCTTCTCACTTACTTTGTCTCTCCTCCTCTTCCCAAGATGGTGCTTAGGGACAAGAGATACCTGCTTCTTACCGAATCTCTCTGTGCTTTCCCACATTTTCCAGCCCCCTGCAGTTATGTGACCAATTCTGGGCAAAGGGCTGCGAGTGAAAGTGCTGGCCCTCGCTTCTGGGCTGACCCATTTCATAGCCAGGATGGGTGCCTCCACCTCTGACTCCCCGCTATGGTTCAGAAGAGTTTCCCACAGTCTGGGTTCCTGAGACTTGGTACTGCAGAGCCCCTGCAAATTTATTTTAGTCATGTATCCTATATAAAGAGTAAATTTCTGTTTTATATGATGGAGATATTGAGGCTGTTTACCACTAGAGTAAAGGCTGTCCTCTTCTGGCACACACAGACCAAAGCACTGGTGATTCTCTGTGGGGAGCCTTTAGTGGCATTTGCTCCTGGCTGTCAGAGCCCCCAAATCACTCCTTTTCGCATTCAAAAGAAAAGAAAGTATATGTTTGGAAATGTTACTCATTCATTAAAAATATTGAAAACACAAGTGGCAAAGAGAGGTAGGGAAGGAGAGGGAAAGGGACAGAGAAAGAAAAAGAAAGGAGGGTGAGCTGAGCCAATCAGATGGCCCAGTCTTGTGATGGCACCCTTGAGAAGTCCTGGAGAGACATGGAAGGTGTCTAAAGGGGGCCTTGAGCAAGATAAGTAAGTGGAGAAAGATTAGAGCAAGCCTGCCAAAAGAGGAAAACAAAACCAAATGCCCTTGTTTTAGGACTTTCCTGGCTGTGTGTCTTGTCCTTGGGTATCATTGTTGGTTCAGCAAATATCTATCGAGTGCCTACTGGGGCGGAATCCTTAGCTTGAACAAACTGCAATGACTCCCTTCATGGACCATGCTTTTTAGTGAGAAAAGAGAGGGCAAACCAATACACATGTGGCCCGTAGTGTGGTAGAAGACAGGGAGAAGTAGGGAGGCGATATAAGGTCGGGTGACTCCAGTGTTTGTTTAAAGGATGGTCAGAGAAGACATCACTGAGATAGCAAAACTCTAAAGAAGAGATGGAGCTGGCAACAAGGAAGCCAGGAGGCTGGGTTGGGTGGCCGAGGAGGCAAGTTGTGGGGACGAGACACAAGGAGCACTGGGGAAGGCAGACTGGGGATGGCAAAGACTTTGTTCAGGAATGGGAGGCTCATGGTGGATTTTGAGTGGAAGGATAACATGAACTAATTTACATTGCAAAAGGATGACTCTAGCTGCTTCATGGGTAGGGTTGCCAAATTTAGCAAATAAAACTTCATGATGTCCGGTTAAATTTATGTTTTAGATTAATGAGTATTTTTAGTAAAATAAATCCCATATATGTGACACATTTATTACTGAAAATTAGTTTTTGCTTATCCGAAGCAAAATGCAACTTTAATTTTAACTCAGTTAACTTTAACTTTAACTTCAACTTTAACTCAGTGTCCTGAATTTTACCTTACATGGAGAAAGATTTAGGACACAAACGTGAAGGTAGGAATATCAGCTAGGGGTGCTGTAAGAGAGCAGGTGAGAGATGAGGATGGTTCAGCCTGGGGAGGAGGTTGGTAGACAGGGAGAAGTAGTTGCTTGTATTCTGGGTGTACGAGATCCCTGTCTATGTGCACTCCCTTTCTCTCTCAGACCTTTTATGTGAGCTAGTTTGATTCATTTTGCAACCAAAAATAGCACAAGAGTGGTGGTGATCATTGGGAGGATGTGACTGGGGGGCTTTTAGCAGAGGGGAAGGATGTGGGTTTTACCACAAGTTTCATATCGCTTTAGAGAAACCACGAGAACAGAATCAGTGGCTCAAGGGTGGAAAGGAGCCAAAGGCCTGGTGACCGTCCTGAGAAGTACTCTGTCTCTTCCTGCTGAGGGGTGAGCCATCAGCCCAAGAGGAGGTGGGAAAACTCTTGGGCTAAGAAGCCTCCTTTTTGAATCCTTCCCTTTCACTTGGTGCCAGCAGGCATCTCTTGGCCGGAGGAAGAGTAGGAGAGAGCCTGTAGGGGAATGGTGACTTGTCACTGGGTATTTGTATTCAGATCTTTCCTTCTGAGTCAATACACTGAGGATAACCTTAGAGGTTAGGGACAATGCCTTGTATTGGGTTGCTCAGCAAGTTTGCTACTGTTTTCCATAGCATCTTATGGAAAAACATGATAGAATGCAGGAGCTGGAGGGAGAGAAGAGAGCCCCTGGGATGCGTCTAAGTATGACGTTAGCAACAGGGCAGATCCAGACATTACCTCCCCTCATGGGGAGGAACTGGCACAGAAAGGTAAGGCGACCTCCTCAAGATCATTCTGCAGGGCTTCCTGACTTCCCATCGTCATCATGAACAACAGTGGAAAAAAAAAAAATGCCCACGTTATCACATATCTAGTTCAACAGAAATCACTCCAATGCTAATGAACTGAGAGTATGACAGGAGATAGGTCAGCTGTGTAGTTTTCATTCCCCTAAGCATTTAATACCACGTGTTTGGTCAAAAGAGAGTCACGTAAACATAATTTTCACCAGCTGGTCTCCCTCCTGGCCTGCCTCCCACCTCATTTTTTCCATTGTTTAACTCGAGTGTGTTGAACATCTTCCCCATGCCAGGTTCTGTGCCAAGTCCCCATGGCAACACATGGGTGAACAAAAACTGTGAAGCAGACGTTTCGAGAAGAGGATAGTTAGTCAGACCAAGGGTGAGGGCTGGAGACGATGTCCCGCGAGGAGAACTTGTGCACATGCTCTGTGGCAGGAGGGAAAGTAGATAAAACCAGGGGCAAAAGGAGGCTGGAGGGGAGACTTGCAGTCACCAGTACGCTGTGTGAGACTGTCCGACAGGTCATGGTTAAGGCCTTACATTTTTTTTTTTTTTTGTCCACACTGCTTAGCATGTGGGATTCTAGTTTTCTGACTGTGGACGGGACCCATGCCTCCTGCATTGGAAACATTGAGTATTAACCACTGGGCTGTCAGAGAAGTAAGGACTTTAATATTTACCCAAGGAGGCAGGATGCTACAGAAGTACTTTATACAAGACTGCAACATTTTGAAAAGATAAAATGCGAACCATTGTTACTATAAGATTAGTTAGATCAATGATAAAACACCCATACGGGGAATTCCAGGCATCTGTTCAAAAGAATGAACACAGCGGGAAAAAAAATGCCCACAAAACCCTGCTGCCATGACCACTTGGTTACATGGGCCCATTGAGCAAACACTGGGATGGCTGAGAAAAGAGGCTGACTCATCTCCATAGATCATCCTTCATTCACCTGTTGAAGAAAAATGAAAAAAAAAAGAATGAATGCAAACTAATAACATGATCTCCATGAATACTGTCAAATATATTCGAAAGGTCCATATAGTCAAAGCTATGACTTTCCCAGTAGTGATGTACAGATGTGAGAGTTGGACCATACAGAAGGCTGAGTGCCGAAGAACTGATGCTTTTGAATTGTGGTGCTAGAAGACCCTTGAGAGTCCCTTGGACTGCAAGGAGATCAAACCAGTAAATCCTAAAGGAAATCAACCCTAAGTATTCTTTAGAAGGACTGATGATGAAGCTCCAATACTTTGACCACCTGATGCAAAGAGACAACACATTGGGAAAGACCCTGATGCTGGGAAAGATTGACGGCAGGAGGAGAAGGGGGCGACAAAGAATGAGATGATTGGATGGTATAACTGACTCAATGGACATGAGTTTGAGCAAATTCCAGGAGATAGTGAAAGCCAGGGAAGCCCAGCGTGTTGCAGTCCATGGGGTGGCAAAGAGTTGGGCATGACTTAGTGACTGAACAACAACAGGGGTAAAGAAAATTCCATATTGTAATCTATCACTGGTGTAGAAAATACAATATACAGAATCAGTTGATTCTTGTTACTCATGGTAGTTATGTTCTATAAAACTGCCACAGACATTGAATTAGCCTGTACTGAACTATGGTTCCCAGGGGAAATATAGGGTTAGGGTCCTGTAAGCTCTGCTCACAGTATTTTCATCAACTGACGAACACATATATGACTTTACTGCTTCTGTTTGAAGACACTTCATTGACTATGTAAATAAAGTAACATGGAGCTCATAGCCAACAGCACTAGAACTCACACCTGAATGAAACTCATCAAGCACCTGTATCTTCTCTGTGAGGCACATCAAAGTTCTCGTGTGTGCCCAAGAACACCAGACAACCCTTTAGCAGTAAGACTGGAGGCAATGTGAAGCAGCAAAATTATCAACAAAAAGCACAAAATCTCTCAAGACATGGCACTAAATAGACTGCAAAGAGGAGACTTGTTTACACACTGAGATCTCAAGCAGGGAGGCAGGGGACTGTGTTGCTTGACTTTAATGGGAACACTCACGTTGGATGACACAGATTTGTCCCTGCTCTGCACAGGTCTGCAAATGACTGGGCAAGTGCCTGAAGTCTTGATTCAAACAAAGTTTAGTGAATAGAAGAATTCACAAATACTTGAACCCACAAATATAAACATTAACTGTGTAGGAGAGATAATCTTAAATCTCTTCTTATGTACACTTACCAACTTTGGTAAATTTAACACGGATATAGTGCTTTTATCTAATATACCATTCTCCTTAACTCTGGAACATGTCCAAAGTCCTATGTTTCGCCATTTTGGTGCTCTGTAACCTTCACTTAAAAAAACAGAATATTTCTTATCTGTCTGATATTTCCTTGTAGTTAGGTGCGGGTTGTGCATTCTCATACCATGGAATGCTGCACAGCTGATGATGGACAATATATTTCCTCCAAAGTGCATGGCATGTCTGTGGAAGGAAGCTAAAGAAACTGGTGGCAGGGATTATCTTTGGTGAAAGCCACTGGGAGTCTGGTAGAATGGAGTGGGGAGGAGAGTGACTTTTCACTAATGTGTCCTTGTATACCTTCTGAACTGTATACTAGGCATACATAGAACCTATTTACAAACTAAATGTTTAAAACAATTCTATAAGATCGGAGGATCTAGTATGATTGTCCCATTTTCTTTATGGAGAGTCAGTCTCAAAGAGGGTTCCCAGGAAATATAGGGTTAGGGTCCTGTAAGCTCTGCTCACAGTATTTTCATCAACTGACGAACACATATATGACTTTACTGCTTCTGTTTGAAGACACTTCATTGACTATGTAAATAAAGTAACATGGAGCTCATAGCCAACAGCACTAGAACTCACACCTGAATGAAACTCATCAAGCACCTGTATCTTCTCTGTGAGGCACATCAAAGTTCTCGTGTGTGCCCAAGAACACCAGACAACCCTTTAGCAGTAAGACTGGAGGCAATGTGAAGCAGCAAAATTATCAACAAAAAGCACAAAATCTCTCAAGACATGGCACTAAATAGACTGCAAAGAGGAGACTTGTTTACACACTGAGATCTCAAGCAGGGAGGCAGGGGACTGTGTTGCTTGACTTTAATGGGAACACTCACGTTGGATGACACAGATTTGTCCCTGCTCTGCACAGGTCTGCAAATGACTGGGCAAGTGCCTGAAGTCTTGATTCAAACAAAGTTTAGTGAATAGAAGAATTCACAAATACTTGAACCCACAAATATAAACATTAACTGTGTAGGAGAGATAATCTTAAATCTCTTCTTATGTACACTTACCAACTTTGGTAAATTTAACACGGATATAGTGCTTTTATCTAATATACCATTCTCCTTAACTCTGGAACATGTCCAAAGTCCTATGTTTCGCCATTTTGGTGCTCTGTAACCTTCACTTAAAAAAACAGAATATTTCTTATCTGTCTGATATTTCCTTGTAGTTAGGTGCGGGTTGTGCATTCTCATACCATGGAATGCTGCACAGCTGATGATGGACAATATATTTCCTCCAAAGTGCATGGCATGTCTGTGGAAGGAAGCTAAAGAAACTGGTGGCAGGGATTATCTTTGGTGAAAGCCACTGGGAGTCTGGTAGAATGGAGTGGGGAGGAGAGTGACTTTTCACTAATGTGTCCTTGTATACCTTCTGAACTGTATACTAGGCATACATAGAACCTATTTACAAACTAAATGTTTAAAACAATTCTATAAGATCGGAGGATCTAGTATGATTGTCCCATTTTCTTTATGGAGAGTCAGTCTCAAAGAGGGTAAGGGACCAGCAGGACGACTCCAAGTCCAGGGCCATGCCCGCTGTCACTCAGTCTGCTCCTCAGGTACACAGGTGGGCAGGTTGCAGTGTGTAACCAGAGGGGACGATGAGAGTGGGGTGGCAAAGAAGGCTTCCGGGGGGAGATACTGAGCTGAGTGTAGAACAGTGAGAAATTAGCCAGGTGACCGGGGTAGTAGGACTAGGGGTCGAGTGAAGGAAGAGGAGCAGGAGCCAAGAATATGTCTTGGATCCAGGGTAGCAAGTTTTCAAAACTATTCAGATCTGCAAAGAAGGTGAGGGTCTTCCTTGGTAGTGCCATTTTACTGTGCAGGGGGAAGCCTGGGCTTGCTTCTAACACTATACCAGCTCTCAGCATGGAGCAGCGTCTTTTCAGTCTGACTATTTCATCTACTTGGAGCTGAACTCCCTCATGTGGCTGGTTTCCACAGTCTTTTAGAACACTCTGTCCTTCTGCGCTCTGTGCCCTGCCATTCCTCTCCTCAAGATGCTGTCTGGGTATCTGGGTAAATAAGGGTCCTTATTATAGCCACTGAAGTTTAGGGGGTCTTCAACACACCAGATCCTCTGGACCTCTTCTACTCTCTTTGAGCAGATGGGCATTAGCTTCTGGCAGTTGACACGGGAGTTGAAACCAAGTCCATATGACATCCTGAGCTAATATGTTCCATGACAGCTATGAAATTTGCAGGACCCAGTGCCTCCTTGTTCAGAAAGTTTTAAGGAAAGTACTACTACAGGACTTTGCTGGTAGCACAGTGGATAAGAGTCTGCCTGCCAGTGCAGGGGACAAGGGTTCTATCCCTGGTCTGGGAAGATTCCATGTGCTGTGGGGCAGCTAAGCCTAGGCACCACAACTATGAGCCCATGTGCCTACAGCCTGTGTTCCACAACAGTGAGAAAGTCCATGCAAAGCAACAAAGAGTCACCACAGCCAAAATAAATAAATAAATAAATTTAAACAATACCACCACAGGTACTAAAATATTAGGTTTTTACTTTCTTCTGTAGTCTCTCTCTTGATTTGTCATGGTGTTTTTTATTTGCTATTTAATATCATATTTAAGTAAAGAAAAATAAAAATTCTATATTGTTACTGTGAATTTTATGATTCATCTTTAAATTGTACAATGCCAGTTTTAAATACAAAATTAAGACATTTAACTTACATGCAAAAATCACAGGAGCTATGCAACTTATATTTCATATCCATGAAATACATGCATACATTTGTATTTTACTCATACCAAATACTGAGCTGAGTGTAGAACAGTGAGAAATTAGCCAGGTGACCGGGGTAGTAGGACTAGGGGTCGAGTGAAGGAAGAGGAGCAGGAGCCAAGAATATGTCTTGGATCCAGGGTAGCAAGTTTTCAAAACTATTCAGATCTGCAAAGAAGGTGAGGGTCTTCCTTGGTAGTGCCATTTTACTGTGCAGGGGGAAGCCTGGGCTTGCTTCTAACACTATACCAGCTCTCAGCATGGAGCAGCGTCTTTTCAGTCTGACTATTTCATCTACTTGGAGCTGAACTCCCTCATGTGGCTGGTTTCCACAGTCTTTTAGAACACTCTGTCCTTCTGCGCTCTGTGCCCTGCCATTCCTCTCCTCAAGATGCTGTCTGGGTATCTGGGTAAATAAGGGTCCTTATTATAGCCACTGAAGTTTAGGGGGTCTTCAACACACCAGATCCTCTGGACCTCTTCTACTCTCTTTGAGCAGATGGGCATTAGCTTCTGGCAGTTGACACGGGAGTTGAAACCAAGTCCATATGACATCCTGAGCTAATATGTTCCATGACAGCTATGAAATTTGCAGGACCCAGTGCCTCCTTGTTCAGAAAGTTTTAAGGAAAGTACTACTACAGGACTTTGCTGGTAGCACAGTGGATAAGAGTCTGCCTGCCAGTGCAGGGGACAAGGGTTCTATCCCTGGTCTGGGAAGATTCCATGTGCTGTGGGGCAGCTAAGCCTAGGCACCACAACTATGAGCCCATGTGCCTACAGCCTGTGTTCCACAACAGTGAGAAAGTCCATGCAAAGCAACAAAGAGTCACCACAGCCAAAATAAATAAATAAATAAATTTAAACAATACCACCACAGGTACTAAAATATTAGGTTTTTACTTTCTTCTGTAGTCTCTCTCTTGATTTGTCATGGTGTTTTTTATTTGCTATTTAATATCATATTTAAGTAAAGAAAAATAAAAATTCTATATTGTTACTGTGAATTTTATGATTCATCTTTAAATTGTACAATGCCAGTTTTAAATACAAAATTAAGACATTTAACTTACATGCAAAAATCACAGGAGCTATGCAACTTATATTTCATATCCATGAAATACATGCATACATTTGTATTTTACTCATACCAAACAGTGGAGATGTTACCGTCTTTCTGCATTTGAAGCAAGTTCTGATTCCAGTGGGAAGCATAGCCTCCCAGGGTTGTGGGCTCCCACTTACGTTGTCATGGATTATAACATGCTTACCTGTACTCACTTTGAGTCTTGCTAAAAGCCCACATGTTGTGAATCCACCAGAATTCTGTGTTCCTGGTACACGTGCAAATGGAAGGCACACATTCTACACACTGGCTTTTGTCATACTGGACTTCACTCACAAAGCACAAATTCAAAGACAGTATTAATTGCAAATTCAAAACAGGAATCCAAAACAATAAATTAATGCTTGCATGGAGGTTCTTCCCAGTGCAAGTTGGAGTTCAAGGTATGCACATCCTGGAAGCTACACTTCAGGCACTGCCTATGTTGTGTGAGAACAGGGGTTGTGGTAAATGACAGCACATAGGCATGTTGCATGAATCTCTTCTGCCCATGAACTTTCTCCATTGTCTCATCGGACTTCATTTACAAAGTTCAAAGACTACATGAGGGGCTTCCCTGGTAGATCAGTGGTAAAAAAAGCTCACCTGCCAATGAAGAAGATACAGGTTCAATCCCTGATCCGGGAAGATCCCACATGTTGCAGAGCATCTAAGCCCATGAGCACAACTATTGAGCCTGTGCTCTAGAGCCTCAGAATTGTAACTATTGAGCCCACGTGCCACAACTATTGAAGCCCATGTGCCCTGGAGCCTGAGTTCCACAACAAGAGAAGTCACTGCAATAAGAAGCCTGCTCACCTCAACTAGAGAGTAGCCTCCACTCCCTGCAACTAGAGAAGAGCCTGTGGCAACAGGGAAAACCTAGAATAGCCCAAAATAATTAATTAATTAATTAATCAAAAAAAAAAAAAGGTGACATGAGTAAGATTTAAAGATGGTGACAATCTACCATCTGGTTCAACTGAGTGTGAGTCCTTCTGAGCACAGGATCCCCTGAGGGTGGGGAGGGCTGCTCCATTCCACTCTCCTCCTCCTGCCTGTTGGATGTGGGGTATAATGGCAGAGCTTCCTCAGCCATTTTGGGCCATGTTCATGAGAGCTGTGTCAGGGACTGGCAATGAGAAAAGATCAGATGAACTTGGTCGTTCATACTTTACCAGCCTGTAAAGCCAAACTCTAGTCTTTTATACAAGAGAATAAAGCTGTAAATGTTCTATGACATTGTTAAACTCTATGTTGTTTAGTTGCTCAGTTGTGTCCAAATCTTTGCCACCACATGTGCTGCAGCATGCCAGGATTCCCTGTCCTTCACTGTCTTCTGGAATTTGCTCAGACTCATGTCCATTGACTCAGTGATGCCATCCAACCATCTCATCCTCTGTTGTTCCCTTCTCTTATTGTCCTCAACTTTTCTCAGCTTCAGGGTCTTTTTCAATCAGTCATCACTTCACCGGTGACCAAAGTATTGGAGTTTCAGCTTTAGCATCAGTCCTTCTAATGAACATTCAGGGTTGATTTCTTTTAGCATTGACTGATTTGATCTCCATGCAGTCCAAGGGTCTCTCAAAGTCTTCTCTGTGTTTCAAAAACATCAATTCTTCAGCAGTCAACCTTCTTTATGGTCCAAATCGCATATCCATACATGACTACTGGAAAAACCATAGCTTTGACTATACTTTGTTGGCAAAGTGGTATTCCTACTTTTTAAAAATATTTATTTATTTATTTATTGGTTATTCTGGGTTTTCACTGCTGCTGCAGGCTCTTCTTTAGTTGCAGGGAGTGGGGACTATTCTCTAGTTGAGGTGAGCAGGCTTCTTGTTGCAGTGACTTTTCTTGTGGAACTCGGGCTCTAGGGCTCATGGGCTTCAGTAGCTGTGACACGTGGGCTCAATAGTTGCAGCTCCGAGGTTCTAGAGCACAGGCTCAATAGTTGTGGCTCAAGGACTTAGTTGTTCCACAACATGTGGGATCTTCCCGGATCAGGGATCGAACCTGTGTCTTCAGCATTGGCAGGCAGACTCTTTACCACTGAGCTATCAGGGAAGCTCTCTACTTTTTAATACAGTAAGTTTGTCATGGCTTTTCTTCCAAGAAGCAAGCATCTCTTAATTTCATGGCTACAGTCACTGTCTGCAGTGATTTTGGAGCCCAAGGAAATAAAGTCTGTCAGTGTTTTCACTTTTCTCCCCATCTATTTGCCATGAATTGATGGACCAGGTGCCATGATCTTAGTTTTTTACATATTGACTTTTTTTTTTTTTTCTAAGATTTATTTATTTATTTATTTTGGGCGGGGGTCGGGTTGGGGAGGGAGGGGAGCGGGAGGGCCACTTCTATTGGTCTTTCATTTCTCCATTTTCATTCGTCTTTGTTCTTTGGCGCCTGTGGGCCTCCCATCACGGTGGCGTCTGTCGCTGCAGAGCTCCGGCTCTGGGCGCATGTGCGCCAGAGCTCCGGCTCGGTGATTGGACACATCGGTCCAGCCGCCCCGCGGCCCGTGGGATCTTCCCAGGCCAGGAATGGAACTGGCGCCCCTTGCTCTGAAAGGCGGTGTCCTTACCCACTGGACCACCAGGGGAAGCCCCTACATATTGACTTTTAAGCCAGCTTTTGCACTGTCCTCTTTCTCCTTCATCAAAAGGCTCTTCACTTTTCCTCTTCACTTTCTGCCATTAAGGTGGTATCATCTGCATATCTGAGGTTATTGATATTTCTCTCGGCAATCTTGATTCCAGCTTGAGCTTCATCCAGCCCGTAATTTCACATGATGTACTCTGCATATAAGTTAAATAAGCAGGGGGACAATATACAGCCTTGACATATTCCTTCCCAATTTGGAACCAGTCCATTGTTCTGTGTCTGGTTCTAACTGTTGCTCCTTTGACCTGCATACAGGTTTCTCAGGAGGCAAATAAGGTGGTATGGTATTCCCATTTCTTTAGAATTTTCCACAGTTTAAGCTACTATAAGTCAAACCTAATCCTATCTTATAAAGTACCCTTGTGTTTCTTCACCTGGAATACATGAATTTTTGAATCTTGCAAGCCACTTGCAGGCCACGCGGAGCCAGAAAGGACATCTAGCTCAAATACCCAGCTGCCCAGCTCCCTGAAGCAGTGTGTGCTGAGTAATTTTCTAGGCCAATCTGAATTGCCCTTCTGGGGGATTTACCTTAGAGCAGAGTTAGACAGACTATTAATATATGGATCAGGGGCTTGCTGCTTAACCTGTGAATAAAAGTGTTATGAGAACACAGCCACATTTGTTCATGTAGGTCTAGTCTATGGCTGCTTTTGAGTTGGAACAGCCAAGGTGAATAGTTTTGAGATTGTTCTATTCACTGGAAATTTTGGAAAAGTTTGCTAACGCCTATCTTAAAAAATTTCACCAAGAATGCCATTAGTTCCTCCGACCCATCTAACCTTGTGACTTTCACCTCCTGCTTTGATCACCTTCATCTTCATTTTTATTCTTATGCTTTTTCAGCCCATGCCCATGGGTATGTTGGTAAATGTTTAACAACAGGCTTTCTGGGAGACCAATGAGAGCCAGGAGAAGATGAAGACAATCGGCTCTAAGAAAGTTAGGATGCCTCCAGTACAGCCCTGGAGCCATGTCCTTTATTTCTGGCCTGGGCACTTTAACAGAACCCTAAACCATAATCAACCAGGCCTGGCTTTGATATACTAATTGCAGCTAAAGGAATTTAGAGAATTTAGCTCCCTGGCTTTCAGCAAAGTAAAATTACCCCTTGACTTTGTCAAGGTTTCTGTTCTGTTCATTTCATTACATGTTTTGTCTACAGAGTAAACCTAAGATATTAAACCCCACATAAATAATATTATGATAACATGTAATTCTGATGTTAAAATTGCATAAATATTATTTGCCACAGTCAAGTCCTGTGACTGGAGCTCTTAAGAAGAAAATAACCTTCAATTACTAAACATCTGTAGGTCAAAGGAGAATGTTCTAGGGATCCAAGTCCAACCTAGTATCTATTCATTTTTTCTTTTTTTATATTTCTTCTTACATTCAGCTTCTATTTTTAAAATCTCACTTAATGTTTTTTGAATCATTTTGTTTTAGTGGAAAATTTTATTGAGTGAGTTTTTTTCATAGGCTGTGCTTGAATGTTACATTTTCTAACTCCTTGGATTTCAGAAAATGTCTTTATTGTTGTCTTCATTTTCAGTGATATTTTTGTTGGCTATATAGGTCCAGATTCAAATTAATTTTTCTTCAAAATCTGATGCAAAATCTGATGTCAGGCTTAATCTCATTTCTTCATATGTAACCTTTTTTTTTTTTTTCCTTTCTGGAAGCTAATTGATTTTTCTCTTTATGCTTTAAGTTTTTAAATTTTACCCAAGTGCAATTAAACATGTTGTTTCTTTACTAATCCTGATTGGCCCTCAGTGGGACCCCTAAAAAAACATAAAGCCAAAACAAAACATTTATTTGGTTTAATACCAAACTGTATTATGAGGAAAAGAAAGATGGCAATAATAGCAACATAGAGAGAACTCCAGTCAACATTTTTTTATTATTATTATTTGGCTGTGCTGGGGCTTTGTTGCAGTGCACAACTCTTAGTCACAAAACGTGGGCTTAATTGCCCTGCGGCATGTGAGATCATAGTTCCTCTGTCAGGGATCAAACCCACATCCCCTGCATCGGAGAGTAGATTCTTTTCCACTGGACCACCAGGGAAGTCCCCAGTTAACTTTTTTTTTTTTTTTTTAAAGATTTATTTATTTATTTACTTTGGGCAGGGGTTGGGTTGGGGAGGGAAGGGAGTGGGCGGGCCATTTCTATTGGTCTTTCATTTCCCTATTTTCATTCGTCTTCGTTCTTTGGTTCCTGTGGGCCTCCCATCACGGTGGCGTCTGTCGTTGCAGAGCACTGGCTCTGGGTGCATGCGCTCCAGAGCTCCGGCTCGGTGATTGGACACATCAGTCCAGCCGCTCCACGGCACGTGGGATCTTCCCAGGCCAGGGCTCGAACCAGCGCCCCTTGCACTGCAAGGTGGTGTCCTTACCCACTGAACCACCAGGGGAAGCCCCAGTTAACTTTTTTTAAAAAACATAAAACAATAAAATGTCATGCAAAAAGTAAAACCGTTCTGTACTGTATAAAAATGAAAGGTACAGTCCTCCTCAGGGCTCACCTGCCATCCCTCTCTTCTTTTTCCTTAGTTCATTGGGTTCATCCTTCCAGGAAAAGAATATGCCTACTGGGAGATAGAATTCACTTTCTAGAAAGTACACAACACACTTAGCACAATCAACTCTCCATCACTCCACTCCCTCAGGGACCTAACTGTGATAAGGAGGAACAAATCTGACTCCGTATTGGATTTGTTTCTTTTACTTTAACCTTCTTGTTCTATTGCTTTTCCTACAAGTTAAGAATATTGACTATTGCCTGAAATATACAGGATAGCCCATTTTCAAGGTTATGACTTTCAAAGGTATAATATATTTCCATTCATAGAGAGATAAAAAAAATTGCAGAACAGAAAATAACATTTGTCTTGTTGGAAGTTTATAGGCACATCATGACTTGACTTACGCAGACAGCAGCAAGAACAAAGGATTCCAGAACCAAGGAGTGCGCAACAACCAGCCACACCTCCTCAACCTTTTAATAAAAAAGAAGCCTAAATTCCAACTTGGATAAGATGGCCGGATACTAGTCCACCATCTTTTCATCCTGCTGACTTTCTGGAAAAAGTCACTATTCCTTGCCTCAACAATTTGTCTGTTGACCTTTCATGAGGTGAAGAGTAGGAGCCAGAAGTCACTAACATAACCAGTACTTTGCTGATGAACATTTAGATCATCTCAAGTTTTATGTCTTTTACAGACAATGCTATAATAAACACTGAATCACTATAGGTATCTTGATATACTTTAATGACTATATGGAAGGGATAAATTCCTATTTATCCTGGAATATTTATCTTGGATATTTCTGGAATAGTGAATAAGGACATTTTATTTTTTAATCTTTTTTTTTTTAAGCCAATTTGCCCTGTAAAAGTTTGTGTCTCATTCTCTACTAGCTTAGTAATAGTAGGTATTATCAAGTAAGTACTGCCAGTCTGGATAGGTGACAACACTGGTGATTTCCTATGTGTTTCTTTGGCTGAATGTATGACTTAGTATCATTTCTTACATTTACTGGCCCTCTGAATTTCTTCTTCCTGGCTCCCGATTTATGTTCTTGGCTTCAGGGAATCTTGGCTTCAGTTGACCTGTGCCTTTCTTTGCCTCAAGAGAAAGTCTTCTGCTGACTTCTCCAGTGGTTTCCTCCTGCATTTTCTGCCTTTCCCCCTATATCCAGATATTTTCTTGTGTCCTTGTGTCATTTTATTTTTATCTCACATTTTCTAACTGTTGATCTTTTTACTCTGCCTTCAAGAAAATGTTTTTCAACATTATCTCGCCAACATTCAGCTTGCTTTTTAAAATATGTATAAACAAAATATGGTTTATCCAGTTAATAGATAATGCTGTTCTGTCATTTCTTATTCCTGATACCAGTTCCTAAACATTTTAGTAGTATTTTTCTGGTATGTACCTCTGTATTTCTCAATTCTTTATGCTTCTCAATCCAGGCATTTACCTTGATTTCCTATCACGGAAGATGAAGATTTAGCCCAAATATCACCTCCGTGTCCACACCGCCATTCTCTCCAGCCTGCTGCAATAGTTGTGTCCCCCAATTTTGTTAACGTATTAGTTACTTTGGAGGATAAATATGTGAGTGTAGTTCATGGTTGAGTTAAAGTGTCCATATGGTTATGTCTCTTTTGTTTTCCTCTGGAATTAATAATTATGTTCAAAATATTTTTTGGCTTTAGTTTTACACACATCTTTATTTTTAATGTTATTTTTAGTTGGACTGGGTCTTCGTTGCTATGCACAGGTTTTCTCTAGTTGTGGTGAATGGGGGCTCCTCTCTAGTTGCAATGAGCGAGCTTCTCACCGTGGTGGCTTCTCTTGCTGTGGAGCACGGATCTAGAGCACAGCCTCAGCAGTTGTGGAGGGTGGGCTTTAGTGGCCCTGCAGCATATGAGATCTTCCTGGAACAGGGATTGAACCCGTGAACCCTGCACTGGCCGGCAGATCCTTTACCACTGGACCACCAAAGAGGTCCTACATTCATCTCTTTTTTTTTCTTTAGTTATGTTTCATTGAAGGATAATTACAATATTGTGCTGGTTTCTGCCATATATCAACATGGACCAGCCATAGGCATACATATAGCTCCTCCCTCTTGAGTCTCCCTCCACCTCCCATCCTTTCCTACCCTCTATGCTGTCACAGAGCACTCACAGAGCTCTCTGAGCCCATATGCATCTTTCACTAAAGCCTTCCAAACCCTCCAAAAGGAACTGCAAATGCCTTCTTAATTTGGAAGAGTCTTTCCCATGGACTGCCTCCTTCTTTTGTTTCTCTGCTTCTTGAGGTTTGACGATAGATCCAGGAAAGATAGGATCAGGGTGTCAGGGAGAGATGAGAGGCAGAAAGAAACAGATTCCTCTTTCTTCTTCCTAGGGCCTAGGAAAGGGAAAACAGAATCACAGCTATCTGGAACTGGAGCTTCAGGGATCAGCTGTTTGAACTTGAAGTGTCTTTATAGAAAGGGTATTTTCAAGGGTCCCAAACCATCTCTCACACCAGCCTACGCCTAAGCTGAATAGCTGTACTGGACCTTTACAGGAGGGACTGTAACACTGTGTCTGTCATTTTCTCAAATTAGCACCAGCAAGTTCGCATGTATCTAAGCATGGAATGTTGAGGGTAGAGACATACATGGTGAATCATGCTTGGTGAAGGCCGAAGTGAACCAAAGGTGGCCCTCGATGTCTCCAGCTGGGCAAATTGGCGTGAAACACATGGGGCAGAGAGAGAGAAATGGGGACTAAGTCATGATGAGGGAGAAGACTTAACCTGGGCAGAAGCCCTTCCCTGACCACAGCACCTTCCTTCCCTACCCCTGCTCAGCACAGAGCAGTTGTTTAACAAGTCCTAAGCACCGTGACCTCAGGACGCCCCTCATGCTTGTTGGCATGTTGTGGTGGTTTGGTGGCTTAGTCGCTAAATTGAGTCTGACTCTTGCAACCCCATGGACTATGGCCTGTCAGGCTCCTCTGTCCATGATATTCTCCAGGCAAGAACACTGGAGTGGGTTGCCATTTCCTTCTCCAGGGGATCTTCCCAGCCCAGGAATCAAACCTGGGTCTCCTGCACTGCAGGCAGATTCTTTATTGACTGCACTGTGAGGGTTGGCAGGTTAGAAGTTTGTAATTTGGAGGCAGGATGGGGATCACAGTGAACAATGGTCCATGTATTCTGATATAATTTTAGTCAATGAATTGTAGGAGAATCAAGAGTCCCACTAGGGCCCACTAGTACTGGGTAGATATCTTTGGGGATAGCGGCCTCTCCTTTCTCCATCAGCAAACACTTCCGCAGGTGGCGAGGAGAAGTCTCAGAAGTTGCTAGTTTGGAACAGAACAAAGTTTTAGCTGAATGCAACCCCAGGATGAGGGAGGAATGATTGAAAGTCTGCACCTCAGCTGAATGCAACTCCCAGATAGGATCAGGGTGTCATGGGAAAGAAACAGATTCCTCTTTCTTCTTCCTAGGGCCTAGGAAAGGGGAAACAGAATCACAGCTATCTGGAACTGGAGCTTCAGGGATCAGCTGTTTGAACTTGAAGTGTCTTTATAGAAAGGGTATTTTCAAGGGTCCCAAACCATCTCTCACACCAGCCTACGCCTAAGCTGAATAGCTGTACTGGACCTTTACAGGAGGGACTGTAACACTGTGTCTGTCATTTTCTCAAATTAGCACCAGCAAGTTCGCATGTATCTAAGCATGGAATGTTGAGGGTAGAGACATACATGGTGAATCATGCTTGGTGAAGGCCGAAGTGAACCAAAGGTGGCCCTCGATGTCTCCAGCTGGGCAAATTGGCGTGAAACACATGGGGCAGAGAGAGAGAAATGGGGACTAAGTCATGATGAGGGAGAAGACTTAACCTGGGCAGAAGCCCTTCCCTGACCACAGCACCTTCCTTCCCTACCCCTGCTCAGCACAGAGCAGTTGTTTAACAAGTCCTAAGCACCGTGACCTCAGGACGCCCCTCATGCTTGTTGGCATGTTGTGGTGGTTTGGTGGCTTAGTCGCTAAATTGAGTCTGACTCTTGCAACCCCATGGACTATGGCCTGTCAGGCTCCTCTGTCCATGATATTCTCCAGGCAAGAACACTGGAGTGGGTTGCCATTTCCTTCTCCAGGGGATCTTCCCAGCCCAGGAATCAAACCTGGGTCTCCTGCACTGCAGGCAGATTCTTTATTGACTGCACTGTGAGGGTTGGCAGGTTAGAAGTTTGTAATTTGGAGGCAGGATGGGGATCACAGTGAACAATGGTCCATGTATTCTGATATAATTTTAGTCAATGAATTGTAGGAGAATCAAGAGTCCCACTAGGGCCCACTAGTACTGGGTAGATATCTTTGGGGATAGCGGCCTCTCCTTTCTCCATCAGCAAACACTTCCGCAGGTGGCGAGGAGAAGTCTCAGAAGTTGCTAGTTTGGAACAGAACAAAGTTTTAGCTGAATGCAACCCCAGAGATGAGGGAGGAATGATTGAAAGTCTGCACCTCAGAATTTTCCCTGGCCTCATCTAGACTGTGCAGGCCCCAGCACTTTCCCAAAATGCTCGGTGGTGATGCACCACTGGCAGGACACCTGAGCAGAGGAATCTACTCTGTCTGGTCTGGCTTTGTGCACTTTACAGGATTCTGTCCTGACGGCTGCAAGTAATACAATCACTGGTCCCCAGACCACCAGTCTAGACAGATGCCCCCAGCATCCTTGTGGTTCAGTCCTGATCTCTATCGGAAAGTGTCCTGTGTTTTGTGTTTGCTCCATTTTGTTAATCCAGCCCTGCCCTTAGTGGGTGATCCATAAGTAATTGTTGTGTGAATCAATAAACCCCATCCTCTCTCAGAGCTGAGCTCTGCAGTGTGATTAGAGAGCTAGGTGACACTGGCTTCCCCTCGGTCAGCACTGCTCTCCTCTGGGAGGCACCCTGAACATCTTCCAGAGCTCTCTGCCTTTCTACCTGCAGCTGTGCTTGCACACACACACACACACACACACACACGCACGCACGCACACACACAGGCTGACACTCATCACAACTGCCCAGGACCTTCACTGTTCATTCGTGTCTCACAGAAACACAAGAGTTCCTGCTCACGGTTTCCCATCTCCCTCCAGGACTGCCCCTGGAGATATCTCCCAGGTGTTTTTAAATGTCCAGAGGCACTCACACCAATCATCCTCACAACACAGCACAGTTCTGCCTCTGTGCTTAGTATGATTCACTACTTTTCACTCAGCATCTCATTTACTCCTAGTAACAACTCCAAGACTCAGAAAAGTCAGTTTGCCTGGGACCGCACAGACGAGCACAGATGGGAAGCTAGGTCTTTCCTGCCCATGTCTGTGCCACTCACCACACCGCAACAGTTTACCACCACGGTCAAGGTTCAGCGAATGTTAAGGGACGCTGAGGTTCTGAGGCACCGTGCGTCCCAGCCACCAGGGGCCGCTGTTTCCCTACGCTGCGGTCAGGAACCCGGCCAGTGTTGCCAATTCATCCAGTGTGGCCCCTGGAGGACCCAGTTCTGGGCCCAAGGGCGTCCCCCCGACTCTTGGGGACCAGCCCTCAGCACAGGCTTCAGGCTGCATACCCCTCGACCAGACAAAAGGGCTTGAAAGGTTAGCTATTGCATATGCCACGGGAAATGTCTGAACTACAGAGTGTAATGCTTCTACGCTGCTGGAATTTCTTCCCAGTGGCTTGCGGGGCGTGGCTGTCAAGTTCTCTTCTAGATAGAGGAAGGTTGGCTTCCAGAGATGTGGGCCCCTGGATGGGAGAATCCAGTTTAGCCCACTGGTCTCCAAATTGGGGTATGCAAGAGGATCCGTTGGAGGTACAGGGAGAAAACACTAGTTTGTGTATTTATTCATATTTTGATCTAAAACTAAGAATGTAGTTTCACTAATGGTTGAAGTCCAAATTGGTGGTGGCTCTCTCACCTGTCCAACAGCCCAGTGTGAGCAAAGCATGTGTGACAGGTTTGTGTGTCCGTTGCCTGGACTCGCGGAGTGTATTATGCCCTTTACCTAATGTTCTCACAGCCTGCACAGGTAGCTTTAGGAATTCCCTACAAAGAACACAGAGTTTGAAGGGAACACAAACGACAGCTGCACAAGTTACCCGGAGAGAGAGAAATGACTGAGCTTTTGCTCCACTGCTCATACGAGCTCTTAGCTGCCCACAACAGTCCATTCAGATCTGACAAGACGTCAGTCTCCCGAATCCAAACCCGTCAAAGCCATTGGAAATTATATCTCTCATCATGCACAGAGAGCTCTGCTAGCACAATAAACACGCCTGGGCCTATCAATACCACTAGGGATGGGAGTGCAGCCACGTGGCACATCAGGGGTGCAAGCAAAAGCATGTTTGGTGGCTCAGGCCCAGATCAAAAGGGGATCCCCAGTGTGTGCCATGGCCAGGAGTCTCACATTCATGTCCTCATAGACTGCTGTGGACCAAGGTCCTAAGCACCGGGCTTTGTGAAGACTGGTGCTGGTCAAGGCCGGCCACTGGAATTATGACCCTTTGGGATTTGATTCAGATTCCTGCTGAGGGATTGCAATCAGGTGGTTTGTGTTTGTTCTTGGTCTGCTTCATGAGGGCCCGATTCCTGTCACAGAAGGAGGAGGCAGGGAGGTGGGAGCCTTCTGTATGTGGCCCTCTTCTGGGCTCACAGGAGTAGGCCTGCTTTCCAGGACTCTCAAGGGTCCATTCTGGCTTATTGTGCATTTCCTCCCCCTGCATAGTGGAGGGTCTTCCCTCAGTCCCTGTCCCTATGTACTTCCTTTCAAGCACATAAAATTTAAAAATATCAAGATTTGTCCAAATCTTTCCTGCAAATAGATGCATGATCATCTGTATCTCCAGGTGTGGGGGTCCATTTATTCATTGGGGTATGCAAGAGGATCCGTTGGAGGTACAGGGAGAAAACACTAGTTTGTGTATTTATTCATATTTTGATCTAAAACTAAGAATGTAGTTTCACTAATGGTTGAAGTCCAAATTGGTGGTGGCTCTCTCACCTGTCCAACAGCCCAGTGTGAGCAAAGCATGTGTGACAGGTTTGTGTGTCCGTTGCCTGGACTCGCGGAGTGTATTATGCCCTTTACCTAATGTTCTCACAGCCTGCACAGGTAGCTTTAGGAATTCCCTACAAAGAACACAGAGTTTGAAGGGAACACAAACGACAGCTGCACAAGTTACCCGGAGAGAGAGAAATGACTGAGCTTTTGCTCCACTGCTCATACGAGCTCTTAGCTGCCCACAACAGTCCATTCAGATCTGACAAGACGTCAGTCTCCCGAATCCAAACCCGTCAAAGCCATTGGAAATTATATCTCTCATCATGCACAGAGAGCTCTGCTAGCACAATAAACACGCCTGGGCCTATCAATACCACTAGGGATGGGAGTGCAGCCACGTGGCACATCAGGGGTGCAAGCAAAAGCATGTTTGGTGGCTCAGGCCCAGATCAAAAGGGGATCCCCAGTGTGTGCCATGGCCAGGAGTCTCACATTCATGTCCTCATAGACTGCTGTGGACCAAGGTCCTAAGCACCGGGCTTTGTGAAGACTGGTGCTGGTCAAGGCCGGCCACTGGAATTATGACCCTTTGGGATTTGATTCAGATTCCTGCTGAGGGATTGCAATCAGGTGGTTTGTGTTTGTTCTTGGTCTGCTTCATGAGGGCCCGATTCCTGTCACAGAAGGAGGAGGCAGGGGAGGTGGGAGCCTTCTGTATGTGGCCCTCTTCTGGGCTCACAGGAGTAGGCCTGCTTTCCAGGACTCTCAAGGGTCCATTCTGGCTTATTGTGCATTTCCTCCCCCTGCATAGTGGAGGGTCTTCCCTCAGTCCCTGTCCCTATGTACTTCCTTTCAAGCACATAAAATTTAAAAAAATATCAAGGGATTTGTCCAAATCTTGGTGGACTCACTGCAAATAGATGCATGATCATCTGTATCGATTCTTGTCAAAGTGCAATCCAGGGACTTCCCTGGTGGTCCAATGGTTGAAAATCTGCCTTACAATGCAGGGGACACAGGTTTGATCCCTGTTTGGGGAACTAAGATCCCATGTGCCATGGAGAAACCAAGCCCATGTGCCGCAACTAAGACCCAGTGCAGCCAAGTGCAGTTCAAGGACCAACAAAATCAAGATTCTTTAGGATGACTTGGAAACATGCAGATTCCAGTGTCCCACATGAGGCCTCCTGACTCAGAATCTGTGAGTGGACTGAGGAAAAAGCATTTAACATAACAAACCTTTGTCCCCACCCCCACCAACTGATGAGTCTAAAACACACTCATATTTTAGAAATATTACACTATATAATGATATTTTTGAAAACTATAGTTTTCCAAAGGGCTTATAACCTGAATTCATTTTTCTCAATATGGGATAGGTAGGACTCGGTAGCATTCTCTGAGTCTCATTCCAAGGGTCAGACCAGCAAAATCCGTATGGAGATTCTTTAGCAAAATCGAGCACAAATGCTTATTGGCCTCAGGATACTGAAGAGGCAGGAATTAGAGCTCCCTCTTTGGGCAGAGCCTCCTCCCCCCATCCCCTTCCCACTCCTTTCACACACCCCCATCCCCACAAAGAAGACCCTCCTGTCCATGCTCTGCTCCGCTTGTCTCTGCCTTGTACGGTATTGGCCAGACTGGCATCTGTCTCCCACAGTGAACGGCAAGTCTCCTGGGGTGAGGCCTGGGTCAGTGAACATTCGTAAAGTGAGTAGACTTGTCACGGGGGCTTCTCTTTCGTGATCAGCTCACGCTCCTCACACTCCACTGAGACAGAGCCCTAGCACTGCCACTCAAGGACCCCCCGGCGTGGTGCAACAGGCCTGGAATGTCCACTTTCTGTGTCAGGGGAAGAGGCAGACCCGGAGCCAGGGCTGCAGTCTCAAACCAGAGCTGCAGGGCCACCTGCTGTCTTACCCCTGGGCCTACCTCTCAGCTGGGTAAGGAGGGGCCACAGTGTTTTCCTCCTCTTGGAGGTTGAGAAAACAATCTCTCCCGGCCAAGGTAAGCTAGCAATCAAGGCCAACCTCCAACCCAGCTCCTCTTCTGCTCTGCCCTTTCTTGCAGCCAAGTGTTGGTCAATGAGAATTTGGCTTCTGCTTTCCCATCTTTCTGGGCAACATTCACAACCCTCTCAGAGGGTGAGCAATGCAAGTTCCAGGCATGGCTTCTTTCATTACTGGCTGCTCCAGGGTCACTTTAACCACAGAGTCATTGCCTAACAGGTCGGGGGACTGATAAACATGCAAATTTCCATATGCAAATAGTGTTAGGCTGCAGCTTCTTTCTCGCTAAGGAAGATAGCTACAACAAGCTGAGAAAGTTGGGTGTGAGCCCATGCCTTCACGGCACCATTCACTATTCACAGTGACGAGGTATCAGAGGAAACAAGCAGCTGAGCCCTCATGCGGGAGTGATAAACAATACACATTCCTCCTCTTCAAGTCCCTGGTGGGTGACTTAATAGATACAGCCCAGTACTTAAATAAGTGCTGGGTACAAGTCCTTTTTTGCTTACATATTCCAGTGGTGTTTTGAGGTTGGTCAGTCTGTGTGCATGCTACGTTCCTACACCATCATTGAAATCCTCAGTCCAGTGGCTTTCTTGAGGGCCTCAGCTCCCATCAGAAGCAGCGATCCTCCCTATGGAGCAGTGGTGCTTTTCCCCAGAAGAGGCCAATGTATAGACCCACAGGTCCAAGCTCATTTTCTCACAGGTTTCAACTTAAGGCCACATTTTTTCCCCCAAGCGCTGGATGGCGCAGTGGAGAGGTGTTTCGGCTGGGATGAGGTGGCAACTCAGTCATTTGGTCTCTGGCCCCAGTGGTGCCAAGGTGGGCCAGTTGGGAGCAGAAGACACAAGGCTAGGAGATTCCCACAGAGGCATCCACCAGAAGAAGATCCAGACCGGCTCCCTGCGCACAGGATGGGAAGCCGGGAGAGGAAGTCACCCTGGAGTTACGATTCTGTGTTAAGGCTCTGGGAAGCCATTCCTTTTTTTCTGATTTGATTGACAGCAAATAACAAAGATCAAAAATGACAGTAGGGAAGGGTTGCTGAGATACATGCAACAAAAACCGCTCTGGAATCCTAATCAGTGTCCGGAAAGTGTAAGTTTCCCAGGAAGATAAACGAGGGGATTCTAGGATCCAAAGAGCCGGCTGGGTTTGGGACCAGAGAACCAGGTAGGAGGGCAAGGAGGACGGTCAGGAGGCCAGGAATGGAGGGTGAGCAATGCAAGTTCCAGGCATGGCTCTTCATTACTGGCTGCTCCAGGGTCACTTTAACCACAGAGTCATTGCCTAACAGGTCGGGGGACTGATAAACATGCAAATTTCCATATGCAAATAGTGTTAGGCTGCAGCTTCTTTCTCGCTAAGGAAGATAGCTACAACAAGCTGAGAAAGTTGGGTGTGAGCCCATGCCTTCACGGCACCATTCACTATTCACAGTGACGAGGTATCAGAGGAAACAAGCAGCTGAGCCCTCATGCGGGAGTGATAAACAATACACATTCCTCCTCTTCAAGTCCCTGGTGGGTGACTTAATAGATACAGCCCAGTACTTAAATAAGTGCTGGGTACAAGTCCTTTTTTGCTTACATATTCCAGTGGTGTTTTGAGGTTGGTCAGTCTGTGTGCATGCTACGTTCCTACACCATCATTGAAATCCTCAGTCCAGTGGCTTTCTTGAGGGCCTCAGCTCCCATCAGAAGCAGCGATCCTCCCTATGGAGCAGTGGTGCTTTTCCCCAGAAGAGGCCAATGTATAGACCCACAGGTCCAAGCTCATTTTCTCACAGGTTTCAACTTAAGGCCACATTTTTTCCCCCAAGCGCTGGATGGCGCAGTGGAGAGGTGTTTCGGCTGGGATGAGGTGGCAACTCAGTCATTTGGTCTCTGGCCCCAGTGGTGCCAAGGTGGGCCAGTTGGGAGCAGAAGACACAAGGCTAGGAGATTCCCACAGAGGCATCCACCAGAAGAAGATCCAGACCGGCTCCCTGCGCACAGGATGGGAAGCCGGGAGAGGAAGTCACCCTGGAGTTACGATTCTGTGTTAAGGCTCTGGGAAGCCATTCCTTTTTTTCTGATTTGATTGACAGCAAATAACAAAGATCAAAAATGACAGTAGGGAAGGGTTGCTGAGATACATGCAACAAAAACCGCTCTGGAATCCTAATCAGTGTCCGGAAAGTGTAAGTTTCCCAGGAAGATAAACGAGGGGATTCTAGGATCCAAAGAGCCGGCTGGGTTTGGGACCAGAGAACCAGGTAGGAGGGCAAGGAGGACGGTCAGGAGGCCAGGAATGGAGGGCAGGGGCACGGGTCCCGCCTCTGGCCTTTCTCGCCGCCAGGGGGCGTCCTCTCAGACTGGGGTCCCGTGTCCTGCGGCCCGCGGCTGGTGGGGCGGGGCCCAGGCCGAGTTCCTGCTGGACCAGAGGAATGCGGCCTTTGGCTGGGCCTGCGTCCGCATTCCGGTCGTTGCAGGAATGTGAACAGGGTGTTCACTGTGCGCCCTGAACGCACAAGTTCTGTCCCCTCCCGTCAGAGACCGCCTGGCAGCGGCTCCAGGGGAGAGGCCCCCTCTCTACCTTCCCCGAAACCGGCAGCACGTCCGGCTGGAGTACAGGGTCCTGAGAGCTCTCAGACCAGCGGGGACTCAGCCCTAGCCCAGGGATAGAGACAGGGTGTGCTTTAGAAAGAATGGAAACCCGATGTAGTCCACTCTGACACCGAAAAGGCAGGGCCTGTAGCTGGAAGGGGAGAGAGTCCACCAGCCTCAAGAGGCAGACTTCGGACCCTAGATTTGCCATCTTTAGGCCATATTGTGGCTGGCAAAGCTTGAGAGGCATGGAAAAGCTGAAGATCCAGTTTGGGATTAGGTGCTCTTTGACCAGCCAGGGAGGAACTAAATATTCAAGATTAAGCATTTAATTCATTCACCAAATATTTACAGAGCCTCTGCTTTGTGCCAGTCCTTGAGCTAAATTCTCGGGGCTCAGAGATGAACAAGGCATCTCCTGTCCTTTAGGAACTGACATTCCCATTCTAGAGACAGTCTTTGAAACACCCAGAGAGGGAAGAAGCCAAAGATGTTGGGAAACATGGAAGAATAACCCAGGTTGGAAAATCCAAGAAGGCTTCCTGGTGGACACTGCCAAGGGACCTGAAAGGCCAATAGGAGTTAGCCCAAAAGATGGGTGAACGGTGTTCTAGACAGAGGGAGCTTTGTGTCTGGAGGCTGAAGGAAGACCATGTGTGTTTAGTTGCTTCAGTTGTCTCCAACTTTTTGTGACCCCATGGACCGCAGCCTGTCAGGCTCCTTTGTCCATGGGATTCTCCCAGCAAAAATACGGGAGTGGATGGCCATGCCCTCATCCAGGAGATCTTCTGACCCAGGGATCAAACCCATGTCTCCTGCATTGAAGGTGGGTTCTCTACCACTGAGCCACTGAGAAAGTTCCCAGAGGAAGAGCTTGTGATCCAAATGGCCCCCGGAGCCTGCCTCCCCATAAGTGGCTGCCAGACCACCAGCTGAGTTACAAGGATCAGGGTCCACCTCAGTTGAACCCATGATACTGGTTGGTTTGTGGGGTCCTCATTCTACAGAAGACACAGTAGTGGGCCTGTGAGGCCTCAACACGATGCTCTGGAGTATGGTGCGGGCTGTGAGATACAGCCATTAAAGCATCTGGATGGTGCCCAGCATCTAGGAGGTACTCAGTAAATACTGGCTGGTCTTCAGTGCCCTTCCTGACCCACTGATTCCTCTTTCTCTTCAAAGTAGCTCTTTAGAATGGAACCCGATGTAGTCCACTTGAACAAAAGGCAGGGCCTGTAGCTGGAAGGGGAGAGAGTCCACCAGCCTCAAGAGGCAGACTTCGGACCCTAGATTTGCCATCTTTAGGCCATATTGTGGCTGGCAAAGCTTGAGAGGCATGGAAAAGCTGAAGATCCAGTTTGGGATTAGGTGCTCTTTGACCAGCCAGGGAGGAACTAAATATTCAAGATTAAGCATTTAATTCATTCACCAAATATTTACAGAGCCTCTGCTTTGTGCCAGTCCTTGAGCTAAATTCTCGGGGCTCAGAGATGAACAAGGCATCTCCTGTCCTTTAGGAACTGACATTCCCATTCTAGAGACAGTCTTTGAAACACCCAGAGAGGGAAGAAGCCAAAGATGTTGGGAAACATGGAAGAATAACCCAGGTTGGAAAATCCAAGAAGGCTTCCTGGTGGACACTGCCAAGGGACCTGAAAGGCCAATAGGAGTTAGCCCAAAAGATGGGTGAACGGTGTTCTAGACAGAGGGAGCTTTGTGTCTGGAGGCTGAAGGAAGACCATGTGTGTTTAGTTGCTTCAGTTGTCTCCAACTTTTTGTGACCCCATGGACCGCAGCCTGTCAGGCTCCTTTGTCCATGGGATTCTCCCAGAAAAAATACGGGAGTGGATGGCCATGCCCTCATCCAGGAGATCTTCTGACCCAGGGATCAAACCCATGTCTCCTGCATTGAAGGTGGGTTCTCTACCACTGAGCCACTGAGAAAGTTCCCAGAGGAAGAGCTTGTGATCCAAATGGCCCCCGGAGCCTGCCTCCCCATAAGTGGCTGCCAGACCACCAGCTGAGTTACAAGGATCAGGGTCCACCTCAGTTGAACCCATGATACTGGTTGGTTTGTGGGGTCCTCATTCTACAGAAGACACAGTAGTGGGCCTGTGAGGCCTCAACACGATGCTCTGGAGTATGGTGCGGGCTGTGAGATACAGCCATTAAAGCATCTGGATGGTGCCCAGCATCTAGGAGGTACTCAGTAAATACTGGCTGGTCTTCAGTGCCCTTCCTGACCCACTGATTCCTCTTTCTCTTCAAAGTAGCTCTTTCTGCTTCTGTAAAGGACCACTCTCTAGCTCTTCATCTCTGAGGAGGTGTTTGGCTGAGGGATTGTCACTGGTTGTAGTACTTCCTGTTTTTTTGGTCCCTCCCTGGTTGAAGAAGGGAACAGGCAGGAGATGCAATTGGGGTGGTTGGTAATCATAAAGGTCCTTGAATGCATCTGGGGCCCCTGGTACTGCGGGTGCAGAGACCTGGGAGCAGAGAAGGGCCTCACCTGGAGGTGCACTGAGGGAAGATGACCAGAAGGGGAGGATAGGAGGGTCAGGGTCAGGAAGGCTGTATCCTGAAAAGGAGTGTTAAGATTCTGATAAGAGGGCTTCCCTGGTGGTCCAGTGGGTAAGCACTCCGCCTTGCAGTGCAAGGGGCGCCGGTTCGATCCCTGGCCTGGGAAGATCCCACGTGCTGTGGAGCGGCTGGACTGATGTGTCCAATTACCAAGCCGGAGCTCTGGAGCGCATGCGCCCAGAGCCGGTGCTCTGCGACAACAGGGGCCACTGCGATGGAGGCCCACACGGGCCAAAGAACAAAGATGGATGAAAATGGACAAATGAAAGACCAATAGAAGTGACCCGCCTGCTCCCCTACCTCGCCACCCCACCCTCACCAAAATAAATAAATAAATAAATCTTTAAAAAAAAAAAAGACCCTGATAAGAGCTGAAGTGGGAGAGAACAGAAAGCAGAGCTGGGAGATAGAGACTAAGGAGGCTAAGGACCAGACTCTTGAACTGACTGGCTGCAGGGTGGGCCAAAGACTCCAAATCCACTGTTAGATCCTCACCTGGTGTGGGTCAGCGGGTGAGTACTGGAGGCCAACTGGGATCCTAACCAGTACATCCCCAGTGTCCCTGAGGGGTGAAGTAAGAAAGTTTATATCCAGAAATTCCTTGCCAGCCTCTCTCCCGGGAATGCGGCAGGACCTAAATTCTTCTGTACAGAGGAAAAGTGCAGGCCTTGGAATGGTTTCTCCTCATTGTTCTTGGCATGGTGCGGGCTGTGAGATACAGCCATTAAAGCATCTGGATGGTGCCCAGCATCTAGGAGGTCTCAGTAAATACTGGCTGGTCTTCAGTGCCCTTCCTGACCCACTGATTCCTCTTTCTCTTCAAAGTAGCTCTTTCTGCTTCTGTAAAGGACCACTCTCTAGCTCTTCATCTCTGAGGAGGTGTTTGGCTGAGGGATTGTCACTGGTTGTAGTACTTCCTGTTTTTTTGGTCCCTCCCTGGTTGAAGAAGGGAACAGGCAGGAGATGCAATTGGGGTGGTTGGTAATCATAAAGGTCCTTGAATGCATCTGGGGCCCCTGGTACTGCGGGTGCAGAGACCTGGGAGCAGAGAAGGGCCTCACCTGGAGGTGCACTGAGGGAAGATGACCAGAAGGGGAGGATAGGAGGGTCAGGGTCAGGAAGGCTGTATCCTGAAAAGGAGTGTTAAGACTCTGATAAGAGGGCTTCCCTGGTGGTCCAGTGGGTAAGCACTCCGCCTTGCAGTGCAAGGGGCGCCGGTTCGATCCCTGGCCTGGGAAGATCCCACGTGCTGTGGAGCGGCTGGACTGATGTGTCCAATTACCAAGCCGGAGCTCTGGAGCGCATGCGCCCAGAGCCGGTGCTCTGCGACAACAGGGGCCACTGCGATGGAGGCCCACACGGGCCAAAGAACAAAGATGGATGAAAATGGACAAATGAAAGACCAATAGAAGTGACCCGCCTGCTCCCCTACCTCGCCACCCCACCCTCACCAAAATAAATAAATAAATAAATCTTTAAAAAAAAAAAAGACCCTGATAAGAGCTGAAGTGGGAGAGAACAGAAAGCAGAGCTGGGAGATAGAGACTAAGGAGGCTAAGGACCAGACTCTTGAACTGACTGGCTGCAGGGTGGGCCAAAGACTCCAAATCCACTGTTAGATCCTCACCTGGTGTGGGTCAGCGGGTGAGTACTGGAGGCCAACTGGGATCCTAACCAGTACATCCCCAGTGTCCCTGAGGGGTGAAGTAAGAAAGTTTATATCCAGAAATTCCTTGCCAGCCTCTCTCCCGGGAATGCGGCAGGACCTAAATTCTTCTGTACAGAGGAAAAGTGCAGGCCTTGGAATGGTTTCTCCTGCATTGTTCTTGGCAAACACAGGAAGACAGATTTCCTTTAACTTTGTGGTGTGCACATATGAATACGGATCCCTCCCCCAGTCTTTGGGGTGGGGGAAGGGAGGCGGAGGGCCAAGAAGTTGATGGAAAATAAACAGCCACCTTTGCTCTTCTGACTTATTTCATGTTCTCAGAATTTCCTCTCTGCAATTCTGGCTTTGTTAGCTTAAAACTCCACACATTGGTTAGGGCTGGGAAAATCCCTTGCTGCTGTTGTTATGGAGAGACAGGTCCACTCCAGGGGCAGGGCACAGTCCCGGTGCCCCAGGAATAGGGCCATGAGGCCTGCCTCCAGGTGTCAGTGAGGTCCTGGTTCAGCCTGCGTGAGGGAGACTCTCAAGGATGGGTGTAGCGTCTCCTTTTGTCACCAATTCATTCTTTCACATTCATTCATTCTTTCAACATTTACTGAGTGCTACCAGGTGTCCTGCACTGTGCTGAATGCTGGAACTAGAGAGACAAATGAACTGGAGACATTGGAAAAATCTTAGGGGAAGATGCCATAAACAAGATGAGTAATACTGAAGGACTTCCCTGGTGGTCCAGTGGTTAGGAACCCGCTTGCCAATGCTGGGGACATGAGTTTGATCCCTGGTCCAGGAAGATCCCACATGCCATGGAGCAACTAAGCTTGTGTGCTGCAACTACTGAGTCCACACTCTACAACAAGGGAAGTCACCACATTGAGATGTTCACACACACAGTGGAGATGCAGTGCAGCTGTAAATAAATAAATAAGATAAATAATACTTTAATGCAATTAAAAAATCAATGCACAGTGCTCATAAGAGTAGAATGTTGAATAAAGACGGGATTGGTAACATTTTTGCACTGGGCCATATTGGAATCTGTGGGAAGTAAAGAATCTGTAATATTGATCATAGGTTCATAACTGAATACAGTTATCAGCAGACTATCATACAAATATTGAAATATCTCATAGAAGGTTGCTTATCAACAAAGAAAAAAAACTCATGGTATATTGTTGAATGAAAAATAGGAGATTACAGAACCATATATAAAGTATGGTCCTCTTAAAAATATATCCAGGTACGGGAAACTATAGTCAGAACTATGTTTTTTTCATTAGTCATACATGGATATAAAAGTTGGGTCATAAGGCTGAAGGCTGAGCACTGAAGAATTAATGCTTTTAACTATAGTGCTACAGAAGACTCTTTTTTTATGTTTTAAATTTTGGCCTCATTTTTAAAATTTACTTTTCATCCATCTTTATACTTCAGCCTGAGTGGGCCTCCCATTACAATGGCCTCTCTTGTCTCAGTGCAGCAGCTCTGAGCACATGCGCTCCAAAGTGCTGGCTTACAAGTGGACACACGGTCCAGCAGCTCTGCACAGTTCCCCCTGCATTGCAAGGCAGACTCTTACCTGATGGACCACCAATGAAGCCCTGCAGAAGACTCTTGAGAGTCCCTTGGACAGCAAGGAGATCAAACCAGTCAATCCTAAATGAAATCAACCCTGAATATTTACTGGAAGGATTGATGCTGAAGCTGAAGCTCCAATACTTTGACCACCTAATTAGAAAAGCTGATTCATTGGAAAAGACCCTGATGTTGGGAAAGATCAAAGGCAGGAGGAGAAGAGGGCAACAGAAGATGAGATGGTTGGACGGCCTCATTGACTCAATGGACATGAGTTTGAGCAAGCTCCAGGAGATGGTGAAGGATGGGAAATCCTGGTGTGCTGCAGTCCATGAGTTGGCAAAGAGTCAGACACAACTAACTGCCTGAACAACAGCATAGAGATCACGCTATTGCTTTGCATTCATTCTTCACTCATCTTTTTTTTTTTTTAATCAGGTGAACAAAGCATGATTTATGGAGATCAACAATGAATGGAAACTAAGTGCATATCCCAAGATGTTCATTGCGTTCTCTCTTTATTTTCTCTTGTTTATAGCCTTCTTTTTTTTTTTTTTTTGGTTAACAGTGAACATGTAATATCTGTACAATTAAAGGTATTTCAATAAAAAACAACAATAAAGTTGTAACAGAGCATGCTAGCTTGTACAGCCCCTCATAGAAGGTTGCTTAAAAAAAAACTCATGGTATATTGTTGAATGAAAAATAGGAGATTACAGAACCATATATAAAGTATGGTCCTCTTAAAAATATATCCAGGTACGGGAAACTATAGTCAGAACTATGTTTTTTTCATTAGTCATACATGGATATAAAAGTTGGGTCATAAGGCTGAAGGCTGAGCACTGAAGAATTAATGCTTTTAACTATAGTGCTACAGAAGACTCTTTTTTTATGTTTTAAATTTTGGCCTCATTTTTAAAATTTACTTTTCATCCATCTTTATACTTCAGCCTGAGTGGGCCTCCCATTACAATGGCCTCTCTTGTCTCAGTGCAGCAGCTCTGAGCACATGCGCTCCAAAGTGCTGGCTTACAAGTGGACACACGGTCCAGCAGCTCTGCACAGTTCCCCCTGCATTGCAAGGCAGACTCTTACCTGATGGACCACCAATGAAGCCCTGCAGAAGACTCTTGAGAGTCCCTTGGACAGCAAGGAGATCAAACCAGTCAATCCTAAATGAAATCAACCCTGAATATTTACTGGAAGGATTGATGCTGAAGCTGAAGCTCCAATACTTTGACCACCTAATTAGAAAAGCTGATTCATTGGAAAAGACCCTGATGTTGGGAAAGATCAAAGGCAGGAGGAGAAGAGGGCAACAGAAGATGAGATGGTTGGACGGCCTCATTGACTCAATGGACATGAGTTTGAGCAAGCTCCAGGAGATGGTGAAGGATGGGAAATCCTGGTGTGCTGCAGTCCATGAGTTGGCAAAGAGTCAGACACAACTAACTGCCTGAACAACAGCATAGAGATCACGCTATTGCTTTGCATTCATTCTTCACTCATCTTTTTTTTTTTTTTAATCAGGTGAACAAAGCATGATTTATGGAGATCAACAATGAATGGAAACTAAGTGCATATCCCAAGATGTTCATTGCGTTCTCTCTTTATTTTCTCTTGTTTATAGCCTTCTTTTTTTTTTTTTTTTTGGTTAACAGTGAACATGTAATATCTGTACAATTAAAGGTATTTCAATAAAAAACAACAATAAAGTTGTAACAGAGCATGCTAGCTTGTACAGTCAGACCCCTTCTCAAAGCTGGCAAAAGAGCTGGGCCAGGATTATCACTCCCACTTTCCAGATGAGGAAGCTGTGGCTCAGCAAACTGGGTGGGCTCAAAGATAAGCACTCACTGGGGCCTGGTGGAACTGACCTTTGCACACTGCCCTCCAGGGGTCTGCATCACCCACAGCCTGGTGTGCTGGGGTCTATTGCCACCCAGCTTCTTCCAAACGGAAACCTCTAAACCTTGTTCTTCTGGGCCAGCTGCTCCTGCATTGACTTAACCTCTGCCTTTGGTACTTTCTCAACTGAGAGCGTAACTGTAGGAAGAAATATCTGGATGGATGTGACTTGCCTTCTCTGGACTTGTGAGGGACTGAGTGAGAGACTACTTCCAATGTCATGTTTTTCTCTCTGATGCAGACACACCCCATAGATTGGCATGAATCATAAGTAATTTTCTGAGGCTCCCATCTGCCTGGAAATGCCTAGTGGTATTTCCCAGAGTTCAGAAGCTGTCAGCCCTTCATGCCAGCAGACTTGCCTATTCCCCTCTCAGTGGCAAACCTCTGACAGCCTCCCTGAGAGGGCCCTGAGGGGTGAGGGCACTGAGGCAGAGGTGCCACTTCTGGAGCCCGTGGCTTCCCTGGGGTTATGCTCACACAAGCCTCAGAGCTGAGACCTTCCTGACTCAGTAGGCTGACTGTGTTATGCATGGTGCCTGTGGGGCAAGAATAGAGGCTCTCTCTTCCCTAAGAAGCAGGTTTCTAGGCCCCGGGCCACTCTCAGCAGTGTGTGGTCTCTGCTTGTTTATTGAAAGTAGACGAAAAAAGGGCACCGAAGTATTGAGAATTTTGTCCCACAAAAAAAGTCACCCTTGCTTCTAAGTGTGGGTGTGGCAGATTGCATTTCTCAAAGATGGCAGTGACAACATTCCCCTTGCAGGTAAACTACGGCTGTGTCACTAAGTTATGGCAATAACATGTAAGTGGAATTGTGGTGTAAAAATTTCTGGAAAATTTCTTTCATAGAGAGACGGAATGCCCTTTTTGTCTCTTTCTTCTTACTTCAACCTATAACATGGGTAAGATGGCTTGAGCTCTTTCAGCCTTCTTGGACCATGAACACTTGGGGTCAGGGAGAGCTTTAACAAATGCAATAAACCCAGAAGCTATGCAAGAAAAGATGAACGTATTTCACTAGATTACAATTTCAAACTTTGCATGGCAAGCGATAATGCAAAGACAACAGATAAAGAGATCTGTCCTGGTTTATAGACCAGAAGAAAGGAAGCAAAGAATTTTTACAAACTGACAAGATAAAGATAAATGATCCAATAGAAACATTGGCCATTTATTCAAAAGCAGTTCTAAAGAGTCAAAAGATATGAACAACCACTAGTAGTTAGCAAAGTAGTTAAATCAGCCTGAAAATAAAATTGGAAAAGACTGATAGTACCTACTGCTTGTGGGTGGACCTGCAGAGAAAAGTATCCACATACATCATTTAGTGGAAATGTTTTTTTTTAATATGAAACCTTTTTTTTTTTTATTGCCTCTAAATCATCGTTTGTTTTCATCCATCTTTATTCTTTGGCATGTGTGAGCCTGCCATTGCAGTGGCCTCTTCCACTGCAGAGTACCGGCTCTGGGCACACATGCTCCAGAGCACTGGCTCATAATTGGACACACCGGTCCAGCCACTCTGAGGCACATGGGATCTTCCTGGGTTAGGAATCAAACAGGTGCCCTTTGCACTGCAAGGCAGACTCTTTACCTACTGGACCACCAGGGAAGCCCAGAAATGTTCATTTTTATAGCCTTTATAAAAGGCAATCTGGTAGCATAAGTTAAAATATTACATAAAATTAGTTTGATATATTATGACTTGTATAAATTATATGTATGTAAATATATTTTGACTGCCAATCTATTCTTTATCATCTGTCTTCAAACACCTGTACAAGATAATGAGAATTACTGCATGTGGCACTGTCCATAGTTATTCCATAGTCCATAGAATCAAGGTGCATGCCCATTTGTAGGTTGAGTAAATACATCCATACCCACAAGTGTTGTGCAGCCACTTAAAAGAATGAACTAGAGAAGTGCTATGATAAGTCTTCATTAGACATTAATGAATAAGAAAGACAAGATGAAGAAAAACACAGTATTAGGGGAAAAAACAATTTAAAAACATATATATGTGTGATACACACACACACACACACACAGAAACACAAAACACATGTTTTGTTTGTTTGGGTCCTTTAGGAGTCAGTCACCGGCAGGTCCGCTCTTTCCCGGTTGGATGGTTACTGTGCTTTTTTTGTTCCGGAATATGAGGGTCGGGTCTGGAGGCTTATTCGCCTTTCTTTTCCTCCCATAGCTTCCCCACCTATGGACCTTAAAAGCTGCCGTTGCTGCTGCTGCTGCTGCAGTTACTGTCTCAGCTCTAGGATGTGCCCTCTTCCACTAGAACCTTCGAACAGACCAAGGGAATTAAAAAACAGTAGAATGGAAGGCAATTATTCCTCTTCAGCAATATATGCATTCCTCCTGGTGGCCATATTCATTGTTTTAAACTCAAGTCGCATCCTATTGGTAAAATATTCAGCTAATGGAGAGAACAAATATGATTATCTTCCAACTACTGTGAATGTGTGTTCAGAACTGGTGAAACTGGTTTACTGTGCTTTTGTGTCATTCTGGGTTTTAAAGAAAGGCCATGACTGTTATCTTCTCAAATTTTAGCATTATAACAACAGCTCTCCTATTCAGGATAGTGCTGAAGAGGCATCTAAATGGGATACAGTGGGCTTCCCTCCTGATTCTGTTTTTGTCTATTGTGGCCCTCACTTCTGGGACTGGGACCTCACAGCATAACCTGGCGGGACATGGATTTCATCATGACGCCTTCTTCAGCCCGTCCAATTCCTGTCTTCTTTTCAGAAACGAGTGTCCCAGAGAAGATAATTGTACAGCAAAGAGGTGGACATTTTCTGGAACTCAGTGGAACACCACAGCCAGGGTTTTCAGTCACATCCGTCTTGGCTTGGGCCATGTTTTTATTATCGTCCAGTGTTTTATTTCTTCGATGGCCAATATCTATAACGAAAAGATACTGAAGGAAGGGAATCAGCTCACTGAAAGCATCTTTGTACAGAACAGCAAGCTCTATCTCTTTGGCGTTCTTTTTAATGGACTGACCCTGGGCCTTCAGAGCAGTAACCGTGATCAGATTAAGAACTGTGGGTTTTTTTATGGCCACAATGCATTTTCAGTAGCTCTTATTTTTGTGACTGCATTCCAAGGCCTCTCAGGGGCCTTTATTCTGAAGTTCCTGGATAACATGTTCCATGTCTTGATGGCCCAGGTCACCACTGTCATTATCACCACAGTGTCTGTCTTGGTCTTTGACTTCAGGCCCTCCCTGGAGTTTTCCTTAGAAGCCCCACCAGTTCTTCTCTCCATATTTATTTACAACATCAGCAAGCCTCAAGGTCTGGAATCAGCACCTAGGCAGGAAAGGATTCAAGGTCTACGTGGCAGTCTTTGGGAGCGCTCCAGTGGGGATGGAGAAGAACCGGAAAGACTTACCAAACCCAAGAGTGATATTGAATCGGTTGAAGATACTTTCTAAGTGGTACCCAAATAGTTGGCAGCTCTCTCAAATGTTTTCACATTTTTAGCGTGTGTGGTATTTATCTTTCCACTTTGATAAACCAAGAACATTTCTAAAGCATAAAACTCCTTGCATATATCTAACCATTCCCTGAATAATTCTGACCAAAGCTTAGAGGACCTAAAGGCAAGAAAGTTCCAAGGCACTAACATGAGTAGTTCCTAGTATGGAGACTGCATTAATGGCCTGGTACTTAGTACATTGGGTGCTTCCCAGGTGGCTCAGTGGTAAAGAATCCACCTACCAATGCAGAAGACTAAGGTTCAGTCCCTGGGTCAGGAAGATCCCCTAGCGTAGGAAATGGCAGCCTGCTCCAGTATTCTTGCCTGGAAAATTCCATGGACAGAGGAGCCTTGTGGACTGTAGTTCATGGGGTAGCAAAAAGTAAACCACAACTGTGCAACTGAGCTTAGTATGTCAAAATATATTTGCAGATTATTTTCCTGTTCCTCCATGTTTTTATTATCGCCAGTGTTTTATTTCTTCGATGGCCAATATCTATAACGAAAAGATACTGAAGGAAGGAATCAGCTCACTGAAAGCATCTTTGTACAGAACAGCAAGCTCTATCTCTTTGGCGTTCTTTTAATGGACTGACCCTGGGCCTTCAGAGCAGTAACCGTGATCAGATTAAGAACTGTGGGTTTTTTTATGGCCACAATGCATTTTCAGTAGCTCTTATTTTTGTGACTGCATTCCAAGGCCTCTCAGGGGCCTTTATTCTGAAGTTCCTGGATAACATGTTCCATGTCTTGATGGCCCAGGTCACCACTGTCATTATCACCACAGTGTCTGTCTTGGTCTTTGACTTCAGGCCCCCCCTGGAGTTTTCCTTAGAAGCCCCACCAGTTCTTCTCTCCATATTTATTTACAACATCAGCAAGCCTCAAGGTCTGGAATCAGCACCTAGGCAGGAAAGGATTCAAGGTCTACGTGGCAGTCTTTGGGAGCGCTCCAGTGGGGATGGAGAAGAACCGGAAAGACTTACCAAACCCAAGAGTGATATTGAATCGGTTGAAGATACTTTCTAAGTGGTACCCAAATAGTTGGCAGCTCTCTCAAATGTTTTCACATTTTTAGCGTGTGTGGTATTTATCTTTCCACTTTGATAAACCAAGAACATTTCTAAAGCATAAAACTCCTTGCATATATCTAACCATTCCCTGAATAATTCTGACCAAAGCTTAGAGGACCTAAAGGCAAGAAAGTTCCAAGGCACTAACATGAGTAGTTCCTAGTATGGAGACTGCATTAATGGCCTGGTACTTAGTACATTGGGTGCTTCCCAGGTGGCTCAGTGGTAAAGAATCCACCTACCAATGCAGAAGACTAAGGTTCAGTCCCTGGGTCAGGAAGATCCCCTAGCGTAGGAAATGGCAGCCTGCTCCAGTATTCTTGCCTGGAAAATTCCATGGACAGAGGAGCCTTGTGGACTGTAGTTCATGGGGTAGCAAAAAGTAAACCACAACTGTGCAACTGAGCTTAGTATGTCAAAATATATTTGCAGATTATTTTCCTGTTCCTCCATTCCAAAAAACTTGTAATAATCATATTAGCTTTACCTTGTAATTATACAAATAGAGACCAGTTTGCCAGATATCTGTAACTGTGTAGCTCTGCTCTGCATGCCATAGTCTTCCCTTTCTTATCAGTATAAATATCACCTAGGTTGTTTCTTGAATTTCTGAGGTCATGGAGATAGTAATTTTGTAATTTAAAAAGCAGTATGACTCTTTCTAAAAAGTTTGGTCAGAGAGCACTTTAATTTGGGAGAAATGTATGTAGTCTATGCTAAATGTTTTGCCAAAAAAGCAAATTTTTCAACAAAAATCTGAGAATTTTAATTTTTAGGAATCTGTGGGGGATTTTCGTTTTAGTGATTATCCTTTGATGTTTTTTCTATGTAAACAACTAAACTTCGATTTAGGTGAAAGTTGCTTTCCAGTCCCCAGTTGTCATGTGTATTTTTCATCACTTAAACCAGCCATGATGGCTTTTTTTTTTTTAAAAAAAAAAAGAACCTTTATTTTACTATTAACTTTTACAGAGTTTTGTTGTTTACAGACATGCATGTTCCCAAATCAGTCACATGTATATCCCCCCCTTCCCACTTTTTTTTTTTCCTCACAGTTTGACCATACAACTTTTGTATTATTCTGTTCGGAGAACTAATAAGCCACTTTTATTGGTTTTTAAATAGAACTTATGATTACTAAACATCTGTAGCATATTCTGTTCCTAAAGGTTGAGACACTGGCTTCAGATCATGCCAGATTGTCAATAAGACTAGTGCTGAAGAGTTCCTTTTAAGAGTTGTTTTGCAAACAGATGACTTTGCTGAAATATGAATTGTGTTACTCTAAAAAGAGGAAGACTAGTCATAAATAAAACACTTTATAGTAACCATGTTTCACACTTACACTGCATGCTCTTTTTTGAGGTCTTTCTGCATGCATCCAACTGAGTCTATGCGGTAGAGAAGTCAGGTGATAGGTAATTTAAAAATGAGGAAACAAATGATTTGCCCAAGGCCGTACAGCTGGATAGTGATAGGAAGAGAGTTGGCTTCAGCTAATAGGCCTATGTGTTTACAGAGTATTATACTGTAAATGTGAGCTTTAAGGTGTCATTTTCATGCAGTGTGTACATCTTTTATTTCCCCTAATTTTTATATAGATAAATAAATATAAAATAATACTATTATATAATCCATCTGTGTTATCCAGAACACTCTGAGTGGCAAGAGTTGGTGGGAATTTATAAATAAAATAATTTATCAAACCCTTAAACAAAAAAAAAGAGTCAGTCACCAAAATAGGATTAGACTTCAAGTATATTGGGAAAAATTTCTGTGAGTGAAAATTGGGAAGTTTGCTGAAGGAGACTAGGAAAATGCGTTTCTAAGAAAGTTTTGGCAAGTTGTATGGGTGTCCTTGAGTGAAAGTCCCAGGTCTGGAGTCCAGAGTCCTGGGAGCAGTTCTGCCTAATGTCCCTGCCTCGATGGGTCAGTGACTGGGGAAGCCTGGCCTCCATGAGAACCCTACAGTCAGAGGTCTGAAAGGCACAGTCCTGTGCTGACACGCGTTCACACATGTGAATATGCTTGTGTAGGTGTATGTCTGCATATGGAAATCTGTGCATGTATGTATACATATAGATATAGGTGTATATATACACGTATATGCATTGTGTTGATGTGTGTATATTTAGGCATAGAGACAAGTACGGAAGGATATGTAACAAGTTGTTACATGGGCTATGGGAAGGGGTCCTACCAAAAAAAGAAAAGAAAAAAATGCACTGTACAACATCTGAAGAAGCATCTCAATTTCAACCAGTTTAAAAAATGAATTCCTGAGTTTGCCCTCCTCCACCGATCAAACCTGGTTCTTCCAGAAGCCCTCCTGCGTTTCTGATTCTTGTTTGTCTGTACTTGACCTGTTTTCCTTTTGCTGGGAGCCTTTAGCGCATTCTCTCTGCCCGGTGTCCTGAATTCTCACCTCCACTTGTGTTTCTGCGGGTCGGTCCTCATTTACTGCGCTGGGTACCTGGCAGCACTGTGTCCTCTGGCAGCACTGTGTCCTTCTGCTTGGGGGAATGCTCCTGTGATATTTTTACACAGCATTTCCTTCTCGCCTCTTCCTCTGTGCTTCCTTTGCTCATCGGTCTCAGTCTGAGCCTCCAAAGTTTCTCATCTTTTCTCTCCTGTCCTTTCTCTTTCTAGTCTCTCTGAATAATATCCTCATCTTCAGATCTTCCTGTTAAATCTCGTCTTTTTTTATTTAGAATCACAGTTTTAATTTCTAAGTGTTTTTCTTCTGCATCTGTAAAAATCTTTTGATCTAATTTAACAGAAATCATGTTCTCATCTCTTTGAAATTTCTTCTACTCTGTGCCTTACCTGTTTTCTTTACTCTGTTTCATTTTTTTAAATTAATTAATTAATTAGCTTCTGGCAGTGCTGTGTCTTCATTGCTGCATGAGAGCTTTCTCTAGTTGCGGCGAGCAGAGACTACTCTTTGTTGTGGTTCTCAAGCTTTTCCTTGTGGCGACTTCTCTTGTGGCTCATTGGCTCTGGAGCACATGGGCTTCAGTAGTTGGGGCATGTGGGCTTAGTTGCCCCTTGGCATGTGGGATCTTCCAAGACTAGGGATTGAACCTGTGTCCCTGCACTGGTAGGCAGTTTCTCAGCCACTATACCAACAGAGAAGTCCTGCTTTACTCTGTTTCTTTATTGTGGTTTTTGTGTTTGTTGTTCTTGTTGTTAGGGGTTTTCTCAAGTGACTAGGAATTCCTGCTGGGGAAGGGAATGGCAACCCAGTCCAGTATTCTTGCCTGGAGAATTCCGTGGACAAAGGATCCTGGTGGGCTACAGTCCATGGGGTTGAGAGAAAAGTCACTCTTTGGGCTTCCCAAGTGTCTCAGATGGTAAAAAGAATCTGCCTGCAGTGCAGGGTTTGATCTCTGGGTCAGGAAGCTCCCCTGGAGAAGGCAATGGCAACCCATTCCAGTACTCCTGCCTGGAAAATCCCATGGGCAGAGGAGCCTGGTGGGCTACAGTCCATAGGGTCACAAAGAGTCAGGCATGACTAAGCCCAGCACAGCACGGTGATTCCTGTGCACCTGCTCTTACTACAAGAGGAGTGCTTGAAAACTCTAACTGGAAACTCTGTGTGCTTAGCTAAAACTTTGCTTCACTGGAGAATGATGGAGGACTCATGAGATTCTTGGGAGAGCTCCAGGTGTCAGTTTCTGTCTTTCCTCTGAGACCTTTCAGTGTCTTCTGGGAATGGTATCATCTGCTCTGGGCAGGGAAGGCAGGGGTCACAGCTCGTCTGGTGGCAGTGGATGGGGGGTTGGGGGAAAGGGGTTGTGGGCTCGTTCTTCATATGTAGACTTTCACCCAATCCCTCGTTTTCAGTGTTAGGTCCCCTTTGCCTTTGTTACGCCCTGATTTCTCCTGAATCTGGAGTCCTCAGGGGTTAACTTTCCAATTTCCTCTGGATGAGAGATAAGCTAGCCTGCTGCTGCTGGGGAGGGAGGCAGGGTCTCACTGCTTGTTCCCCGCTTTCCATTCCAGCCCCTCCTGAAGTACCTGTGACCCAAGAAACCAAGTAACTAGTGGGTGGGCTTCTGGTGCACAGGTCCTTCCGGGCTGGCATTCAACTTTTGGATTGTCCATCAACTTTTATAAACACACTGACATTTTGCTCTGTTATCCACCCTCTGTCATCTAAGAGTGAGACTATGGATATGATTTTGTGTATGTATATGTATATGTATATATATATATATATATATATATATATATATATATATATACACATATATATATATATAATGGGAGAAGGAAATGGCAACACACTCCACACGCTTCAGTATTCTTGCCTGGAAAATTCCATAGATGGAGAAACCCTGTGAGCTACAGTCCACGAGGTCTCATATATATATATATATATGTATGTGTGTGTGTGTGTATATATATATATATATATATTATATATATATATATAAAGAGAGAGAGAGTGCTTCCCTGATGACTCAGTGGTGAGGAATCTACCTGCAATACAGGAGACCCAGGTTCCATCCTGTGTTGGGAAGATCGCCCTGGAGGAGGACATGACTGCCCACTCCAGTATTCTTGTCTGCAGAGTTCCCTGGATGGAGGCGCCCGGTAGGCTGCAGTTCATTGGGTCACACAGAGTCGGACATGACTAAAGTGATGAAGCAGCAGCAGCATGGGATATGCCACATATATATATAGGATGTATTGTATCCCATATATATATGGGGGATATGCATACATATATGGTTCTGCCATTTGCCTTTTTCACTCATTACTAGGCCATGAGCATTGTTTTGTACTGCGTTTTCAGATCATTCCATCCCTTCGATGTATTTAACTCCCTCCTTATCGTGTCCACATGCAGTGGCATGTTCAGAATCTTCACCTCTGAAATCCCAGTTGCTGGGAGCTTCCTGTGTGTCCACAATGGCACGTCCTATCCCCCACCCTGAGTCTCAGCTTGCAGGAGCCTGCCGCTCACAGCTGGATTGGAGGCCCCCACACTGTGTCTCTGCTGGTAGATGTATGGAGATAAAGTTGGAGGGCCTCTCTTGCTTTGCTGGAGAGAGGACAGGTGTGCAGCAGGGAGCTGGTGAGGGACCCCCCGGCCCTTCCTTGCCCCTATTTTGGCCAGGGGTTCGGAGTCAAGAAACCAAGTTAGTGGGTGGGCTTCTGGTGCACAGGTCCTTCCGGCTGGCATTCAACTTTGGATTGTCCATCAACTTTTATAAACACACTGACATTTTGCTCTGTTATCCACCCTCTGTCATCTAAGAGTGAGACTATGGATATGATTTTGTGTATGTATATGTATGTATATATATATATATATATATATATATATATAACATATATATATATATAATGGGAGAAGGAAATGGCAACACACTCCACACGCTTCAGTATTCTTGCCTGGAAAATTCCATAGATGGAGAAACCCTGTGAGCTACAGTCCACGAGGTCTCATATATATATATATATATGTATGTGTGTGTGTGTGTGTATATATATATATGTATATATGTATATATATATATATAAAGAGAGAGAGAGAGTGCTTCCCTGATGACTCAGTGGTGAGGAATCTACCTGCAATACAGGAGACCCAGGTTCCATCCTGTGTTGGGAAGATCGCCCTGGAGGAGGACATGACTGCCCACTCCAGTATTCTTGTCTGCAGAGTTCCCTGGATGGAGGCGCCCGGTAGGCTGCAGTTCATTGGGTCACACAGAGTCGGACATGACTAAAGTGATGAAGCAGCAGCAGCATGGGATATGCCACATATATATATAGGATGTATTGTATCCCATATATATATGGGGGATATGCATACATATATGGTTCTGCCATTTGCCTTTTTCACTCATTACTAGGCCATGAGCATTGTTTTGTACTGCGTTTTCAGATCATTCCATCCCTTCGATGTATTTAACTCCCTCCTTATCGTGTCCACATGCAGTGGCATGTTCAGAATCTTCACCTCTGAAATCCCAGTTGCTGGGAGCTTCCTGTGTGTCCACAATGGCACGTCCTATCCCCCACCCTGAGTCTCAGCTTGCAGGAGCCTGCCGCTCACAGCTGGATTGGAGGCCCCCACACTGTGTCTCTGCTGGTAGATGTATGGAGATAAAGTTGGAGGGCCTCTCTTGCTTTGCTGGAGAGAGGACAGGTGTGCAGCAGGGAGCTGGTGAGGGACCCGGCTTCCTTGCCTATCGGCCCATCGGAGTTCCTGACACTGAGTCACTCCCATTATCTCCACTTTTCTAGGGAGGAGGCCTTTCTAGCCAGGGCAGTGCCGTGAGTCAGAGGTGAGGCTCCTGTCCCACCTGCCCCTACCCTCCAGCCCCAGTTCCCAGGGCTGCGTTCCGGCAGGCTGCCACAGATGTGCCAAGGAGAGGGCCTCCAGGCTGGAAGATGGCCCGGTAGTCTGGGCTGAGGAGGTCTTCAATGGGATTTATTTGTTAATTGAATAAGTAAAATATCCATAGACTCTTCACATTCTTGGGTTCAAACACGGGGGAATGGTCCTTCACATTTCTGTAGCACAGCCAAGAAGCTCCTTTCATTAGAGGGAACTTGTGCTAGTTTCTGGTGCATTCTTAAAGAGAGGCTTTAAAGGGGAAGCAAAAAAAAAAAGTCGGAAAAAGCGCAGGCTTCCTTATCTGGAACCCCTGGGGACAGATGAGTTTGAGAATTAGGAATTCAAAGAGTGTACAGGAGTAGTGGGTGTATATTACATCAGATCCCAAACAGGGTCTGTGATAAAACACCCTGAGATTTCTGCACCAGGTAAGATAAATAGAGCCCTCATCAGCCTGAAGTCAGCTCAGTTCAGTTCACAATTTGCTGCCAAATGTATTTGTGCCAAATTTCCTAAACAAACAAACAAAAACTTATTTTTTTGAAATTTTTTGAGTGTTGAATGTCAAAATTGTAGATGAGGGAATTATACTTGGGGCTACAGCTCATTTAAAACTTGGAATTTAAGCATCCTCCTTATCCCTTCGATGTATTTAACTCCCTCCTTATCGTGTCCACATGCAGTGGCATGTTCAGAATCTTCACCTCTGAAATCCCAGTTGCTGGGAGCTTCCTGTGTGTCCACAATGGCACGTCCTATCCCCCACCCTGAGTCTCAGCTTGCAGGAGCCTGCCGCTCACAGCTGGATTGGAGGCCCCCACACTGTGTCTCTGCTGGTAGATGTATGGAGATAAAGTTGGAGGGCCTCTCTTGCTTTGCTGGAGAGAGGACAGGTGTGCAGCAGGGAGCTGGTGAGGGACCCGGCTTCCTTGCCTATCGGCCCATCGGAGTTCCTGACACTGAGTCACTCCCATTATCTCCACTTTTCTAGGGAGGAGGCCTTTCTAGCCAGGGCAGTGCCGTGAGTCAGAGGTGAGGCTCCTGTCCCACCTGCCCCTACCCTCCAGCCCCAGTTCCCAGGGCTGCGTTCCGGGCAGGCTGCCACAGATGTGCCAAGGAGAGGGCCTCCAGGCTGGAAGATGGCCCGGTAGTCTGGGCTGAGGAGGTCTTCAATGGGATTTATTTGTTAATTGAATAAGTAAAATATCCATAGACTCTTCACATTCTTGGGTTCAAACACGGGGGAATGGTCCTTCACATTTCTGTAGCACAGCCAAGAAGCTCCTTTCATTAGAGGGAACTTGTGCTAGTTTCTGGTGCATTCTTAAAGAGAGGCTTTAAAGGGAAAAAAAAAAAAAAAACGTCGGAAAAAGCGCAGGCTTCCTTATCTGGAACCCCTGGGGACAGATGAGTTTGAGAATTAGGAATTCAAAGAGTGTACAGGAGTAGTGGGTGTATATTACATCAGATCCCAAACAGGGTCTGTGATAAAACACCCTGAGATTTCTGCACCAGGTAAGATAAATAGAGCCCTCATCAGCCTGAAGTCAGCTCAGTTCAGTTCACAATTTGCTGCCAAATGTATTTGTGCCAAATTTCCTAAACAAACAAACAAAAACTTATTTTTTTGAAATTTTTTGAGTGTTGAATGTCAAAATTGTAGATGAGGGAATTATACTTGGGGCTACAGCTCATTTAAAAACTTATGGTAGTATTCTGCACACATTGATCAGTACTAAGGAGCTGGCTTTTTGTTGTTTTTTTTTTTGGCATCTACATGGCATTCCATTACACACATGCACCAATCGCTTTAGTCTTTGAAAGGGCATTTGGGTTATTTGCAGGTTTCTTCCCAGTTGCCTCAGTACGGCAGTGAATGCACTGTTGACTCATTTAGCACATGTGCAAGCATATCTGGAGGATCACTTCCTAGCAGTGAAATTGCTGGGTCAATAAATAGCAATAAGAGTTAACACTTGCATGACATTTACTAACTTTGGAGCACTAGAATAAGTGCTTTACTATTACTAATATATTTTAAATCTCTTGAGCATCTCTAGAGATAGATACTATTATCATCTCAGTGTACAGATGAGAAAAACTGAGGCCCAGAAAAGTAGGCGACCCGAACAGCTAAGAGTCAGACCAAGATGCTGGGGCTCCAGTTCATTCTCTTAATCATTCTGTCTACTGCCTTTTCAAAATCACGGGAATTTGTCATTTAGAAGGGTGTTGCCAAATCAACTTCCGTACAGTGTGACCAATTCCCATTCCCACCAGGAGAATGTGATTGCCCTCTTTCCACACCAACGCTGTGCTGAATCAGATGTTTTGATCCTTGCCAATCTGATAGGTGAAAATGGTATCTCTTTGTAGTCATCATTTGAATTTCTTTTCCTATGAGTCAGGTTGAGCGTCTCTTCATCTAAGGGCCATTTGTACTTACTTTGCTATGAGCTGTCCGTTCATGTATTTTGCTCATTTCTCTGTTTGGTTATGTCTGTGACTTTTGCTGAGATTCTTATATCTTTTTATTTGAGTTAAGATACAATTTTCCGGTTTCAATGTAATAAAGATCCCAAAACAGGGTCTGTGATAAAACACCCTGAGATTTCTGCACCAGGTAAGATAAATAGAGCCCTCATCAGCCTGAAGTCAGCTCAGTTCAGTTCACAATTTGCTGCCAAATGTATTTGTGCCAAATTTCCTAAACAAACAAACAAAAACTTATTTTTTTGAAATTTTTTGAGTGTTGAATGTCAAAATTGTAGATGAGGGAATTATACTTGGGGCTACAGCTCATTTAAAAACTTATGGTAGTATTCTGCACACATTGATCAGTACTAAGGAGCTGGCTTTTTGTTGTTTTTTTTTGGCATCTACATGGCATTCCATTACACACATGCACCAATCGCTTTAGTCTTTGAAAGGGCATTTGGGTTATTTGCAGGTTTCTTCCCAGTTGCCTCAGTACGGCAGTGAATGCACTGTTGACTCATTTAGCACATGTGCAAGCATATCTGGAGGATCACTTCCTAGCAGTGAAATTGCTGGGTCAATAAATAGCAATAAGAGTTAACACTTGCATGACATTTACTAACTTTGGAGCACTAGAATAAGTGCTTTACTATTACTAATATATTTTAAATCTCTTGAGCATCTCTAGAGATAGATACTATTATCATCTCAGTGTACAGATGAGAAAAACTGAGGCCCAGAAAAGTAGGCGACCCGAACAGCTAAGAGTCAGACCAAGATGCTGGGGCTCCAGTTCATTCTCTTAATCATTCTGTCTACTGCCTTTTCAAAATCACGGGAATTTGTCATTTAGAAGGGTGTTGCCAAATCAACTTCCGTACAGTGTGACCAATTCCCATTCCCACCAGGAGAATGTGATTGCCCTCTTTCCACACCAACGCTGTGCTGAATCAGATGTTTTGATCCTTGCCAATCTGATAGGTGAAAATGGTATCTCTTTGTAGTCATCATTTGAATTTCTTTTCCTATGAGTCAGGTTGAGCGTCTCTTCATCTAAGGGCCATTTGTACTTACTTTGCTATGAGCTGTCCGTTCATGTATTTTGCTCATTTCTCTGTTTGGTTATGTCTGTGACTTTTGCTGAGATTCTTATATCTTGGGAAGATAAATTTTTGATGATTTGAGTTATACAGATCATTTCCTAGATAGTTGTCCATCTTTTGATTTTGCTTGTGGTAAATTTTGGCCAGAGTGTGATGAGGGGGTGAATGCAGGAAAAGCCTTCAGTGTGGGGAAGTGGAGGGAGGGAGAAGACAGAACAGATTCTTGGAGACAGGAGAGAAGGAAAGTGATAGTGAGTTTGAAGGGACCCACTGAAGAGACTGAACCAGGCTTCAGGTGTGGTCCACTCGGACCAGCCGGTGGGAGCGGGGAGGGACTTCATGGCAGATGTGAAGATGTCTCTCCAAGGAAGGACTGCCTGGTGGCAAGCCTCTGGTCAGGTCAAAGTGGTAGAGCTGTGGGCTCCTCCTGGGTCCCTGCAGCTTTCAGAACAAGTTTAAGGTCTTCTCAGGGTGGCCTTGACAAATGACTGAGCCAGGCGGTGGTACGAGGACCGAGGCATTTCCATGCTTCCTCCCTCCGCACCCCCCGGTCCCCTCCCCACACCCATCCCTGGTTCCTCTGGTCTCTGGTGAGCTGGCAGAGACTGATGGGTCAGCACCAGAGTCTGAAAACTCCAGTAATGTTTTCTCTCCCTTCTTTCAGGGGTGTCATCTCCTCCCCCACACTTCCCCTGTAAGTCATCTTGCGTTCCTAACTCCATCTCAGCATCAGCTCCCTAGAACACCCAAACAGCCCGGACTCCTAAAATCTTCTGGTAAAGAATTGACATAAAATTTTAGAATTCAAGAGCTATTCTTCCATTTAAAAACATTCACTGAAGTAATTTTCGTATCTGAGTCTAAAGATTTGCTTGTTTTCTATTTGGTGGTGACTATAAATGGCCTTGGCTTGGACACGAAGTGGAAATGTTGGCTTGTGGGCGAAGACAAGCTGAGCCCGCCCACACCTGGGCAGGTTCGGATCTCAGCTCAGAGGCTGGAGGAGGAGTGCGGAGGGGCTGGGGTGAGTCTGGGGTGTCTGACCAGGTAGGCCAGGAGCTCTGGATGGGTCTGTGGGGTAAGGACTGTGGGAGCTAGTCCTGACTCCAACACTGGCCCCGGGCCTGAGAATGCACCACATAGGATGTGGGGCTCAGAATTGTCTTCCCCAGCAGCCACAGGCAGAACTGACTGTGCAGCCTACGTGGACAGCCTCTCTCTGGCCCAGCGGTCTCTCCTGGGCCTGCTGCCAAGCTCTGACTGGTGTCCTACCTCTGCATGTTGCCAGAGGGACCCCATTATACTAGTTCTTGATCTTAAGCTTTGGATGATAAAACCTGGAGTTCATTTGCCTAGCCTGCAATCCAAGGCCCTTCACACACTGGTCCTGCTCCTCCTTCTCAGTCACTTTTTAACTACCCTCATCCTTCATTCTGTTCATTTCACATTCACAAGACTACTGGCCAGCCTGAGAGCCCAGCTAATCTTTCTGCCTGAAGCACTGTCTCCGTCTCTTCCTCCCTCTACCCTTTAAGGCCTAGCTGATGTATCAGCTCCTCAGATGTGAATTCCAGGGAGAGGTAGAAAGAAGATAGAAAAGTGAGGCTTCCGTTTGCCATGTTCAAATTTCCTTTAAAAATGCAGTAAATATTCAAAGTGCTCTTAATTAGAAAACCTCTCTCTCCCATCCACTGTCCCACAGAACTGCCACGTCTTAGCAGATGCTCAGTGCGGAGCCTGGAGGACACGAGGGCTGGGTTATGTGGGTTACACATTCATTCCTGGAAGACAGTCTAACGGGCAGTTCTTAGCTGTTCTTCCCATGTGCACCCGCTGTGGGCCACCTCCATTTCCTTCGTGGCCACAATCATTGATCAACATTAAAACCACTCATTTGTGTCAGACTTTGTCACCAAGATTGCCTGAAATGTTGCGTTGCAATAGAATATGTCAGCCAAAAACACTTACTGAGCATGTAATATGGGTGATCAACAGTGGTAGGTGATAGGTCAATGGGTTATAAAGAAGTATAATATGCAACAGAGAACCTACCCCACCAGGAACCGATTGCCCCATTTGTAAGCACAGCAAATATCATTCCATCAATGGCTATGTGTGGTAAGTGACATGGGTCCAGAGTGACCAAGGGCAGCCGAGGCAGCTGGGGAGTGCTTTCCACGGGAGGTGAGGATGGAGGCTGGGTTTTGAAGAAAGACGCTCCTCTCACTCTTAGTGAGGAGGACCTCTCAGGAGAAGGTGGCTCCATGAATCACTCAGGAAGAACCCTGCTTATTCTGTTTGATGAGCCTGGTATGCATCAGATATCTCTTTAAACCATTGGTTGTCAACTGTGGCTAATATTTTAATTACTTGAAAGCTTGAAAAAAATGCTAATATCTGGGTCTCACCTCCAAGGAGCTTGATTGAATTGGCCTGGGGTGTGGCCCGGTGTCGGGAATTTAGAAAGCTGTCCTGGTGATGTATGGTGTGCAGCCGGGGCTGAGCACCGCGGCTGTACAGGAAGTTCCGGCAGTGCGCCCGTCTGCCCGTCAGCCCTCGGGCACACACACCTGTTGGGCTCTGGCACTTCTGAGGCATGCTGCTCATTCCATCCTCCTGGACAGTGGCCACTCCAGGGTGGGGCCCGGGTTGCTCTTAAATCCCACTCACACACCTGGCATCAGGTTCCCAGGAGGATTTCTCTGCCAGCGTCACACTAAGCAGCCACACAGTCGTCGAGCAGGTTGCGAGCCCCTGGGCTCTCCGTCTGCCATCAGCACCTCTCCTCTGGTGCCTTCTTAAAGCCCTGAAGCTGTGGCCGTCTCGGGGCCCAGCTCTCAGGACAGCGTTGCTGGCAGATTCTCCAGCGACACATCTAGTGCTCACAGGCTGGGCGGGGCCTGGCTCGGACCACAGGGGTGGTGCTGGAGGGGGTTTCTATCCCTGTGTTTCCTGGCACTGAGTGGGTCCTGAATAGAGTCTAGCTTGCTGTTTGAGGCTCTCTCCACTTAGTGGTCTCAAAAATGCTGTTCCTTGCTTCACAGAATTCTGAAGGTGTGGCTGCTGGCTGCCGGCCAGCGGGCCAGGTGAGGACCCAGCGCTGGTCACAGGTTTGGCCCAAGGAGGCCACAGCCCCGGCTCCTTTCAGCAGCTCATCCTAGTGTCCGAGCAACCGCGGGGAAGGGCACAGAGGGGTGACATAATGATTTTCTGATAAGAAAATTGCTATACACTGGGGTTTATAATCAAGACAAGATATGGAATGCCCTAGATCAGAAGCCCTTTTTTCTAGTTATTTACTTTAAAGTAAACTTGATTTTGTTTTTAAATGGTACATATTTTTTGTTAAAAGTAAAAATGCTGGGCTTCCCTGGCGGTCCAGTGGGTAAAGAGTCCACCTGGCAATGCAAGCAGCACCAGTTTGATCCCTGGCCTGGGAAGATCCCACGTGCCACAGAGCGGCTGGACTGGTGTGTCTGATTACGAGCCGAAACTCTGGAACACATGCGCCCAGAGCCAGTGCTCTGCAACAAGAGAGGCCACTGCAATGGGAGGCCCACACAGGCCAAAAGAATAAAGATGGATGAAAATAATAAATAAATAAATAACTTGTGGCATGAAGTTGAAAAAAATGGTTTAAAAAAAAAGTGAATGCAAACAGCAATGCACCCAGAAGAAATTGAAACCCCAGTAGCTCAAGAAAGCCGACCTCTTTAACACTTAGTGAACATCCACCAGGGTCAGTACTGTTGGCACTGGGTGTGTGCGCTGGGCGGGGGCACAGAGTACTCGACCTCTCAAAGCCCTCTCCGTCTTGGGTCTGCTTAAGTGATGGGATGACTCTCTCTCCACGTGGCCCCTCTAGAGACTTCCCATCACCCAGCTTTCTTGGAAGGAACGTCCAGCGCTCCCGCAGTGGAACCGGTCCAAACAGAGAGGATGCCGAGGTGGTGGCTCATCTTCCTCGGGTCTGGTCAGAGCGGCCTCCTGGCAGTCATCGGCAATCAGCTCCCTTGCCTCACAGTACTCCAGCTATGCGAAGAATGCGAACCATTTCCCATGGGGCTGGCAGCTGAGAAGCAGTTCTGAGCCCAACCTCCCCAAATATCTGCTTTACAAACAGATAAAGCAGAGAAGCATCCTGAAAATGTGATCTTTCGGCCATTCACCTTAGGCAGTGTGCTCGCCTGCCAGGAGGGTCTCTGCTTTGAGAGTCCATCCTGGAGTTGCTGGGGAGCCAGTTTGGGATGTGGCATGTTCCCCAAGGGGGCAGAGAGGAGAGAACTCTCTGGGCAAGGCCTCTCAGGAAAATAAGGACCAAGTAATGGCCCAGGCTTTTTGCAGAGCTCTGGCCTCTATTCCAATTCTGGAGTCATCTAGGTGCCTTTTGGCCCCTGAGACACCTAAACTGCCTTCACCAGCAGTAAGAAGTCATCTCCAACAGCCTTTGGCTGGCCCAGTCCACAGCACCTCGTTTTTGTTTTTGTTTTTGTTTTTTTAAGATTTATTTATTTATTTTTGGGGGGTGGGGTGGGGAGGGAGGGGAGCCTGCGGGCCACTTCTATTGGTCTTTCATTTGTCTATTTTCATCCATCTTTGTTCTTTGGCCCATGTGGGCCTCCCATCACGGTGGCCTCTGTTGTCGCAGAGCACCGGCTCTGGGCGCATGCGCTCCAGAGCTCCGGCTTGGTAATTGGACACATCGGTCCAGTCGCTCCGCGGCATGTGGGATCTTCCCAGGCCAGGGATGGACCTGGCGCCCCTTGCTCTGCAAGGCGGTGTCCTTACCCACTGGACCACCAGGGAAGCCCAGCACCTCGTTTTGTGGCCTGATGGGCAGAGACAGGGCCGAGACCGTGGTGGGGCCTGGCAGTTAATTTGTGAGGGGAGGCAGAGGACAGGACTCTCTGAGTGACTCTCACCTTCTGAGAGGCTCTAGGATGACTTGCTGCATCACTGCAGGCATGACTGGGCCCTCGTGACCTACATAGCCTTCCAGACATGGAGCAGGTGGGAGGCTTGACTCATTCCAGGGGAGTCTGACTTGGGGAGGATAGAGGTGGGAGGACTGATTATTCTGAGGCTTCGAACCCACCTCTGTGTTCAAGGATGGCTCAGAATCATGATATGTCCACAGGGTAAAAATCATGTAAAATGATTGTAAATGTAAAATGTAAAAATCATGTAAAGACGATTTAACATCATCACTACAAATGCTCATATACAATGCTAGGTGAATAAAAGGAGAGATGCATGTTTTTGGTGCACCAAAAAGGAGAGAGCAGAAAGAGGTTAAAAAAAAAATAACAGTTGCTACCATGGTGTGATTATGGATCTCATTCTTCTAAAAGAAAGTAGTGGCTTTAAAGTCAGACAGACCTGGACTACTAGCTTAATTCTATTTCTCTTCAGAAGTGACCTTGGCAGGTCGCTTTTTGCAGAGCTCTGGCCTCTATTCCAATTCTGGAGTCATCTAGGTGCCTTTTGGCCCCTGAGACACCTAAACTGCCTTCACCAGCAGTAAGAAGTCATCTCCAACAGCCTTTGGCTGGCCCAGTCCACAGCACCTCGTTTTTGTTTTTGTTTTTGTTTTTTTAAGATTTATTTATTTATTTTTGGGGGGTGGGGTGGGGAGGGAGGGGAGCCTGCGGGCCACTTCTATTGGTCTTTCATTTGTCTATTTTCATCCATCTTTGTTCTTTGGCCCATGTGGGCCTCCCATCACGGTGGCCTCTGTTGTCGCAGAGCACCGGCTCTGGGCGCATGCGCTCCAGAGCTCCGGCTTGGTAATTGGACACATCGGTCCAGTCGCTCCGCGGCATGTGGGATCTTCCCAGGCCAGGGATGGACCTGGCGCCCCTTGCTCTGCAAGGCGGTGTCCTTACCCACTGGACCACCAGGGAAGCCCAGCACCTCGTTTTGTGGCCTGATGGGCAGAGACAGGGCCGAGACCGTGGTGGGGCCTGGCAGTTAATTTGTGAGGGGAGGCAGAGGACAGGACTCTCTGAGTGACTCTCACCTTCTGAGAGGCTCTAGGATGACTTGCTGCATCACTGCAGGCATGACTGGGCCCTCGTGACCTACATAGCCTTCCAGACATGGAGCAGGTGGGAGGCTTGACTCATTCCAGGGGAGTCTGACTTGGGGAGGATAGAGGTGGGAGGACTGATTATTCTGAGGCTTCGAACCCACCTCTGTGTTCAAGGATGGCTCAGAATCATGATATGTCCACAGGGTAAAAATCATGTAAAATGATTGTAAATGTAAAATGTAAAAATCATGTAAAGACGATTTAACATCATCACTACAAATGCTCATATACAATGCTAGGTGAATAAAAGGAGAGATGCATGTTTTTGGTGCACCAAAAAGGAGAGAGCAGAAAGAGGTTAAAAAAAAAATAACAGTTGCTACCATGGTGTGATTATGGATCTCATTCTTCTAAAAGAAAGTAGTGGCTTTAAAGTCAGACAGACCTGGACTACTAGCTTAATTCTATTTCTCTTCAGAAGTGACCTTGGCAAGTAGCTTGTTATCTCTGAGATTCGCTCCTCATCTGTAAAATGGGCATAGAAATTCTGGCCTTACAAGATTCCTGAGAAGATAAACCAGATGATGCATTTCCTTCCTTCTTGCCTTCTTTCCTCCTCTCCCTCCCTCCCTCCCCCTACGTATTGTTCACTTACACAGCACCATGCAATTACCCACAAAGAATTCCACCACGAGTCATCTTTAGATCTGCCTAAAGCACGCTCTCTCTCTCAAGGAAGAACATTTGCCTGTTGTCTGTACTCAAGCAGAGCTGGAGTTCACGTGTGCCGATGAGGAAGGACTAGAGTCCCAGCCACCAGGGACTAGGGAGGCCTGTTTCATCTTTGCTTTCAGAGCTGCGACCTCAGTGCTCACCTCTGGCTCCCAAACCATGTCATGAAGGCTGTAGGGTTTGAAGCTGCTCAGCAGACACCACACACTAAGCCGACCCTTCTCCCCTCTCTGCTTCTGGTCCCTAGCTAGATTCGTGGTTGCCAAAGCTGCTTCCCTGGAGGGAAAAGACTATTCCAGTGGCAGGTGGACATACATGTTTTATTTCAAGAGTGTGAGATTTGCATACATGTTCAGAAAAAGTGAAGCAGTCGTATAATAGTGTAAAGATGTGATATAAAACTGAACTCGGGCTTCCCCTGGTGGTCCAGTGGATAAGGACACCGCCTTGCAGTGCAAGGGGCGCCGGTTCGATCCCTGGCCTGGGAAGATCCCAGGTGCCTCGGAGCGGCTGGACTGATGTGTCCAATCACCGAGCCGGAGCTCTGGAGCGCATGCGCCCAGAGCTGATGCTCTTCGACAACGGACGCCACCGCGATGGGAGGCCCACATGGGCCAAAGAACAAAGACGGGTGAAAAATAGAGAAATGGAAGACCAATAGAAGTGGCCCGCCCACTCCCCTCCCTCCCTAACCCGACCCCCGCCCCCCCCCAAAAAAAAAAAACTGAACTCACCTAAAGGGAAACATTACATTAATAGTAGTTGGGGGTGCACCCAGATATGTCCAACACCAAGAAGAAACTATGGAGAGACTGAAGCTTGGGAGCCACTGTCCCACCCGCTTTTATCCATCTTCCAGCTGTGACCGAGCCTTGTGTCTTCAGTATCTGCCCTGACTCCCGCTACAACAGAGATCTTCCTACAAGGAAACCTTTACCACACGGCAGTACCCTTAGAGAAGAGTCTGGACTGCTCCTTGGCAAGGCTTCCAAGGCCTTCTAGCACAGTCTCTGCCTGTCCTGTGAGTCTCTCTGCTCACCCTGTTGCCTTCTCTGCCATGCTCGTCCTTTCCAAATTTAGATTCCTACACATGAACCTCCAAACCCAGCCTGCTGGCTGAGCCCCTGAGTCTTGGGATGTTCTGTCTCTCCTACTTAGAATGTCTTTTTTTCCCCTGTTTTAAGAACTCCTATTTATCCTTCAAAGCCTTTTCCAGGATCTCTTTCCTCTGTGAAACTGTCTTGATCTCTTGTGAAGAGTTAAACCCACTTCTATCTTTAGAACCATTTTATCACAGGGAGCCCAGAGCTACTGTTTCCCTGTCTGTTTCTTCAGTGAGGGAGTCTCTGTGGGCCCCAAAGGTTTAGCTCAGGGCCATGGAACTTTGTACATTAGTGAGTTTATAACAGGTGCTCAATACTAAAAATACGTGATAATTATAGCTACTACTTGTGAAAGGTTCTCTGTGTATTCTCTCATTTAATCCTCACAGCCTCTTTCAGAGAAAGAAACTACTGACACACCCATCTTAGACATGAGGCTCAGAGATGTTACTCATATGCTACATAGCTCAGAAGCAGCAGGATTCGAACCCAGGCTGCCTGTCTTTTGTGCTAGGCCCTTAGCTCCTCACCATCTGCTCTCCTGCAGTGCAGAGTTGCCCCTTGGTCAGGTGCATCAGGAGGGCCTCTGGCCCCACACAGGTCATAGACTCCTTCCTGCCACCAGGTACGGCCACAGGCCCAGGCTGTAGCATACAGGCTCCTGGGCTGTTCTATAAAGAGCATGAGGAAAAGCAAGAGGAAGGAGAAAATAGCATTGAGTCAGATGCCTTGTGGAATTTCTAGTCTTTTTTGAATTCTGGGAAGAGAAAATAAATGGCTGTGCTTATTCTAAGTATGTCAAGATAATAAGGGGCTCCCTACTGTTCACAGGCAAAAATGTCTGGCAGCTGACACCTGCAAGCTAGAGGTCAGGAATCTGGGAGACCTAGATGCCCTGATCTGGGCCCCAGGCTCTCAGGGATGGCAGCTGGCCAAGAGGGAAGAAGCAAGAAGGGAAAGGAGTGGACAGGACTGTCCTCCCAGCCCCGGCATTTCCTACCGGAAGAATGTGGTCCCTGTCTCTGGAATGTGGGTGGTCCCCCTTGCATGGACGGGGTTGTGAATGGCCACCTCCCTCCAAGCCTCCCTCAGCAGGCGCCCTTGCTGTTGGGGGCATCAGACTGTCTAGTCCAGCCTTATTCCTCAGCAACCCTCTCCTCTGATGAGAGAGCCCCCAACTCAGAACTCAGGAGAAACACATCAGGAAGGGCAGCTCATTAGCTGTCTTCGTGCATATGTATGTCCACGACTTCAGTCAACAAACATCACCAGTGTGTGCCCTGGGGCTGGATATGCTGTCAGGTGCTGAAGAATTGGAGGCATCTTGGAAGGTCTAGATTGAAGTTTTTCACATACACGTACTGGGCCCAACCTAACCTAGGAATCAGGATTTGGGGGGAGGGATCAGGGCCTGAGGAATTTAAAACACTCCCCAAGTAATATGAAACAGAATGTCTGGTTCAGATAGAATGACCAGATCGGAAGCATTTTTGTTCATAGTCCTCTGTCTAGTTATAACTGCTCTCGCAGTGCAGAGTTGCCCCTTGGTCAGGTGCATCAGGCAGGGCCCCTGCCTGTCTTTTGTGCTAGGCCCTTACCCCTCACCATCTGCTCTCCTGCAGTGCAGAGTTGCCCTTGGTCAGGTGCATCAGGGGCCTCTGGCCCCACAGGTCATAGACTCCTTCCTGCCACCAGGTACGGCCACAGGCCCAGGCTGTAGCATACAGGCTCCTGGGCTGTTCTATAAAGAGCATGAGGAAAAGCAAGAGGAAGGAGAAAATAGCATTGAGTCAGATGCCTTGTGGAATTTCTAGTCTTTTTTGAATTCTGGGAAGAGAAAATAAATGGCTGTGCTTATTCTAAGTATGTCAAGATAATAAGGGGCTCCCTACTGTTCACAGGCAAAAATGTCTGGCAGCTGACACCTGCAAGCTAGAGGTCAGGAATCTGGGAGACCTAGATGCCCTGATCTGGGCCCCAGGCTCTCAGGGATGGCAGCTGGCCAAGAGGGAAGAAGCAAGAAGGGAAAGGAGTGGACAGGACTGTCCTCCCAGCCCCGGCATTTCCTACCGGAAGAATGTGGTCCCTGTCTCTGGAATGTGGGTGGTCCCCCTTGCATGGACGGGGTTGTGAATGGCCACCTCCCTCCAAGCCTCCCCTCCCGCGGGGCGCCCTTGCTGTTGGGGGCATCAGACTGTCTAGTCCAGCCTTATTCCTCAGCAACCCTCTCCTCTGATGAGAGAGCCCCCAACTCAGAACTCAGGAGAAACACATCAGGAAGGGCAGCTCATTAGCTGTCTTCGTGCATATGTATGTCCACGACTTCAGTCAACAAACATCACCAGTGTGTGCCCTGGGGCTGGATATGCTGTCAGGTGCTGAAGAATTGGAGGCATCTTGGAAGGTCTAGATTGAAGTTTTTCACATACACGTACTGGGCCCAACCTAACCTAGGAATCAGGATTTGGGGGGAGGGATCAGGGCCTGAGGAATTTAAAACACTCCCCAAGTAATATGAAACAGAATGTCTGGTTCAGATAGAATGACCAGATCGGAAGCATTTTTGTTCATAGTCCTCTCTCTCTGGAAAGGTGAGAGCATGATCTCCAACTTGAGTTCATTCGTTCATTCCACTAATAGGGTTTTTCTTTTCAACTTAAGCTTATTTATGTTTAAGTTATGTAAGTAATATGTAAATCCATTCTTCTTGTTAAAAAATCATTCCAGAGTGCCAAAGAGCACAGGATAAATAGAAAATTCCTGGGAATTCCCTGGGTGGTCCAGTGGCTAAGACTTGGTGGTCCTAGTGCAGGAACCCAGGTTCAGTCCCTGGTCAGGGAACTAGATTCCACCTGCTGCAACTAAGAGTGTGCCTGCTACAACTAAAAGGTCTCACATACCACAACTCGGACACAGCACAACCGAATAAATAAATAAATAAAATAAAATATTTTTAAAAAGGAAATTCCCTTCTTTGCTCCATCAGAGCCATGCTCCCCTCCGGGAGATACTGCTGTGAGTATGATGGGCATCCCTTTAGAGGCATGTCACATACTCGTGTCTGCGTGTAAAGACATGTATCTACACCAACACCCCCATCCTTACATTTGCATTTATTTATTTATTTGGCTATGCCAGATGGCTTGTGGATCTTTGTTTCCTGACCAGGGATCCAACCCCGGGGATTTGGCACTGAGAGCTCAGAGCCCCAGCCACCAGGCCACCAGGGAATTCCTTATTTTTATGTGCATGTACCAGAGCTTCTTTATCCATTCATCTGTCGATGGACATCTAGGTTTCTTCCACGTTCTAGCTATTGTAAAGAGTGCTGCAATGAACAATGTGTCTCTTTCAATTCTGATTTCCAAAGGGTATATGTCCAGCAAAAACCCTCTCCTCTGATGAGAGAGCCCCAACTCAGTCAGGAGAAACACATCAGGAAGGGCAGCTCATTAGCTGTCTTCGTGCATATGTATGTCAGACTTCAGTCAACAAACATCACCAGTGTGTGCCCTGGGGCTGGATATGCTGTCAGGTGCTGAAGAATTGGAGGCATCTTGGAAGGTCTAGATTGAAGTTTTTCACATACACGTACTGGGCCCAACCTAACCTAGGAATCAGGATTTGGGGGGAGGGATCAGGGCCTGAGGAATTTAAAACACTCCCCAAGTAATATGAAACAGAATGTCTGGTTCAGATAGAATGACCAGATCGGAAGCATTTTTGTTCATAGTCCTCTCTCTCTGGAAAGGTGAGAGCATGATCTCCAACTTGAGTTCATTCGTTCATTCCACTAATAGGGTTTTTTTTCTTTTTCAACTTAAGCTTATTTATGTTTAAGTTATGTAAGTAATATGTAAATCCATTCTTCTTGTTAAAAAATCATTCCAGAGTGCCAAAGAGCACAGGATAAATAGAAAATTCCTGGGAATTCCCTGGGTGGTCCAGTGGCTAAGACTTGGTGGTCCTAGTGCAGGAACCCAGGTTCAGTCCCTGGTCAGGGAACTAGATTCCACCTGCTGCAACTAAGAGTGTGCCTGCTACAACTAAAAGGTCTCACATACCACAACTCGGACACAGCACAACCGAATAAATAAATAAATAAAATAAAATATTTTTAAAAAGGAAATTCCCTTCTTTGCTCCATCAGAGCCATGCTCCCCTCCGGGAGATACTGCTGTGAGTATGATGGGCATCCCTTTAGAGGCATGTCACATACTCGTGTCTGCGTGTAAAGACATGTATCTACACCAACACCCCCATCCTTACATTTGCATTTATTTATTTATTTGGCTATGCCAGATGGCTTGTGGATCTTTGTTTCCTGACCAGGGATCCAACCCGGGCATTTGGCACTGAGAGCTCAGAGCCCCAGCCACCAGGCCACCAGGGAATTCCTTATTTTTATGTGCATGTACCAGAGCTTCTTTATCCATTCATCTGTCGATGGACATCTAGGTTTCTTCCACGTTCTAGCTATTGTAAAGAGTGCTGCAATGAACAATGTGTCTCTTTCAATTCTGATTTCCAAAGGGTATATGTCCAGTAGTGGGATTGCTGGGTCATAGAGTGGCTCTTTTCCTAGCTTTCTGAGGAATCTCTGAGCCAGTGATCAAGCCCCTTAGGATCTCTTCCTTTGTACCTCTCCTACCGCCCGTGACACTGCTCAGGCCTTTGCTGCCAAGCTCCTCCTTAAGGCCCTCTCTGCTGGCTCTCTCCAAGGCTGCCACGTGTTGCCACCCTGAGTGCCGCCCTCCCTGCTCTTCAGCTTCTGCTTGCCCCGGCACAGATCACCTGCTAATGCTTTCTGCCGTTTGCTTCTTTGCAATAAATACTACTACTAGTGATGGTCTATCCCTCTTTTCTGGTGGAAGAAGAGAGCATCCAGAGGGCAGCATCTTTGCTTGTCAGGGATCCAGAATAGTACCTGGCATAGGGAAGGTGCTCAGTAAATATTTGTTGAATGAGTTAAGGAAATACTAACACAGATAAGTATAAAATTACTAATATGATAAGTGCTGGCTAGAAAGAATGAGCACACTTATCTCTGAGCTCCTCCCAGCTTGTCAACTCTATAATTTTGTAATTCTTTGAAATGTCATTCTGTGTTTACAATTATCCCATGTGGTCAAGGCCATTCTTTTCTATTTTTGTTATCACTGTGTTTTTCCCATAACTTGGGCCTCAGGCAGGGGAAGTTTGGTGAAGCCTCAGAAGTCCGTCCACTGCCCCAGGGCTCCCCGTCACATCCCTGGAGTGAGGGCAGCAGGGGGCCGGTTGGTGGCCAGTAGCCTGTCACGTATTCAAGCAGAACCAGTCACAGCACCTGTTCACAAGGAAGAGATAATGGAATTTTAGAACAATTGTAAAAATGCCTGACATGCCAGTAGGGAATGGATCAGTGACTTCAAGAGGCTTCTGATCTTCAATGGAACCCAGGGAAGGAGAATTCCAAAGAAAGTGCCCCAGGGTGTCAGGTATTGCATGTGTGTTTGTGTGTATGTGGGCACGTACTTATGTGACATCATGAGCCCACTCCTAGAACCCAGCAGAGATCAGAGAAGCCCCTTCTCAGAGGGAGAACCACATACAAGAACTAAACCATCAGAGAAAGGATGTGTCAGTCAGAGCCCTGGAGGGGGCCAGCCCTGTCCCTACTCTGGCACAGAGAGCAGAGGGGACAGCAGCCTTAGTCTAGTCACATGGACCCTTGGTCTTCCCAAGGATGGGGTAGAGGGCAGCAGGTCAGGAAGCCCCTATCTTCTGTCTCCCCCATCTCTGCAGGCGGCTTTTGGCAGTTGTCTCTTATGAAGGAAGCAAGTGCCTGGCATTCCTGGTCAGGGTGCCATGAGGGCCAGTCTTTGGTCTGGTTGATGTGCTTTTCTCCCAGAGAGGCAGAGATGGACTCCAGGAAACTAGAATAAAGAGTGGTATGGGCCAAGGAGAGTATGCCCTCTTGTGTTCTCCGGAGCAGGGGCCACCCCAGCCTTTTCTCCATGCCCAGATATCATGGTGTCCCAGAGCTGCTGTGTGCTGTGCTCCGTCACTCTGTCGTGTCCAACTCTTTGTGAGTCTGTAGACTCTAGCCTGCCAGACTCCTCTTTCCATGGAATTCTCCAGGCAAGAAGACTGGAGTGGGTTGCCATGCCCTCCTCCAGGGGATCTCTGCTGACCCAGGAGTCAAACCTGGTCTCCTGCATTGCAGGCAGGCTCTTTACCTGCTGAGCCACTGGGGAAGCTCCCCCACCCCCAGAGCTGTTCAGTTCAGTTCAGTCACTCAGTCATATATGACTCTTTGTGACCCCATGGACTGCAGCACGCCAGGCTTCCCTGTCCTTCACCATCTCCCAGAGCTTGCTCAAACTCATGTCCATTGAGTGGGTGATGCTGTTCAACCACCTCATCCTCTGTCGTCCCCTTCTTCTGCCTCCCATTTTTGCCACCATCAGGGTCTTTTTCAATGTGTCATCTCTTCATATCAGGTGGCTAAAGTATTGGAACTTCAGTTTCAGCATCAGCCCTTCCAATGAATATTCAAAGTTGATTTCCTTTAGGATTGACTGGTTTGATTTCCTTGCAGCCCAAGGGACTCTTAAGAGTCTTCTGAACACCACAGTGTGAAAGCTTTGATTCTTCAGTGCTCAGCCTTCTTTATGGTTCATCCATACATGACTACTGTCTTGCATACAGGCTTTGCAGGAGGCACATAAGGTGGTCTGGAATTCCCATCTCCTGTAGAATTTTCTGCAGTTTGTTGTGATGCACTGACCACATGAGGAACTTATTCTGCAAATAGGCATCTGAATCTCACCATATCCAAAGAACTTGCCAGAAGTCAGGTGGTGCATCAGGCACAGAGCAAGTACAAGTCTGCCCACCTGCTCTGGGCATAGGAGCCCTGGGTAATGTTAATGGACATTACACTTTGTCACACACATGCATGACAGATCCCCTGGTCATGTACACTTAGGAAGTGTGGACTCAAATAACAACCCACACTTTCTTGCAAGACTTTTCAGAAGAAGACAAGAAGTCACAGTTAGAACTGGACGTGGAACAAGGGACTGGTTCCAAATTGGGAAAGGAGTACGTCAAGGCTATATGCTGTCACCCTGCTTATTTAACGTATATGCAGAGTACACCATGTGAAATGCCAAGCTGGATGAAGCACAAGCTGGAGTCAAGATGGCTGGGAGAAATATCAATAACCTCAGGAATGCAGATGACACGGCCCTCATGGTAGAAAGCGAAGAGGAACTAAAGAGCCTCCAGATGAAGGTGAAAGAGGAGAATGAAAAAGCTGGCCTACAACTCAACATTCAAAAAACTAGGATCATAGCTTTTAGATTGTTTTCAAAGACAGTTTCAACAACCCTCTCATTCCCGTTGCAGTGTGACTCTTCTGCTTTTTCCGTGAAGAGGTGGAGTTTCCATACTCCTTGAATTGGGAATTGCCTGTGACTTGCATTGACTACATACTGCAGCAGCCTAGACCTCAGAAGGTACGTCAGCTTTTGCTCTTATACTCTTAGAATCTGCAGCCTATGTGTGAACATGCTTGGGCAAACCTGCTGGAGCATGGGAGACACATGGAGAAGGCCAGTGCCATCCCAGACGAGACTCAGTAGACTGACATCATCAGTTCCAAGAGCCAGACATATGACCTAATCTTTCTTGGACCTTCCAGCCCAATAAAGTCACTGGAAAACTGTATTCCCACAAGTGATGCAGATGAGAATAGGAGAAGAATCTTCCAGCTAAACCTAGCCCAAACGGCTGACTCAGAATTGTAAGCAAATAATATGGTGGTGGTTTTTAAACAGCTAAATTTTGAAGTGGTGTGTCATACAGTAATAGGTAATGGGTTCAAGGAAGCTTGTAGTTGCAGAGGGTTGAATTGTGTGCCTCCCTAAAACATATTCAGGTCTTTATCCTCAGAACCTGTGAATGTGAACTTATTCTGATCAGGCACAGAGCAAGTACAAGTCTGCCCACCTGCTCTGGGCATAGGAGCCCTGGGTAATGTTAATGGACATTACACTTTGTCACACACATGCATGACAGATCCCCTGGTCATGTACACTTAGGAAGTGTGGACTCAAATAACAACCCACACTTTCTTGCAAGACTTTTCAGAAGAAGACAAGAAGTCACAGTTAGAACTGGACGTGGAACAAGGGACTGGTTCCAAATTGGGAAAGGAATCGTCAAGGCTATATGCTGTCACCCTGCTTATTTAACGTATATGCAGAGTACACCATGTGAAATGCCAAGCTGGATGAAGCACAAGCTGGAGTCAAGATGGCTGGGAGAAATATCAATAACCTCAGGAATGCAGATGACACGGCCCTCATGGTAGAAAGCGAAGAGGAACTAAAGAGCCTCCAGATGAAGGTGAAAGAGGAGAATGAAAAAGCTGGCCTACAACTCAACATTCAAAAAACTAGGATCATAGCTTTTAGATTGTTTTCAAAGACAGTTTCAACAACCCTCTCATTCCCGTTGCAGTGTGACTCTTCTGCTTTTTCCGTGAAGAGGTGGAGTTTCCATACTCCTTGAATTGGGAATTGCCTGTGACTTGCATTGACTACATACTGCAGCAGCCTAGACCTCAGAAGGTACGTCAGCTTTTGCTCTTATACTCTTAGAATCTGCAGCCTATGTGTGAACATGCTTGGGCAAACCTGCTGGAGCATGGGAGACACATGGAGAAGGCCAGTGCCATCCCAGACGAGACTCAGTAGACTGACATCATCAGTTCCAAGAGCCAGACATATGACCTAATCTTTCTTGGACCTTCCAGCCCAATAAAGTCACTGGAAAACTGTATTCCCACAAGTGATGCAGATGAGAATAGGAGAAGAATCTTCCAGCTAAACCTAGCCCAAACGGCTGACTCAGAATTGTAAGCAAATAATATGGTGGTGGTTTTTAAACAGCTAAATTTTGAAGTGGTGTGTCATACAGTAATAGGTAATGGGTTCAAGGAAGCTTGTAGTTGCAGAGGGTTGAATTGTGTGCCTCCCTAAAACATATTCAGGTCTTTATCCTCAGAACCTGTGAATGTGAACTTATCTGTAAATAGGCTCTTTGCTGATGTAATCAAGTTAAGATGAGGTCATACTGTATTCGAGTGGACCCTAAATCCAAAGGCTGATGACTTTAAAAGGGAAAGGAGACACAGATGCGACATAGGGAAGAAGGCCACATGACTATGGAGGCAGAGATTGGGTGGGTTACGCAGCCTGTAAACCAAGGATGCCGAAGACTGCCAGGAGTTACCAGAAGCCAGGAAGAGGCAAAAAAGAATCCTCTCCTGGTGGTTTTGGAGGGAGCATGGCCCTGGTGACAACTTGACTTCAGACTTTCAGCCACCAATATAGGATAAGAGCACATTTCTATTGTTTGAAGCCAGCCTGGATCATGGTGGTGTGTTACGGCTGTCCTAAGAAATGAATGCAGGATGCTAGTGGTTTTGCTCAGGGGATGCTGGCTGGCTGCACGGGGAAGCTGAGAAGCAGAGAAGCCATCTTCGTGACAACCTCTTCCCCACACCTGGCTGCAGTCACTGTGCAGCCGGGCCATCACCACCCAGGGCTCAGACTCACACATCTGCTCAACCCTCAAGGGATGGTTCCAGGTCTGCTGGGCATGGTGCGCATGGCTTTCTTTGAAATGAAGATATGGTGTATGGATGTGTATTTTTGGTGCACGTAAAAGTAGTTTTATGAACCTATAAATATGCTTAGAAAATATAACAAAGTAAAAAAAAAAATTACCTGTAACTTTATCTTCCAGAGATGGCCATAATCAGCATTGGTTTGTAGATCCTCAGTCTCCTCCTTTACATAAAGTTTGACATATTATATGTGCTGTTTTGTGTCCTTTGTTTTTCACCCAATAGTGTGCCATAGACTTTTTCTGTGTCAATTACCATGAGTCTTTTTAGTCAGCATGTGTTTATTGAATACTCTTTGCGTGTATTCACAGAGTGGCATGTCTTCCTCAGTGCATGGTATAAGGAGGTGCATGATTCCAATGTCTTATTACTAAGGATATTAATCTCTTTTTCACTTCATTATATGTCTTGTTACTAAGGATGTTGATCTTTTTCACTTTGTTCAGTGAAAATCTCCCAGGTTTCTCCATTCCAGTGTTGCTCTTTCCCCCTTGTCATTGATTAAAATTTGATTTGGGAAGAAAATTTTGAAACTATGTAAATAACGTGTTTCTTTAACTTTTGCCCAGTAAGATTAATATCTAGGGGTGGACTTTGCCTGCAGAGATCTGGTGTTCTAATGGTAGTTCTGTATTTCCTCATTCCTTCTATATTTAGTAAGTAGCGTTCTTCTGTCAGAGAGAGTTGTCACAAATACTTCCGTGACAGCAGTGAACTGTTTTACAAGGATGCAATAAGAATGGAAAACAGAGCAACTTAACTCAGTCAGGGGTAGTCGGTGAAGTCTTCCCTGGAGACTTCCCTGGAGACGTGACATTTGAGAAGTTCCTGCAGGATCAAAACAACTTATCAGGGCACAGGGGAGAATGTTCCAGGCCCAAAGAATAGCAAGAACAAGAGATCAACTCCCAAAGTGATGTGAGATTACATAAGACTGCATGAGGGAGCTTTGGCCAGGTGGAAACCTTGGTCATCTGGAGGGGCTTCTTCAGTTTAGGGGAGCAGTTCCTCTTTACTCCAGCAAAGCCCTGCCAGGTGGAAATGAGGACCTAGAAATGGCTAGAATTTCTGGAATTCCAGGGAATCTTTTTCCATAAAATTTTCCAGTCTTTCTAATGATGGCAAATAATCCCATTCTCCTTAAAAACCAAATGAAACTGTGAGCTATCAGGATTTGGATTTTTTTAAAAAATCTTTCTTATTATACAGCAATTTTTGGTTCATAGAAATATTAAGGGGAAGGTACAGAGATGTCCCATATGCCCACTGTCCCTCTCAGGCTTTCTCATTATCAACACCCCCCACCACAGTGGTGCATTTGTTATAACTGATGAAGAGACATCGACACATCATGATTACCCTAAGTCTCAAGTTTACTTTAGGATTCACTGTGGGTGCTGGGTTTTGACAGATGTATGATGACCTGTATTCACGATGATAGCATCACACAAAGTAGTTTTTTTTTTTTTAATATTTTATTTATATTTATTTGGCTGCATTGTGTCTCAGTTGTAGCATGTTGACTCTAGTTCCCTGACCAGGGATTGAACTTGGGCCCCCTGCATTGGAAGCATAGACTCTTAGCCACTGGACCACCAGGGAATTACCCCAGAGTAGTTTTTCATTGCTCTAAAAACCCTGTGTTCTGTCTCTTTACATGTTCCCTCCCAGCCCCAGCTGTTTATTTTTACCTTACTTGGCTGAATCACGATTTATTTATCTCTCTCTTATGGGTGGACCTTGGCCTTATTTTCAGTTGTTTACTATTGTAAACAATACTGTGAGGACAGTCTTGGCACCTTCTCTGGCTGTGGAGGTTTTCTCTAAACAGTCACTTGTGTTCTCTTCATCGCCAGACCTGTTGCTTTCTAGGTCCACTCTCCTTCACCCCTCTGTGCCTGAGGCCTCCATTCTCCCTCAGTTGTACTTTCCTTCAAGCCAGATCTGACCGAGACCACCCTGGAGTTCACAGCATTAGTAGAATCTGTGAAGTGACCTGGGATGTGGTCCCATAGAAAGTGCTCAGCTCTCACCTGGATAGAGGGGCACTATTGGTCCTGTCTTGGGGGTGTTTCAGGCTGGAACTCTGGCCTGGCTCATTTCGCTGCTCTGCTTCCTGGAAGAGCAGGGCCCAAGGCCAGCTCTGCAAGTGCTCTGGCTGTTGAAAGGGCAACAAATACATTCTTGGTAGAGTCACAGAATTGCTCTGATAAGCCTGGTATGGGGGAGATAAGGAACTTGGGCTGGATGCCAGAATCCTGAGAGGAATTCCCAGCATACAGGAGGAAAGAACCCGGGGTTCACTCTTGGAGCTGGCAGCCAGGGCCTATAGCCCCCACTCTCTGGCACGCCCAACTTTCTTCCAGTGGTGCCCTCCTGAGCCTTGGTGCTGTGACTGGGGTGTTCTTACAGTGGAAGTCTAAAGCTAGCCTAATACATGATTGGGGGAAGGGGCAAAAAGAAAGAACAGAAAGATGCTAGTGATCCTACTTGGGTAGACAGGAGAAAACCTTCTTTCCTGCTGACCCTGAAGAAGCCTTCATCTGTCCAGGTTGGAGGTCAGAGTGGAGCCCAGATGGCAGCTCTTGGGGAGTGGGGCAGGGGATTCATCATGCTCTCTGGGTCTCGGTTTGGTCCAAGGGGCACATATTGGAGGATTGTTAAATTTATGAGTAGAATAAAGCTACAAGAGAGTCTAGCTGTCAGTTGACTTCCTTCTAGAGTAATTTTAAAAGCTTAAAAAAATGATCATAGAAATAACAATGTCCCCATTCTACGCCAGGCCTCATGCTCAGGTGCATTACCTCATTTAACCCACATGCTAGCCCTGTGTTCAAGATCAGCTTAAAAATCTACTCAGAAGCTGTGTTAAGGCCAGATCTGTGAGTGGTGACAGGTTTGGCTGCCACAGCATCCAGAAATCCCAGATCACAAAGGACAGGACCCCCCACTGTCCAATCTATACCCAGTCAACTGCCTCATGTTTGCTCTCAGGGGCCATAGAACATATGTCCCCAGCCTGGCGCCTTGCCATGTTTCCCTAGCTCGGGAGGGGGCTGTCTGTGAAGGGAGGATTCCAAGTTTCCAGAAGCTTCTCCATCTACTGAGTCTGGGACCCCAGTTGAGGGACTCCTGACTGACAGACCAAGCTACCCGATGGGAAGGGCTTCATTCTAGGTTGGATTTTTCATCGTCTCCACTGCCCCTGTGATTTACAAGGATCAAGCGTATGCAGACTTTGTAATAATATAATAGTCACTATTTCTAATAAGAGCTCTTCAGAGTCTCCTGAAATTCTGTGCTTTACAGGTTCATTTTTAAAATTCATTTCTTGGGACTCTGTAAGTACTCTCTGCACTTGGCACTTTTGGAGGGACTGGGAATACTGCTGTGATGTGATCCCAGCCTTCCTGGGCTTACACTCCTGTGGGGAAAGTCCTCAGTGAAATGCTAACAAAATGAAACCATATTACAAAGATTATATACCATGACTAAGTGGGACTTATTCCAGGAATGAAAGCCTAGTTTAGCATCTAGAAATCAGTCATTCTCCATATTAATGGATTTCATGACAAAAATTATATGATCATTTTGATAGTTGCAGAAAATGCATTTAATAAATTTTAACACTGATGATGAAAGCCCTCCATAAACCAGGAATAGAGATAACTTTCTGAACTTGATAAAGGGCATATCCACGACCTCACAACTAGTATTGTATTTAATGGTAAAAAGCTAAATGCTTTTCCCCTAATAGCAAGACAAGGAATATCTTCTCTCACCACTTCCATTCAGTACTGTCCTCAAAACTGTAGCCAGAGTAATTAGGCAAGAAAATTAAATGCAACACATCCAATTGGAAAGGAAAGAATAAAATTATCTCTTTATAAATGACATAATATTATATACAGAAAATTCCAAGAAACTCAGTAAAAAAAAAAGTAATAAGTAATAATAGATTACTGTATAAACAAGGGCAGAGGCTCCTGACACACAATTCCCAGAGCTACACAGACCTAACCAAAGGGTTGAAATAAAAGATAAGACCTGTTTAACACTTGCTGCCCCATGATGGCTGGGTTTTTCCCTAGGTCTGTTCCAGCTGACTTTGGGTGCCAGCATGTAGGCTGGCACTTCTTGTCATGGTGACTTGCATGTCGGGAATGCACAGGCTGTCTGCTCCTGACTGACAGACCAAGCTACCCGATGGGAAGGGCTTCATTCTAGGTTGGATTTTTCATCGTCTCCACTGCCCCTGTGATTTACAAGGATCAAGCGTATGCAGACTTTGTAATAATATAATAGTCACTATTTCTAATAAGAGCTCTTCAGAGTCTCCTGAAATTCTGTGCTTTACAGGTTCATTTTTAAAATTCATTTCTTGGGACTCTGTAAGTACTCTCTGCACTTGGCACTTTTGGAGGGACTGGGAATACTGCTGTGATGTGATCCCAGCCTTCCTGGGCTTACACTCCTGTGGGGAAAGTCCTCAGTGAAATGCTAACAAAATGAAACCATATTACAAAGATTATATACCATGACTAAGTGGGACTTATTCCAGGAATGAAAGCCTAGTTTAGCATCTAGAAATCAGTCATTCTCCATATTAATGGATTTCATGACAAAAATTATATGATCATTTTGATAGTTGCAGAAAATGCATTTAATAAATTTTAACACTGATGATGAAAGCCCTCCATAAACCAGGAATAGAGATAACTTTCTGAACTTGATAAAGGGCATATCCACGACCTCACAACTAGTATTGTATTTAATGGTAAAAAGCTAAATGCTTTTCCCCTAATAGCAAGACAAGGAATATCTTCTCTCACCACTTCCATTCAGTACTGTCCTCAAAACTGTAGCCAGAGTAATTAGGCAAGAAAATTAAATGCAACACATCCAATTGGAAAGGAAAGAATAAAATTATCTCTTTATAAATGACATAATATTATATACAGAAAATTCCAAGAAACTCAGTAAAAAAAAAAAAAAAGTAATAAGTAATAATAGATTACTGTATAAACAAGGGCAGAGGCTCCTGACACACAATTCCCAGAGCTACACAGACCTAACCAAAGGGTTGAAATAAAAGATAAGACCTGTTTAACACTTGCTGCCCCATGATGGCTGGGTTTTTCCCTAGGTCTGTTCCAGCTGACTTTGGGTGCCAGCATGTAGGCTGGCACTTCTTGTCATGGTGACTTGCATGTCGGGAATGCACAGGCTGTCTGCTCCTGGCCTTGAGTCAGCTCCTGGGAGCTCCTGGACGTACTCCTGCCCAAACCTGCCCCCACCCTGGCCTTATCTTTCGGAAGGCCAGGTGGCAAGGGAACAAGCTTTCTGCTTGCTCCTTTGGGCTGTGTCGGCAGGACCACCTGAACACATGAATGAATTTTGTCCCAGCTGTCTGTCTGCCATTCACTGTAGATGCCAGGTGTTTGCCGCTAGTAGGAACTCTCTTGGAGAAGAGTGAGTCTGTGTGCAGGGAGCATGTGGACATTTCTGGACGTATGTCTGTGGTGTGCATGTTGGTGTGGACCCACAGGCAGGAGTGCATGTGGCCAAGCCTGTAGGTGTATGTCAAGTCTGGGTGTGTGTTTGGTGTAGAAGTATGTGTATATGACTGCAGTGTGCATTCATGAGTGTCAAAGTGTGTTTGACAAGAGAAAGGACTCTCTGCATGTCCCCTGTGCCACATACCATGGACTCAGATACAAAAACAAATCAGAGGTAGCCTTCCCTGCAGTTGTGACCCTGCACTTATGTGGACACAGGGGCTGTGTTCCTCCTGGGCTGGAAGTACCTCTTTTTGTGCAAAGCCCAAAGTGATGTGATGCACATGGCCAAGAGAATGAACTGTGGCAGGTGTGGAGAGCTGGCTCATGGAGGAAGATGGTCCTAAAAAGAGGGAGGAGACCATTCACAGGGGATCTGTGCTCCCATTAGGATCACAGTAGCACCAGGGAGGCCCTGCCTGGGCTCAAGACTGATGATGAGAGGATGTGGATAACCCAGGCCCACCTTAGGGTAGACACACCACAGACCTTGTAGGGATTCAGGGGTCATCTGTGGGGATCCCCATTTCTTCTTTCTTATAGTGCTCCTTCACTTCCTGCCCTCCTCCGCTTCCGCCTCAGGAAGCCTTCAACCAAAGTCTAATCTTCAGACACACATGTGTCTCTGTCCCTTACCTCCCCCAAATCTTTGCTCCAATGTCAGTTTCTCAATATACACCCCTTTAAAACTGCAAGTCTTGGGCTTCCCTGGTGGACCAGTGGGTAAACAGTCCACCTTGCAGTGCAAGACAGTTTGATCCCTGGCCCGGGAAGATCCCATGTGCCGTGGAGCGGCTGGACCAGTGTGTCCAATTACGAGTCAGCACTCTGGAGCGCATGCACCCAGCGAGCCAATGCTGTGCAACAAGAAAGGCTACTACAGTGGGAGGCCCACACAGGCCAAAGAATAAAAAGATGGAGGAAAATAAATATATAAAAATAATAAAAGAGGCACGATGGGGAAAAAAATACTAAAAAAAAAAAAAAATTACAAGTCTTCCCCAAGCCCTGCCACCCAACTTTCAACTCCTCATCTTCCTTGACCTCCTCCATTTCCCCAACACTCTTTCAGCTTCTCACACAGTCTGACCAGCAGCAGAAGAGGACATGAGTTCAGACATGGAGAGGAGACTTTTAGAAACGTTTATAGATTGTTCAGCAACTTAGCAATTTAACATTACCCTGAAATCAACATGCAAATTGGAAAGAAAAAATAAACTGTCTTTTGCCACAGAGGGTTTAAGCATCGTGGTCCTAACATACTCTATAAAATGCTTCCAGTTTCCTGTCTGTCGCCCACTCATCCCATCACTGCTTGAATGTGAGCTCCAGAGGGGGTGCTATATCTGCTTTGTTCCCCATGTGCTCCCAGGACCTAGAGCAGTGTCTGGCACATGATGGGGTCTGCATGGATATTTGTTGAATAAGCGAATGTGACAGAGGTGGCCTGAGTGGGTGAAGCATCATCATCAGCTGGACCTGGGCGGGAGGGCAGCACGTGCTCCCTGAGCCCCTTGCCTGTCTGGCCTGGCCGTGAGCACAGGGCTCTGGTCTGAACTCTTGTGAGTTGTTCTTAAGTATCACAAGCTCATCCCATGGCTGGGAGCTGTTCTCCTGATTAGAAGATTTCCACCCTGCCCTTACCCAGAAGGAGCCTGGGGCTGGCAGGGCCAGGCGGCAGTAGTTCTCGTGGAGGCGGGGGAGGCTTGGTTCTACCAACTGTTCCCACAGCTGGGACTCGCTGGGCCCATGTGGCCTGCAGCGCCCAGGCCTGCCATCCTGCCGGGCTTCCTGGTGGACCAGTGGGTAAACAGTCCACCTTGCAGTGCAAGACAGTTTGATCCCTGGCCCGGGAAGATCCCATGTGCCGTGGAGCGGCTGGACCAGTGTGTCCAATTACGAGTCAGCACTCTGGAGCGCATGCACCCAGCGAGCCAATGCTGTGCAACAAGAAAGGCTACTACAGTGGGAGGCCCACACAGGCCAAAGAATAAAAAGATGGAGGAAAATAAATATATAAAAATAATAAAAGAGGCACGATGGGGAAAAAAAAACTAAAAAGTTACAAGTCTTCCCCAAGCCCTGCCACCCAACTTTCAACTCCTCATCTTCCTTGACCTCCTCCATTTCCCCAACACTCTTTCAGCTTCTCACACAGTCTGACCAGCAGCAGAAGAGGACATGAGTTCAGACATGGAGAGGAGACTTTTAGAAACGTTTATAGATTGTTCAGCAACTTAGCAATTTAACATTACCCTGAAATCAACATGCAAATTGGAAAGAAAAAATAAACTGTCTTTTGCCACAGAGGGTTTAAGCATCGTGGTCCTAACATACTCTATAAAATGCTTCCAGTTTCCTGTCTGTCGCCCACTCATCCCATCACTGCTTGAATGTGAGCTCCAGAGGGGGTGCTATATCTGCTTTGTTCCCCATGTGCTCCCAGGACCTAGAGCAGTGTCTGGCACATGATGGGGGCTTCATGGATATTTGTTGAATAAGCGAATGTGACAGAGGTGGCCTGAGTGGGTGAAGCATCATCATCAGCTGGACCTGGGCGGGAGGGCAGCACGTGCTCCCTGAGCCCCTTGCCTGTCTGGCCTGGCCGTGAGCACAGGGCTCTGGTCTGAACTCTTGTGAGTTGTTCTTAAGTATCACAAGCTCATCCCATGGCTGGGAGCTGTTCTCCTGATTAGAAGATTTCCACCCTGCCCTTACCCAGAAGGAGCCTGGGGCTGGCAGGGCCAGGCGGCAGTAGTTCTCGTGGAGGCGGGGGAGGCTTGGTTCTACCAACTGTTCCCACAGCTGGGACTCGCTGGGCCCATGTGGCCTGCAGCGCCCAGGCCTGCCATCCTGCCGGGCTGGTTATGGGCTCACACACCCACGACTGCCTGCCTAGCGACTCCTCTCCACCTTGGCCCAAGCCCTCAGGCTCAACCTCTCCTTCTCTGATCCCAAGACTCCACTCACAGGATCGTTTTCATTCTTCCCTAGCTCCAGAATGGTGGGACATCTGACCCAGTGGGGAGGGGGCCAGGAGGAACCTCAGTGTAATTAAAAATATCACTTGCATCTTCTTACCTGCTCTCTCTTGACAGAGCCAAAGACTAATGTCTGCTAACAAGGGTCGCCCAGTCTACAAGTCTCACCTCTCCTCCCTTTCCTTATCCTGGGAAACACACAGGAAGCTGTGGGTGGGAGGCTGGAGCAGGAAGTGATGCTCAAGCTTGGTTTTGATGGTTGACTTTCGAGTTAAACGGGCCAAGAAAGGAGAAAGGAGATGAGAAAGGCATTCCAGAAAAAGGAACAGAGTGTCCAAAGGCCTGTTGGAGAGAGAGACCATAGTGAACTCAGAACCACAGACCCGTTGTTTGCACGGCTCAGTATGAACAGAAAAGTGGTGGAAATCCAGAGCCAGGAGGGTAGACAGGGGCCAGTTGTTGTCAAGAATACTAGTCAACCCTTTTGAGCAACTCTGTGCTCTACTCAGGATGGGGTACAACGACAGAAGAGATGGTGGGAACATAAAGCTGTCTGGATGTACCATCTGCCTCATTCATCCCTGGACCTCAGTGACCGCCAGAGGGCTGGGAACATGGTGGGCACTCATAAACATCTGCAACACGAATGAATGAACCTGGGCGGGAGGGCAGCACGTGCTCCCTGAGCCCCTTGCCTGTCTGGCCTGGCCGTGAGCACAGGGCTCTGGTCTGAACTCTTGTGAGTTGTTCTTAAGTATCACAAGCTCATCCCATGGCTGGGAGCTGTTCTCCTGATTAGAAGATTTCCACCCTGCCCTTACCCAGAAGGAGCCTGGGGCTGGCAGGGCCAGGCGGCAGTAGTTCTCGTGGAGGCGGGGGAGGCTTGGTTCTACCAACTGTTCCCACAGCTGGGACTCGCTGGGCCCATGTGGCCTGCAGCGCCCAGGCCTGCCATCCTGCCGGGCTGGTTATGGGCTCACACACCCACGACTGCCTGCCTAGCGACTCCTCTCCACCTTGGCCCAAGCCCTCAGGCTCAACCTCTCCTTCTCTGATCCCAAGACTCCACTCACAGGATCGTTTTCATTCTTCCCTAGCTCCAGAATGGTGGGGCATCTGACCCAGTGGGGAGGGGGCCAGGAGGAACCTCAGTGTAATTAAAAATATCACTTGCATCTTCTTACCTGCTCTCTCTTGACAGAGCCAAAGACTAATGTCTGCTAACAAGGGTCGCCCAGTCTACAAGTCTCACCTCTCCTCCCTTTCCTTATCCTGGGAAACACACAGGAAGCTGTGGGTGGGAGGCTGGAGCAGGAAGTGATGCTCAAGCTTGGTTTTGATGGTTGACTTTCGAGTTAAACGGGCCAAGAAAGGAGAAAGGAGATGAGAAAGGCATTCCAGAAAAAGGAACAGAGTGTCCAAAGGCCTGTTGGAGAGAGAGACCATAGTGAACTCAGAACCACAGACCCGTTGTTTGCACGGCTCAGTATGAACAGAAAAGTGGTGGAAATCCAGAGCCAGGAGGGTAGACAGGGGCCAGTTGTTGTCAAGAATACTAGTCAACCCTTTTGAGCAACTCTGTGCTCTACTCAGGATGGGGTACAACGACAGAAGAGATGGTGGGAACATAAAGCTGTCTGGATGTACCATCTGCCTCATTCATCCCTGGACCTCAGTGACCGCCAGAGGGCTGGGAACATGGTGGGCACTCATAAACATCTGCAACACGAATGAATGAACAAATGAAGAGCTGGCCTGGTCAATTACAGAGAAACAGGTTGGAGTGAAGAGACGTCAGTTTTGCTGAGGCAAAGAACCCAAGCCTTAGGGAAGACCCTCTGGGACGGAGGACTGTTTTTAAGTTAGAGAAGGTTGCTGTACTTTTCACGGTTAACCTCAGCTATGGTTTGTGCTGTTAGTCACTCCATGGCAAAAACTCCATTTTGGTGTTTCTGCCACTGATGCAACAAGCTGTGAGGATTTCCACAGCGCATTGTGTTGAGCAAGCAAAGTCTGAAGAGGAGAGATGGGGCAGGGCCTCCTGGAGCTGGAAAAGAAGCCACACGGATGCAGGGAACTGTCCCCATTGTTGCCCAACCATGCCTGGAATGTGGCCCCAGGTAGGAGCCTTTGGACTCACAGGAAGGATTTATCTGAGGACAGCTCGTGACATTTGGCCAGCTTGGAATCCAAAGCGACAGTCAGGCCCTGCCACCATTGAGTCTTGTGGCCCTCCAGCCAAATGTCAGATGTTCGTGTGTGCCTACCTCCAGCCCCACCCCACAGTCATACCGACTCTGGCAGGGTCTGGAGCTTTGCTTGGTGGGTGAGAGCAGGGGGTGAGCATAGGCCAGCCATGGGTCTGGTCCTCTGCAAGCTGGTCAACCCTGTTGTCCAGGCACTGTGGTGACATCTCTCCCCCAGACTGCAGGCCCCCTGGTTGTGGGCACCTTTGCCCCAGGGGAAAAGATGGGGTAAGCGTGGGGGCCCACAATCATCCATTCCTTGTGCCCTGAGTTGGAATATCTGCAGTTCCAGTGATCCCCAGCCGTCCCCAATGAGTTGGGGAGGCACCTGAGTTGGTTATGAACAGAAAAGTGGTGGAAATCCAGAGCCAGGAGGGTAGACAGGGGCCAGTTGTTGTCAAGAATACTAGTCAACCCTTTTGAGCAACTCTGTGCTCTACTCAGGATGGGGTACAACGACAGAAGAGATGGTGGGAACATAAAGCTGTCTGGATGTACCATCTGCCTCATTCATCCCTGGACCTCAGTGACCGCCAGAGGGCTGGGAACATGGTGGGCACTCATAAACATCTGCAACACGAATGAATGAACAAATGAAGAGCTGGCCTGGTCAATTACAGAGAAACAGGTTGGAGTGAAGAGACGTCAGTTTTGCTGAGGCAAAGAACCCAAGCCTTAGGGAAGACCCTCTGGGACGGAGGACTGTTTTTAAGTTAGAGAAGGTTGCTGTACTTTTCACGGTTAACCTCAGCTATGGTTTGTGCTGTTAGTCACTCCATGGCAAAAACTCCATTTTGGTGTTTCTGCCACTGATGCAACAAGCTGTGAGGATTTCCACAGCGCATTGTGTTGAGCAAGCAAAGTCTGAAGAGGAGAGATGGGGCAGGGCCTCCTGGAGCTGGAAAAGAAGCCACACGGATGCAGGGAACTGTCCCCATTGTTGCCCAACCATGCCTGGAATGTGGCCCCAGGTAGGAGCCTTTGGACTCACAGGAAGGATTTATCTGAGGACAGCTCGTGACATTTGGCCAGCTTGGAATCCAAAGCGACAGTCAGGCCCTGCCACCATTGAGTCTTGTGGCCCTCCAGCCAAATGTCAGATGTTCGTGTGTGCCTACCTCCAGCCCCACCCCACAGTCATACCGACTCTGGCAGGGTCTGGAGCTTTGCTTGGTGGGTGAGAGCAGGGGGTGAGCATAGGCCAGCCATGGGTCTGGTCCTCTGCAAGCTGGTCAACCCTGTTGTCCAGGCACTGTGGTGACATCTCTCCCCCAGACTGCAGGCCCCCTGGTTGTGGGCACCTTTGCCCCAGGGGAAAAGATGGGGTAAGCGTGGGGGCCCACAATCATCCATTCCTTGTGCCCTGAGTTGGAATATCTGCAGTTCCAGTGATCCCCAGCTCCAAGATTCACCTGAGAGAAACAAGATGAGCCCACATCGAATCATGGTGCCTCCCACAGTGTCATTCCTTTGAGGCTGATTGATTGGGAGGTTAATGAAGTCTATGCCCTGAGGCGCTCACTTGAACAAGCTCCTCCCAAGACCCTAGACCTCCTGTGTATTCGCTATTTTTCATTCTTTTTTTCCTAAAGAGGATCTCCCCAAATTATATGAACTTCAGGTCCCACAAAAATGAACCCACCCCTGCCAGTGCTCCTTGACTCTGGAAAACCTTGAACAGACCAGGGGTGGCTGAGGGCTGAGGGTTCGTGGGCCTCCTGCCTGAATCTCAGATCAGGAGGTTGCTCTTGCAGCCTGGGAGTCAGAGGGCAGAGGGCTCCGGCTCAGAGGAGGCCACGTCCTCTTTGTGGCCTAGGGCAGGTGTGTTGGAACCGCTGGGGCAGCGCAGTGCAGAGACCGTCAGCTACAGGAAGATCAAAGTGTCATCTTGAGAAGAAGGAGCCGACAAGTGTGAATGTGCTGATCAAATAGCACTTCTAATTGTGTCCCTATGGCCCTTTGGTGGGGCATTTGCTGTTGACCCACGGTTGACTGCTGGCTTCAGGTGAATGCTGGGATACGACATTCTCTGAATTGTTTGCTTTAGAAGGGTGGATTTTATGGCATGTGAATTATATCTCCATAATAATAAAAAGAATACTGAGAGCTCGGTGGCTATGGGACTTTCCTGCTGGCTTGGCCCCAGACGTGGCAGCCCCATGAGGACACAGCTTGGTGCTGGGGCTTCTGGCTGCTTCCTGGGGCATCACACACAGGGACCAGTGTTCAGGGACTGCAGTGTCCTAGCCAGGTCCTCTCTGAGCTGGGGGACAAGATGGTGGTACTGAAAACAAGGTCCGACTCAGGTCCTTGGGAACAGTGGAGGGGCTTTGGGGCTCCTGGGCCCCCATTTGCTGCCCCATCTTGGCATTTTCACCAAGCCCTGTGAGCCTAATACTGATTCTGCTGGGGACAGGGAAGAGTTAACCATTAACCCGGAGATGAGAGCGATGAGGGTGAGGACAGATCCCACAGGCTGCCTTCCTGTCCTCTGGGACAGTGGGGGTCCCCTCTTGAGCTGCACTCCCAGCCCTGTTAGCTGAGGCACTGGGTGGGAGCTACGGTGGGACCCAGGGACTGCTCGTCATGGCCCAGACCCCTCATCACAGGTGCCCAGGCACATGGGTCGACACTCCTCTCCCCAGGGCCAGCCCCACTTCCCTGCCCCCCGCCACCAGCCCATAGCTCACGTGTTCCACAGCTTTGTTAGGCTGCGTTTCTTTCTTTTTCTCTCTCTTTTTTTTTTTTTGGAAAAAATTTCATTTAGCTGCTCTGGGTCTTGCAGCATGCAGGACCTTCAGTCTTTGTTGAGGCACGTGGGATCTAGTTACCTGACCAGGGATTGAACACAGACCCCCAGTATTAGGGGCTTAGAGTTCTAGCCACTGGATCATCAGGGAAATCCCTAGGCTGTATTTCAAATGGCACCAAGAATCTGACCCAACCCCTTTTCTGAGAAGACATGGCTCTTTCCACCCACTGGTGACCTGTCACTGGACACTGGAGTGACCTGGGAAGGACACCAGCCAGAAATAGATGCCTTTCTTGTTTTTCTCTGTGGGACAGACAAATACACACACACACACACGTTTCTTTGATCCTCTACTCTGTGCAGAGGAAATGCTACTGACTTGCAAAAGGCAAAGATGCTCTGAAAGCCCCTTGCCAAGGTGCTGGGGATGGGATGGTGCCCTCATCTGGCCTTATTGCCCTAGGTCCAAGCCACCTTCCAGGACTCTTTTGGGGGCAGGTGGAGATAAACAGAAACCTCATTGCCAGACTGTTCTTTGGAATGTCCTGCCACAGGCGCTGCTGTTTTATGTGGACACATCTTAGGAAATGTCTCTGGGAGCTGGTGTGGCCAGCAGCAGATGAGAGCAGCAAGCAGCTCTGCTGTTGCCCAGGCCTTCATCTGAGGAGGGCTACCTACTCACACTGCACACGGCAAATCCCGGTCCAGGGTAAGATGGGCATCCGTGCTGCCCACCTGCTGCGTGGCAGCCTGGCAGTGGCCGGGGTGGAGGCATGGGCACGGTGTGCATTATGCTGGGCCGTGTTATCTGCGAAGTTGCTAAAAAGTCCTTGAATGTTCCCCATTCCTTCACCTGTTTGGCTCCATCTTTTGTGGGCAGGTAGGCCAGCTCAGGAGGCTCATCTCTAGGGTCCTGCTCAGACACTCATCAACATGAATGCTGAGGGCAGGATCAGAGATGCGGGCGTGAAGAACAGACGTGGACGTAGCAGTGGAGAGGGTGGGACAAACCGAGAGAAGCATTGATATATATATATATATATATATACATATATACATACATATATACTGTGAGTGTGCTCAGCTGCTCTGCTGTGTCCTATTCTTTGTGATCCCATGGACTCCTCCCACCAGGTTTCTCAGCCCAGGGATTGAACCTGCGTCTCTTGCATCTCCTGCTTTGGCAGGTGGATTTTACCACTGTGCCACCTGGGAAGCCCCCATATATACGCTACTATGTGTAAAGTAGGTAGCTAGTGGGAAACTGCTGTAAAGCACAGGGAGCTCAGCTTGGTGCTCTGTGATGACCTAGAGGGGAGGCTCAGGAGGTTTGGGACATATGTGAATACACACACACACACAGACACACACACACATGCACGCACACACAGCTGATTCACGATATATAGCTGAAACAAGCACAACTTTTTAAGCAATTATCCTCCAATTAAGAAAAACAAGCAACAAAATCAACTTGACTGCTGAGTCCCTACACCTGCCCTGAAATCCTTCACTCGCAGTCATGGAGGTGACTGTTTCCATCACTGGCCTGTCTGGTTGCCTCCTGACTGCCAGCCCACATCCTGAGAGGGAACCTCAGAGTGCCAGCTGGCCCACAGAGGCAGGGGTCTTGTTTCCGATACAAGGACAACTGAGCCTGAGCGTGGTCTTCTCTTTTGTGGATTGGAGGGGTATGCTTTCCTGGGCCTGGGGCAGGAGTGAGGATGCCACAGTCAGGGAAGGTGGCTGTGCCCAAGATCATGCCATGCCCCCTCTGCTGGGGTCCAAGCGCCGGGGAACCTTGTCTCTCCGATGGTCCCAGACACGGACCCTGTGCTGGGCAGGGGGAGGAAAGAAAAAAGCCACCTTTGGACACCCCTGCCTTCTGTGCAGTAACCAGTGTGTGGCCACAGCAGTTAGGACAAAGCTACTTGGGAAGGCTGCCCTTCTGGACCCTCCCAGACAGAGAAATGCTCTCCCGACAGTGGAGAGTCAACCACAACCGCATTCCTCTTCTTAAGGAATCCTCACAAAATCCCCAGGACTTTCGGATCCTCCAAGAGATTATACCGTGTACCCTCAGCTTTGCAGTTAAGAAGGGATCTGCCTTGCCCCACGATCAGAAGATGGAAAGAGCACCCTTCACTCCTGTTCTGAGAGAGAAACCAGTCACTCTGAGCTGGTGGTTTATGGACACACTCTGGTCAGTGTTTGAGAACCGGGCTCCTGTTTCTCAGCCCAGGGATTGAACCTGCGTCTCTTGCATCTCCTGCTTTGGCAGGTGGATTTTACCACTGTGCCACCTGGGAAGCCCCCATATATACGCTACTATGTGTAAAGTAGGTAGCTAGTGGGAAACTGCTGTAAAGCACAGGGAGCTCAGCTTGGTGCTCTGTGATGACCTAGAGGGGAGGCTCAGGAGGTTTGGGACATATGTGAATACACACACACACACAGACACACACACACATGCACGCACACACAGCTGATTCACGATATATAGCTGAAACAAGCACAACTTTTTAAGCAATTATCCTCCAATTAAGAAAAACAAGCAACAAAATCAACTTGACTGCTGAGTCCCTACACCTGCCCTGAAATCCTTCACTCGCAGTCATGGAGGTGACTGTTTCCATCACTGGCCTGTCTGGTTGCCTCCTGACTGCCAGCCCACATCCTGAGAGGGAACCTCAGAGTGCCAGCTGGCCCACAGAGGCAGGGGTCTTGTTTCCGATACAAGGACAACTGAGCCTGAGCGTGGTCTTCTCTTTTGTGGATTGGAGGGGTATGCTTTCCTGGGCCTGGGGCAGGAGTGAGGATGCCACAGTCAGGGAAGGTGGCTGTGCCCAAGATCATGCCATGCCCCCTCTGCTGGGGTCCAAGCGCCGGGGAACCTTGTCTCTCCGATGGTCCCAGACACGGACCCTGTGCTGGGCAGGGGGAGGAAAGAAAAAAGCCACCTTTGGACACCCCTGCCTTCTGTGCAGTAACCAGTGTGTGGCCACAGCAGTTAGGACAAAGCTACTTGGGAAGGCTGCCCTTCTGGACCCTCCCAGACAGAGAAATGCTCTCCCGACAGTGGAGAGTCAACCACAACCGCATTCCTCTTCTTAAGGAATCCTCACAAAATCCCCAGGACTTTCGGATCCTCCAAGAGATTATACCGTGTACCCTCAGCTTTGCAGTTAAGAAGGGATCTGCCTTGCCCCACGATCAGAAGATGGAAAGAGCACCCTTCACTCCTGTTCTGAGAGAGAAACCAGTCACTCTGAGCTGGTGGTTTATGGACACACTCTGGTCAGTGTTTGAGAACCGGGCAGATGGGAGCACAGGGCGGACGTGTGGGGTCCAGCTCAGTCTGACAGTGGCTGGGGACTATGACGGGGAGGCCCTTCCCAAGTGCCTTCCCCTCTCTTCTCCTTCTCAGTGTAGTCTCTCACCTCTACAAAGACACCGCTTTTAATTTTAAAAATTTTTTATTAAAATACTGTTGTACGCAGTGGAATGCAGCAGCAATCCTGGTACAGGGTGGCATAACAAAACAGCCATGTTTACATTTTAAATATTCACGATAACTTAACATACAGACACACACCACGGTCTTTGGCAGAAAATGTTCACAGCACAAAAAATACTTTTAAAAGAAATACCAAATATTAATCCAAAATATATTAAGTTGTATTTTTTTTTCCTTTCACAATACTTTTTGCCTTTTTCTGTCTTTTTTTTCTTTTTGCTTTGTAAACAACGCACATGAAACAAATGCATTTTTCAGCTTTACAGAAGGGTAGGGGGACTTAAAAAAATATGCAATTGTCCAGCAAATGCAAATGTTTAAAAAGGAAACTTGAGGAACCATAGGAATAAAATAACACATACAAAACCTAAAAACAGTAAAAGAAAAAAAAAAAAAAAGACTCCAGGAGAACTAAAAACAGCCAAGACAAATCGCTAAACCCCACAAACCAGTCACAATCGTAAAAGGCTGTGCCCAAGATCATGCATCCCCTTGCTGGGTCCAAGGGGGACTTGTCTCTCCGATGGTCCCAGACACGGACCCTGTGCTGGGCAGGGGGAGGAAAGAAAAAAGCCACCTTTGGACACCCCTGCCTTCTGTGCAGTAACCAGTGTGTGGCCACAGCAGTTAGGACAAAGCTACTTGGGAAGGCTGCCCTTCTGGACCCTCCCAGACAGAGAAATGCTCTCCCGACAGTGGAGAGTCAACCACAACCGCATTCCTCTTCTTAAGGAATCCTCACAAAATCCCCAGGACTTTCGGATCCTCCAAGAGATTATACCGTGTACCCTCAGCTTTGCAGTTAAGAAGGGATCTGCCTTGCCCCACGATCAGAAGATGGAAAGAGCACCCTTCACTCCTGTTCTGAGAGAGAAACCAGTCACTCTGAGCTGGTGGTTTATGGACACACTCTGGTCAGTGTTTGAGAACCGGGCAGATGGGAGCACAGGGCGGACGTGTGGGGTCCAGCTCAGTCTGACAGTGGCTGGGGACTATGACGGGGAGGCCCTTCCCAAGTGCCTTCCCCTCTCTTCTCCTTCTCAGTGTAGTCTCTCACCTCTACAAAGACACCGCTTTTAATTTTAAAAATTTTTTATTAAAATACTGTTGTACGCAGTGGAATGCAGCAGCAATCCTGGTACAGGGTGGCATAACAAAACAGCCATGTTTACATTTTAAATATTCACGATAACTTAACATACAGACACACACCACGGTCTTTGGCAGAAAATGTTCACAGCACAAAAAATACTTTTAAAAGAAATACCAAATATTAATCCAAAATATATTAAGTTGTATTTTTTTTTCCTTTCACAATACTTTTTGCCTTTTTCTGTCTTTTTTTTCTTTTTGCTTTGTAAACAACGCACATGAAACAAATGCATTTTTCAGCTTTACAGAAGGGTAGGGGGACTTAAAAAAATATGCAATTGTCCAGCAAATGCAAATGTTTAAAAAGGAAACTTGAGGAACCATAGGAATAAAATAACACATACAAAACCTAAAAACAGTAAAAGAAAAAAAAAAAAAAAGACTCCAGGAGAACTAAAAACAGCCAAGACAAATCGCTAAACCCCACAAACCAGTCACTCGTGGGGCTGAGTTGGGAGACTCTTTAAGACCAGAAGTCAAAGTCACTGCCCCTGGCAGGCTGCCATCGGATGCTTCACTCCAGTTCCCAAGCGCTGGCCCAGCTTCAAGGCGCTGGGCACAGGCGATCTGAGGAACCAGCCTCAGGGCGCCATGCTGGGACGGGGCTCCATTCAGGACCATCTGAGTCATGTCTCGTAGCTCATGGACTGATTTTCACCAGCATAGCTCCCTCTCCCAGTGCCTCTGGGGGGAACAAAGACCCTGATAGGAACTAGCCCATCTTTCCAGTTTCCTTTCAGAGAAACGGTTCTGAGAAGCCCACCATGGCAGATTCTTTGTGGTGGTTGACTTCCATCTGGCTCAGGGTTCATAACCAAACTGACAGGATGTCCCAGGGACAGGAGCTGTGGAGCCATTTAAGAGGCTGATGGTGCTTAGCTCCCTTGGGCGTTTCAGGCAGGGCTCAAGATGGAGAAGAAGCAGCCAATATCCCGTGGATCAACCGGTAACAAAATCCATGGGCTGAGGACTCGACAAAGGGAGCTAACTAGGGGAATGGAGGCAGCAGGGCTGGGAGCTTGGAATGAGGGGACAAATCTGAAGCAGCCCGCTTCAACCTTCTGTTTCACAAGACAGGGGATTATATACAAACTGCACAGCGCACCTCAGTCCTCCCCATGTGTGGAGGTGAGGCTGTGGGCTCTGTAGGACTAACACCCTCAACGGGCCCCCCAAGATGCAAGTCTGGGTGACCCCCAGGAGGCAAATGAGGAGCCAAGAAGTAGATGAAGTTGGAGGGACCACTCTGAGCAAGGCCTGTTAAACCAGCCCACACAGTATCCATGGGCAGCCATCCTTGGAAATCAGCCTCTGCATCAACACATCCCCTCTCCCCCTCTGCCTGCCTGAGCAGAGGGGGTTGCAGAGGGGGTTGCTCCCCTTGGGCAGCAGGTCCAGGTCCAGTCCTCATTCCACATGGGCCCAGGAGGAGCACGGGGTTAGGGGCAGGGTCTTCTGGTGGGGGAGGTGGGTGCTCACAGTTCTCCTCTCCCCTGCAGATCCTGCTGGAATGGCCGTGTGGCAGAGGGCAACAGGGAATGGTTCAGAGTCCCCAAGGCACACCTCCTTCAGATCAGTATCTCCACCATATCCGACAAGTCCTGGACTCTGGAAGTAGCGACAGAATCTGGAGAGATAAGAACACGGACACGTGCCAAGGAGTGTTACTAGACTACTCTGGTAAACCCTGCCACATGTGAAAAGGATCTATTTTCAGTAACTTTTTCCACCTCAGTTGCCCAGCTCCCCATAACTTGGCCAACCCATCAGAGAGCTCTACTCCCTCTCAGCTCTCCATCTCGATCACCAGCTTCCAGAATGGCAGCTGTTTATAACCAGGAACTGGTTGGAGGGCTTGGGGGGAGGGTGGAGAGCCCTGAGGGAGGAGGCTGCCACATTCTTCCCATGCCTGTGGCTTCCTGAGCTGGTGAGGCAAAGGCAACTATGCACAGGCTAATGTGAAAAGGAGCAAACACAGTAAATGGCATCTTCTCAAATTTCTCCTTCCCTGACTCTTTTTAAACAAAGTTTTCTAACCTGAGAGTGCCATCAGGGGAACTCGCCAAACTCCATGATCTTAGATGTTTAGACTGGCAATTAAAAGATGTAAGGAGGACTTCTGAAGAGCAGATAAAGGGCCTCCGGGGTGGATCTGTCTGCAGTCAGGCTGTCCAGTTCCCCTATTCCTACATCCAACCAGCTCTCCCTTCCCTGAGCGGGGCTCCCCGTGGAGGGTGGGCAATGAATGCGGGTGGGATTCACAGTCCAGGGTGCCCTCAGTTCCTCCAAAAGTTGGAGGAAGACGTACCCAGTGAGGCTGTCCTCTGGCCACTGCTGCACCCCAAAAGGCTGCCGGGCTCCAGGCCGTCCGTGGGACCATCAGTCTGGGTGCTCCCATCCCTGCTCCCGTGTTTGGCGTGGGCAGCGAGGGGAGCCGCGGCCACAGGCTCCTCCAGCGGGGCCCGCTCTGCTAGAAAGGCAGGAGGTTCAGTCACTGTCCTGTCCACAAGATGCAGCCCATGAAGGACACCCTTACTTAACTGCACCTACTGGGGGTGCCAGTTGCTCTTGATTTGCAAGAACTTTGATTACACTCCTGTCCCCAAATGGGAATAACTATCAGGTAGGACTGGGTTCCCAAAGCTTGGGGTGGAAGAAGCCTTCTTAAAGGATTGTAGGTTAAATCTTAAAACTAGTAAGGATTCCTGGATTTCTGTGGCATCTTAGGAGGAGGAGCAGAAAAGGCTGGCCCAGAAGGTATGTCTATGCAGAAAGCTCTGTTTTCACTTTCAAGGTGAGCGGCTGGGGCCAGGTGGTCGAATGTCCAGAGATGGGGGGCTACAGTCTGCCTTGTCACACCGGAGGACAGCGGTGGGCTGCAAGGTCCGAGAGTCAGTGTAAGCTTGCTCCCCCGGATGAGGGGTCGGGACGCCCTGGCTCCTCTGAGCTTCAATTCTGGGAGGAGAGGTCTGAGAGCAACCTAGCCTCTGCCACCCACCCACTGCCTCTCACCTGTAGCCAGCTGGGCAGGGCAGGAAGGCAACTATGCACAGGCTAATGTGAAAAGGAGCAAACACAGTAAATGGCATCTTCTCAAATTTCTCCTTCCCTGACTCTTTTTAAACAAAGTTTTCTAACCTGAGAGTGCCATCAGGGGAACTCGCCAAACTCCATGATCTTAGATGTTTAGACTGGCAATTAAAAGATGTAAGGAGGACTTCTGAAGAGCAGATAAAGGGCCTCCGGGGTGGATCTGTCTGCAGTCAGGCTGTCCAGTTCCCCTATTCCTACATCCAACCAGCTCTCCCTTCCCTGAGCGGGGCTCCCCGTGGAGGGTGGGCAATGAATGCGGGTGGGATTCACAGTCCAGGGTGCCCTCAGTTCCTCCAAAAGTTGGAGGAAGACGTACCCAGTGAGGCTGTCCTCTGGCCACTGCTGCACCCCAAAAGGCTGCCGGGCTCCAGGCCGTCCGTGGGACCATCAGTCTGGGTGCTCCCATCCCTGCTCCCGTGTTTGGCGTGGGCAGCGAGGGGAGCCGCGGCCACAGGCTCCTCCAGCGGGGCCCGCTCTGCTAGAAAGGCAGGAGGTTCAGTCACTGTCCTGTCCACAAGATGCAGCCCATGAAGGACACCCTTACTTAACTGCACCTACTGGGGGTGCCAGTTGCTCTTGATTTGCAAGAACTTTGATTACACTCCTGTCCCCAAATGGGAATAACTATCAGGTAGGACTGGGTTCCCAAAGCTTGGGGTGGAAGAAGCCTTCTTAAAGGATTGTAGGTTAAATCTTAAAACTAGTAAGGATTCCTGGATTTCTGTGGCATCTTAGGAGGAGGAGCAGAAAAGGCTGGCCCAGAAGGTATGTCTATGCAGAAAGCTCTGTTTTCACTTTCAAGGTGAGCGGCTGGGGCCAGGTGGTCGAATGTCCAGAGATGGGGGGCTACAGTCTGCCTTGTCACACCGGAGGACAGCGGTGGGCTGCAAGGTCCGAGAGTCAGTGTAAGCTTGCTCCCCCGGATGAGGGGTCGGGACGCCCTGGCTCCTCTGAGCTTCAATTCTGGGAGGAGAGGTCTGAGAGCAACCTAGCCTCTGCCACCCACCCACTGCCTCTCACCTGTAGCCAGCTGGGCAGGGGCATCCATCTGCCGCTCGCCGGAGGAGAGCCCCTGCCAGCCCTGGGTCCCTGCCGCTGCAGCCACGAAGACAGATGGCACAGACTTGGCAGGCCTCAGGGAGCCTGGAGCGGCCTTGCCGGGGTCTTTCCTGGAGCGCTGCTGAAGGACCTTGATCACTGCATCCTTCTCCAGGATCTGGGCATGGAGCACCTTTAACCTGAGGGGTGAGAGGTCATGCTTACATCTTCCGACCCAGAGATCCCATGGCCTCCACGCCTCATGGAAGGTGGAGGGAAAGCCTTCCCTACAGCCAGGCTGGGTTCTCCTGGTCTTGCAGCAAGGGTAGGGGGCCTTCGGAAACCCCATCACAACTGCAACTGGATGCTTTGAAAACTACCAGTGCCTAAGGGGCTAGGCCCTTGCCACACCAGCAAGGACAGGTTTGTAGGTTCTGGGTTCATCTGATGACAGCGGTGGCACAACCCCTGTCCTAGAGGGCTGTCCCCAGGGCTGTGGACCAAAGGGGCGCGGCCGATTGCTTACACTCTTGAGCTAGGCAGAGGTCAAATGAGATCCTGTGGCGCCTCTGGGACTGTTTCTGGAGAGAAACCACTAGTTGATCCCAGGCTAGGGGCCTAGGCCACGTTCCTTCTGGGGTGCTACGTGGCATGTAGGCAGGGAAATCTTACTCTCTGATTTACATGAGGGAGGGGGAGCAGGTAGAGGCCCAGCGTTTTGAGTGGCATTCAAGAGTGGGGTCTCCTGTGCAGACCGAGGACTTCGTTGGTACCTCTGAGGAAGAATACTCCCCTAAGAATATGTTTTTGGTTGTGCCAAAAACAAGAGGCAGGGGCAATGATTAGCTCAGAAGCAGGCTGGGCAGGGTGAGGGGCATTTGTCATGGACTAAGGATGAGGCAAGGACTGGACAAAGCGCCCCCTCCCCGCCACCTTCCATCCTAGGCGCCCGGCCTGCAATGACTCACCTGCTTTCCATCTCCTGATGCCTGTGGCCACCAGTGAGCAGGCCCTCATTGAAGCTGCTGCTGGGCGAGGGCTGGGGAGAGTTCCGGATGAGAGTGGTGTCGCGCTGCGCAGCGGCCGTGGCGGCAGCATCCATAGCAAACTGCCTCATGGCACGTTCCTCCAGATACTTCTGCTCCCACTTGGTCATGTCGGCCTCCAGCGCCAGGACCTGCTCCTCCTTCTCCCGCAACTGCTCGGACAGCCGCAGCGCACTGAGCTCCGGGGTCCCACCACTGCTGCCACCGCCGCCAGGTGTGCCTGCCTGTCTCTGCAGAGAGAGGGGCACCGTGGTCAGGGGTGGCGGGTGGCGGGTGGCGGCAGTGGGTCCTCACCCCATGTGAGGAATCTCATGGAGGCCTGTGCTTGGTCAGCCTGCCCCACACACTCTGCACACCCCACTTCCAGCCGGAGACAAAAGCGGGCCCACACTCCACAGCCCTGCCTCAAACCCTATGGCCAAGGGTGCAGAGATGGGATTTGCCTCTGCCTAGTGACCATATGCTCTGTCCGCCAAACTGGGAAAGAGGGGACTTAATGATACAGGGACACCTGGTGTAAACTAGGACAGATCGGCAATCCAGGAGCTCCGGGTCTTGAGCTGTGGGCTGCCAGCACCAGGACCTGCTCCTCTGTGGGAGAGGTGAGGCAGGGAGTGGAGACAGAACTCTATCTGGTCTGTAAACACGAGAGCCATTGACACAGTTCCAAGTGAGGATAAAGGTTCAAGATCTGGGCAACTGCCTTCCCCCCGATCTTGGGGAGACACACAAGAGCTGGCTAGTCCCCTCCATCAAGGCTCCTAACAGACTTTCTCTAGAGAGCAAGGGTGCCAGTCCTGGCTACGGCTGAGGACTGAGGCCCAAGTCTCGAGTCCCCAAGGTAGGCACATGGCCAAGTGGCAAAGCCTCTGCTGAGACTGGTGGCCGGAGGGGCCTTCGGCAAGGCCGGCCTAGGTAGTCCTGACCTTCCAAGAGAACCTGGATCTCAGTAGGGGTTCCTGGTTCCCAGGTGGCCCCCTCTGAGGCGTCCCCAGCTCCTCCGCGGGTCTTCCCAGCTCACCTGCTGCGCACGGAGGGCCTTGAGTTCCTGCTCCAGGCGCGTCCGCAGACGCAGCTCCAGCTGCTCACGCTTCTCGCAGGCAGCCTGCAGCTGCCCCAGGGCCTGCTGCAGCCGCTCCACCTTCTCCACGTAGGCCTGCTTCTTCCGCAGCTCCTCCTCAGCTCGCGCCGCCCGGCCCTGGGCATTGCTCAGAGCCTGCTCCAGCAGCTCGGCCCGCCGCCGCTGGTCCTCGATGGCTCCACGCAGCAGGGCCATCTCCCGCTCCAGCTTCTCCTGCTCCTGCTGCTGCTCATAGCCTGCAAGGAGGGAGGGCGGGAGGGGCCGGTCAGGGACGGGAACCCCCTAGTTGCCCCAGAGAGCACTCACCATGCACAGCATTCTTTGCTGCTTGCTGCTTAAACATGACAGCATCTTCTCAACAACCTAGGAGTCAGGTATTGGACGGGCCAGGAAACTGAGGTGCAGGTTAAGTCATGAGCAAATGGCTCACCCTGAGCTGGCCAGACACTTGAATGGGGTGGAGGGGGAAGGCAGGAGTGCCGGCTGGGAACTCTGGACCTGGAGACCACGACGCTGTGCTGGGAGGCTTCACAGTTCATGCCAGCCTTAGATGGCCTCATCTTACAGCCTAAGAATCTGAAGCTCAGGTGAGGAGAAACTGCCCAAGGAAGACCAGGCTGGGAGAACCAGGGCTCAGGACTCATGGCCAGATGCCCAGGGAGGGCAGGGCCTGACCAGAGCTGGTGAGGGTCTGCATGACTGCCTAGGAGGAAGAAGACGGTACTGGCGATAGGGGCCACTTCCTACTAGTACTGAAAGACCCCGGAAAAAAGGTGAGAGCAGCCAGAGACGTTTTCCCTGAGGATTCTGATTTCCTCATGGCTGTAGGAGTGAGGAAGGGCGGCTTGGCTTTCTCAGCCCTTGCAGAGGGCACCAAGGAGGCCTTCTATGGGGGAAGCGAGGTCCCACCAGCAAGTCCCAGTCCCTTTGTCCCAGTGCCCCTCCTCCCAGAGTGGTGGGCGGGTGGGTGCAGGGGTGGGGGGGGGAGGCGTGGCGGAACAGTCTGGGCTCAGGAATGCCCGGCATCCAGGTCACCCGCTGCTTCCAGATTAATGGCTCTAGCTGGGAGCCAAGAACAGCCAGGCACTTGCTTCCAGCGAGCGGAAACGCCCCCAGGCTGGCCTGCCCCCTCACCCCTCCCCTGCCTGCTCCCAGGAACCCGGCCTTCCTTTCTCTGGCAGAGACTGGCCCCATTCTGCCCCCTTCCAGCAAAGAGGAGACCGCTAAGGGCTGCCCCTCCTCCCTCTCCTCACCATCATCCCCTCCCTCCCAGAGACCCTCAGCCACCCCTGGGGTGAAGCTCCATTTTTGCCTGATGCCTCCACTCATGGTTATGGCCCAGCCTCACCATGTGCCCCAGCTTCCCACATTTCCACTGGGTACACCCTGGGACACTCAGACCCTTCCTTTTCCTCCCACCTGTTGCCCAGGTGCTCTGGTCTCCTCAATAGCTTCTAAAGGACAGCAAACAACGGTCAGTCCCACAGCTCAGCCAGCCGCTGCTCCCTAGCTGTCCCTCTATGGACTGATCTCCCCAGTACACAGAGAACCAGCTCCTGTTCCCCTCGGGAAGCTGCCCCTCCCCTGAGTCCAGTCCAGGGCCAAGCGCAGAGAGGGCCTTCAGTAAACCCAGGCTCCAAGTCCTGCTTTGTCAGAGGAGGCCGACCCCCCTTCAGAGGGGCTATCCTGTTCCTACCAGCCACACCTCTGCTTACGCTCTTGAGTGGGACCCCTGCTTACTCTGAGCCAGCAGCTTGGCCACCATGTCCTGACTGCCTGCCTGGGCTTCCTGCGTCTTGCTTGCCAGGCGCCGATTTGCAGATTCCAATCTTTCTGTTTCAAAGGAAGAAAAGGTGTTTTAAGAAAAAAGGTCTGAATACAGGTGAAGCTGCCTGCCGGGTGTTCCCTGGGGTCCTATCCCTCAGGTTGCAGTCTCCAAGCTGGGGGTGGGCTCCTAGGGAAGCCCCAGGTCACCCTGAGCCACACAGATAGTGCTCCCGGAAGAGCCCCAAAGTCTAGAACACAGAGACAAGCCATCTCTCTATCAAGGTGGCTCCCAAGCAGTCTCACCCTAGCTCCCTTTGAGCTGATTTGCACTATTTTTGCAGAGGACAGAGACTCCAGAGGAGGCCCTACAAGAGAGGAATCGAGCTGTCTGCAGAGCTCCCCGCCCTCCTCCAGGGCGAGTCGGGCTCACCTCTAAGATCCCGGTTGAAGTCCTGCAGGCGCCTCATCTCACTGTCCATCTTGTTGCGCATGGTCTTCTCCAGGGCCTCCCGCTTGGAAGACGCCCTGGTCAGGCTCTCATGGGCCTCGGAGAGCCTCTGGATTTCACTCTCCAGCTGCAAGAGGCGGAGAGCAGAGCTTAAGGACAGGAGACCTCCTGGGGCATAGAGGTTCCCCCTTAGGCAGGGCTGAGCTGCTGCTCTCCATCGAGAAAGGGTGCGAGAAGATACGACGCCAGCACAAAACCCACCCAGTCCCCGGGGGATGGGCTGCAGCCTGTAGCCTCCAGAGGTGGACCAGACTGCTGGAACAGGCAAGGCCCCGAGCAAACACAAGGCCGGGTTCTCTGGAACTGGCTACCTCCAGGGTGACTAAGGGCAGCTTTCTGGTGCCCAATGTCCAGAAAGAAGCATTTCCCTTTTGTTTGCCTTTTACTGAGAAATCTGAGCACAAGAGGCCAGGATCAGGCACTTAGACCAGCCACAGTCTGGGGGGTGGACCTGTCTTGAACACCTCAGGACAGTCAGGGGAGGCCTAAGGCCACCTGCTGAAGCTGAGCACGCAGATGGTGACCCTTCACTAAGAAGGAGGCAGCAGACCCAGACTGAGCTGGCTGTGCCTGGAGTGTGTGCCTCTCCAGGCATCACCCTCCCCGCCAGAGGAGAGCCAGCCTGGCCCCGGCTGCCCCTCCTACTTGGCAGCCGGCAGGTTCCGCACGTGCTCCTAGCTGGCCCGTGAGTCCAATAAGTCGCTCGTTTTTTCCAAGAGGAGGGGCTTCCTCTTGGGGCCAGGGCTGGCCTGAAACAGACTTGCTGTTGTGTGGGGGATACAAAGGCCTCTCTGTGGGAGGTGTGCGCAGAGGGGGTGTGTGCAGGGAAAGGGTGTGACTGTGAGAGAGCTGGTGAATGGGCTCTTTCTAATCACCACTGGGCAGCAACTGCTCCGGCTCTGGGCCTGCTCCGCCGGCTGCTCCCCAGCTGTCTGGAGTCAGCCAGGGAGGGTGCATGAGAGATGGGGATGGGGGCTCCAGGGACGGCTGAGAGGCCCAGCCAGACCAGCTTTCAGTCTCCGCTGCCTGTCATCCAAGAGCTCCCTCCCTGCTCAGCCTCTTCGGGGTTCCCTTCTTCCCCCCACCTCTCTGAGGTCCCCAAGGGGCCTACCTTCTCAATGCGGCCAGCCTTCTCCGCCGAGCTTTTCCAGCTCCCTCTGCAGCCTCTCGTTGTCCCTCTGTAGCCTGGCATTCTCCCTCAGCAAGCTCTCCATCTGGGCCAGGTGGGCGCTGCCCGAGGTGGCCAAAGAGGTCTGGGTGCTTGCCAGGCCCTCCACCCCAGGGGGGCTGAGGGAGCCTAAAGGGCCGTGGCTGAGGGCAGCTGGGTGTGGGGGCGGGGGGTGCTCCTGAAGCTGCTGCAGGAACTGGTACTGCTGCTGCTGCTGCGGGAGGAACACAGGGGGCACCTGGGCCTGCAGGATCCTGGGGAACAGAAGAGACGGTCCTTAGAGACCACGGAGCCACCTGGAACTGCCCCTGAGCTCCCAAGTAGACAGCTTCCCCGTGGTGTTAGGCAGTGACCGTGGGGAATGCCTCTCCGTGTGGGGTCTCCAATACCCTCAAGGGCCAGGAAAGCAGGGCGGCAGGGGCTTAACATCAGCATTTTGGCCCTCAAGGGCCAGGAAGCTGAGCACGCAGATGGTGACCCTTCACTAAGAAGGAGGCAGCAGACCCAGACTGAGCTGGCTGTGCCTGAGTGTGTGCCTCTCCAGGCATCACCCTCCCCGCCAGAGGAGAGCCAGCCTGGCCCCGGCTGCCCCTCCTACTTGGCAGCCGGCAGGTTCCGCACGTGCTCCTAGCTGGCCCGTGAGTCCAATAAGTCGCTCGTTTTTTCCAAGAGGAGGGGCTTCCTCTTGGGGCCAGGGCTGGCCTGAAACAGACTTGCTGTTGTGTGGGGGATACAAAGGCCTCTCTGTGGGAGGTGTGCGCAGAGGGGGTGTGTGCAGGGAAAGGGTGTGACTGTGAGAGAGCTGGTGAATGGGCTCTTTCTAATCACCACTGGGCAGCAACTGCTCCGGCTCTGGGCCTGCTCCGCCGGCTGCTCCCCAGCTGTCTGGAGTCAGCCAGGGAGGGTGCATGAGAGATGGGGATGGGGGCTCCAGGGACGGCTGAGAGGCCCAGCCAGACCAGCTTTCAGTCTCCGCTGCCTGTCATCCAAGAGCTCCCTCCCTGCTCAGCCTCTTCGGGGTTCCCTTCTTCCCCCCACCTCTCTGAGGTCCCCAAGGGGCCTACCTTCTCAATGCGGCCAGCCTTCTCCGCCGAGTTCTCCAGCTCCCTCTGCAGCCTCTCGTTGTCCCTCTGTAGCCTGGCATTCTCCCTCAGCAAGCTCTCCATCTGGGCCAGGTGGGCGCTGCCCGAGGTGGCCAAAGAGGTCTGGGTGCTTGCCAGGCCCTCCACCCCAGGGGGGCTGAGGGAGCCTAAAGGGCCGTGGCTGAGGGCAGCTGGGTGTGGGGGCGGGGGGTGCTCCTGAAGCTGCTGCAGGAACTGGTACTGCTGCTGCTGCTGCTGCGGGAGGAACACAGGGGGCACCTGGGCCTGCAGGATCCTGGGGAACAGAAGAGACGGTCCTTAGAGACCACGGAGCCACCTGGAACTGCCCCTGAGCTCCCAAGTAGACAGCTTCCCCGTGGTGTTAGGCAGTGACCGTGGGGAATGCCTCTCCGTGTGGGGTCTCCAATACCCTCAAGGGCCAGGAAAGCAGGGCGGCAGGGGCTTAACATCAGCATGCTCGTCTCAGGTCTAGCCTCACTGGAGAGGGATCAGCCTGAGCAGTTCTAGTCCTGGAAGTCTGGAGGTCACACTCCTCAGGACTGAACTCACAACCTCCCAGGCCCCTGGGCTACTTGGTGGCTGGGCCCTGGCCACTACTCTGTGTCTGTTCCAGCTGCCGGGGTCAGGCCCTCCGCTCACACCTGCCAAGCAGCACACTTCTCCCTCCTATTTTGAGTCCTGTCACCCCTTGAAGAAACATTTTTAGAAGACTGTGGCTAAGGTTAGAGTAGGGAGACACATGTCAGGGTTGGAGTCTGGACTCCAGAGTCTGACAAAACAGGCATTCACACCCCAGCTCCAGTGTTCCAGCCCACGGTGCACGGGCCTCTGCTCAGTCACGAGGGCTGAGGGTCTCCAGCCTCAGGGGGCTGTCAGGGCTACAGTCGCCTGGCAGAGTGCTGGGCCTGCAGCAGGTGCTCCCAGCGATGGTCCACCCTCTGTCTCTCCTAGGAAAGACCACAGCTTTCTCTCTGGTCAGAGTGAATGTGACCCAAACAATGGATGATCCTGACCTGTGAACTATTACAGTAGCCTCAATTTAAGGCCCATGTTCTACTGGCCTCTGGCACTGGTGTGACATCACCCTCAAGGTCCCATGTCAAGGGAAGGAGCAAAGCACAAGAGGCATGTGGGGCCACAGAGGCTCTCTAGGGCCTTGTGGCTCCAAATGTAAGAGAACAGACTGCCTCAGTCTCACCAGGGACTTTCCCAAGTCCCAGAAGCCCCAAGTGAGTCCATCACCTCGGCACCCACGCTGCCCTGCCCCCATCCCTCCCCTTCAACCTCCATCGAGGCTTGGGCTCCCTGCTCTGTGCAGACTCTAGGTGAAAAGAACAGTCCTGCCACCAGATCCCAGCAAAAAACCCTCATCAGATTCGCGAGCTTCCAGTGAGAGCCGAGAGGTCCCCCACTGGAATGTGCAGACTCCCTGTGCTGCTAAATACGGCATCTTGGGGTGGCTTCTTCAACCTGCTCCCCCTGCCCCGGGCCAGGCAGACACAAATGGCATTCTTTGGGGATGACTGGGCTCCGAGAAGAATAGAGCCTCCTGGCCTTCACACTTGCTCTCCCTTCCCCTGTCCACCCCCCTCCCCCCCCTTTTTTTTGTTCTCCTTCCTACTTCCTTTCCACGAAATTCTTTTCCTGACAGGGCTCAAAAAGGCTGGTCCAAGAGAAGAAACCTCGACTCAGCTTCCGAAACTCTCCCAGGACCAAGCCCTGAGGTGGGAGATGAGGCAGGGGAGTCTGGCAAAACCCCCCAGGCTCAGTCCTCTGGTGCCTCCATTCCAGAGGTATCACATCACTCATTTCTCGAGAGCAGAGAAAGGCATCTTTCCCGGGAAAGGCCCCACGGTGGAAAAGCGGGTAACTAAATGAGGGCTCAGCGGGCACAAAGAGAACCAGACGCGCGTGCGTGCGTGTGTGTGTGGATATTAAGGCCATTTCAGTCAGCTTCTCAGGAGACAGTCCTGGGCCAAGTGAGAGCCTCATTTCTACAAACCCTTTTTCTTCAAACTATCTGGGCTTCCCACCCTCCCAGGCATCCCCATGTTGTTAAACAGCTTTCTCTCTGGTCAGAGTGAATGTGACCCAAACAATGGATGATCCTGACCTGTGAACTATTACAGTAGCCTCAATTTAAGGCCCATGTTCTACTGGCCTCTGGCACTGGTGTGACATCACCCTCAAGGTCCCATGTCAAGGGAAGGAGCAAAGCACAAGAGGCATGTGGGGCCACAGAGGCTCTCTAGGGCCTTGTGGCTCCAAATGTAAGAGAACAGACTGCCTCAGTCTCACCAGGGACTTTCCCAAGTCCCAGAAGCCCCAAGTGAGTCCATCACCTCGGCACCCACGCTGCCCTGCCCCCATCCCTCCCCTTCAACCTCCATCGAGGCTTGGGCTCCCTGCTCTGTGCAGACTCTAGGTGAAAAGAACAGTCCTGCCACCAGATCCCAGCAAAAAACCCTCATCAGATTCGCGAGCTTCCAGTGAGAGCCGAGAGGTCCCCCACTGGAATGTGCAGACTCCCTGTGCTGCTAAATACGGCATCTTGGGGTGGCTTCTTCAACCTGCTCCCCCTGCCCCGGGCCAGGCAGACACAAATGGCATTCTTTGGGGATGACTGGGCTCCGAGAAGAATAGAGCCTCCTGGCCTTCACACTTGCTCTCCCTTCCCCTGTCCACCCCCCTCCCCCCCCTTTTTTTTGTTCTCCTTCCTACTTCCTTTCCACGAAATTCTTTTCCTGACAGGGCTCAAAAAGGCTGGTCCAAGAGAAGAAACCTCGACTCAGCTTCCGAAACTCTCCCAGGACCAAGCCCTGAGGTGGGAGATGAGGCAGGGGAGTCTGGCAAAACCCCCCAGGCTCAGTCCTCTGGTGCCTCCATTCCAGAGGTATCACATCACTCATTTCTCGAGAGCAGAGAAAGGCATCTTTCCCGGGAAAGGCCCCACGGTGGAAAAGCGGGTAACTAAATGAGGGCTCAGCGGGCACAAAGAGAACCAGACGCGCGTGCGTGCGTGTGTGTGTGGATATTAAGGCCATTTCAGTCAGCTTCTCAGGAGACAGTCCTGGGCCAAGTGAGAGCCTCATTTCTACAAACCCTTTTTCTTCAAACTATCTGGGCTTCCCACCCTCCCAGGCATCCCTGCTTCCATTTGTGCCCCTGGAACCCATTCTCTACATGCAGCAGAGGAACCTTCTGGAAAAGGGAAGCCAAATCAAATCCTCTAAAGGCTTCCGTTCACACTCAGAATCAAGGGCTAAGTCCCCCCACCTCCGCCCCAACCAGCAGCCTCTCTGGAGCCTCCACAGAGAGGGGCTCACCTGGAGTCCCCTCCCAGGCTCCCACCACATAGATCACACAGAAGAACATGAAAGGAAATGAATGGCAGCGACAGGGCAGCTCCCGGCCCGTGTAGCGGAGGGAGAGATCTCTGCAGAGGCCTTCTGGCCCTTTCTTCCCTGCCTCCAGTTAGGCATGCCTCCCAATAATCACAGACAGCAAATGCAGTCTTAGAAGCCCCCAGAGAAGAAGGTCCCACCTTCCTCCCACTTAACTAGGAGACAGTTGGATAAAGACTCCTAACCCTTGTCTTTGAAAGTTCTTTCAGAAATCTAATCTTTAAACCTCTGCTCTAATTCACAGCCTCTGAGAACCCTAGTTACTTGACAGCTACAGTCAATTAGACAATGGCATCTGTCTCCAAATTAAAGCAAGGGACGACACTAAGTTCTCACGTCACCCTGGCTAAATCCCTCTTTCCTTCTAGTAGGAGCTCCCATCTTGGGAGGGAGAGGGTATCATACACCTTCCTCTGGAGCTCTCCAGTCCCTGGAGGCTCCTCACCCTGGGAGAGCTACACTGGAAGGAAGCCAAGAGCCTGAAGACCACAGTGGGCAGTTACCTGACTTCCGCATCCAACTCCCAGGACCAACCTGAGGTGGGAGATGAGGCAGGTCTGCAACCCCCAGGCTCAGTCCTCTGGTGCCTCCATTCCAGAGGTATCACATCACTCATTTCTCGAGAGCAGAGAAAGGCATCTTTCCCGGGAAAGGCCCCACGGTGGAAAAGCGGGTAACTAAATGAGGGCTCAGCGGGCACAAAGAGAACCAGACGCGCGTGCGTGCGTGTGTGTGTGGATATTAAGGCCATTTCAGTCAGCTTCTCAGGAGACAGTCCTGGGCCAAGTGAGAGCCTCATTTCTACAAACCCTTTTTCTTCAAACTATCTGGGCTTCCCACCCTCCCAGGCATCCCTGCTTCCATTTGTGCCCCTGGAACCCATTCTCTACATGCAGCAGAGGAACCTTCTGGAAAAGGGAAGCCAAATCAAATCCTCTAAAGGCTTCCGTTCACACTCAGAATCAAGGGCTAAGTCCCCCCACCTCCGCCCCAACCAGCAGCCTCTCTGGAGCCTCCACAGAGAGGGGCTCACCTGGAGTCCCCTCCCAGGCTCCCACCACATAGATCACACAGAAGAACATGAAAGGAAATGAATGGCAGCGACAGGGCAGCTCCCGGCCCGTGTAGCGGAGGGAGAGATCTCTGCAGAGGCCTTCTGGCCCTTTCTTCCCTGCCTCCAGTTAGGCATGCCTCCCAATAATCACAGACAGCAAATGCAGTCTTAGAAGCCCCCAGAGAAGAAGGTCCCACCTTCCTCCCACTTAACTAGGAGACAGTTGGATAAAGACTCCTAACCCTTGTCTTTGAAAGTTCTTTCAGAAATCTAATCTTTAAACCTCTGCTCTAATTCACAGCCTCTGAGAACCCTAGTTACTTGACAGCTACAGTCAATTAGACAATGGCATCTGTCTCCAAATTAAAGCAAGGGACGACACTAAGTTCTCACGTCACCCTGGCTAAATCCCTCTTTCCTTCTAGTAGGAGCTCCCATCTTGGGAGGGAGAGGGTATCATACACCTTCCTCTGGAGCTCTCCAGTCCCTGGAGGCTCCTCACCCTGGGAGAGCTACACTGGAAGGAAGCCAAGAGCCTGAAGACCACAGTGGGCAGTTACCTGACTTCCGCATGCTGGAGGTGGGGGCTGCCACGGGGGCGGTACCGCGGGTCAGTGACGGTAGAGGTGGTCTCATGAGCTAGCATGATGTGTGGGTACTGAGGCGGCGGTCCTCGCGGCTCCGGGCCCTCGGCAGGCGCGCCCCTAGCTGGGACGCCCTGCTGGTTGCGGGCCAGCTGGGGGAAGCTGTGGGAGGCACTCATGTGGCTGGGGGTGCGGGCCCCGTTCCTCTCCAGGGACAGCTGCAGGAGCCGCTCGCTCAGGGAGCGCACGTGCCCATGCCTCAGCTCGCGCAGGGCCTCGTCCTGCCTCCGACTGCCTCCCACAGCCCCGCGGGGATCCCGGTCCCCCATGTGGGGCCGGGGCCCCGCCAGTTGGGAGGCATAGTACTGAGAGTGGGCTTTGGCCTCCTCATAGGTGGGCAGCTCCTCGCCCTTGCCAGGCGGCGGGCAGAGCCGGTAGAGGCCATTCTCTGCCAGGTGGGTCTCGGTGCCCTGATGCTCCTGGCCCTGGGGCTCCTGCCTTGTGGCCTGCTGCAGTGCTGGACTGTCCTCTGGGGCCATGACCTCCAGGGCCACCGGGGGGCTCCCTGCGCCCCCAGCCCCGGCCCCACCCCGCAGGGCCTGCTGCTGGATGGCCAGCAGCGTGCGGGTCTCCGTCAGGTTGCCATAGCGCAGCTGCTCCTGGATGAGCCGGTGCAGGACTGTCCCCGAGGAATCTTCCAGTGTCCTCATGCTCCCTGGGCTTGCACACGCCCGCCTGGATGAAGGCCTGTGGCACCGGGCCTGGCGTACCTGGGAAGAGAAAAGGGAAAGCTCTCAGTGGGAGCACATGGGGGAGATGGGGGCTTCCCCCGACCGTCTGGTCCAGAGCAAGGCTAGGCAGGGGCGCACGCACTCGTCGGACTGCCAAGGCTACCATCCACTGATTCGGGCAAGTCACCTAACTTCTGAGCCTCAGACTCTCCATCAGAAATACGCAAAGAATAATGCTAGCCTCGCGGAGCTGACAAGAGGCAATGGCAGTTGAACTCCCAGAGCACCGTAAATCCTTGACAGAGGATTACCATTATAATCATATTTATGGGAGACTCACGGCATCTAGAGAAACACACAAGGAGCCTAGATGCCAGGAACCTCAGCTCCCTGCGGTCAGCTTCCCATCAAAAAGCCTGATGAGAAAGTCCAGGGCAGGCCTAGCTCAGCTTTAATCACTGAGCTCTTCAGTCCAGGGACGGACAGGGCCCCAGCTTACTGTCAGGTTTGATAAAGCACGAGTTCGACTGGTAGAGCTGGCACAGTGGTACAGAATCTGCCAGCTAATGCAGGTGACACAAGAGACGTGGGTTGGATCCCTGGGTTGGGAAGATCCCCTGGAGAAGGACTCACTCCAGTATTCCTGCCTGGAAAATCCCATGGACAGAAGAGCCTGGCAGGCTACATTCCACGGGGTTGCAAAGAATCAGACACCACTGAGCACGTGCTAGCCAGTAGAAGCTCTAGGCAAACAGCCCCCACAGCGTGAATGAAGCAAGCCCTGGCCTTGGCACAGCTAACTCACCACCCTTTACCCCGATGAGCCCTCTCTCTCATGGGATGACCTTGGCAGTCACTCTGCAAGGTGAACAGGAAAGAGAAAATGCATCTGGATTTGTGAATGAGGATGAAAGATAGAGAGCCTACAATAGGACAATGGTTTTGTAAGAAGAGGCAAAACGGTGCCCCCTGTCAAGGTCTGTGGGCCAGTCCCATAGTTTGTGTGCTGACATATGTGCACACGTGCTCCAGAAACAAGAAAGGACGGCACAGTGTCTTGGATTTTGATTACCACCCCGGCCACACACACACTGGCTTCCTGGACACACCCTGATGGTCCTTTAGGCACGAGGGGACGGGTGTATCTAGACACAATGGGAACACCACTTGGGCTGATGGAAGGAGTACGGGAGCAAGCAGGGAGGCTCTTGGCTACAGGCACCCGGGGCCGGGGGGTCTGTGCCTAAACTACAGGGAGGCTCTCTCCTGAGGAAGGTGTTCCCTTTTGAGCCTGCGCTCCCTGTGGCTCAAGGCTTGGAAGGCTGCCCGCCTCACCTGGCTTCCTTTCCACAGCCTTCTCCAACACAAATCTCCAAACTGGGATTCAGGGAAGGCCAAACAAAACCCACACCTCCACAGGCCCTGAGTGTATGGAGGACAGTGGGAGGAATGCGGCCCCTCCTCTGCCTCAGAGCCAGCTTACTGCCTGCTCCAGGCAGGTAGGGCTGGGCAGCCGGCAGAGCAGCCGCTCCCAAGCCACTCTCTCCTCCCAGCTGCCCAGAACTGGGGAGAGAGAGGGAGACGGGTCTGGAGGGCATCCGGGTGTTCAGTCTTCCAGGCACCCCATCACCACCCACCCCCCCCAAAAGCACACACACACGAGCAGGGTTGCGCGAGTTACCCGAGACAAAACAAACAAGAATCAGTTCGCCCTGGCGTTTCATCCACGGGGCATTTCCTAAGTTAATCACTGTCAGGGCTAACTCCAGCCCAGGACGATCGGGAATGCAGTTTTCCGGATAGATGCCAGACCCCTTCCTCCCTCAACGGTGTGCCTGGGAAGAGGCATCACGTCTGCGCCTCTCATCCCGCATTTGTCTCCGTCAAGCTCCTCAGATGCACATCCTTTCAGCTGAACTGTTACACTAAAATCTGCGCTCTCGACCAGGGTTTTGCACCCCTGCTGCGCTAGCGCGCCCCGCTCTCGGACAGAACCCCTTAGCAAGCACACAACTCTGGCCTTTGCCTGAATTCGCGCCTGCCTCAGGAACCCAAGCGGGGGTCTCTAAGTCAGATCGCACCCCAGCCAGGGATCCCGCCATACCCGGACTCCTGGCTGACCACGAGCACCGGTGGCCGCCGCAGCGCCTGGAGCGGGTGGACTACAGTAGCCGCGGTCCAGAGAGGTCTTTAAGCGTCGTGGACCCGCCTCTCCGCTCCCTCCCGAGCCCTCTTTGTTTTCCAAATGCTCCAGCGCTGACGTCACCGGCCTGGACGGCAGGCTGCATTCTTTCTAAGTGAGAGCCAGACCGTGGCTCCGGAGAGGATTTTCCAAGGAAGACAAAGAGGAATTCTTGGGCTAGTTGCGGGGGGAAAGACACCTGTAACCCCCACCGAACCAAATCGGCCCCCAGGGGCCTGCAACTTGAGCCTCAAGCGGCGCCTCCTCTCAGATCCGCGTTCCTCACCCCAAGCCGCGACCCCAAACACCCACTCCTCTCTCCCCACGGGCTGCTCCCTCCTCCAACCCCAGCGGATCCGCGCACCTTCGAGAGTTCCCAGCGATCTGCGAGGCGCCCCCGAACCGAGCTGCCCTCGCCCCGCTTCGCGGCTGCCAGCAAAGGCGCGCCGCTCCTGAAAGACGCTGAGTCCGCTCGACTTCTGCTCGCTCTCCCGGAAAAGGCCGGGCTGCAGCGGGGCTCAGGTTTCCCCAGCGCGCGCCCCGAAGCGCCGAGAGGCTGTCCTTACCGCTGCGGCTCGCGAGTGCTCGGCGCGGTCAGACTCGACGACCCGGCCCGGCTCGGCTCAGCTCGGAGGCGGAGGTGTGCTCTCGGCTGTGGCGCCGACGTTCTGGCCGCTCAGCACCAGCACGCAGCCCCGGGTCAGTCCGCGCCGGAGGCGGCTGCTATGCCAGGAATGTGAGAGTTTCAGGTTCCCCCTCGGGATCAAAGCGAACCACAAATAACCTCGCAGCGCGCCGCCCTCCTCCGCCCTCCGCCCTCCGCCTCCTCCGGCTCCCTCCTCCCCGCCCCCGCCTTCCTCCAGGGAGGCGGTGCTGCGGACCCAGCCGCCCGGACTCGCTGCGCCCCTCCCCGGCCAGCGCCCCCCACTCTGCCTTCGGGGATGCTGGAATCCAACTTGGCCCCTTACCGCCCCCACTGCCCCTTACCCGGCTTCCCTCTCACTCCTCCAGGTCCGTCCGTGGCACGACCCCGGGAGTGTACACTGCTTGCCCTCTGGACTCTGGGTGTTGCTGCGGGCTCTGGTTGGGGGTGTGGGGGCTTGGTGTGTGGGTGTGGGTGTGTGGGTGTGGTGTGCAGGGTGGGAGGACTGGAAAGGTGTCCACATCTGCCCGTCTCAGACCGTGCCCCAAACGAAGAGATGACTTTTGCTGCCAGCACAGAGCCTCGCTGGTTGTCGCCGGCGGCAACCTTTGAATTGCACTTTTATTGTTTACAAACACCTTCTCCAGCCCCTTTCAGATCTGTCTCCACAGGAAGTGTGAATCTGGGATGAAAAATCTTCCGGTTAATTTGACCCACTTAACCGGCTGAATCACCCGCTGTCAGGCAATCTGTCCAGCTCTTCCCGAAGAAGGTAGTAAGGGGCACCCTTTTACGGAGAGCGCAGGGTGTGCCAGCACCCGCTTTCCGCTTGGCGTCCTGTTCCAGTCATCCTCTCCAGGATTCCTTTTATCATCCCTGCTTTATTGATGAGAAAATCAATGCCTCGCTTCGCGGCTGCCACCCCCTCCTGAAAGACGCTGGCGTCGCTTCTGCTCGCCCCCGGAAAAGGCCGGGCTGCAGCGGGGCTCAGGTTTCCCCAGCGCGCGCCCCGAAGCGCCGAGAGGCTGTCCTTACCGCTGCGGCTCGCGAGTGCTCGGCGCGGTCAGACTCGACGACCCGGCCCGGCTCGGCTCAGCTCGGAGGCGGAGGTGTGCTCTCGGCTGTGGCGCCGACGTTCTGGCCGCTCAGCACCAGCACGCAGCCCCGGGTCAGTCCGCGCCGGAGGCGGCTGCTATGCCAGGAATGTGAGAGTTTCAGGTTCCCCCTCGGGATCAAAGCGAACCACAAATAACCTCGCAGCGCGCCGCCCTCCTCCGCCCTCCGCCCTCCGCCTCCTCCGGCTCCCTCCTCCCCGCCCCCGCCTTCCTCCAGGGAGGCGGTGCTGCGGACCCAGCCGCCCGGACTCGCTGCGCCCCTCCCCGGCCAGCGCCCCCCACTCTGCCTTCGGGGATGCTGGAATCCAACTTGGCCCCTTACCGCCCCCACTGCCCCTTACCCGGCTTCCCTCTCACTCCTCCAGGTCCGTCCGTGGCACGACCCCGGGAGTGTACACTGCTTGCCCTCTGGACTCTGGGTGTTGCTGCGGGCTCTGGTTGGGGGTGTGGGGGCTTGGTGTGTGGGTGTGGGTGTGTGGGTGTGGTGTGCAGGGTGGGAGGACTGGAAAGGTGTCCACATCTGCCCGTCTCAGACCGTGCCCCAAACGAAGAGATGACTTTTGCTGCCAGCACAGAGCCTCGCTGGTTGTCGCCGGCGGCAACCTTTGAATTGCACTTTTATTGTTTACAAACACCTTCTCCAGCCCCTTTCAGATCTGTCTCCACAGGAAGTGTGAATCTGGGATGAAAAATCTTCCGGTTAATTTGACCCACTTAACCGGCTGAATCACCCGCTGTCAGGCAATCTGTCCAGCTCTTCCCGAAGAAGGTAGTAAGGGGCACCCTTTTACGGAGAGCGCAGGGTGTGCCAGCACCCGCTTTCCGCTTGGCCGTCCTGTTCCAGTCATCCTCTCCAGGATTCCTTTTATCATCCCTGCTTTATTGATGAGAAAATCAAGTCTCAGAGAGGTTAATTAGCTTGCCCAGGGTCCCATAGAGAGTCAGTCATGAAGCGAGGCAACGGTGGGCAGCTCACGTTCTCATTCCCAAACTTCACCGTGGCCACCGGAAGCCAGGTTCCCGGGGTGGAGAGGGCAGACTCTGGGAGTCCTCCTGTCTATCTGCTCTCTCTCTTTCCTGGTTCCTTCATTTCCCTCCACAGCCCGCCAGCCAGGGGCCTCCCGTGGGTCCATTCCTGTTGCTCTTGCTGTTTCTCCAGAGGATGGAATTCTGTCTTCTGACCCTTCCTCCCCAGCCTTCACACTAAGCTGGTTCATCTGTGCTGGTGGAAACCCCTTCTTCAGAAAGCCTGCTCCAACAGACCTTCCCCACCTGCAAGCACTCCTCCAACTCTGTGTGCCATTCCTGGGCCCTGACCGCACTGGGCCTCTCCACACTTCCATGTGCAAAGCCCAGGACCCTGTTCACCCTGAGAATCAGGACTTTCACCCCCAGCCAGGTCCTTTCTACCTTCCCTCACCGTGGAGTTTGCAATTGCCAGATCCACTGGAGGGGACTGGGACAAGAAAACTTGGTAAGTTCAAAGACCTGTTTACTAGCCGGGGACATTGTTAATTTTTAATAAAAACTCTCCCCCAAAATGTGTGTATGTGTGTGAGTTACTTGGAAGCCAAGTATTGTATTTCAGACACAAGAGCACCTGTTTAAGTGTGCTATGCTTTATTGCACTTCACAGATACTATGTTTTTCACAAATGGAAGGTTGTGGTACCTGTTCCTTGAGCAAGTCTGTCAGCACCATTTTTTCCAGCAGCCTGGGCTCACTTTGTGTCTCTTTGTCACATTTTGGTAATTCTAGCAATATTTCCATTTTTTATTATATTTGTTATGGTGATGTGTGATTTTGCTATTACTATCACGAAAAAATTGTGACTTGAAGTCTCAGATGATGAACCATAGAGTATATACTTTTAATTAAGACATGTACATTGTTAATTTAGACAATGCTATTGCAATACTTAGTAGACTGCCGTATAGTGGAAACATAACTTTTTATATGCACTGGGGAACCAAAATACTTGTGTGAGGTGTCTTATTGCAGCATTCACTCGACTGTGGTGGTCTAGAACTGAACTTGGAGTATCTTCAAGGTATTCCTGAAGTGATTGACTGAGACAAAAAAGAAAACACGTTATTTTTACCAAGTTAGGAAATATCTGGCCATCCAAGGACCACCTCACCAAGAGGAGCTATGGTCAGGAGGCCTCTATCCTAACTGGATGCACTAGGCAAGAATTTTAGAAATGAAAAGAGAGAAGAGGTCCCCGGGTGGCCTCTCACTCTGTGGACCGCGTTCTTCTCGGGAACACTTGGTGGAGGTGTGAGAGAGGGTGTGGGTGTGTGCGCTTCAGTTACAAAATCAAGGAAAAGGGGTTAATGTACAGTTCTGTGTTTCAGGGGCATTTAGGGTGACTGGACAAAAAACTTTGTAAACATTCTTTTTTTTCCCCACTATTTTTATTTAATATAACAAAGAACTCACAACTTTCAATACAGTTTGTTTGCTGTTTAGTCACTAAGTCGTGTCCAACGCCTTTGAAACCCCATGGACTGTAGCCTGCCAGGCTCCTCTGTCCATGGAATTTTCCAGGCAAGAATACTGGAGTGGGTTGTCATTTCCTTCTCCAGGGTTTGCAAACATTCTTGAGATGGTTGCAGAAAGGGTCGGCTCAAGGTGGCTGGAGTTGGGAGGTACCTCTTGGATTGGGCAAGCCTGAGGTAGCCTTAAAAGGGACCTCTTGACCACTTACCTCTGTGTTCCTGAGACAGAATAGAAAGAGGGCTCCCAAAACCTGGATGAGAAATTCACATGCATTTTTCTTCTTTTGGCTTTCTTTTTGTATGGGAAGGATGGAGAGCAGGGCCTCCCAGGCAGGGCAGGGCAAGCCCAGGGGCCTCAGGGGAGCCTGCCTGAGCTGGTAGCCACACCTGGCTCCTCAAGGTGGTTGGGTAAGAGGGTCATCACCGCTCAGATATGCCAGAGCCAGGTGTGCACAAGTGAGCGCTGGGCTGGCATACATACACAGCAGGGAAAGAGAAGGTCGCCTAGGAAGCCAGTGCTTTCTACCTCTCAACTTTGTTGCTTTCTGTCCATACTGACCCCTCTCCTTAATCTCTCTCCCTGCAGGAACCGATTCTTCCCAGGTGACAGTGACTGGCTGGGACTGGAATGTGGCCCAGGAAAGATGGAGAGGTGACCCAGTTCTCAGAGGAAACTGGGCCTGATGCCTTTGCTCTGGAGAGTGCAGCATCCAGGCTGCTTGGCTACTTCATAGGCTGTGTACAGAGCTTAGCAAGGGCTCCAGGCACCACACCCTCACCTGCGTAGACGGGGCCTGGGCTCAGGCCCGAGTGTGTGCCTGTGCCATGGCCTCAGTCAGGCACTGCAGCTGGGCCCCACTGCACCCCACGGGAAGAATAAAGGCAAGTTCTAAGCTAGACCCTGACAGCCAGGGTCCCCCATGGAGCTGAGAAGGGAATGGTAGGTACCCTTACTTCCCAAATGGATGATTGGTTGGGGAGGGGCTCCAACATCAAGGGAAGACTCTGTGAGCTGGGAAATCCTCCCTTCCAGACACTTCCTCTGACAGGTTATGGGAGCTAGCTGCCTACCAGAATCTGGCAGCAAATTCCCAGATGACCCTGGACATTGGGATGGAAGTTCCCATCTCTGCTTCCAAGAGTCAAGCTGGGGGTCTTCTTCTCTTTGTCCTTATGCAGTTCCCCGAAGTCCTCTTTCTGCTCCATTCTCCACCTCTCCCACCTCAGGTCTCCCCTCAAGTCTCTCTTCCTCCACTTCGCCTCCTCCTCCACCAGGCGCCAGTTGCTTCACATGGTCTGTGTCATTTTCTTTTTTAGTCCACGTTGTGAGTGGAATGAGAATCTTAGATCTTAGTTCTCCAACCAGGGATCATGCCACTTGCAATGGAAGCACGGAGTCTTACCACTGGATCACTGGGGGAGTCCTGTAACATTTTTGAAATTAGAACCCACAATAATTGAGTTAAGAGCGTGTTGTCCTGAGAAATGAAGGAGCCTTGACTTTCCAAACTGTATACAATCCTGGAGGTCCTGGCCTCCTTCCATGTTCCCTAGCTTCTGATGCTCCTGGGCCTGCAGGCCCAGGTCTGGGATGACTCCTGTGGGCAGTGAAGGTCCAGTGGGGAGGGACCTCTGAACACTGCCCCCATTTCCTCCCCCTGCTCCAGGATCTATAACTGCCCAGAGCCTCCACCAGCCCTGCCTTGCAGGGAGGTGTATGTGGCAAGCACTGTGAATCAACGGTCAACCACAGGAGTCTGCCCCTCAGTGTATCCTTATCAGGGCAGCCCTTAGGCCGGGGAAGGTGATGGGATGGAGGTCTCAGAACTAGTGTAGATGAAGCAGGAAAGCAGGGAAGATCATTTTGAAATATCAACTTAACCCCAGACTCTTGCCTTTTCTGCAAAGCTACCTAGTTCTGAGTGGGTACTGATTTGGTGGACGTTCACTGCTGCTTGGAAAGACCCTCTGCTCTTGGCCAGCAGCCACAGGGAACGTGAGGAGGCCCCAGAATTTGCAGGATTCCTTCTAGAGAAGAACCCTGGCAGGTTTCTATGTCTGCCGTGGCAGGGCCCGTGTGATGGAAGGGTGCCCTCTAGTGAGCCTCATTCCTCTGACAGGTTATGGGAGCTAGCTGCCTACCAGAATCTGGCAGCAAATTCCCAGATGACCCTGGACATTGGGATGGAAGTTCCCATCTCTGCTTCCAAGAGTCAAGCTGGGGGTCTTCTTCTCTTTGTCCTTATGCAGTTCCCCGAAGTCCTCTTTCTGCTCCATTCTCCACCTCTCCCACCTCAGGTCTCCCCTCAAGTCTCTCTTCCTCCACTTCGCCTCCTCCTCCACCAGGCGCCAGTTGCTTCACATGGTCTGTGTCATTTTCTTTTTTAGTCCACGTTGTGAGTGGAATGAGAATCTTAGATCTTAGTTCTCCAACCAGGGATCATGCCACTTGCAATGGAAGCACGGAGTCTTACCACTGGATCACTGGGGGAGTCCTGTAACATTTTTGAAATTAGAACCCACAATAATTGAGTTAAGAGCGTGTTGTCCTGAGAAATGAAGGAGCCTTGACTTTCCAAACTGTATACAATCCTGGAGGTCCTGGCCTCCTTCCATGTTCCCTAGCTTCTGATGCTCCTGGGCCTGCAGGCCCAGGTCTGGGATGACTCCTGTGGGCAGTGAAGGTCCAGTGGGGAGGGACCTCTGAACACTGCCCCCATTTCCTCCCCCTGCTCCAGGATCTATAACTGCCCAGAGCCTCCACCAGCCCTGCCTTGCAGGGAGGTGTATGTGGCAAGCACTGTGAATCAACGGTCAACCACAGGAGTCTGCCCCTCAGTGTATCCTTATCAGGGCAGCCCTTAGGCCGGGGAAGGTGATGGGATGGAGGTCTCAGAACTAGTGTAGATGAAGCAGGAAAGCAGGGAAGATCATTTTGAAATATCAACTTAACCCCAGACTCTTGCCTTTTCTGCAAAGCTACCTAGTTCTGAGTGGGTACTGATTTGGTGGACGTTCACTGCTGCTTGGAAAGACCCTCTGCTCTTGGCCAGCAGCCACAGGGAACGTGAGGAGGCCCCAGAATTTGCAGGATTCCTTCTAGAGAAGAACCCTGGCAGGTTTCTATGTCTGCCGTGGCAGGGCCCGTGTGATGGAAGGGTGCCCTCTAGTGAGCCTCATCCCTGGCTACTGGGGACAGCTCCTCCCAGGGCTCCCAAGGTAGACTTGGAGGCCAGAGGGCTAGGGGGGATGTTAGGGACAAGGTTTTATCCAGGGATGAGAGCCTCCCAAGTCCCTGTTCGAATGGACTAACGGTTCCAGTTCTGCTTATGAGCTTTCCTCCCATTTCAGCCTCTCCTGTCCTTTCCCATGTTCTTCAAGGAGACGCCATGTTTGATACAGTCTTATATCACTGACATTGGGAAAATACCTTTCATTTACTCATTCATTCACCCTTCCATTTTCCCCTTCTGTCTTGTATTTCATGCATTCATTCAGCAAATATTTTCTGAGCACCTGCTCTGAGCCAGGCCCTCTGAATTGAAGGCGGTTTCCATCCTTGCAGAACTCAAAGGTCACTGGATGCAGGGGAGAAAGAGGCCATTACACTGCAGAAAAAGGAGTTCTGGGCACCAGGAGGGAGTCAGGCAGTCTTACATGAGGAGGTGCTTCTCAGACTGAGTGTTGAAGGTCAAGAGGGCCTGCAAGGTCTTGCCCAGCCTGGCATCTGGAGACCCTGCACTAGAAACAAGACTCCCTGGTTCACCAAAACAAGCAGGAGGGATTAGAAAGGGACATGATGTGGAAGATGTGGACTCTTCCCAGACCAGGAATTGAACACATGCTTCCTGCATTGGCAAGTGCATTCATATCCCCTGTACTACCAGGGAAGTCAAATATACCTCCATGAAAAAGAAAAAAAATTCAAAACGTCAAATAGTAGTCCAATGTAAAAAGCAGTGCCCTCTTGTGCTTTTACCCATCAAATTTCATTCCCAAGAGACAATCACTTTCAAGTCGCTTATTTTTTGGGGGGCCACTTCTATTGGTCTTTCATCATTTATCTTTTGTTCTTCGGCCTGTGTAGGCCTCCCATCACAGTGGCCTCTGTCACCACAGAGCACTGGCTCCGGGCGCATGCGCCGCAGAGCTCCGGCGCAGTAAGTGGACGCATCGGTCCAGCCACTCCATGGCACGTGGGATCTTCCCAGGCCAGGGATCAAACCGGCACCCCCTGCACTGCAAGGCGGTGTCCTTACCCACTGGACCACCAGGGAAGCCCTCAAGTCTTTTAGATGTTCTGAATTTACATCCAAATTTCTAAAAAAAGTCTTTTATTTCATGGTATTTCTCTTTGAGGTACTGCTTATCTACTTCCTACCACTTGTTTCTCACTGCATGTACACACAGACACATTTCTCTCTTTCATCCTCCACATGGTGACATGGCATTTTGGTCAAATTACTATCCAGTGTTTATGTTATTGTGGCTAAGTAAATATTGTTAATAGCTGAATCATCTACTGTTCCATGATGACAACTTCTTGCTTATACAACTTTTGTTTTTCTTGGAGTTGAATATTGGCCTTATTTTTTCATTTCCTTGACATACTATATATTTAGCACTGATTTGTGCACAAATGGATCAATAAAGCCCTCCTGTCACTCCAGGGATGGTAGGCCCATAGTGTTCCAACACTCCCATTTGGCTTTGGTGAGATCCCTCCTGGGGAGCTGGGATGGGCTGCTGTCTTGTCCCAGCAAACAGCTTTCCTCTTGAGCTCCCTTTCATTCTTCATTTTATGGGCCCTCCCTCTAACATGCCTGGCATCTGGAGACCCTGCACTAGAAACAAGACTCCCTGGTTCACCAAAACAAGCAGGAGGGATTAGAAAGGGACATGATGTGGAAGATGTGGACTCTTCCCAGACCAGGAATTGAACACATGCTTCCTGCATTGGCAAGTGCATTCATATCCCCTGTACTACCAGGGAAGTCAAATATACCTCCATGAAAAAGAAAAAAAATTCAAAACGTCAAATAGTAGTCCAATGTAAAAAGCAGTGCCCTCTTGTGCTTTTACCCATCAAATTTCATTCCCAAGAGACAATCACTTTCAAGTCGCTTATTTTTTGGGGGGCCACTTCTATTGGTCTTTCATCATTTATCTTTTGTTCTTCGGCCTGTGTAGGCCTCCCATCACAGTGGCCTCTGTCACCACAGAGCACTGGCTCCGGGCGCATGCGCCGCAGAGCTCCGGCTCAGTAATTGGACGCATCGGTCCAGCCACTCCATGGCACGTGGGATCTTCCCAGGCCAGGGATCAAACCGGCACCCCCTGCACTGCAAGGCGGTGTCCTTACCCACTGGACCACCAGGGAAGCCCTCAAGTCTTTTAGATGTTCTGAATTTACATCCAAATTTCTAAAAAAAGTCTTTTATTTCATGGTATTTCTCTTTGAGGTACTGCTTATCTACTTCCTACCACTTGTTTCTCACTGCATGTACACACAGACACATTTCTCTCTTTCATCCTCCACATGGTGACATGGCATTTTGGTCAAATTACTATCCAGTGTTTATGTTATTGTGGCTAAGTAAATATTGTTAATAGCTGAATCATCTACTGTTCCATGATGACAACTTCTTGCTTATACAACTTTTGTTTTTCTTGGAGTTGAATATTGGCCTTATTTTTTCATTTCCTTGACATACTATATATTTAGCACTGATTTGTGCACAAATGGATCAATAAAGCCCTCCTGTCACTCCAGGGATGGTAGGCCCATAGTGTTCCAACACTCCCATTTGGCTTTGGTGAGATCCCTCCTGGGGAGCTGGGATGGGCTGCTGTCTTGTCCCAGCAAACAGCTTTCCTCTTGAGATCCCTTTCATCTTCATCATGGGCCCTCCCCTCACTTCTCATCTGCTTGGTTCCTCATTTTCCGGATTTCTTGTCTTTATCTTCTAGTAGCTTCCTAAGAATGGAACTGTTGGGAGGCAAATTGTTCTTAAACATTTTATGCCTCAGAGGGTCTCTCTTCTACCCTCACATACCCAGATTGTTGGCGGGGTATAAATTCTAGGTCAGAAACACTTGCTTTTTGACAGTGTTGCTTCATTTTTCCCTTGCTTCCAGTGCTGTCATCAGAGAAAATGATGGGATTCTGAATATTGATCTCTGGATAGACACTTTTTTTTCTCTGGAAGCTTCCAGTATTTTCTCGGCAAGCCTGATGTCCTGAAATTTCTCAGGGATGTTTCTCTTCTTGGTTCTTGCCCTTGATGGGTCCACCATTTTGGCACTTCAGGTCCCTAAACACTGGGAACTTTTCTCATATGATTTTTTTTCTTTTTTTGGCCACTTTGATTGATCTTTCATTTGTTTTTATCTTTGTTCTTTGGTCTATGTGGGCCTCCCATCGCAGTGGCCTCTCTCGCTGCAGAGCACCGGCTCTGGGCGCATGCGCTCCAGAGCTCTGGCTCGGTAGTTGGACACATGGGTCCAGCCGTTCCGCGGCACGTGGGATCTTCCCAGGCCAAGGATTGAACTGGCGCCCCTTGCACTGCAGGGTGGTGTCCTTACCCACTGGACCACCAGGGAAGCCCCTCTCATATGATTTTGTTGTTATTTTTCCTTTCATTTAGCTGTTCAGTTGTTTTGGAACTCCAGTTATGGGAATGTTAGAACTCCCCAAATGCTTTTCTAACTTTTAAATCTTTTTTGCTGTTACCTTCATTTTTCTGGGAAGTTTCCACCCTTCTCTATTTTTGCTGTCATTTCTAGTTTTCAAGAGCTGTTCCTTATCCAGTGCTCTCCTTTATAACCCTCTTGTTACGCGTAGTGACCATCTTCTAAGTGGTGATTATAATGAAAATTGTTTTTCTTCTTCCTGTCTCTACATTATCTCTGTTTCCTTGGAGTTCATTTTTTTTCTGTTTGTTTGTTTTGGTCTCTTTTTCGTAGTTAAGGCTTCCCTCAAATGACTTTGATTCTTGGCTTTCTGGTCCCGTTTAAGAGGGAGGCGTTTAGCAGCTGAATGAAGTCCCATGTGGATGTTGAGCTGGTTTCTTGGCAGGTCTCACAGATCAGGATGGATATGATTCCGACCCTGATGTGGGGGACCCCAAAGAACTGGAACATGTCGGTCAGTTCCCTCAAATCAGTCAGTTTCCCAGAGAAGAATTCTCTGAATTTCCTGCCTGGAGGCTAGAATAAGGAAAGGGAGGCTGGGGAGTTGGGGTAGTCAGACTCCAGGGCTAGGGGAGCCTTAGAGTCTCCATTTGGTGGCAGGGATGGGGGAGGGGAAGGTACTGAGGAAGGGGAAATCTCACCTCAGGGTGAGGGAGGGACCTCCTTTCACAAGACCTTCAGCCCACCTGCCTTGTTTTTGCTTCCACTCCCGCTCCCACCTCCGATGGCCCCTGTCTCGGAGATGCTGGAGGCTCTGTTTGCTGAGACGGAGTTTCCTCTGACCTTCCTTGAGCCCTCAGCAGTGGAGAAAGCTAAAGCCTCATCTATCTGCTTTCCATTTTCCAGAATTTTATTGGCATCACTCTCCTGCTCTCTGTTCCAGCCTTCTTTCCTTGAGAGCTTAGGGCTGGGTGTCAGAGCTCTGGCTCGTAGGACCTGGTCAGCGTGCGACGTGGGATCTTCCCAGGCCAAGGATTGAACTGGCGCCCCTTGCACTGCAGGGTGGTGTCCTTACCCACTGGACCACCAGGGAAGCCCCTCTCATATGATTTTGTTGTTATTTTTCCTTTCATTTAGCTGTTCAGTTGTTTTGGAACTCCAGTTATGGGAATGTTAGAACTCCCCAAATGCTTTTCTAACTTTTAAATCTTTTTTGCTGTTACCTTCATTTTTCTGGGAAGTTTCCACCCTTCTCTATTTTTGCTGTCATTTCTAGTTTTCAAGAGCTGTTCCTTATCCAGTGCTCTCCTTTATAACCCTCTTGTTACGAGAAGTGACCATCTTCTAAGTGGTGATTATAATGAAAATTGTTTTTCTTCTTCCTGTCTCTACATTATCTCTGTTTCCTTGGAGTTCATTTTTTTTCTGTTTGTTTGTTTTGGTCTCTTTTTCGTAGTTAAGGCTTCCCTCAAATGACTTTGATTCTTGGCTTTCTGGTCCCGTTTAAGAGGGAGGCGTTTAGCAGCTGAATGAAGTCCCATGTGGATGTTGAGCTGGTTTCTTGGCAGGTCTCACAGATCAGGATGGATATGATTCCGACCCTGATGTGGGGGACCCCAAAGAACTGGAACATGTCGGTCAGTTCCCTCAAATCAGTCAGTTTCCCAGAGAAGAATTCTCTGAATTTCCTGCCTGGAGGCTAGAATAAGGAAAGGGAGGCTGGGGAGTTGGGGTAGTCAGACTCCAGGGCTAGGGGAGCCTTAGAGTCTCCATTTGGTGGCAGGGATGGGGGAGGGGAAGGTACTGAGGAAGGGGAAATCTCACCTCAGGGTGAGGGAGGGACCTCCTTTCACAAGACCTTCAGCCCACCTGCCTTGTTTTTGCTTCCACTCCCGCTCCCACCTCCGATGGCCCCTGTCTCGGAGATGCTGGAGGCTCTGTTTGCTGAGACGGAGTTTCCTCTGACCTTCCTTGAGCCCTCAGCAGTGGAGAGAAAGCTAAAGCCTCATCTATCTGCTTTCCATTTTCCAGAATTTTATTGGCATCACTCTCCTGCTCTCTGTTCCAGCCTTCTTTCCTTGAGAGCTTAGGCATTTCTCTTTCAGGTCTTTCTGTCCTCGAGGCAGGGACTGGGGTAGAGTCTGGGTGAAGGTGCTGGTCTCTCCGTCCTCCCAGTTTGTCTGAACTGGATCTCCTGTTGGCTTTTATCACAGAGGTAGCTCATTCCAGGCCGTGTCAAGACTGGTGCAGGCACTTGGGGCAGGAAGCTGGCAAGCTCAGGGGTGTTGAGTTGGTTTTACCACTTTGGGACTTGCTTTCCCCGCTGTGGACTGGGTCCCTGTATCTGTGCCCAGGAGAAGTCAGGGATGCTTCTGTGACATGTGACATGAGTTCTCTGCTTGACACATGGGGCTCTGCCGCTCTGTCTCTGTAGGTCTACAGCCAAGACCTTGGACCGAAGGACTCAAGGCTTGGGTTTCAGAGCTGCAGTTCTGAGAGATGGATGATCCTTTTTCAGACGTCACTTCTTCCCACACTTGGGTCTCCGGGCAAAGCTGTCCTTGCTCCCAGCCTGGCCCCTCTCCTCTTGGTGCAATCACAGGAGAGGGTGGCAGGGAGAACACTGCTTCTCCCAGGTCCACCTTTGCTGCCTCCAGAGAGCAGCATCTTTGGTCTTTCAGCCCTATTGGAAAAGTTCTGTTGTTTCAATGGACAGGGAAAAGTCACTTGGGAAACACCACAGTATCTGGCTTATTTAATGCAAGAGGTTTTCAGGGTGTGTTGAGTAGGTGCTGACCTGTAGGGTGCTCCATGAGCTGGGAGATTCTATAGACGTCATTCCTTCCATAGGGATCCACAGTGGCACTGACCCGTGTGGAGTCTGAGAAAGCTCTGCAGGAAGAAAACTTTGGGTGAGGGAGGGTCCTCCTTTCACAAGACCTTCAGCCCACCTGCCTTGTTTTTGCTTCCACTCCCGCTCCCACCTCCGATGGCCCCTGTCTCGGAGATGCTGGAGGCTCTGTTTGCTGAGACGGAGTTTCCTCTGACCTTCCTTGAGCCCTCAGCAGTGGAGAGAAAGCTAAAGCCTCATCTATCTGCTTTCCATTTTCCAGAATTTTATTGGCATCACTCTCCTGCTCTCTGTTCCAGCCTTCTTTCCTTGAGAGCTTAGGCATTTCTCTTTCAGGTCTTTCTGTCCTCGAGGCAGGGACTGGGGTAGAGTCTGGGTGAAGGTGCTGGTCTCTCCGTCCTCCCAGTTTGTCTGAACTGGATCTCCTGTTGGCTTTTATCACAGAGGTAGCTCATTCCAGGCCGTGTCAAGACTGGTGCAGGCACTTGGGGCAGGAAGCTGGCAAGCTCAGGGGTGTTGAGTTGGTTTTACCACTTTGGGACTTGCTTTCCCCGCTGTGGACTGGGTCCCTGTATCTGTGCCCAGGAGAAGTCAGGGATGCTTCTGTGACATGTGACATGAGTTCTCTGCTTGACACATGGGGCTCTGCCGCTCTGTCTCTGTAGGTCTACAGCCAAGACCTTGGACCGAAGGACTCAAGGCTTGGGTTTCAGAGCTGCAGTTCTGAGAGATGGATGACCCTTTTTTCAGACGTCACTTCTTCCCACACTTGGGTCTCCGGGCAAAGCTGTCCTTGCTCCCAGCCTGGCCCCTCTCCTCTTGGTGCAATCACAGGAGAGGGTGGCAGGGAGAACACTGCTTCTCCCAGGTCCACCTTTGCTGCCTCCAGAGAGCAGCATCTTTGGTCTTTCAGCCCTATTGGAAAAGTTCTGTTGTTTCAATGGACAGGGAAAAGTCACTTGGGAAACACCACAGTATCTGGCTTATTTAATGCAAGAGGTTTTCAGGGTGTGTTGAGTAGGTGCTGACCTGTAGGGTGCTCCATGAGCTGGGAGATTCTATAGACGTCATTCCTTCCATAGGGATCCACAGTGGCACTGACCCGTGTGGAGTCTGAGAAAGCTCTGCAGGAAAGAAACCATATCTGTGTTTAAGGCACCCACATGGGTGAGGACAGGCTGAAAAAAATCAGACTGGTCTGAGAAGGTATCACACAGGCACAATTGGAGCATCCAGGTTATCACCTTGGTGGGAAATAAGATTGCGCCGGAGTTGGAGACAGTAAAGAATGTAGTCCTCTCAAGGCTAGTCCTTGGTTACACTCTACTGGAAGCCCAGTGGGTCTTGGCTTTCTGGCCAGCCTTTTCAGTTCAAAGGCATCAATTCTTTGGCATTCAGCCTTTTCTATTGTCCAGCTCTCGCATCTGTACATGAATACTTTAAAAACCATAGCTTTGACTATAAGGATCTTTGCTGACAAAGTGATGTCCCTTTTAAATACACTGTCTAGGTTTGTCATACCTTTACTTTCAGGGAGCAAGTTTCCTTTAATTTCATGGCTGCAGTCATGCAGAGTTTTTAGTGATGTTGGAGCCCAAGAAAATAAAGTTTGTCACTGTTTCCATTGTTTCCCCATCTACTTGCCATAAAGTGATGGAATCAGAGTGATGATCATAGTTTTGTTTTGTTTTTGGCCTCTTTTATTGGTTTTTTATTTATTTTCACCCATCTTTATTCTTTGGCCTGTTTGGGTCTCCCATCGCAGTGGCCCCTCTCGACTGCAGAGCACCAGCTCTGGGTGCATGCACTCCAGAGCACTGGCTTGCAATTGGACACACTGGTCCAGTTGTTCCATTGCACATGGGATCTTACAGGCCAGGGATCGAACCGGTGCCCCTTGCACTGCAAGGTGGACTCTTTACCCACTGGACCACCATGGAAATCCTGATCTTAGTTTTCTGAATATTGAATTTTACGCCAAGTTTTTCACTTTCCTCCTTCAAAAAATGTTCGAAAGTGTTGAGTGTGAGAAAACTGGCTGAAAGCATCCCTCCATGTACCCTATGGAGCCCTTCCAGCCTCTCCTAGGCCCACAGGTGTGTAGCCTGGCTCCTGTCAAGTTCACCATTGGTGGCCATGAATATCTAGACAGTGGTTCTTGCCTCATCTTCACACTTGGAAGAGTAAGCGTTCCCTGGAAACAATATCCTACTCTGCCCCAGGCAGTGATAGGCACTTCTTATCTTGTTACAAATTAATTCCAACAATAAATTTATGGTTAAATATTATTTTTATTCTTATTCAACACATGAGGAAACCATGGCTTAGAGACATTAATTCACTTGTCCAGGGTCACCCAGAGAGCTTGTGGTTCATCTCCAGCTCAAAAGGAAAGGCAACCCACAGACTGGGAGAAAATATTTACAAATATATATCACTCATAAAAAGTTGCATGCAGAATAAAGAACTCTTACAACTGAATAAAAACAAAAACATTTTTTAATCAGGCAAAACATTTGAACATACACTTGATTAAAAAAAGATACATGACTGGCAAACAAGCAAATGAAAAGATGTTGAATATCACTATTCATTAGAGTGTTGCAAACTAAGACTATATATTATATGTCATATATATAATTATGCAATATAATATACAAAATTCATATTCATATATAACATAATATATGGGATATAGTATATAATATGATATATACTAATATAATGTTAATACATAATATAATAATTAATATCAATATAATATAATTAATATAAATATAATATAATGTTAATATATTACAGTATTACAGTACCCACCAACCAATCAGAAGAATGTCCTTCAGTTGACTGCATACCCCGCAAACCTCTCTCTCATCTTCCCCTGAAAGCCATCAGTGATTCGGGTCTTTTGAGCATTAGGTACCTGGACTCCTTGCCTGAAGCCCTGTGATAGATGCTGCACAAGCCAGTGTGAGTACATTAGCTTTACCGTCCAAGAGAGTTGATCCAGGTTTGGTTTGGTAACATTTATGGCTAGAGGAATACTTTTGGACCTGTCTCTTACCTTCAATAATGCTGAGGAAGGCTTCTCTGGTGGCTTAGCGGTAAAGAATCCTCTTGTCAGTGGAGGAAAACTGGCTGAAAGCATCCCTCCATGTACCCTATGGAGCCCTTCCAGCCTCTCCTAGGCCCACAGGTGTGTAGCCTGGCTCCTGTCAAGTTCACCATTGGTGGCCATGAATATCTAGACAGTGGTTCTTGCCTCATCTTCACACTTGGAAGAGTAAGCTTTCCCCTGGAAACAATATCCTACTCTGCCCCAGGCAGTGATAGGCACTTCTTATCTTGTTACAAATTAATTCCAACAATAAATTTATGGTTAAATATTATTTTTATTCTTATTCAACACATGAGGAAACCATGGCTTAGAGACATTAATTCACTTGTCCAGGGTCACCCAGAGAGCTTGTGGTTCATCTCCAGCTCAAAAGGAAAGGCAACCCACAGACTGGGAGAAAATATTTACAAATATATATCACTCATAAAAGTTGCATGCAGAATAAAGAACTCATACAACTGAATAAAAACAAAAACATTATCTAATCAGGCAAAACATTTGAACATACACTTGATTAAAAAAAGATACATGACTGGCAAACAAGCAAATGAAAAGATGTTGAATATCACTATTCATTAGAGTGTTGCAAACTAAGACTATATATTATATGTCATATATATAATTATGCAATATAATATACAAAATTCATATTCATATATAACATAATATATGGGATATAGTATATAATATGATATATACTAATATAATGTTAATACATAATATAATAATTAATATCAATATAATATAATTAATATAAATATAATATAATGTTAATATATTACAGTATTACAGTACCCACCAACCAATCAGAAGAATGTCCTTCAGTTGACTGCATACCCCGCAAACCTCTCTCTCATCTTCCCCTGAAAGCCATCAGTGATTCGGGTCTTTTGAGCATTAGGTACCTGGACTCCTTGCCTGAAGCCCTGTGATAGATGCTGCACAAGCCAGTGTGAGTACATTAGCTTTACCGTCCAAGAGAGTTGATCCAGGTTTGGTTTGGTAACATTTATGGCTAGAGGAATACTTTTGGACCTGTCTCTTACCTTCAATAATGCTGAGGAAGGCTTCTCTGGTGGCTTAGCGGTAAAGAATCCTCTTGTCAGTGGAGGAAAAATGGGTTTGATCCCTGGTATGGGAGGATCCTACATGCCTCAGAGCAACTAAGCCCCTGTGCCTCAACAGCCTGTGCTCTAGAGCCTGGGAGTTGCAACTACTGAGCCCTCCTACCCTAGATGCTGTGCTCTGCAACAAGAGAAACCACTTCAAGGAGAAGCCCATGCAGCAATGAAGATCCAACACAGGCAAAAAAAAAAAAAAATTATATTAAAAAAATGCTGAGGGCATGCGCCCAGAGCCAGTGCTCTGTGACAATCGAGGCCACCGCGATGGGAGGCCCACACATGCGGAAGAACAAAGATGGATGAAAATAGAGAAATGAAAGACCAATAGAAGTGGCCCACCCGCTCCCTCCCTCCCCATCCCCCCTCCGCCTCACCCCACCCCAAAAATAAATAAATAAATCTTTAAAAAAAAAATGCTGAAGAAGCTTAGCATTTCTTGGAGTTCGTGTTTCTAGCCTTACTCGTTCTTGGACATCAGACTCCAATATGAAGGTGTGGTACACCCCTACAGGAAAAAACCACTGTGGGACTAGAGACTTGCCGCCAAAGAGGATAATATTGTACATGCAAATGGAGAAGGCACCTCTCTGCAAGTTGTAGTCACTTAAACTCTGAGAAACTGACTTTTTCAAACATAATTTTTCTACAGATGTTCATAGAACAAGATGAAACAAGTTTCCCTCATGAAACATTAAGGTAACACATGGAAGTTTTTTGTTTTTTTCTTCAAAACAGATGATGACAATCTTAAAGCACCCAAGAGATACTTAACAAGAAAGAAAACCCACCCCTTCTATCTGAGGGAGGGCTAAGGGGAACTGACAGCAAAAGTAGTTTAATGAGTAAACGTTATTCTTACTGGAAAAAAATATATAATATATTAATATAAATCATATTATTATATATTTATATATGATATATCATATACATATTATATATACTACTATTATATGTATCACACTAATACATTCATATTAATTATATAATTTGTATGTTAAATATATATTATAATATATATAATGCAATAATAACATACAATTATATATTATATTATATTATATCATTTATATATTATATATCATATATAATACAATAGATATTATATAAATAACATATATAATATATATAACATTATTATATTAACATATGTATATGAAAAACAAAAATATTATTGATATAAATAACATATAATATATATTATCTACATAACATATAATAATAATAGTATATCTTATATATAATAATATATTATATATAATGCATATATAATCCATAGGTTATATTATTATTATACATATTATATATAATCTATATATAATATATTATGTATAGTATTATTTATATATAATTATATATGNTATATATGACATATAATATATATATTATATGCATTACATATGTCATTATATATTATATATTACATATATTGTGTAACATATATAATATATAATATATATTCTAATGTTATATATAACATGTAATTTACACATATATCATATATATATACATTATGCATATAATATATATACCATATATGATATATACAACATACAATATGTATATTATACATAATATGCAAATATATATGTCATATTGTATAATATTGTAATATAGATAATAATATATATTATATGTTTCTCATTTTTCATATATATAATATAATAAATATTCTATATAATATTATACAAAATAGATATACAAGTATGTATTGTATTTTTTAGATATTATATATAATATATATGAATAATGTAGTATATAATTATAATATATAATTATGTAATATAATATAGCATTAATATATGATATATTATGTAATATATAATATATATATAGTTACATGTCATAGATTATATATAACATATAATGTATACTTTATGTATATACATTATTCTATCATATATAGTAAGACACACACACTCGTCCTGTGCACCAGATGGGAAGGCACGGTACGCAGGCCAAACAGACCTCTGTGAATCTACAGTGGCCTGCTGCAAATGTAGGGAAGGGTGCTGCAGGGTAACATACATATATATTTATTTTATATATATATATATATATATACACTCTATATTATATAATTTATATAGTACATATATAGTTTAATATATATTATATTCATACGTCTATATATGGATTCTTTACCACTGAACCACCTGGGAAGCTCTTTAATTTACTTTTTTTTTTTTTTAACATTTTATTTTATTTTTGGGAGAGGGGGCGGGTTGGGGAGGGAGGGGGCAGGCGGGTCACTTCTATTGGTCTTTCATTTCTCTATTTTCATCCATCTTTGTTCTTCTGCATGTGTGGGCCTCCCATCGCGGTGGCCTCTGTTGTCGCAGAGCACTGGCTCTGGGCGCATGCGCTCCAGAGCTCTGGCTCGGTAATTGGACACATCGGTCCAGCCGCTCTGCGGCACGTGGGATCTTCCCAGGCCAGGGATCAAACCAGCGCCCCTTGCACTGCAAGGTGGTGTCCTTACCCACTGGACCACCAGGGAAGCCCTAATTTACATTTTTATTGAAGGAATAAATTAGAAATTTGGTATTAACAGAAATGCACTACTATATATAAAATAAACATAAAGGGCAAATTGGATATCATAGGGAAATATATTCAATATCTTGTAATAACCTATAATGAAAAAGAATCTTAAAAAGAAAAAATATAAATGTGGAACTGAATCACTTTGCTGTATATGTGAAACATTATAAACCAACTATACTTCCATTAAAATTTTTTTTTGGAATAACTGTGAGACATTAAAAGACTACCTGCGATTATAAGGTTCTAGGAATTAAACATTTCTATTCTGAATCATTATTATTACAATTATTATCAGTATACGATTGGCCAAAACAAAACGTTTCACATTTTGACAAATAATTATTAAACAAAATAATGTTTTGTTGGTAATTTATTTCTCAGTGATACAAATCTATTTCTCAATATAAATTATTATTATACAAATTAACATTTTATTGAAAGCCTATTTCTCAATGATATACCCCTCCTATTGGGGTTCTGACCCCGGGGACACAATGTACTTGAGTGGGTCTGCTATGCCCCGTGGAGAGGCTGAAGCAGAGGGGAGGGAGGGAAGGAGTGCCGCAGGGTGTCGCTATCAGTGGACTCACAGGTAGACTAGTTTTAGGAGTTCACACAGGAAGTCCAAGATCAGGAAATTGGTTCTGTGAAAACACTCACTGGTGTGCTCACAGTTCTTGGCAAGTCCACAGACTCCTGGGAGTGAGTGTAGGCCAATGTAGATTCACGATTTTGGTCTACCTGGAACTCTTTATTTTTTTTTTTTTTTTTTAACATTTTATTTTATTTTTGGGAGAGGGGGGGGGTTGGGGAGGGGGGGGGCAGGCGGGTCACTTCTATTGGTCTTTCATTTCTCTATTTTCATCCATCTTTGTTCTTCTGCATGTGTGGGCCTCCCATCGCGGTGGCCTCTGTTGTCGCAGAGCACTGGCTCTGGGCGCATGCGCTCCAGAGCTCTGGCTCGGTAATTGGACACATCGGTCCAGCCGCTCTGCGGCACGTGGGATCTTCCCAGGCCAGGGATCAAACCAGCGCCCCTTGCACTGCAAGGTGGTGTCCTTACCCACTGGACCACCAGGGAAGCCCTAATTTACATTTTTATTGAAGGAATAAATTAGAAATTTGGTATTAACAGAAATGCACTACTATATATAAAATAAACATAAAGGGCAAATTGGATATCATAGGGAAATATATTCAATATCTTGTAATAACCTATAATGAAAAAGAATCTTAAAAAAAAAAAATATAAATGTGGAACTGAATCACTTTGCTGTATATGTGAAACATTATAAACCAACTATACTTCCATTAAAATTTTTTTTTGGAATAACTGTGAGACATTAAAAGACTACCTGCGATTATAAGGTTCTAGGAATTAAACATTTCTATTCTGAATCATTATTATTACAATTATTATCAGTATACGATTGGCCAAAACAAAACGTTTCACATTTTGACAAATAATTATTAAACAAAATAATGTTTTGTTGGTAATTTATTTCTCAGTGATACAAATCTATTTCTCAATATAAATTATTATTATACAAATTAACATTTTATTGAAAGCCTATTTCTCAATGATATACCCCTCCTATTGGGGTTCTGACCCCGGGGACACAATGTACTTGAGTGGGTCTGCTATGCCCCGTGGAGAGGCTGAAGCAGAGGGGAGGGAGGGAAGGAGTGCCGCAGGGTGTCGCTATCAGTGGACTCACAGGTAGACTAGTTTTAGGAGTTCACACAGGAAGTCCAAGATCAGGAAATTGGTTCTGTGAAAACACTCACTGGTGTGCTCACAGTTCTTGGCAAGTCCACAGACTCCTGGGAGTGAGTGTAGGCCAATGTAGATTCACCGAGGTCTGTTTGGCCTGCATCCCGTGCCTTCTCTTGCAGACGTCTGATGCACGGGGTGAGTGTGTGTCTGGAGGTGAGCGGGGCATGAGGTGGCTGTTAAGGAGGCAATAGCCCAGTCACACACAGCAGGATGAAGAAATGATACATGATAAAATGCTTGGCCTCTTATATCAGTGTTGCCTCCTCAGAAAAGCAAATGGCAACCATTTTTTTCCCCCAGAGATGTTTGGTTTTTATGCATAGAAAAAGAATCCATATGGATTCTTCATTGATATAAAAGGCAACCATCTAATTAGCTTTTTCTAAGAGAAAAGTGGTTAATTTTCTGTGGTGGTTAATTTTCTGTGTTTGCTTGCCTTCCTAGGTTATAGTGTCCAGTTGTTTGGCCAGAGACCAATCTAGATGCTGCTACGAGAGCATTTTGAAGATGTGATTAACATTTAAATCAGCAGACTTCACATAAAGCAGATTACTTTCCATTATGTAAGTAGGTCTCATTGAATTAGTTGAAGACCTTAAGAGAAAGGCTGATAACCCCAGAAAAGGAAGGAATTCTGCTTCCAGACTGCCTTCAAGGGACAACATCAAATCTTACTGGAATTGCCAGCCTGCCAGCCTACCTTACAGATTTTGGACTTGTCAGCCCCGACAATTGTGTTACTCAGTTCCTTACAAGAAATCAGTTTCTCTCATTTCCTCTCTCCACATACACATCTTATTAGTTTTGTTTCTCTGGAGAACCCTTATATAGCAACTGATGCTATATTTATTGGATTTTCGCATTACACAACCTTGCCCTGTTCCAGGGGGACTTTGTGAGAAAAGAATAAATTTCTTGTTTTTTTGAGTTTTTGCAACTTGAAGGTTATTTATTATTGCTGCCTAGTTCACACTAATACACAAATCTACTATTTGCTGGACACTGTCTAGGGATAATATTCATCTCAAAGTCTTTTTGTGAGAGTTTAATGAATGAAACCTTATATGCGGGAGGGTGGTCTGGCTACACGGGATCTCTCATGAGGTTGCAGCCAAGAGGCTGGTGGGGTTGCCATCTGGGGCTGGAAGATCTGCTCCCAAGGTGACTCACTCGCGTGGGGAGGAAGCCGGTGATCCGAGTCCTCAGACCTCCTCCTCTTGGTCTCTCTCCACTTTGAACGTGCCTCTCCTGGGGCTGCCCTGAGTATTTCCTCTCTCTGCTTGAGAGACCCAATATCTCCTTAAGAACTCTGCTTGGTGATTACTGGGAGGAAGTCCACTGACCTCTTGAAGTCCAACTGCCTACTGGGAGGGATCCCATTCTCTAAGTTTCTAAATATTAATGGTTTTAATGCCAACTTTATTTTATTTGAAGATATTTATTTATTTGACTGTGCCAAGTCCTAGTTGGGCATGTGGGATCTTTAGCTGTGGCATGTGAACTCTTAGTTCAAACATCTGGGATCTAGTTCCCTGACCAGGGATTGAACCTGGGCCCCTACATTGGAAACCGGAAGTCTTAGGCACTGGGCCACTAGGGAAGTCCCCATTGCCAGCTTTCAGGCTGACATGCATGAACGCCTCGCTCACACTGTTGCTTTCCTTCTACAAGCACCACTAGCGTCATGAGTGTGACACACTGGCACAGCCCTGGGTTCAGCGGCAGGCACTGCCATCGCCATCAGCAGTGAGTGTGGGTTCCAAAGAGCCCCTGAGCTCTCTCCACAGCAACCCCCCATACTGAGATGGAGTCGGCCCTCCAACCTTGTCCCCTGTGCCTGGACAGACCCCTCCACATCTTTAACAGCACACCCGTGAGCTTGTTCCCATGACAGTCTTTTCACTGGACACCTGGCAAAGGCAGGGACAGGGGTCTTACTCTTGTCTTGGCACCCAGCACTTAGAAGATGGCTGGTACATGCCCACTGCTCTCCAGCTCTATGCTTTCACCCCAGTCCACACCACCACCTTCTCCCTCCTAGTTCTGCAGTCATGTCCCCTACATTTCCCTGTGTCCACTCCTGCCCCCTTCAACCTAGTCTCCCCACTACAGCTGGGGTGATCTTTATTTTTTTTTTACCACTTCTATTGGTCTTTCATTCATCTATTTTCATCCATCTTTGTTCTTTGGCCCATGTGGGCCTCCCATCACAGTGGCCTCTATTGTCGCAGAGCACTGGCTCTGGACGCATGCACTCCAGAGCTCTGGCTCGGTAGTTGGACACATCGGTCCAGCTGCTTCGTGGCATATGGGATCTTCCCAGGCCAGGGATCAAGCCAGCACCCCTTGCACTGCAAGGCGGTGTCCTTACCCACTGGACCCCCAGGGAAGCGCTGGGGTGATCTTTTAGAGCATTACTTAGATTTCAGTAGCTTCTCTCCTGGAAAACTTACCCAGGTCTTTTCTGCTTGCCCTTTTGGCTCTCTGACTCCCTCCCCCTGGAGCTCACAGCAATCCAGACACACTCCTTCTGTCCTCACCCTGGGGTCTTTGAGCCTGCATCTTCTGCCACCTGGAATGTTCTGGCTCCACCTCTCCCCTGGCCCTTGTGGCTGACCCCTTTTCTTCCTTCACGTCTAATCTCAAATGTCACCTCTTCAGAGAGGCCATCTCTGACTACCTGACTGAAAACATCCCCACCTGCCACTCTTCCCCAGCCCCCTGTTTCTTCCCTTTGCAGCAACCAGAGGTTTCATTACCAGCGGATGCTTTGTGTGTCAGATTGTTTCCTCATTGTCAGTCTCCCCCAGTAAAGTGTAAACTTGATGGGGAAGGACTGTTTTCCTTCACTGCTTTATTCTCGATACCTAGCACAGCGCCCAGCATAAAACAATTGACTTATAAATATTTATTGGATCAGTGCATACAAAGAAGAAAGGGCAAGAGGAAAGGAAGAAGATAGAGGGAGGGTAATAGATCAGAAAGGGAAGAATGGAGTGGAGGAGGGGAGAGAAAGACCACATCTAAGATCCAGGGCTTCAGCATCAGTGCGACCATCTCACTTCTGCCTCAGCCCCTCATCTATGAGTTGGAGTTTCCCCTCACTGGGCTGTAGTGGTAAATGGGAGGGGGAGAAAAAAGAGAACTCTGGGTCTCCACTCCTGTGCATTGACTTAAGAACTCTCTCTCTCCCCTCTTTCTCCTCCGTTTGAGGGAGTAGAGTTCTGAGAAGCATCCCACTGACCTGACATCTTCAAGTCCTGGCACACTCTGCGGTCCAACTCCTGGTGGCTGAGATGTCTTGTTTACAATGAGCAAATTAGAAGCACTGAGCAGAGGTCCAACTGAGGTTTCCTAGGAGAGTCCCCAGCACATTCCAGATCTCTCCCTTTTGGGTTGGTGTTTATAAAGGCATCACCAAGAAAGTGCCTGCCCTGCAGCCTCATTTCCATGAGGAACAAAGGCCTAGGGAGGGAGGTCCAAGGGTGCAGTTGGGAGGGGGAGTGGAGTGGAGCTGAGGTGAGGTCCAAGCCCCTGGTCTTTGCAGTTGCAAAGTGCTAACTGCTAAGACCTGGCTCAATGTCCCTGCACCTGCACTGTCACCAGGCCCGGGGCCCGCAGAACCCCTTTCAATGCTGCCATCAGGGAGGAGGGAGATGCTCAGCTCAGGGCTTCCCAGGAAGCCTCGGCTTCTCAGGGCTCGGCCTGATGGGAAGGCCCTAGAGGTGGGTGAGTTTGTGATGTGCTGAGGGCATCAACTCCGGAAGCCTCCTCCCCACTTACTAGCTTTGCCACCTATGGCCCAAAGATAAGCCGTCTCACCTCGTGTAAAACGAGGGATCACAGTAGAACCCACCTCAAACAGGCCTGTTCTGAGCATTACATGAAACGATCTTTCTAATGGCCTCCAGAACGTGTGCAATAAGTATTCTCACCACAAGACAGTTCAGTAAATGCTCACCTTACACCACTTAGGAGTGGGACCTCCCATATGCCCAACTGCCATCCCCACTCCAGTATTCTTGCCCAGACAACTCCATGGGCAGAAGACCCTGACAGCTTACAGTCCATGAGGTCACAAGGAGACAAGAGTGAGCGACTAACATTTTCACTTTTCAAAACTTAGGGCAGTCCTGAAGCCAGCAATACCCTCAGCGAAGTCATCCCAGAGGGCAAGTGGCCAATTTTTTTTTCCCAAAGGGGTTTAAACATTTTGCCCATGTCATTTGTCTTCTCCTTCTTTGCCAAGAGTGGGTGACTTAAGAACTCTCTCTCTCCTCTTTCTCCTCCGTTTGAGGAGTAGAGTTCTGAGAAGCATCCCACTGACCTGACATCTTCAAGTCCTGGCACACTCTGCGGTCCAACTCCTGGTGGCTGAGATGTCTTGTTTACAATGAGCAAATTAGAAGCACTGAGCAGAGGTCCAACTGAGGTTTCCTAGGAGAGTCCCCAGCACATTCCAGATCTCTCCCTTTTGGGTTGGTGTTTATAAAGGCATCACCAAGAAAGTGCCTGCCCTGCAGCCTCATTTCCATGAGGAACAAAGGCCTAGGGAGGGAGGTCCAAGGGTGCAGTTGGGAGGGGGAGTGGAGTGGAGCTGAGGTGAGGTCCAAGCCCCTGGTCTTTGCAGTTGCAAAGTGCTAACTGCTAAGACCTGGCTCAATGTCCCTGCACCTGCACTGTCACCAGGCCCGGGGCCCGCAGAACCCCTTTCAATGCTGCCATCAGGGAGGAGGGAGATGCTCAGCTCAGGGCTTCCCAGGAAGCCTCGGCTTCTCAGGGCTCGGCCTGATGGGAAGGCCCTAGAGGTGGGTGAGTTTGTGATGTGCTGAGGGCATCAACTCCGGAAGCCTCCTCCCCACTTACTAGCTTTGCCACCTATGGCCCAAAGATAAGCCTTCTCACCTCGTGTAAAACGAGCATCACAGTAGAACCCACCTCAAACAGGCCTGTTCTGAGCATTACATGAAACGATCTTTCTAATGGCCTCCAGAACGTGTGCAATAAGTATTCTCACCACAAGACAGTTCAGTAAATGCTCACCTTACACCACTTAGGAGTGGGACCTCCCATATGCCCAACTGCCATCCCCACTCCAGTATTCTTGCCCAGACAACTCCATGGGCAGAAGACCCTGACAGCTTACAGTCCATGAGGTCACAAGGAGACAAGAGTGAGCGACTAACATTTTCACTTTTCAAAACTTAGGGCAGTCCTGAAGCCAGCAATACCCTCAGCCGAAGTCATCCCAGAGGGCAAGTGGCATTTTTCCAAAGTCTTTCCCTTTTCTTTGCCAAGAGTGGGTTGAAACATTTTGCCCATGTCATTTGTCTTCTCCCTTCTCCATTCAGATCTTTTATCAAGCATCCCCTCTCAGTATGATCTCCCCTTATTATACTGAATAGCCATTATATAAAGTGCAACCTACCCATTCCCCATTTTTCCCTCCATCAACTTATTACCTCTCTACAAGCAACTGTCTATAAGTCAAGAAGCAACAGTTAAAACCAGACATGGAACAACAAACAGGTTCAAAACTAGGAAAAGAGTACACCAAGGCTGTCTAATGTCATCCTACTTATTGAATTTACATCATGTGAAATACCAGGCTGTATGAATCATAAGCTTCTAGGAATCAAGATTGCCAGGAGAAATACGAACAACCTCAGACATGCAGATGATACCACCCTAATGCCAGAAAGTGAAGAGGAACTAAAGAACCTCTTAATGAAGGTGAAAAAGGAGAGTGAAAAACCTGGCTTAAAACTCAACATTTAGAAAAACTAAGAGTATGGCCTCCAGCCCCATCACTTCATGGTAAATAGATGGGGATAAATGGAAACAGTGATAGATTTTATTTTCTTGGGTTCTGAAATCACTGCTACTGGTGACTAGTCATGAAATGAAAAGACACTTGTTCTTTGGAAGAAAAGCTATCACAAGCCTAGACAGAGTATTAAAAAGCAGAGATATCACTTTGCTCACAAAGGATCATATAATCAAAGCTATGGCTTTTCCTGTAGTCATGTATGGATGTGAGATCTGGACCATAAAGAAGGCCGAGTGCCAAAGAATTGATGCTTTCAAATTGTGGTGCTTGAGAGTATCTTGTACAGCAAATCAAACCAGTCAGTCTTAAAGGAAATCAGCCCTGAATATTCACTGGAAGGACTGATGTTGAAGCTCCATCACTTTGGCCATGTGATGCAAAGAGCTGACTCATTGGAAAAGACTCTAATGCTGGAAAAGATTGAGGGCAGGAGGAGAAGAGGGAGACAGAGAATGCGACAGTTGGATGGTATCACTGACTCAATGTACTTGAGTTTGAGCAAATAGTTTGGGAAATAGTGAAGGACAGGGAGGCCTGGCATGCTGCAGTCCATGGGGTGGCAAAGAATTGGACGTGACTTAGAGACCAAACAACAACATGTAACTGATCTAAGTTATGTATTTGCTTATCATTTCTTTTCCCCGCTAGAATGTGAACTGCAAGAAGCCAGAGAGGTTTGTCTGTTTTGCTCGTTACTGCATCACTGCTGGCTAGAACAATGTCTGGCATATAGAAGATGCTCTGTAAAATATTTGGCAAATGGATGCAATAAACTCATGGACATTTGCTTTTGCCATGGGAAGATCCCTGCTTTTTTATGCTTGTTGGCTGCCTACAAGAAATCACTTTCCCTCCAACTCATTTAAGTTTATAAAGTACCCTAGCAACATCTTTCTGGGTATGAGAGATGGGCACTTATGAGGTATTCATGTGACTGGTCCAATCCATTAAACTCCTCTAATTGGTCAAACGGCCTCTGCTCCTGTAGGGAAGCCACACTGGGGTCCTTAGGGCTTTAACATGGCCCCTAACTCTGGTTTCTTTTATTATTATTATTATTATTCTTTATTTTAAAGGTTTTACAGAGTTTTGTTGTTCACAGACACGTGTGTTCCCAGATCAGTCATATGCATATCCCTGGTCCCCACCCCTGTAGTTCCCCCCATCCCAACCCTCCAGATCATCGCCCTATGCCATTGTAAGCACTCCTATCAACCCCGTGGTTTTCATTGGTTCAAGGTTAGCATCTGCCATTTGGTGGGTTTTGCAGATAAAATGTCCTCTGCCTTACATATCAGGAATTGTGCTTAGCTACGAGCATTGGACACCACAAACAGTCTTCACCTGATTTATGGATGTTTCTTTCACAGAGCATGACATTGGAGGCATGCTGTCTAGGGCTGGTACCCGTTTTTTGGGTCATTTAAAAAACCAGTCAGTCTTAAAGGAAATCAGCCCTGAATATTCACTGGAAGGACTGATGTTGAAGCTCCATCACTTTGGCCATGTGATGCAAAGAGCTGACTCATTGGAAAAGACTCTAATGCTGGAAAAGATTGAGGGCAGGAGGAGAAGAGGAGACAGAGAATGCGACAGTTGGATGGTATCACTGACTCAATGTACTTGAGTTTGAGCAAATAGTTTGGGAAATAGTGAAGGACAGGGAGGCCTGGCATGCTGCAGTCCATGGGGTGGCAAAGAATTGGACGTGACTTAGAGACCAAACAACAACATGTAACTGATCTAAGTTATGTATTTGCTTATCATTTCTTTTCCCCGCTAGAATGTGAACTGCAAGAAGCCAGAGAGGTTTGTCTGTTTTGCTCGTTACTGCATCACTGCTGGCTAGAACAATGTCTGGCATATAGAAGATGCTCTGTAAAATATTTGGCAAATGGATGCAATAAACTCATGGACATTTGCTTTTGCCATGGGAAGATCCCTGCTTTTTTATGCTTGTTGGCTGCCTACAAGAAATCACTTTCCCTCCAACTCATTTAAGTTTATAAAGTACCCTAGCAACATCTTTCTGGGTATGAGAGATGGGCACTTATGAGGTATTCATGTGACTGGTCCAATCCATTAAACTCCTCTAATTGGTCAAACGGCCTCTGCTCCTGTAGGGAAGCCACACTGGGGTCCTTAGGGCTTTAACATGGCCCCTAACTCTGGTTTCTTTTATTATTATTATTATTATTCTTTATTTTAAAGGTTTTACAGAGTTTTGTTGTTCACAGACACGTGTGTTCCCAGATCAGTCATATGCATATCCCTGGTCCCCACCCCTGTAGTTCCCCCCATCCCAACCCTCCAGATCATCGCCCTATGCCATTGTAAGCACTCCTATCAACCCCGTGGTTTTCATTGGTTCAAGGTTAGCATCTGCCATTTGGTGGGTTTTGCAGATAAAATGTCCTCTGCCTTACATATCAGGAATTGTGCTTAGCTACGAGCATTGGACACCACAAACAGTCTTCACCTGATTTATGGATGTTTCTTTCACAGAGCATGACATTGGAGGCATGCTGTCTAGGGCTGGTACAGTAGCTCCATGGCATCTTTAGTTGCTTCTGTCTTTCTGCTCCTCCATCCTTTATCCACACTTTCTAGACTCAGTCTCATGTTGTAAGATGGCCATTGAGGCTCCAGCTATCAAGTCAGTTCCCATAATTTAGATGGTTAAGATTAAGGGGAGCGAGGCAAAAGGATGCCTGCTCCCTGAGTCTGCCTTCCTTTAAAAAAAAATTCAGTTTCATAAACTTTGAACTTAACTGGAGCCTTTAACCCATTTATATATAATAAAATTACTATTAGTTCATCATTTCATTATTAGTGTTTTATTTGTTTCAGTTGTTTTTATTTCTTTTTTCCTCCTTTCTTGCTTTCTAAACACTTTTTATTATTCCATCTTCATTTAACTGATTGATTATATATCTTTTAAAGGTTTTTTATGGCATTCTTAAAAATTTTGGCCTCTTTTTAAAAATTTCTTATTTATTTATTTTCATCCATCTTAATTCTTTGGCCTATGTGGGCTTTCCATTGCAGTGGCCTTTCTCATTGCAGAGCATCAGCTCTGGGTGCATGCGTTCCAGAGCACTGGCCCCATAATTGGACACATCCATCCAGCCACTCCACAGCACGTGGGATCTTCCCAGGCCAGGGATATAACCAGTGCTCCTTGCACTGCAAGGCAGACTCTTTACCCACTGGACCACCAGGGAAGCTCGATTATGTATGTTTTATTGGTTTTTGTGATTGCCGTAGAGATTACAACATGTACCGTTAATATCAAAGTTTGATATAAATGAATACTTAATATATTAAAGTGTGATGTAAATGAATACTCTTACCATTTCCCAGACAATGCTAAGATATTAGGACACTTTAGTTAACTTGAATTACTCCCCTTCTATTTTTTGTGCTCTTTATTGTCATGTATTTTAATTTTATACTGTATATTTTAATAACATGGCATGATTATTATTTTCTTATAGATTATCAATATGTATTTAGTTTGACCATATCTTTATCCTTTTCATTGCTCTCTATTCCTTCCTTCATCACCATGCTTCCACCTGGGGTCATTTTCCTTTTGCTGTCTGTGTTCCCTTAAGGTGAATGTGCTTTTGGCAAAATCTCCCTATTTTTATTTATTGGAAATGTCTTTATTTTGTTCTTCTTCCCTGTCTGGAGAAGCAAAGCACTCTTGGCTGCCAACGTAGGACCCCTCTAGAGCCGGGCTGTCCTGCAAAACACAGACAGAGTAGAAAGTTCAGCCCTGCTTTCTTGGGAGGGAGAGGCTTCAAGCAAACCCAATGCTGGACAGAAGTTAGAAGCAGGCCTTCAATTCTGACTTGGGCCGAGGGTCAGATCTGGTTCTGGTCAGATTTGGGCAGGAGAGCTGCTCTTGCCACCTCCTCTCACAGACCAGCGTCTCCACTGGGCATCTCTGGGGTCCAGCTTCACTCTGGATATGTTGGCTGCCGTCTCATCTAAAGACTCGAGTGGGGAGAATCTGCTTCAGGCTCACAGGGTTGCTGGAAGGATTCAGGGTCTTGCACGTTATTGGACTGAAGACCTCCATTCCTTGTTGGTTGTTGGCCAGAAACCACCCTCATAGGATGTCTCAAAGAGGGGCAGCTGACCTCATCACCGTGAGTAAACAAGGAGAACCACAGAGAGTGTGAGCAAAGTGGAACCTACCATCTTTTGTGAACTAATGTTGGACGTGATGTCCCATCACTTCTGCTGCGTTCTATTCATTAGAGGTAAATTGCTGGGTCTCCCTTATGGCTTAATCGTAAAGAATCTGCCTGCCAATGCAGGAGATGCAGGTTTAACCCCTCGTCTGGGAAGGTCCCCTGGAGAAGAAAATGGCAATCTATTCCAGTATTCTTGTCTGGAAAAACTCCATGGACAGAAGAGCCTGGCAAGCTACAGTCATCGAGGTTATAGAGGGTTGGACACAACTTAGCAACTGAACAACAACAACAAGTTGTTAGGCCCAATGTATACTCAAGGGGAAGGGATTACACAAGAATATAGTTACCAGGAAGTGGGATCATTGGGAACCACTTTAGAAACTGCCAACAACACATAAATTTCAATTAGTGTTTGTTTATTTGTTTTCTTTTCTTGGCCAAGTCGAATGGCTTTCAGGATTTTAGCTCCCCAACCAAGGATTGAACCCACACCTTTGTCACTGAAAGAGTGGACTCCTAACCACTGGACCACCAGGGAATTTCCAAGTTTGGATGAATGAATGAAGTTGGATAAATGCAGAGGGAACAAAGAGACAGGTAGGGGCACTCTGGGGTTAAAAACTTGTGTTGGGACCTGGGCATCAGAGGGCTTACCAGTCTCCACTTATTCCTTGCTTCATTTGCAAGATTGACTTCTATTCTGATTCCATCCTCGTTCACTCACAAATGCTTGTGTGCATGTGACACACAAACAGCAGGGCAATTCATTCTTCAGAGAGATGGAGAAACTGGCGAGCTTACACACTGGGCTCAGAGGTGTGTGAATTGCTTTCAGTGGAAAGGCTGAGGGAATTTATTAATTTGGGGAAAAGCACATTTTTTCCCACTTGCACAATTCAAGTAAGTCTGAATACTTCCAAGCTGGAATTTTCCAAACCATTTTCATTTCTCAGATTGGGAGGGGGATATTTGGAGAAAGCATAACCTTGCTTTTAAAGGAGAAATGAACTGCATCTGTGGTGTAACTTTTGAGTGCTCAGCATGAGCTTGCATCTCAGGGAGGAACACCCAAGGAGGTTAGAGGGACCAGACTAATGGAGAAGGGATAACAGTGAAACACAGAGACCGTATCGCCTCAATTATGAGGCTCAGACACTATGTGCTGTTGGAAATCAGGAAGAGCAGCTTCGTAGGGCTGCCATGAGCAGGGTAGGATGCTGCAAACGGGTGGGTTACAGCTTCACCTTTGTGTATGAAAACATTTATTTTCTTCTCTTTCTTTTTTTTAATTGGAGGGTGATTGCTTTATCATGTTGTGGTGGTCTCTGCTGTACATCAACACGAATCAGTCATAATTATATAGAGATACATCCTCTTCCTCTGGAGCCTCCCTCCCTCTACCCCTGAAAAATGTTTGAATGAGAGGAGGGCATTTGAGGCGAGGAGTGGCATGGAAGAAAAGGCACAGAAATGGAAACTGATGTGTCATGATCATGGGCAGAGAAGCAGGCCTGAATAACTGGAAGGTACATGGTAACAACTCAGAAAATAACGAGAGACCACGGGCTATGACCTTTCTGAATTTAGGAAGAGGAATTAGTGGGACGAGTCTTGGCAGAGCAACGAGGATAGTACTCGGGCTAATTAGTTTATCCCTGGGCTCAGGGATGGGCGGCCCCAGGAATATTCTGTGATGGGGCGGTTAGGGGAAGGGGGCTGCCGTGCTGCCCTCCTTCTCGCCAGGAGAAGCTGCTGAGAATACAAGTGGGCCAGGATACAGCAGCTGGGGAACATTCCTTGTGGTCTTGTGCCCCCATTCCTTGTGGTCTGCTCTAAGATCAGGGTGAAAATTCATCACAGGAGAGAAAAGGGTTTGTCACAATAGAGCTTCCGTGTGTCTCCACTCCTTCCCCTCCTAGCTCCACCCACAACTCTTTCCTCTCTCCTTGTCTCCTCTCCTGTTTCTGTTTTATTTTTCTCCCTGGCACTTAACAGCCATCTCACATATTATATGTTTATTTACTTGTCTTGTATATGGTCTGTTTTTTTCAGTGGACCATAAACTTCATGAGGGCTGAGATTCCCAGAGACAAGAGCACCTGACCCATCGAGAGTGTTAATCGCTCAGTTGTGTCTGACACTTTGTGTCCCCATGGACTGTAGCCCCCCAAGGCTCACCTGTCCATGGAATTCTCCAGGCGAGTATACTAGACTGTGTTGCCATTTCTTTCTCCAGTGGATCTTCCTGACCCAGGGATCGAACCCACGTCTCCCAGATTGCAGGAGGATTCTTTGCCATCTGAGCCACCAGGGAAGCCCTGACATATCTGTTGAATGGAAGACAGCTCATCACAAAGTGAAAGCTCAGCTAATAGATTGATTTGCTCAGGAGGACAGTTTGATGAATCTGCTTCTTGTCCACAACCAGGGCAGCTGCACAGGCATATGTTTGCATTTGTACCTGCAGAGAAGAGCCTTGCTGGGAACGGCTCCACCTTTGTCTGGGTGCCAGGGAAGGTGCAGGTGACACAGCCTCCTCCAGGGTCACACTGGTGACCCCTGCTTTGACTGCCTCCCACAGCCTAAATTGCCCCATCTCCAAGGCTGGGGCATCTATGAGACTGGCGCCCTCTACAGCTTGCCCCACCTCCCCAGATGCCTGTAGGAGTCCTGTCTCCAGGGTTCCTTGTCCTTTCCAGTCTCCAAGGAGCCAGGACCATCTCTGTGTGAAACTCTAGCTGGAAAGGGGCAGAAATGGAGTTTTCTCTTTGCCACATCCAACCCCAGCTCCAACAAGCAACAAGAAAAAGGGCTGTTGGTGGTGTCTCAGAGGCTCCATGACCCCATAAAATATACTTCATTTTCCTCAGAAAATGAGCCATTTTTTCCTCTTATGTTTTCATGTGGTGCCCAGAAGTCCCTGGATTTCCTGGAATTTATATGAAGAATTCCAGCTATTCCAGCCATCGGAGAGAAAAGGGTTTGTCACAATAGAGCTTCCGTGTGTCTCCACTCCTTCCCCTCCTAGCTCCACCCACAACTCTTTCCTCTCTCCTTGTCTCCTCTCCTGTTTCTGTTTTATTTTTCTCCCTGGCACTTAACAGCCATCTCACATATTATATGTTTATTTACTTGTCTTGTATATGGTCTGTTTTTTTCAGTGGACCATAAACTTCATGAGGGCTGAGATTCCCAGAGACAAGAGCACCTGACCCATCGAGAGTGTTAATCGCTCAGTTGTGTCTGACACTTTGTGTCCCCATGGACTGTAGCCCCCCAAGGCTCACCTGTCCATGGAATTCTCCAGGCGAGTATACTAGACTGTGTTGCCATTTCTTTCTCCAGTGGATCTTCCTGACCCAGGGATCGAACCCACGTCTCCCAGATTGCAGGAGGATTCTTTGCCATCTGAGCCACCAGGGAAGCCCTGACATATCTGTTGAATGGAAGACAGCTCATCACAAAGTGAAAGCTCAGCTAATAGATTGATTTGCTCAGGAGGACAGTTTGATGAATCTGCTTCTTGTCCACAACCAGGGCAGCTGCACAGGCATATGTTTGCATTTGTACCTGCAGAGAAGAGCCTTGCTGGGAACGGCTCCACCTTTGTCTGGGTGCCAGGGAAGGTGCAGGTGACACAGCCTCCTCCAGGGTCACACTGGTGACCCCTGCTTTGACTGCCTCCCACAGCCTAAATTGCCCCATCTCCAAGGCTGGGGCATCTATGAGACTGGCGCCCTCTACAGCTTGCCCCACCTCCCCAGATGCCTGTAGGAGTCCTGTCTCCAGGGTTCCTTGTCCTTTCCAGTCTCCAAGGAGCCAGGACCATCTCTGTGTGAAACTCTAGCTGGAAAGGGGCAGAAATGGAGTTTTCTCTTTGCCACATCCAACCCCAGCTCCAACAAGCAACAAGAAAAAGGGCTGTTGGTGGTGTCTCAGAGGCTCCATGACCCCATAAAATATACTTCATTTTCCTCAGAAAATGAGCCATTTTTTCCTCTTATGTTTTCATGTGGTGCCCAGAAGTCCCTGGATTTCCTGGAATTTATATGAAGAATTCCAGCTATTCCAGCCATCATTTTCACACACACAGCTCCTGCCAACAGATTTTGACCATCTGGCGGCCGTGGTTGGGGTGGGGGTGATCTGGGAGCTCCAGCCCTAGAGATCTGGCGAGGGCTTCTCTGCAGACCCCTTGGGTGCTCTTGAGTGAGCAGAGATTTGTTGAGACCTCATTGACATGTGAAAAACTACACTGAGCAATGTGTTAAATTTTGACTTGATATACACACCACGAAATCATCACCATCATTCCAGAAGTTTCCTTGTACATTTTACAGCCCCACCCTCCTCCCTGACAACCACTGACCTGAGACCCTTTCTTTTTGTTGTTGTTTTTATTTTAATCTTTTTTTTTTTTTTAAAGATTTATTTATTTATTTATTTTGGGCGGGGGTCGGGTTGGGGAGGGAGGGGAGCGGGTGGGCCACTTCCATTGGTCTTTCATTTCTCTGTTTTCATCTGTCTTTGTTCTTTGGCTCCTGCGGGCTTCCCACCGCGTGGCGTCTGTTGTCGCAGAGCGCCAGCTCTGGGCGCATGCGCTCTGGAGCTCCGGCTTGGTGATTGGACACATCAGTCCAGCCGCTCCGCGGCACGTGGGATCTTCCCAGGCCAGGGATCGAACCAGCACCCCTTGCACTGCAAGGCGGTGTCCTTATCCACTGGACCACCAGGGGAAGCCCTTAATTCTTTATTTTAAAGGCTTTACAGAGTTTTGTTGTTCACAGACATGTATGTTCCCAGATCAGTCATATGCATATCCCTGGTCCCCACCCGCCCAGATCCCCCCATCCCACCCCTCCAGACCATCGCTCCATGCCATTGTGAGCACTCCTATTTCCTTAGCACAATGACAATAGCTATCTTTTCCACACATGACACTATAGGTTTCCATGTTACTCCGTCCATGCCTCCCCCTCCCTATTTCTTCCCCACAATGTCCCTATGTCTATGCTCTGTCTGTTTTTCCATGAGTTCACTGCGTGTGTTATCAAGACCGTCCTACTAGATTCCATATATGTGTGTTAGTATACTGTACTTGTCTTTCTCTTTTTGACTTACTTCACTTTTTATGATAGGTTCTAGAGCCAGCCACTTCATTAGGACTGAGTCTTCTGCATTTCTTTTAACAGCTGAGTAGTATTCCATTGTATATTTGTACCAGAGCTTCTGGATCCAATCATTCGTCGATAGACATCTAGGTTGCTTCCATGTTCTGACTATTGTATAGAGAGCTGCAATGAACATTGGGGTACAGGTGCTTCTTTCAGTTTTGATTTCGTCAGGGTATAAGCCTAAGAGTGGGATTGCTAGGTCATAGGGTGCTTCTATTTTTAGTCTTTTAAGGAATCTCCATACTGTCTTCCATAGAGGCTGTATCAATTGACATTCCCACCAGCAATGCAAGAGGGTTCCCTTTTCTCCGCACCCTCTCCAGCATTTAGTGTCTGCAGATTTTTGGAAGACAGCCATTCTGACGGGTGTGAGGTGATATCTCATCGTAGTTTTAATTTGCATTTCTCTAAGTATAAGTGAGGTTGAGCATCGTTTCATGTGCTTTTGGGCCATCTGTATGTCCTCTTTGGAGAGGCGTCTCTTTAGATCCTTTTCCCATTGTTTGATTGGGTTGTTCATTTTTCCTGTGCTGAGTTGTCTGAGTTGCTTGTAGATTTTGGAGATTAATTCTTTGTCTGTTGTTTCATTTGCTATGATTTTCTCCCACTCTGTGGGGTGTCTGTTCAGCTTTTTTGTCATTTCTTTTGCTGTACAAAAGCTTTTAAGTTTCATGAGGTCCCACATGTTCATTTTTCTTTTCAGTTCCACTATTTTAGTAGGTGGGTCAGAGAAGATCTTGCTTTGATTTACGTCCTTGAGGGTTTTACCTATATTCTCCTCTAAGAGTTTGATGGTTTCTGGTCTTCCATTTAGGTCTTTAATCCATTTTGAGTTGATCTTAGTGTATGGTGTCAGGGAATGTTCCAACTTCATTTTTTTGCATGTAGCTGTCCAATTTTCCCAGCACCACTTGTTGAAGAGGCTGTCTTTGTCCCATCTTATAGTTTCGCCTCCTTTGTCAAAAATAAGGTACCCATAGGTGCGTGGGTTTATCTCTGGGTTCTCAATCTTGTTCCATTGGTCGATATTTCTGTTTTTGTGCCAGTACCATACTGTCTTGATGACTGTTGCTTTGTAGTAGAGTCTGAAGTTAGGGAGGCTGATCCCTCCAGCTCCGTTTTTCTTTCTCAGGATTGCTCTGGCTATTCGAGGTCTTTTGTGTTTCCATATGAACTGTGTGATTCTTTGGTCTAGCTGAGACCCTTTCTTACCTGTTTTCTATCACTCACCATAATGCCCTTGAGATTTATCCAACTGTTGTGTGTCTTAACAATTCATCATCTTTCATTCTGGATCATATTCCATTGTCTGGGATATACCAAGATTTGTTTGTTGATTCACTTTTGTGCTGGACTTTTATTTACCCCCACCCCAAGCTCTTGGGTATTATAAATAAGGCTGCTATGAACACTTGCATACTAGTGTTTGTATGTATATATATTCCTTTTCTCCTGCTCAGTCATCTAGGAGTGGAGTAGCTGGTTAATCTGGTAGATATATGCCTAATTTTTAATGAAACGTCCAAACTGTTTTCCAAAGTGGTTGTATTATTTAACTTTCTTACCCACAGTGTATGAGAGTGTAAGTTCTTTCACATGGTCACCAAAGTTGATATGGCAGGTCTAGCCTTTTTAATAGTGTGTAGTAGTATCTCATTGTGGTTTTCATTTGAATTTCCTTCATGCCTACTGAAGTTGAGTATCTTTTGATGTGTTTATTTGCCAGCTGTATTTCTTCTTGTGAAATGTCTGTTAAAATATATTGTGTCCTCTCATTTTTAAATTTTTTTTTATAAGTGTAGAATTACTTTTTAAAAAATTTTTTTATTTTCATGCATCCTTATTCTTCAGCCTGTCACTGCAGCGGCCTCTCTCTCTGCAGAGCACTGGTCCTGGGTTCATGTGCTTCAGATCGCTGGCTTGCAATTGGACACACTGGTCCAGTTGCTCCACGACATAAGGGATCCTCCTGGGCCAGTGCCCCCGCACTGCAAGGCAGACTCCCACCCACTGGCACACTTTCTGCCTCCTTTGTCAAAAATAAGGTACCCATAGGTGCGTGGGTTTATCTCTGGGTTCTCAATCTTGTTCCATTGGTCGATATTTCTGTTTTTGTGCCAGTACCATACTGTCTTGATGACTGTTGCTTTGTAGTAGAGTCTGAAGTTAGGGAGGCTGATCCCTCCAGCTCCGTTTTTCTTTCTCAGGATTGCTCTGGCTATTCGAGGTCTTTTGTGTTTCCATATGAACTGTGTGATTCTTTGGTCTAGCTGAGACCCTTTCTTACCTGTTTTCTATCACTCACCATAATGCCCTTGAGATTTATCCAACTGTTGTGTGTCTTAACAATTCATCATCTTTCATTCTGGATCATATTCCATTGTCTGGGATATACCAAGATTTGTTTGTTGATTCACTTTTGTGCTGGACTTTTATTTACCCCCACCCCAAGCTCTTGGGTATTATAAATAAGGCTGCTATGAACACTTGCATACTAGTGTTTGTATGTATATATATTCCCTTTTCTCCTGCTCAGTCATCTAGGAGTGGAGTAGCTGGTTAATCTGGTAGATATATGCCTAATTTTTAATGAAACGTCCAAACTGTTTTCCAAAGTGGTTGTATTATTTAACTTTCTTACCCACAGTGTATGAGAGTGTAAGTTCTTTCACATGGTCACCAAAGTTGATATGGCAGGTCTAGCCTTTTTAATAGTGTGTAGTAGTATCTCATTGTGGTTTTCATTTGAATTTCCTTCATGCCTACTGAAGTTGAGTATCTTTTGATGTGTTTATTTGCCAGCTGTATTTCTTCTTGTGAAATGTCTGTTAAAATATATTGTGTCCTCTCATTTTTAAATTTTTTTTTATAAGTGTAGAATTACTTTTTAAAAAATTTTTTTATTTTCATGCATCCTTATTCTTCAGCCTGTCACTGCAGCGGCCTCTCTCTCTGCAGAGCACTGGTCCTGGGTTCATGTGCTTCAGAGCGCTGGCTTGCAATTGGACACACTGGTCCAGTTGCTCCACGACATAAGGGATCCTCCTGGGCCAGTGCCCCCCGCACTGCAAGGCAGACTCCCCACCCACTGGACCACCAGGGAAGCTCTTATTTTTTATTGAGTTTGAGGAGTCTTAGGGCTTCTTCAATGGCTCAGATGATAAAAGAATCTTTCTGCAATGCAGGAGACCCGGGTTTGATCCCTGGGTCAGGTAGATCCTCAGGAGAAGGGAATGGCAATCCACTCCAGTATTCTTCCTTGAAGAATGCCATGAACAGAGGGACCAGGTGAGTTACAGTCTGTGGGTCATAAAGAATCAGACACGACTTAGCGACTAACACTTTGAGGATTCTTTGTATATTCTGTTTTTGCTTTTACTTATTTATTTGGCCATGTGACTTGTGAGACCTTGTCCTCAGCAGGGAAAGCACAGAGTCCTAACCACTGGATTGCCCAGGAGCTCCCTATTCTACACACAAGTGCTTTATCAGACATCTGTGTGGCCAGTGTTTTTTCTGGTATGTGGCTTGTTTTTCCTGCTCTTAACAGTGTTTTTTGAAGAGCAGAAGTTTTTAAGTTTGGTCAAGTCCAGTTTATCCACTTACTTTGTTATGAATAGTGCTTTCGGTGTCATAGATAAAAAACCAACGACTAACACAAAGTCATGAGGATTCATTCCTTTATTTACCCCTAGCTTTCTTCTAAGAGTTGTTTGGTGTTAGCTCTTACATTAATGTCAGTGGTCCATTCTGAGTTAATTTCTATTAATAGAGATGCAGGGAGTGACTCCAAGTACTTTTCTTTCTTAGCTCCTCCTCCTTCTCCTTCTTCAGAGTCTTCATTTGCATATACAAATCCAATAGTTCTAGCCCTATTTACTGAAAAGGTCTTTCTTTCTCTACTGCATTACTTTTGTCCTTTGGTAAAGATCAGTCATCCATATAAGAATAGGTTTATTTTTGGATTCTCTATTCTGTTTCATTGATTTATTTATCTTTGCACCAATACTATGCTATTTTTATATAGTGCAGTTTCATAAAATTTTCTGATATCAGATGTTAGTCCTCCAGCTTTTAGCCTCTTCTGCAGAGTTGTTTTGGGTCTTCTAGGTTGTTTGCATTTCCATTGGGTTTTAGGATCAGTTTGTCAATTTATGTTTTTTATAATGTCTTTCAAACTTCTTACTGGGATTGTTTGAGTCTATAGCTCTTAGATATTTTGCTTTATTTTCTCCCTGAGTTTCAATTTCCTCCTCTGTCATGTGGAGATGGTAATTCCTGCATTGCCAGGTAACTGGGAGGTCCATATGGTCTAGTACTGTAAAACTTCTGACAATGCCTGGAGCAAAATAAGGCTAAAAGATGTCAGTCCTTTTATACCTTGTCATGTGACGAAACCTTATGTCTTTTACTCCCAACCTTCCCTATGGATTTCTTTCTGTCATTTTTTTTTAAATGTTTATTTCTTTATTTTAAAGTTTTTACAGAGTTTTGTTGTTCACAGACATGCACATTCCCAGATGGGTCATATGTATTTCCCTGGTCCTCTCCCCCCTCCCAGACCCCCCCATCCCACCCCTCCAGGCCATCACACCAGGCCATTGTAAGTACTCCTATTCCCTTAGTGCAAGGACAGTAGCTATCTTCTTTCTGTCATTTTTGAAAATTTCATTATCACATCTGGCAATGAATATGACTTTTTTCTTTGCCTTCTCTCTTTTAAGTGGCCTCAAAAACAATGAATTAAGGTTCTGTTTCATTTTAATCACGATTACTCTGTTGAAATTTCACAGCCAATCTTCTGACTGTTTTTAAAACTGAAAAGCTTTCTTCTAAGAGTTTGGTGTTAGCTCTTACATTAATGTCAGTGGTCCATTCTGAGTTAATTTTTTTAAAGAGATGCAGGGAGTGACTCCAAGTACTTTTCTTTCTTAGCTCCTCCTCCTTCTCCTTCTTCAGAGTCTTCATTTGCATATACAAATCCAATAGTTCTAGCCCTATTTACTGAAAAGGTCTTTCTTTCTCTACTGCATTACTTTTGTCCTTTGGTAAAGATCAGTCATCCATATAAGAATAGGTTTATTTTTGGATTCTCTATTCTGTTTCATTGATTTATTTATCTTTGCACCAATACTATGCTATTTTTATATAGTGCAGTTTCATAAAATTTTCTGATATCAGATGTTAGTCCTCCAGCTTTTAGCCTCTTCTGCAGAGTTGTTTTGGGTCTTCTAGGTTGTTTGCATTTCCATTGGGTTTTAGGATCAGTTTGTCAATTTATGTTTTTTATAATGTCTTTCAAACTTCTTACTGGGATTGTTTGAGTCTATAGCTCTTAGATATTTTGCTTTATTTTCTCCCTGAGTTTCAATTTCCTCCTCTGTCATGTGGAGATGGTAATTCCTGCATTGCCAGGTAACTGGGAGGTCCATATGGTCTAGTACTGTAAAACTTCTGACAATGCCTGGAGCAAAATAAGGCTAAAAGATGTCAGTCCTTTTATACCTTGTCATGTGACGAAACCTTATGTCTTTTACTCCCAACCTTCCCTATGGATTTCTTTCTGTCATTTTTTTTTAAATGTTTATTTCTTTATTTTAAAGTTTTTACAGAGTTTTGTTGTTCACAGACATGCACATTCCCAGATGGGTCATATGTATTTCCCTGGTCCTCTCCCCCCTCCCAGACCCCCCCATCCCACCCCTCCAGGCCATCACACCAGGCCATTGTAAGTACTCCTATTCCCTTAGTGCAAGGACAGTAGCTATCTTCTTTCTGTCATTTTTGAAAATTTCATTATCACATCTGGCAATGAATATGACTTTTTTCTTTGCCTTCTCTCTTTTAAGTGGCCTCAAAAACAATGAATTAAGGTTCTGTTTCATTTTAATCACGATTACTCTGTTGAAATTTCACAGCCAATCTTCTGACTGAATTCTTCTCTCTACGTGTGATTCCCTCCAAAGTCACCTGAGCTCCAGCCTATTCATTAGGAATGTGCTCAGCTGCAAGTAACAGTGAATTAATGATGGTTTAACAAATAGGGGGTTATTTCACTCATGTAACAAAAAGATTGGAGGTAGGAATTGCTTGTTTTGGTTCAGATGGTTAACAATATGACCAGAATACCAAAGGGCTTCCTTCTTTTTAAATCGCCACACTTAACCTGATGGCCTTCACCCTTGGGCTTGTTTTCTCATGGCCACAAAGTGGCCATGAGACACACATCACTTTAGGGCAGGAAGAAGGACTTGGGAGAAGTAGAAAGTTTCTCAGAATACTTCCTCCCCTAGTAGACTCTTGCTCACTTTGCATTGTCCAGAATAGTCACACATGGTCATTCCTAGTTGCAAGGGAGTCTATGTCTGCAGAGAATAGAATTTTTGTGATTCATCCCCAGGGTTAAACACATTCTTGCCCTACACAAAACCGGGGTTCTAGTAGCAGAGAACGTGTGGAGAATGGATACTCAGTTAGCAGTCAGTTCAATTGCTCAGTCATGTCCAACTCTTTGCAACCCCATGGACTATAGCATGCAAGGCTTCCATGTCCTTCACCATCTCCCAGAGCTTGGTCAAACTCATGTTCATTGACTCAGTGATGCCATTCAACCATCTAGTCCCCTGTCATCACCTTCTCCTTCTGCCTTCTATTTTTCCTAACATCAGGCTCTTTTCCAATGAACTGTCTTTTCGCATAAGGTGGCCAGAGTATTGTGGCTTAAGCTTCAGCATCATTCCTTCTAATGTATATTCAGGGTTGATTTCCTTTAGGATTGACATATTTGATCTCCTTGCAGTCCAAGAGTCTCTCAAGAGTCTTCTCCAACACCACAGTTCAAAGGCATCAATTCTTCAGCACTCAGCCTTCTTTATGGTCCAACTCTCACATCCATACATGACTAGTGAGAAAACTATAGCTTTGACTATACAGACCTTTTTCAGCAAAGTGATGTCTCTGTTTTTGAATACGCTGTCTAGGTTGGTCATAGTTTTTCTTCCAAGGAACAAATGTCTTTTAATTTCATGGCTGCAATCATGATCTGCAGTGATTTTGGAGTCTAAGAAAATAAAGTCTGTCACTGTTTCCATTGTTTGCCCACCTATTTGCCATCAAGTGATGGGAACAGATGCCATGATCTTAAGTTGTTTGAATGTTGAGTTTTAGGCCATCTTTTTCACTCTCCTCTTTCACCTTCATCTCTAGACGCTCTTTAGTTCCTCTTTGGTATCTGCCATAAGGATAGTGTCATCTGCATACCTGAGGTTATTGATATTTCTCCTGGCAGTCTTGATTCCAGTTTGTGCTTCATGCAGACTGGCATTTCATATCATGTACTCTTCATATAAATTAAATAAGCAGGGTGACAGTATACCGCCTTGATGTGCTCCTTTCCCAATTTGGAACCAGTCTGTTGTTTCATGTCCAGTTCTAGCTGTGGCTTCTTGTCCTGCATACAGGTTTTGTAGGAGGCAGGTAAGGTGGTCTGGTATTCCTATCTCTTTCAGAATTGTCCATAGTGTGTTGTGATCCACACAAAGACTTTAGCATAGTCAATGGAGCAGAAGCAGGTGTTTTTCTGTAATTCCCTTGCGTTTTCTATGATCCAGTGGATGTTGGCAACTTGATCTGTGGTTCCTCTGCCTTTTATAAATCCAGCCTGTCCATCTGGAAGTTCTCAGTTTATGTACTGTTGAAGCCTAGCTTGGAGGATTTTAAGAATAACTTTGCTAGCATGGGAAATGAGTGCATTGGTGCCGTAGTTTGAACATTCTTTGGCATTGCCCTTCTTTGGCATTGGATATGTATAAGGTACTTAATTCCTGGCCTATGTTAAGTGCTGAATAAAAGGTTTATATTATGTTCATTGAAATTAGTATCATCCTTGACAGGATCCAAAGAATTCCTTCATTGCTCATAAAGCCCAGAGAAAATTAGTTTCTCCTTCTGGGCAAGAAATCTTTCCCACTCTCCATTCTCTCCTGACCACAAGGCATGGCTGCAGTAGATACTGAAGGGCATTCAGCATGTTCTAGGCAGTGGTGCTGTGACAGAGAACAAGGCAGACACAACTCCAGGCCTCATGGGAAACAGGCAATAAAAGATGAACAAATGGGTGATTACTGTTAGTGATGAGTGGTACACAGGAAATAATAGAGTGGAAACTGGAAGGCTTGGAGGAAGTCTTTTGGATGAGGCATCCTGGGAAAGCCTCTCATAGGCCTGAGACTTCAAGAATGAGGTGGAGCCTTCAAGGGATGCATATTCTGGACCACGAAAAGAGCAACAGCAAAGTTCTAGAGATATTAAAAAATTGATAGACTTGAGGATGCTGGAATGGGGTCAGACTCCCCAGAGCTCTATGAGAGTGGTAAAAGAGAAAGTATGAGATGCTGCAGGTGAGGGCCAGCAGGGGCAGGCTTTGTCAGCCATGGTAAGAAGTGTAGATGTCATTTTAAGTGCAGTGTGGAGTGATTGAAAATTTTTTAGCATGGGAGAGGAGTGGTCCAGTTTAAGTTTTCAGATGATGACTCTGGCTGTTCCCTCATTCACTCATTTATTCAAACACTATTCGTTGAGTGCCAAGCAATGTGTCAAGTGCTGGGAAAAGAAATAAGGCAGTGAATAAAATAGAAAAATCCCTGCCCTTGTGGGTGACCCATCATCCAGTTTTTCAGGGATTTCTTGGGAAGTGGTCATTTCAGTACTAAAACAGAGACAGTCTTCGGCAAACTGGGATGGCCATGATACACGAAGCATATATTATCCCCACTAGAGTTGAAGAATAAGCCAACAGATGAGTAAACTGTATCACGGGCTTGATGGTGATAAGGGAGGGGATCTGAAAGTTTGGGTAAGGGGTGATGTTTTGGATAAGGTGACCAGGAGGAGTTTTCCTGGGACAGAGATGCAAGGGGACTAGCAGTGTAGGAGTTTGGGGGAACAGCATTCAAAGTAGAGGGAGAGGCAAGTACAAAGGCCCTCAGGCCATCCCATGTCGGATAGTGTTTGCAGAGCCATAAGGAGGGTGGTGTGGCTGGAGCAGAATACGTACGTGAAGGCCACAGTATTAGGGAGTGAAGTCACAGAGGTGGGGGAGTGAAGGCAGGTTATAGAGAACTTTGTAGACCGTTACAAGAACTTTGTCTGAACTGAGATGAGACCCGTCAAAGGCTAGGAGCAGAAGGTGACATCATCTAATCTACAGCTTGTAAGTATCACCCTTGTTGCTGTGTTGGGAGATGACTGAAGGGGGCACAGGCAGAGCAGGGAGAGCAGCTGTGGTGCTCTGCGGCCATCCAGGTGAGGGGTGCTGGGGACCAGGAGACGAGTGTTTTGGAGGCAGCATCATGGGTTAAATGTGGTGATGGAGGACTGGGGGCAAGGGAGAAAGTGGGTGAAATGTGATCCTCTGTCTTTTGCCTGAGCAAGAAGGTAGAAGAGGGGACCACCACTGATGTCAGGTGTCGGGTAGGAGCAGGGAACCTAGGGTCCCACTTGGAGAAATGTGTGAGATCTGCAAGTGGAGATGTTGGAGGGAGAGAGATTGTAGAAACACAGGTTGCAGGGGGATGTTGAATTTAGGGGATGGCTGTGGACTGTAAATTAAGGAATCCTTAGCAAATGTATAACATTTAAGGCTGTGGGGATGGGTATTTCTTAGGAAGGCAACGTAGAAAGAAGAGATGGAAATATTGCTGCCAATTCTTTGCTCCATGGTGTTATATACTATTGCCACTATTTTACTGTAAACATGGCCCCTTCTTGACTTTGGAATGGGCCGTATGACTTATTTTGGGCTTCTGTGGTGGCTCAAGGGTAAAGATTCTGCCTTCAATGTTGGAGTCGCAGGGTACACTGGTTCGATCCCTGGGTTGGGAAGATCTCCTGAAGGAGGGCATGGAAGCCCTCTCCAGTATCCTTGCCTAGAGAATTCCATGGAGAGGGGGCCTGGCAGGCTAGATTGAAGCAGCTTAGCATGCACACATATGACTTATTTGGCTAATAAGATGTTAGCAGATATTATGCTTTTGTAGTTTTGCTTGGGCCTCATACGTCTATCATTGCCAGAAGAACATACCCCAGGGAGTTGGACACCTCAGCCTAGCCTCAGGGTAAGAAACATGGGACAGATAGTGTGTTAGTCACTCAGTCATGTTTGACTCTTTGTGGTCCTATGGACTGTAGCCTGCCAGGCTGTTCTGTCCATGGAATTCTCCAGGCAAGAATACTGGAGTGTATACTCATTCCCTTCTCCAGGGGATCTTCCCAACCCAGGGATCCTGAACTGCAGGCAGACTTTTTACCATCTGAGCCACCAGGGAAGTCCACATGGAACAGAACTGGCTCACAATTTACAACTTAAAGCAGAGCTGCAGCTGGCATGCAAGTGCTGAAGAAGAAAGGAATGCTTATTGTCATAAATATTTTGTGGTTGCTTGTTATGTGGGCGTAAGCTGACGGACACATCTCCTTTCAGCTTCTTGTGCTCATTTTAAGTTAACTCCAGCTCGCCTCCACATTGGAACAGCCTATAACCTCCCTGCTGCCAAATCTTTCCTGCTCATTTAGGATCCTCAAATCCTATCCCCTTGGCCTTTGCTCAGACAAAGTGAGGCAGTGAGAACAGTGCTTTGTTTCTAGTAGTCACCACTTGCCAGCACGCAGCACTCAGAGGGCCTGGAGTGCTTTACATACATTCTCATTTGGTCCTAACAACCTCAAGCAGCAGATGTTCTTATCATCATCTTACTGAGGAGGCAGCCAAGGTTCAAAGGGGAGAGTCTTGCACTCGGTCTCATAGCTGGAGGCAAGACAGGAGAGTAGCAGCTGAGATGGAGGCTTAGGCTTTTCTGGGGCCAACCAGAAACCAAGCACTGGTATTCTGAGAACACAGGGGAAAGGAGACTTGTGTTTCACTGAATAACCATTTGTTCCTGCGGAATTCTGTACCCTGTACATGCATTATCTACACACACACAGACTCACGCACAAGCACACACACACAGCCCAGGAATGGTCACCAATATTTACATATTTATAAAAAGAACATTTGTTTTGGGGAATGGACAAAGGACTCTGGGAAGCAGATTTTTTTGCTCCCAATTCTTTCTAAGGGAGGACACCTGAGGTGAAGAATCCCAGAGAGTTGCCTCCACTCCCAGGTCTGATTCCATCCCACCAGGTCTTCCTTAGGATGGAGAGTTAGGAGCTGGAAGCACTGAATGTTCTGAGGGAGGAGACCCCACTCTGTGTGGAATTCTGGCCTGCCTTGTGTCGACATGCTTCCCAGTGGCTTTGACTTCTGGGGTGCCGACACTTCCTTTTCCTGGCAGAAGGCTCAGGAGATTGATATCTACTAAAGTGCCAGTCTGGAGGGGCTGCACTTGAGAGATCAGCCCCAAATTTCCCCTTGAATCCTGACACACTTCCTTTGCCACATGGAACAGAACTGGCTCACAATTTACAACTTAAAGCAGAGCTGCAGCTGGCATGCAAGTGCTGAAGAAGAAAGGAATGCTTATTGTCATAAATATTTTGTGGTTGCTTGTTATGTGGGCGTAAGCTGACGGACACATCTCCTTTCAGCTTCTTGTGCTCATTTTAAGTTAACTCCAGCTCGCCTCCACATTGGAACAGCCTATAACCTCCCTGCTGCCAAATCTTTCCTGCTCATTTAGGATCCTCAAATCCTATCCCCTTGGCCTTTGCTCAGACAAAGTGAGGCAGTGAGAACAGTGCTTTGTTTCTAGTAGTCACCACTTGCCAGCACGCAGCACTCAGAGGGCCTGGAGTGCTTTACATACATTCTCATTTGGTCCTAACAACCTCAAGCAGCAGATGTTCTTATCATCATCTTACTGAGGAGGCAGCCAAGGTTCAAAGGGGAGAGTCTTGCACTCGGTCTCATAGCTGGAGGCAAGACAGGAGAGTAGCAGCTGAGATGGAGGCTTAGGCTTTTCTGGGGCCAACCAGAAACCAAGCACTGGTATTCTGAGAACACAGGGGAAAGGAGACTTGTGTTTCACTGAATAACCATTTGTTCCTGCGGAATTCTGTACCCTGTACATGCATTATCTACACACACACAGACTCACGCACAAGCACACACACACAGCCCAGGAATGGTCACCAATATTTACATATTTATAAAAAGAACATTTGTTTTGGGGAATGGACAAAGGACTCTGGGAAGCAGATTTTTTTGCTCCCAATTCTTTCTAAGGGAGGACACCTGAGGTGAAGAATCCCAGAGAGTTGCCTCCACTCCCAGGTCTGATTCCATCCCACCAGGTCTTCCTTAGGATGGAGAGTTAGGAGCTGGAAGCACTGAATGTTCTGAGGGAGGAGACCCCACTCTGTGTGGAATTCTGGCCTGCCTTGTGTCGACATGCTTCCCAGTGGCTTTGACTTCTGGGGTGCCGACACTTCCTTTTCCTGGCAGAAGGCTCAGGAGATTGATATCTACTAAAGTGCCAGTCTGGAGGGGCTGCACTTGAGAGATCAGCCCCAAATTTCCCCCTTGAATCCTGACACACATCTTTGCATGGATACTTCTGCTAGTAATAGCAACCTAAATTGAGTCTGGGTGCCATTGGTTTTAAGTCCAGAGAGATGAACTCCACACTTGTCCATGGTTCCCTCTGTCTCTTAGCCTTTGGTTTTCCATCTGTGAAAAAGGGTGATGTCCTGGCTGTTTGAGGGAGAGGGGAGTGTGGTTGGGTGGGAGGAAGATGCCTAGGAAGAGGGTGGATGACTGGAATCTTTGGGGCACATGGCAATAGTTTGCTTTTGTTTGTTTAGTTTTGGTTTTGGTCAGGATATTCTAGAGTATTTGATACTTCCCAGTAATTTAAGAGAGGGTGTGAGATACTAAACAGACGTAGATGCAAAGAAGTCTGCTGGGGCGGCAGGCTGGCAGGTTTGACGTAGAAGGGTGCCTTTTGTAGCTGCAGAAAAGACAAACTCTTCTTACAAGTCTGTATCCTAAGAGGTCTGGACAGCCAGGAGTAACTCGGAGGGTCAGACAGGCAGACAAAATCTGCATCTGCATTTGAAACGGGCTCGGGGAGTGGGGTGGGGGGGCTCTCTGAGAGCCCAGCGGCAGGATCTGCCGGTGAACTCGCTCCTGCCGTCCTGAGATACCATCCCAGAAAGCCCAAGCTGAGTGCTCTGGCCCAGACGGCAGACACTGGGTGTCCGGGTGCAGGAGGGGCCCCTAAAATAACCCTGTGCCCAAAGCTGGAATGGGCGGTGCGGGCGCATACCTCAGGGCTTGGCTATTTGGCTCAAGGTCACCTCCAAACAGGATTTGAATAAACACTCCTTGTTTGCCTCTTGCCCCAGCTAAGCTCGGGGTCCCCTTGGGTGTCGTCCAGGACGCCAGGCGCGGCTTCTTACAATGGCGCTCAGACGACAGATGGCGCGCGGGGCGGGGCGGGGCGGGGAGGGGAGGGGAGCACGCGGGCAGGTGCGCGGCGGCGGGACGGGGGAGGGAGGACTGGCAGCCGCTACGCGGGCCGCAGACTGAGCTCTCAATAGACTACAACCCGCCGGCTGCAGGCTGCAGGCGACTCCCGCCCAACCCTGCCCGAGAACAATAGCCGAATTCTCTGAGCACCCTGATCTTCCCTACTCCCGTGGGCCTGGTTACGCGACAGCCAGACTCGCTGATCCTAGTGTGCCAGGCGGCCGGCGCAGGGGCCAGAGTCTCGTGTGCGCCTGGGGTACACGTACACGCATGGATAAACACACACACACGCTCACGCGGGGCTCTGGGCCAGTGAGTGCTTGCAAAGGTCTCAGGTTTGGCGCTGCCATGCCTAGAACACACTGAATTTCTTTCCTAGCAAGCAAGCCAGTTTCGGAGAGAAGTGGCGTTGGGCTTTGTGGGCCCAGCTCAGTATCAGAAGCCGCTGGGCTGGGAGTCTCAGGGCAGCAACACAGAGCGTCCAGAATCAGAGTTCGGAGGTCGGAAGCCTGGCCCTGGCCGAGTCGTGGGCTCCCTGAGCATCTTCTCAAGAGTTCGCCTGTCCCCTCCTCTCTGCCCGCAGACCCTGGCAACTGCTGCCACCTTTCCCCTTCGGTGCTTTGTGGTCCTTCCTAAACGGGGGAACCGCAGCAACCTTTTCTGTCCATCTTCTCAGGCCGGAGACCTTCCTGAGGTAGGAGAGGTACTTTGTGAGCTAAGTGAAGTGTTTAGTCCCTTGTGGAATCTCCCCATTTCTCAGGAGACACTGAGCAATTGGGCAAGTCCATTGCAAATGAAGGCAGCAGGCAGGGCTGGATGTGGCAGGAACCTTAGAGCTGGTGGCAGCTGCATGACCTGGGACTGTGAAAGTTTACTGTGTGTGCCTGTGTGTGTGTGCACCCACGTGTGCCTTTGAGAGGGCTGCATGTGTGCCTGCAGGGCCTCTTGCTTCTTTTTAAAATTTAGTTATGTATGTATTTATTTGTGTATTTATTTTTGGCTGTGTTGGGTCTTCATTGCTGTGCAGGCCATCTTTAATTTGTGTCTGTTGTGGGGGCTACCCTTCCTTGCCATCCAGGGGCTTCTCATTGCCCATGCTCCTCTTGTTGCAGAGCACAGGCTCAAGGCACTCCCGCTACGCGGGCCGCAGACTGAGCTCTCAATAGACTACAACCCGCCGGCTGCAGGCTGCAGGCGACTCCCGCCCAACCCTGCCCGAGAACAATAGCCGAATTCTCTGAGCACCCTGATCTTCCCTACTCCCGTGGGCCTGGTTACGCGACAGCCAGACTCGCTGATCCTAGTGTGCCAGGCGGCCGGCGCAGGGGCCAGAGTCTCGTGTGCGCCTGGGGTACACGTACACGCATGGATAAACACACACACACGCTCACGCGGGGCTCTGGGCCAGTGAGTGCTTGCAAAGGTCTCAGGTTTGGCGCTGCCATGCCTAGAACACACTGAATTTCTTTCCTAGCAAGCAAGCCAGTTTCGGAGAGAAGTGGCGTTGGGCTTTGTGGGCCCAGCTCAGTATCAGAAGCCGCTGGGCTGGGAGTCTCAGGGCAGCAACACAGAGCGTCCAGAATCAGAGTTCGGAGGTCGGAAGCCTGGCCCTGGCCGAGTCGTGGGCTCCCTGAGCATCTTCTCAAGAGTTCGCCTGTCCCCTCCTCTCTGCCCGCAGACCCTGGCAACTGCTGCCACCTTTCCCCTTCGGTGCTTTGTGGTCCTTCCTAAACGGGGGAACCGCAGCAACCTTTTCTGTCCATCTTCTCAGGCCGGAGACCTTCCTGAGGTAGGAGAGGTACTTTGTGAGCTAAGTGAAGTGTTTAGTCCCTTGTGGAATCTCCCCATTTCTCAGGAGACACTGAGCAATTGGGCAAGTCCATTGCAAATGAAGGCAGCAGGCAGGGCTGGATGTGGCAGGAACCTTAGAGCTGGTGGCAGCTGCATGACCTGGGACTGTGAAAGTTTACTGTGTGTGCCTGTGTGTGTGTGCACCCACGTGTGCCTTTGAGAGGGCTGCATGTGTGCCTGCAGGGCCTCTTGCTTCTTTTTAAAATTTAGTTATGTATGTATTTATTTGTGTATTTATTTTTGGCTGTGTTGGGTCTTCATTGCTGTGCAGGCCATCTTTAATTTGTGTCTGTTGTGGGGGCTACCCTTCCTTGCCATCCAGGGGCTTCTCATTGCCCATGCTCCTCTTGTTGCAGAGCACAGGCTCAAGGCACTCCCACTCAGCTGTGCGGCATGGACTTAGCTGCCATTCTGCATGTGGAATCCTCCCAGAGAAGGTATGGAACTCCGGTCCCCAGCATTGGCAGGTGTCCAAGCAGGGCCTCTTAGAGGTACCACCGTGACCCCACTCATCCATGGTGTGGACAAGTATTAATGAACACTGCACAACAGAAGAAATGTGTGAGGCCCTTATTTTGGAAGGAACGCCTCCCTGTAGTCAAGACATGTTGGACTCTGAGGCCCTCGTTAGCCCAGATGCCTCTGTGGAGAGAGTTCCCTCTGAGAAGAAGCCCCTTATGATGGTGACAACTCCCATCCAACTTTGCTACTATCTCAGTTGTATTATATCTAAAACATTATAATGTCTGCCTCCTTGCTTTCTTGAATTACCTGTTTCCATTTTGAGGTCTATGTATATGATAAATATATATATATAAAATACATATACAGTATACAAATGAAGTGTGTATGTGTGTATATGTATATATATATATATATATATATATGTATATGTATATACGATTGTAACCGTCACAAACACATAATCCTTTTTTTATCTTGGGCAGTATTTCCCAGGCTTTGTCATTAGCACACCACCTTCATGATTTCTGTCATATCCTGTACTGGCTGTAATAGTATTTACTTAGTAGGTTTCTGTAAATTCTCTTCTTTTTTAAACTAAATTTATTTTAAAGGGATAGTTTAGAGATGATTCTGGGGACATGGTAACATGAATATGGTTCCTTTTCCAGTCATTTCCAAATGAATTTCTCTCAGCAGTTATAGGGACCAGTGGAGATAACGAGGGATAGCTCTCCCCAGTCAGTTCATCACATATTGGTGCACCTTGAAAAGTTCAAGATGAGGTGGAGGCTGGGGAGAGTCTGCAGCTCAGAGACCTGCGGTTGCCAAGGAGAAAGCTGAAGCTGGGCCAGATGAAAGCAGCTGTCACCCTGCTTATTTAATTTATATGCAGAGTACACTATGCATGGTGCTGCTCTGGATGAAGCACAATATCAATAACCTCTGGTATACAGATGACACCACCCTTATGGCAAAAGCAAAGAGGAACTAAAAAGCCTCCTGATAAAGGTGAAAGAGGAAAGTGAAAAAACTCAACATTCAACAAATGAAGATCATGGCATCTGGTCCATCACTTCATGGCAAATAGAGGGGCAAACAATGGAAACAGTGGCAAATTTATTTTCTTGGGCTCCAAAATCACCTCAGGTGGTGACTGAAGCTATGAAATTAAAAGATGCTTGCTCCTTGGAAGAAAAGCTATGACAAACCTAGACAGAGTATTAAAAAAGTAGAGATGTCACTTTGCCGACAAAAGTCCTTATAGTGAAAGCTATGGTTCTCCCAGTAGTCATGTAATCTCTTGAGAGACCCTTGGACTTGGCAAAGAGATCAAGCCAGTCAATCCTAAAGAAAATCAACCAGGAATATTTATTGGAAGGACTGATGCTGAAGTCCCAATACTTTGGCCACCTGGTGTGAAGAACTGACTCATTGGAAAAGAGATGGATGCTGGGAAAAATAGAAGGCAGGAGGAGAAGAGGATGACAGAGGGTGAGATGGTTGGATGGCATCACTGAGTCAGTGGACATGAGTTTGAGCCAGCTCTGAGAGATGGTGAAGGACAGGGAAACCCTGTGTGCTACAGTCCACGGGATCACAAAGAGTCAGAAACAACTGAGTGACTGAATTGAACTGATTCTCGTAATAGATATTGCAGACTTGGAAAAATTAGCAGCCATTCTAAAAAATTTTTATAGTAAACTTGAAATATAAATAAACTGTTAAATGTTTAACATGAATATGGTTCCTTTTCCATGTCATTTCCAAATGAATTTCTCTCAGCAGTTATAGGGACCAGTGGAGATAACGAGGGATAGCTCTCCCCAGTCAGTTCATCACATATTGGTGCACCTTGAAAAGTTCAAGATGAGGTGGAGGCTGGGGAGAGTCTGCAGCTCAGAGACCTGCGGTTGCCAAGGAGAAAGCTGAAGCTGGGCCAGATGAAAGCAGCTGTCACCCTGCTTATTTAATTTATATGCAGAGTACACTATGCATGGTGCTGCTCTGGATGAAGCACAATATCAATAACCTCTGGTATACAGATGACACCACCCTTATGGCAAAAGCAAAGAGGAACTAAAAAGCCTCCTGATAAAGGTGAAAGAGGAAAGTGAAAAAACTCAACATTCAACAAATGAAGATCATGGCATCTGGTCCATCACTTCATGGCAAATAGAGGGGCAAACAATGGAAACAGTGGCAAATTTATTTTCTTGGGCTCCAAAATCACCTCAGGTGGTGACTGAAGCTATGAAATTAAAAGATGCTTGCTCCTTGGAAGAAAAGCTATGACAAACCTAGACAGAGTATTAAAAAAGTAGAGATGTCACTTTGCCGACAAAAGTCCTTATAGTGAAAGCTATGGTTCTCCCAGTAGTCATGTAATCTCTTGAGAGACCCTTGGACTTGGCAAAGAGATCAAGCCAGTCAATCCTAAAGAAAATCAACCAGGAATATTTATTGGAAGGACTGATGCTGAAGTCCCAATACTTTGGCCACCTGGTGTGAAGAACTGACTCATTGGAAAAGAGATGGATGCTGGGAAAAATAGAAGGCAGGAGGAGAAGAGGATGACAGAGGGTGAGATGGTTGGATGGCATCACTGAGTCAGTGGACATGAGTTTGAGCCAGCTCTGAGAGATGGTGAAGGACAGGGAAACCCTGTGTGCTACAGTCCACGGGATCACAAAGAGTCAGAAACAACTGAGTGACTGAATTGAACTGATTCTCGTAATAGATATTGCAGACTTGGAAAAATTAGCAGCCATTCTAAAAAATTTTTATAGTAAACTTGAAATATAAATAAACTGCTTAAATGTTTACACAGACTATTCATCAACATCCAATAACATGTGTTATTTTACAAAGTGAAACACTGAAATAATTTCAATTAAAATTAGAAACTTGATAGGGGTGCCTGCTATCACCGTTGCTATTCAGCATTGCCTTGGAGGTTCTAACAAATGCAAAACTACAAGAATATGAAATAATGGCTATAAACAATTAGAAAAAGAGGAATAAAACTGACTTTTTCTTTCTGTTTATATTATAGTTCACTCAGAAAATCCAAAGACTAGGAGAAAACCTGCTGGAATTAATAGGCTAATTCGGAAAGTGTTTTGGTAGTGATACATAATGTCACAGTAGTCTGTTTTCATTTTAGCAATAAACACCTAGATATAGAAGTGGGCAAAAAATTTTAATCCAATGGTGGCAAAAGACCCATAGTGCCTAGAGTAAAATTAGCATGAGAAGCACAAGGTCTCTTTATACGGCATTCTGAAATCTTATTTAAAGATATTCCTCCTTGAGAAGGCAATATTATAAACTATCAGCTCTTCCAAAGTTAATATGCACATATAAAGCTTTAAATTTCCATAAGAATTTTTGAATTGGATAAAATTATTGTAATGACTATGAAGAACAGCATAATGCCTAAGCATTGGCCAAAATGTTCATATCCATAATATGATAATAGCTCTTACAAACTGATAAGTAAAAGAAATTAACTTTATTTTAGCATGGACAAAAGATAAGAAAAGGAAGTTTAAAAGCCAAGAAACAAAAAGAGGTTACCTGGTGTGAAGAACTGACTCATTGGAAAAGAGATGGATGCTGGGAAAAATAGAAGGCAGGAGGAGAAGAGGATGACAGAGGGTGAGATGGTTGGATGGCATCACTGAGTCAGTGGACATGAGTTTGAGCCAGCTCTGAGAGATGGTGAAGGACAGGGAAACCCTGTGTGCTACAGTCCACGGGATCACAAAGAGTCAGAAACAACTGAGTGACTGAATTGAACTGATTCTCGTAATAGATATTGCAGACTTGGAAAAATTAGCAGCCATTCTAAAAAATTTTTATAGTAAACTTGAAATATAAATAAACTGCTTAAATGTTTACACAGACTATTCATCAACATCCAATAACATGTGTTATTTTACAAAGTGAAACACTGAAATAATTTCAATTAAAATTAGAAACTTGATAGGGGTGCCTGCTATCACCGTTGCTATTCAGCATTGCCTTGGAGGTTCTAACAAATGCAAAACTACAAGAATATGAAATAATGGCTATAAACAATTAGAAAAAGAGGAATAAAACTGACTTTTTCTTTCTGTTTATATTATAGTTCACTCAGAAAATCCAAAGACTAGGAGAAAACCTGCTGGAATTAATAGGCTAATTCGGAAAGTGTTTTGGTAGTGATACATAATGTCACAGTAGTCTGTTTTCATTTTAGCAATAAACACCTAGATATAGAAGTGGGCAAAAATTTCAATCCAATGGTGGCAAAAGACCCATAGTGCCTAGAGTAAAATTAGCATGAGAAGCACAAGGTCTCTTTATACGGCATTCTGAAATCTTATTTAAAGATATTCCTCCTTGAGAAGGCAATATTATAAACTATCAGCTCTTCCAAAGTTAATATGCACATATAAAGCTTTAAATTTCCATAAGAATTTTTGAATTGGATAAAATTATTGTAATGACTATGAAGAACAGCATAATGCCTAAGCATTGGCCAAAATGTTCATATCCATAATATGATAATAGCTCTTACAAACTGATAAGTAAAAGAAATTAACTTTATTTTAGCATGGACAAAAGATAAGAAAAGGAAGTTTAGGATAGCCAAGAAACAAAAAAGAGGTTACTGAAAATAGGAGTCATCAAGGAGATGAAAATTACACTAAAAATGGAATAGCATTTTTGGTTTATTTGACAACAAAAATTTAAAAGATACAGCATTGATTGCTGGAGGAGATTCAGAAAAGAGGTACTATCATATGGCCCTTGTGGAAATTTGAGTTTTGGGGACTGTAATCTATGGACATCTATTAAAATAAAAATATAGGTCCTCTTTGACCAGCAGTCTCACTCCTGATGGTCTACTCCTTAGTTATTAAGTCATGAATGTGTTAAGATACATATATAAGGATGTTTGTAGCAGTGCTGTTAATGAAGGGCAAGAATCAGAGTCAGTGAATGTTCATCAGTGGGTGAATGACTGAAAAATTGGGTCACATGCACTCTATACATTATACATAAATCTTCTGAAACAATGAATTAGGCTGCAGTGGACTTGAAGGAATTTCTAAGAGGTATTTTTGAACAAGAAAAGCAAAATGCAGGATAGCATATACAACCACATCATATTTTTGTGGAGCAAAGTTCTTTTATGAATAAAATTTTTTTAAAAAGTAAACTATCATGTTAAATAAAAAAGTAGCAAAAATAAATAAGTAAATATATAAACAAGTAAAAAAGAAAAGAAAGAAAACCCTTTTTGCCCCTGCTAATAGTTAGAGATGTTTATCTGCACCTAGTTTATTTCTGCTAAGAATCTGGATAAACAACAAAACAGTGTAAGTCAGAGGTCATTTGTAGGGTATATGCTTGAACTGATCATCATTAACTCAACAACATTTGTAACTGGCTTAGATTTTCCTTGGTCCATGCTAATATTTGGAAAGGTTAATCCTGATAGGATTACTTAAAGCACTTACCAAGCCCAACCCCTGCTTTCTACCCTACAATGTAAAATTGGAAAAATATATATAATGAAAAGAAAACTGAAAAGGAAGCTATTATTTTTTTTTTTTTTTACCATAAGTAGAAAACTAGATACAGGTAAAGTATAAAGTAGCAGAAAAAATAAATATAATAAAATAAAAACTAAGTAATTAAACTCGCTGCTACTGACACAAGGCTCAAAGTCAATCTGTAAAAACGGAAAACTAAGTCATTAGAGAGCTTCCCTGGTGATCAGATGATAAAGAATCTGCCTGCAACACTGGTGACCTGGGTTTAGTCGCTGGTTTGGGAAGATCCCCTAGAGGAGGACATGGCAACCTACTCTAGTATTCCTTTTTTTTTTTTTTTTTTTTCCAATTTTGGCCACTTTTTTTTATTGGTCTTTCATTTATTTACCTTCATCCATCTTTGTTCCTTGGCCTGTGTGGGTCTCCCACTGCAGTGGCCTCTCTTGCATAGCACCAGCTCTGGGCACATGCGCAGAGCGCTGGCTCACAATTGAATCCGCTAAGGGGGGAGGACACCCCTGCACTGCAAGGCGGACTCCCTACTCCTGAAGGGCAAGAATCAGAGTCAGTGAATGTTCATCAGTGGGTGAATGACTGAAAAATTGGGTCACATGCACTCTATACATTATACATAAATCTTCTGAAACAATGAATTAGGCTGCAGTGGACTTGAAGGAATTTCTAAGAGGTATTTTTGAACAAGAAAAGCAAAATGCAGGATAGCATATACAACCACATCATATTTTTGTGGAGCAAAGTTCTTTTATGAATAAAATTTTTTTAAAAAGTAAACTATCATGTTAAATAAAAAAGTAGCAAAAATAAATAAGTAAATATATAAACAAGTAAAAAAGAAAAGAAAGAAAACCCTTTTTGCCCCTGCTAATAGTTAGAGATGTTTATCTGCACCTAGTTTATTTCTGCTAAGAATCTGGATAAACAACAAAACAGTGTAAGTCAGAGGTCATTTGTAGGGTATATGCTTGAACTGATCATCATTAACTCAACAACATTTGTAACTGGCTTAGATTTTCCTTGGTCCATGCTAATATTTGGAAAGGTTAATCCTGATAGGATTACTTAAAGCACTTACCAAGCCCAACCCCTGCTTTCTACCCTACAATGTAAAATTGGAAAAATATATATAATGAAAAGAAAACTGAAAAGGAAGCTATTATTTTTTTTTTTTTTTACCATAAGTAGAAAACTAGATACAGGTAAAGTATAAAGTAGCAGAAAAAATAAATATAATAAAATAAAAACTAAGTAATTAAACTCGCTGCTACTGACACAAGGCTCAAAGTCAATCTGTAAAAACGGAAAACTAAGTCATTAGAGAGCTTCCCTGGTGATCAGATGATAAAGAATCTGCCTGCAACACTGGTGACCTGGGTTTAGTCGCTGGTTTGGGAAGATCCCCTAGAGGAGGACATGGCAACCTACTCTAGTATTCCTTTTTTTTTTTTTTTTTTTTCCAATTTTGGCCACTTTTTTTTATTGGTCTTTCATTTATTTACCTTCATCCATCTTTGTTCCTTGGCCTGTGTGGGTCTCCCACTGCAGTGGCCTCTCTTGCCGCAGAACACCAGCTCTGGGCACATGCGCTCCAGAGCGCTGGCTCACAATTGGACACACTGGTCCAGTCGCTCCACAGCATGTGGGATCTTCCCGTGCCAGGGATCGAACTGGCGCCCCTTGCACTGCAAGGCGGACTCCCTACCCACTGGACCACCATGGAAGCCCTACTCTAATATTCTTGCCTGGAGAATCCCCATAGACAGAGGAGCCTGGTGGGCTACAGTCCATAGGGTGGCACAGAGTCAGATACAACTGAAGCGACTGAACACAAGTCATTAGGGGGATGTTAAAGGCCCACCAGCACCAAACTGAGACTTCCTCCGCTTCCTACTAAAGAACTGAAAGATATTTGCAAAGAATTATTTCAGTGCCTGCTTCAATGTCATCTGATGCTCTGCTTTTGTGCCACCTAGAATCCCTGGTGTCCCAGCTCCAGTACTTGGGCAAATGCCGTTTTCTCCAATTGGAAAATCAACTCCAGGAAAGATGGACTCCTCATATAACGTCAAACACCAGAATGGTAGCATGTCCTTCCACCTCACCAGGATGGCTGTCCCTAAGGAAGCTGATCCTTCTAGAAATTTCAAAGAAACAGCAACATTTAGAGATGACATTCAGTTCTAATCTTTGCTGGTCATGAAAAATAGCGCCTTACTCCTTTCCTTCCTGTTACTTAGAAAAATAATCTCGTTGCCACTAAAATGAAAATAGATGTTCAAAGGGTAGCATGGAATATATAAATGTTCTTGGAAGAGAAAAAGGTTCGTCAAGAAACCATTTAAAGTGCTTTGTCTTGTTTCCCAGGGTGGAGAAGGAATTTAAGAATAGAACTCTCGGAAGCAAGGGTTCCAAACGGGAGAGAGCGGAGCGGGTAATTACAATGTGATGGGTAATTACGGCTTTCCAGGAAGTGCCTAAATTACAGGGCAAGTGTCAGGTCCATGCTGCTTCCTCCTGAAAAGAATAATATAGGCCACAAAAGTAAGGCTCTGGCTGGTAGGCCCTTGAAACCTGGGCACACCTGGACCAAGGCAAGGCAGTTCTGTGTCAGGGGCTCACTGCTGCTCCCCCTTCCTTCAGCCCCTTGTCTGAGAGTTGAGGGGGCTCTGTCACTGATGTCCCCTCCCTTCCCTGACCACCCCCATAGTGAGGGTGCTGCCCCACACCAGCCTCCTCTCAGCCTTCTCTTTAGCTCCAAGAGCAATAAAATGGTGAGAAAGTCAACACTGGTGAGGTCATGGAAAAAGGGTGGCCATGAAATAGCAAAGCCTGGTTCCCTTCGCCTCTGCACAAAGGCACCTTTCATTTCCTTGGAAAAATCCACTATGGGCTCTGGTGAAAGAAATGGTCTTCCCCAGGACTTCTGTTTACCCAGCTCTTGCCTGAGAGGCTAGGCCTGGCTGACACAAATGCCATCTTTTTTAAGCCATACTGACCTCAAATTGGCAGAGTGGAAAAATAAGAGTTTGTGTGAGGGGATCCCACAGGGAAGGTTCATGGAATTTTCCTGCAGCCATTTTGACTGCAACTGCAGCAGCTGTTAAACACACAGTGGCTTTGATACAGAGCTGTTCTGACTCAGTCTAAAACCCAACCATTAAACTTGAGGCTTAAAAAAAAGGCCCAAATACACACACATCCCTATCCAGCTCCTGAGCCTCACCCTTTGGGTGGTATGAGTCAGGAATGGAGTAAGGTTTATAAGAGTCTGTTTTACACATTGATTGATGGTTTTAAGAAAGTGTTCTACCCTTCGACACAACCTATCAACATGCCAAGAAGGGAGTATCAGAATGGCCACTCAAAATATCTCGCTTCTGATCCAGCTCCACTCTTGCCCTTCCACAGGGCACCCTCTTTCTCATATTGCCCCCGTTGTTGGTCTTTGTCCTTGCCCCAATTTAAACTCCTCAATGGCAGGCACCACTTCTGAATAGCAAACAGTAACAGCGGCTCAGTGCGCACTTATCTGACTAACAGAATAAAATATGCTGACCTTCAGTGGGGACTTCACCCACATCTCCAGAAGAAAAGATAATCACTGAAGTAAGGTCTCTAGATCAGTGTTGTTTTTTTTTTTCAAACCCTTTGACCACAGTCTATAACAAAAAATTTAAAATATTCTCTACTACAATCCAGTGTAGTACCACCTCTTTCTCTCTCTCTCACACACACACACATGCACACACACACTTGATATAAAATGTTTGATAAAATAAAACTTATACTCACTATGTGCAATGCCCTTTGCTATTTTCTGTTCTATGCTATTTTGTTCTCCTTGGTTACATTTTCAAAAATACTTGAACATTTTCATTCAGTTGATTCCCAACACTGGTGAGGTCATGGAAAAAGGGTGGCCATGAAATAGCAAAGCCTGGTTCCCTTCGCCTCTGCACAAAGGCACCTTTCATTTCCTTGGAAAAATCCACTATGGGCTCTGGTGAAAGAAATGGTCTTCCCCAGGACTTCTGTTTACCCAGCTCTTGCCTGAGAGGCTAGGCCTGGCTGACACAAATGCCATCTTTTTTAAGCCATACTGACCTCAAATTGGCAGAGTGGAAAAATAAGAGTTTGTGTGAGGGGATCCCACAGGGAAGGTTCATGGAATTTTCCTGCAGCCATTTTGACTGCAACTGCAGCAGCTGTTAAACACACAGTGGCTTTGATACAGAGCTGTTCTGACTCAGTCTAAAACCCAACCATTAAACTTGAGGCTTAAAAAAAAGGCCAAGTACACACACATCCCTATCCAGCTCCTGAGCCTCACCCTTTGGGTGGTATGAGTCAGGAATGGAGTAAGGTTTATAAGAGTCTGTTTTACACATTGATTGATGGTTTTAAGAAAGTGTTCTACCCTTCGACACAACCTATCAACATGCCAAGAAGGGAGTATCAGAATGGCCACTCAAAATATCTCGCTTCTGATCCAGCTCCACTCTTGCCCTTCCACAGGGCACCCTCTTTCTCATATTGCCCCCGTTGTTGGTCTTTGTCCTTGCCCCAATTTAAACTCCTCAATGGCAGGCACCACTTCTGAATAGCAAACAGTAACAGCGGCTCAGTGCGCACTTATCTGACTAACAGAATAAAATATGCTGACCTTCAGTGGGGACTTCACCCACATCTCCAGAAGAAAAGATAATCACTGAAGTAAGGTCTCTAGATCAGTGTTGTTTTTTTTTTTCAAACCCTTTGACCACAGTCTATAACAAAAAATTTAAAATATTCTCTACTACAATCCAGTGTAGTACCACCTCTTTCTCTCTCTCTCACACACACACACATGCACACACACACTTGATATAAAATGTTTGATAAAATAAAACTTATACTCACTATGTGCAATGCCCTTTGCTATTTTCTGTTCTATGCTATTTTGTTCTCCTTGGTTACATTTTCAAAAATACTTGAACATTCTTCATTCAGTTGATTCACCTGATGGGTGGTGACCCATCAATACCAGTCTTGACCCTGGCTGGACCCACTCTTGATGGTGCTCAGCAGGGCACCAGCCTTGTGTGCCATTGCCCAGGGCTCACTCACCTCCCTAAAGGTGAGGAAGAAGGAGTTTTACCACATGCTTCTGAGCCTGGGCCCATGCTGACTTTCCATTCTCAGTGGCCCCTCCATCTGCACAGGTAGCTGATGCTCAGTTGACTTGGTGGGAGAGGTGGTAGGTTGAGTGTTTTGTGCCAGTGCAGAGCTTGGGCCTGCTATGCCAGTCAGGGTGCAGCTGGGAAAAGGAAAACCACATTGGGTATTTCAATTGAGGGGAATTAATATAGGAAATTGCTAGCACAGCTGTTGAAAGGCTGACAAAAAGGCGCTGTGAGGTAACTCAGAGGTAAAGTTAAGCAGCTAAGTGGTTCCTCGGCTGACATGGGGTGCAGTATTACTGCGGATGGTGACTACAGCCATGAAATTAAAAGACGCTTTCTCCTTGGAAGAAAAGCTATGACAAACCTAGACAGTCTTTTTTTTTTTTTTTTTTTAATCTTTTAGGGGTCGAGTTGGGGAGGGAGGGGGATGGGCGGGCCACTTCTATTGGTCTTTCATTTCTCTATTTTCATCTGTCTTTGTTCTTTTGGCTTCTGTGGGCCTCCCATCGCGGTGGCCTCTGTCGTCGCAGAGCGCCTGCTCTGGGCGCATGTGCTGCAGAGCTCCGGCTCGGTGGTTGGACACATCAGCCCAGCCACTCTGCGGCACGTGGGATCTTCCCAGGCCAGGGATCGAACCGGCGCCCCTTGCACTGCAAGGCGGTGTCCTTACCCACTGGACCACCAGGGGAAGCCCCCCGGGAAGCCCCCCAGGAAGCCCCCCAGGAAGCCCCCCGGGAAGCCCCCCTCTAGACAGTCTTTTACAAAGCAGCGACATTACTTTGCCAACAAAGGTCCATATAGTTAAAGCTATGGTTTTTCATATGGTAGTCATATATAGATGTGAGAGTTGGATCATACAGAAGGCTGAGCATCAACAAATTGATGCTTCCAAACTGTGGTGCTAGAGGAGACTCTTGAAAGTCTCTTGGACTGCAAGGAGATCAAAACCAGTCAATCCTAAAGGAAATCAACCCTAAATATTCATTGGAAGGATGGATGCTAAACTTGAAGCTCCAATACTTTGGCCCCCTGATATGAAGAGCTGACTCATTGGAAAAGACCTGATTCTGGGAAAGATTGAGGGCAGGAGGAGAAGGAGTCGACAGAGGATGACATAGTTGGACTGCATCACTGACTCAATGGACATAAGTTTGAGCAAACTCTGGGAGATAGTGAATGATGGGGAAGTCTGGTATGCTGCAGCGCCACAGCACATCAGCCGGGTGCATAGAGAATAGCAAGTGTGATGAGACATTAAGAAATACACACACATACAGACAGGGAGAAAAGGATGGGAATGGAGGGCTCAAGACCTGTTGAGTAAGTCACCTGAACACATTCACTGGTCTGCTTTTATTGAGAGCCTAAGCATCCAGGGATTTGCAGGGAACGATATTAACAAAGGCTGGGACCCACTCACAGCTCTGATCAATAATTATTCTCTTGGTTCTAAGACTGGGGGCCAACTAGGCCAGCAAGAAATTAAGGAGTCCGCTCTGGGAGTGCATGCGGTGTTCTAACATGTGCTGACCCAACGTTCCAAAGCCCACAGCAGATCTCCCACCTGTTGCTGATCAGTATGACCCCAGCTAATGAGCCCATGTGAGTCAAATTGACTTGTGTTTGTCTTGATTCTTTCATTTTCAAGGTGTTTTTCTCCTGGCTCAACCAAAGCTGCAAAAACCTTCACTGGTTTCCCCACACTGCTGTCTACGGGGAGGCAAAGAGTCAGACACGGCTGAGAGACTGAACAACAGAGCTGCTGAATGGTTCCTAAACTGACTGACGTGCTGCAGATCCAGGGATTTTCCTGGGAAGGGAACAAGGAGATTTAGGCAGTTTACTTCTTAAAGCACAGCAGGTCTTATGAGCCTTGTTTTCATCTATTTCCCTTGTCCTGTATTCTACTTTCTGTCCAGGGTAGAGGAGTAATAAAGAGAGAGTGACAGAAAAAAGGAACAGAAGGGGAGAGCTCCCTTCAGGGAGAAGGCCTGGGAGAGGGCAGGAGGCCATGCTTGGCCACCTAGAGCCCATTGTCTCTGGTTCCTTCCTTCCTGCTAGGACCGCTACCTACCCTCACTTCAGTGTTCATCCTAGCTCCTTCCATGGCCCTATCTCTCAGTCCTTGATTTTTTTTTTTAAATTTTTTTGGAGCCTCTTTTATTGATCCTTCATTTATTTATTTTCATCTGTCTTAATTCTTTGGCCTGTGTGGGCCTCCCATCGCAGTGGCCTCTCTCATTGCAGAATACTGCCTCTGAGTGCATGTGCTCCAGAGCACTGGCTCATAACTGGACACACCAGTCCAGCTGATCCGCAGCATGTGGGATCTTCCTGTGCCAGGGATCAAACCAGTGTCCATTGCACTGCAAGGCAAACTCTCTACCCACTGGATCACCAGGGAAGACCAGTCCCTGATTGTTCTTAGGCTACTCTATTAAGGTATGATTGACCTGCAAAAGGCTGTACATATTTCAAGTATACAGCTTGACCAGTTTGGGAATAAGCGTACACCCACGAAGCTATCACCAGCATCAAGCAATAGTTATATCCATCACCTCCCAAGCATTCCTCCTACCCCATTTATCACGGTATGTCTATGGTAAGAAGACCTAACATAAAATCTGTTCCTTTACACAATTCTAAGTATACAACGTATATTGCGGCTATGAGTACTATGCTGTCTAGTAGACGTCTAGAATGTATTTCTCTTGCATACTGAAACTTCATACCCTTTGACCATCACCCTTCTATTGTTCCACCCCCTCAATCCCTGGCAACCACCATTTTATTCTCTGCTTCTATGAATTTGATTATTTTAGATCCTACCTGTAAGTGAGATCATATAGCATTTGTCTTTCTGTATTCAGCTTATTTTCATTTAACATGATGACCTCAAAGCACATTTTATTAGTCAGGGTTTTTCAGAGAAACAGAACCAACAGGAGACAGATAGATACCTAAAAGACATATAGATACATATAACAGGACACATACATATATATATAAGATGCATCACATAGATACACATAAGAGGACATTTGTCATGGGGATTGGCAGATGTAGTCATGCAGGCTGAGAAGTCCCACAACCTGCCATCTTCCAGGCAGAGAACTAGGGAAGCCTGTGACATGATTCAGTCCAGTCTGAAGGGCTGAGAACCCAAGGGCCACAAAGACCCAGGAGCCAGGACTCTGACGTGCGGGGCAGGAGAAGCTGAGTGAAGCCTCAGCTTAAGAAGAGACACAGCACTTCCTGCACCTTTTTGTTCCAGCTGAGTCTTCAGCGGACTGGATGATGCCCACTATCCCTGCTGAAGGCAGATCTCCCTACTCCGTCCACTCACATGCTGATCCCTTGGAAACACCCTCATGGGCACATTCAGAAATGATGTTTTACCAGATATTTGAGCATGTTTTTAGCCTAGTCAAGTTGATGCATAAAATTAACCATTACCTCCTCCTATATTATTGCAAAGGGAAAGGTTTCCTTCTTTTTTGAGGCTAAATAATACTCCACTGTGTGGATATACCACATTTTCTTTATTCATTTGTTGGTGAGTACTTGGGTTGTTTTCATATCTTGGCTTCTTGGGAATCCCAGCCTGCCCCCCATGACCTAGACTTTAGACCAGAACACTCCTGCAAATACATATGGAAAACAGAGGAAGAGAGTATTTGGTATCCAAGACCTGTGGCTAAGGACCAAGGGTAACAAAGGAGACATTGTTTAGCACCTCAGAGTTAGAAGGGACCTTGTAATATTACAGCCTACATGTCACAGAGATGGAGGCCAGACTCAGAGGCTCAGGGGCACGCTGAGAGCTTCAGGGTCCCTGGTACACTCCTGTCCAGTGCTGCCCCGCTCCGGGCCCTGTCTAGGCAACCACCATTTTATTCTCTGCTTCTATGAATTTGATTATTTTAGATCCTACCTGTAAGTGAGATCATATAGCATTTGTCTTTCTGTATTCAGCTTATTTTCATTTAACATGATGACCTCAAAGCACATTTTATTAGTCAGGGTTTTTCAGAGAAACAGAACCAACAGGAGACAGATAGATACCTAAAAGACATATAGATACATATAACAGGACACATACATATATATATAAGATGCATCACATAGATACACATAAGAGGACATTTGTCATGGGGATTGGCAGATGTAGTCATGCAGGCTGAGAAGTCCCACAACCTGCCATCTTCCAGGCAGAGAACTAGGGAAGCCTGTGACATGATTCAGTCCAGTCTGAAGGGCTGAGAACCCAAGGGCCACAAAGACCCAGGAGCCAGGACTCTGACGTGCGGGGCAGGAGAAGCTGAGTGAAGCCTCAGCTTAAGAAGAGACACAGCACTTCCTGCCCCTTTTTTGTTCCAGCTGAGTCTTCAGCGGACTGGATGATGCCCACTATCCCTGCTGAAGGCAGATCTCCCTACTCCGTCCACTCACATGCTGATCCCTTGGAAACACCCTCATGGGCACATTCAGAAATGATGTTTTACCAGATATTTGAGCATGTTTTTAGCCTAGTCAAGTTGATGCATAAAATTAACCATTACCTCCTCCTATATTATTGCAAAGGGAAAGGTTTCCTTCTTTTTTGAGGCTAAATAATACTCCACTGTGTGGATATACCACATTTTCTTTATTCATTTGTTGGTGAGTACTTGGGTTGTTTTCATATCTTGGCTTCTTGGGAATCCCAGCCTGCCCCCCATGACCTAGACTTTAGACCAGAACACTCCTGCAAATACATATGGAAAACAGAGGAAGAGAGTATTTGGTATCCAAGACCTGTGGCTAAGGACCAAGGGTAACAAAGGAGACATTGTTTAGCACCTCAGAGTTAGAAGGGACCTTGTAATATTACAGCCTACATGTCACAGAGATGGAGGCCAGACTCAGAGGCTCAGGGGCACGCTGAGAGCTTCAGGGTCCCCTGGTACACTCCTGTCCAGTGCTGCAGCGCTCTCCCTCCCCGTCTGGGCTGGCCAGGCCTCTAGCTCCGGGCCCTGTCTAGGGCAATTGTGTCACTGGATATCATCTGCCCTTGCTTCTCACAGTGGGGCCTTGTGCTATGCTCTCTCTCCTTGTGGCAAAGGATGGTGACAAGTCCTGGGTTCAAGTCTCTGACAGGTACTTGCTGAGTAACCTTGAGCATCATTTCACTTCCCTGAGACCTGAGAATGAGGATCTGGTGGTTTTTCTTGATGGTGTGGTACAAACTAGATGAAATAAACTTTGTGCACATGACAGCTTCAGCATCATTGAAAGAAGTTAGAAGACTTGGGTTCAATTTCCTGACTGGCTCGTTGTCTGACCTTGGGCGAAGTTGGAGCCTCCCTGACCTCAGCATACTGTTAAATGGGGGTAAGGATCCCTCTCTGAAACAGTGGTTATGATGATGCTTTTATTCATCTATTTATTGAATACATGTTTATTAAACTATAAACTACTATGTGCCAGACTCCATTCTAGATGCTAGGAAAGCCCCAATGATTAAGACCTACAGAATCTGTCATCACAGAATTTGTATTCTATTAGGAGACAATTAATAAGCAAATGAATACATCCACATATGATCTAACATTCTGAAATGTAAAGCACTATGAAGAATGAGACAGAGCTTGCAGGAAGGCACTTGGTAAATTGTTATTGTTATTGTTTAGTCGCTCAGTTGTGTCTGACTCTTAGAGACCCCATGGACTGTAGCCTGCCAGACTCTGTCCTTGGGATTTTCCAGGTAGGAATACTGGAGTGGGTTGCCATTTCCTTCTTGAGAGGATCTTCCCAACCCGGGGATTGAACCCACATCTCCTGTATTAGCAGGTACATTCTTTACCACTGAACCCCCAGGGAAACCCCACTTGGTAGATTACAGAGCACCAAATAATTGCCTGGCATTTAGGTGCTCAACAAATGCTAAATTCCTGCTTGTCTTCATTTCTTATTTCCACCTTCCATAAGAGGTGAGGACACAGAGGCCCTTTGGGCCGAGGATCTTCCGCAACCTCAGTTTCCCACATGTACAAAGGAGACATTGTTTAGCACCTCAGAGTTAGTTTTTCAATTGGGGGGTGGCAAAGGGGATGTGGCTGCAGCGCTCTCCTCCCGTCTGGGCTGGCCAGGCCTCTAGCTCCGGGCCCTGTCTAGGGCAATTGTGTCACTGGATATCATCTGCCCTTGCTTCTCACAGTGGGGCCTTGTGCTATGCTCTCTCTCCTTGTGGCAAAGGATGGTGACAAGTCCTGGGTTCAAGTCTCTGACAGGTACTTGCTGAGTAACCTTGAGCATCATTTCACTTCCCTGAGACCTGAGAATGAGGATCTGGTGGTTTTTCTTGATGGTGTGGTACAAACTAGATGAAATAAACTTTGTGCACATGACAGCTTCAGCATCATTGAAAGAAGTTAGAAGACTTGGGTTCAATTTCCTGACTGGCTCGTTGTCTGACCTTGGGCGAAGTTGGAGCCTCCCTGACCTCAGCATACTGTTAAATGGGGGTAAGGATCCCTCTCTGAAACAGTGGTTATGATGATGCTTTTATTCATCTATTTATTGAATACATGTTTATTAAACTATAAACTACTATGTGCCAGACTCCATTCTAGATGCTAGGAAAGCCCCAATGATTAAGACCTACAGAATCTGTCATCACAGAATTTGTATTCTATTAGGAGACAATTAATAAGCAAATGAATACATCCACATATGATCTAACATTCTGAAATGTAAAGCACTATGAAGAATGAGACAGAGCTTGCAGGAAGGCACTTGGTAAATTGTTATTGTTATTGTTTAGTCGCTCAGTTGTGTCTGACTCTTAGAGACCCCATGGACTGTAGCCTGCCAGACTCTGTCCTTGGGATTTTCCAGGTAGGAATACTGGAGTGGGTTGCCATTTCCTTCTTGAGAGGATCTTCCCAACCCGGGGATTGAACCCACATCTCCTGTATTAGCAGGTACATTCTTTACCACTGAACCCCCAGGGAAACCCCACTTGGTAGATTACAGAGCACCAAATAATTGCCTGGCATTTAGGTGCTCAACAAATGCTAAATTCCTGCTTGTCTTCATTTCTTATTTCCACCTTCCATAAGAGGTGAGGACACAGAGGCCCCTTTCCAGGAGACCTGCTCTCAGGCCCAGCTCAGGCTTTCATCATTGTATGATCAAGCCTCAGTTTCCTCACATGTAAAATGAGGGAGCAGACACAGATCAGCCTCCCCCAACTGTTATCTGCACACAGCAGGCCCATGAGATGCTCTGAGGACAACAGCATTTTGAACCATAAGCTCTCAAGCCACCCCACTTCTAGGAGCCCCTGGGGAGGCCTGCAGCTGAGGGTCAGCTCTCACTGCATCTAGCCTAGCCACCCACCCTGGTGGGACCAGACCCCTTACCTGCCGGGTATCTGCAGGCTGCTTTCCTGGGAAGAGAGGCCTTTTACAGTCAGAACACAGAAGCTCTGGGCTCCCTCCCTGACCTGTGGCCTGTGGTCACATCCTGCCTCTCAGAGCTGCTCCGGCTGCAGTAGGCCTGATGACCTGCAGGTTGGTGGTTAAAGGGCAGGACCCTCTGGGTGCGTAGTCGCAGTGGTAAGCAAGTGGGACTTCACTGCTGCAGCCCCAGACACGCTGCCTCATCCTGCCCATCATCACACCCTCCCCCAGCTTTTCCCAGGTTCCCTGGGGCAAGTGAGACTCATGGTGATGCTCAGACTAAACCATGGAGGGGCAGATCAGCCTTGTCGGGTGGGGCCCCCATCTCCAGGGGACCCTTCCCAGCTTCTAGAAGTGGAAGAGGGCAGGGACGTCAGAGCAGCCGAGTTAGTTTGGTTCTCTTCCCATTCTCCTTGGTTCCAGAAAGAGGTGACAAGTGAACCGTCCTTGGTGAAGGAGAGGAAAAGGCAGTACACAAAGCCCTCAGGCAGGGGGAGCGGTGACCTCAGCCTGTGCAGACTGGGGGGGTCCAGCTGGCACAGCCGCAGGAGCTGGCGGGAGGTCTGGCTGGAATGTAGCCTGAGTCATCCTCACTCGGCAAAGTCCAGGGGAGTCACCGCGGTGAGTGATGAGCACCTTGAGGGAGGACGTCACGGGAGAGTCTGGAAGGTGAGTCAGGGCCAGCAGAGCAGAGGTCTCAGCACTCCTGGGAACGGCTTCCTCTACAGCCTGACTCTGATGCATTTTCTCCTGAGTGATTTCAAAGGAACAAAAACTTCACAAGTGACGTTTCTACAGCAAAACGAGGATTGTGCATCTGTGCTCCAAAACTGCACAATTCAGAGGCTGATAACTCTCCTCTCCTCCCCTCTCTCCCTCCTTACTTGCATCATGTCTGTATTCATCTTTCAGATCTTTACTAAACAGCTACTGCATGCAGGCGTGTGGCTGGGAACAGACGGATGACCAAGACACAAACGGTTCCTCTGTGTCTAGGGCTGGAAAAGGACACGAAACAATCACAGTTCACACCCCTGCCGGGAGGCCTATCTTGCAGGCCCCCCGGGGCCCTTTCCTGGGAAGAGAGGCCTTTACAGTCAGAACACAGAAGCTCTGGGCTCCCTCCCTGACCTGTGGCCTGTGGTCACATCCTGCCTCTCAGAGCTGCTCCGGCTGCAGTAGGCCTGATGACCTGCAGGTTGGTGGTTAAAGGGCAGGACCCTCTGGGTGCGTAGTCGCAGTGGTAAGCAAGTGGGACTTCACTGCTGCAGCCCCAGACACGCTGCCTCATCCTGCCCATCATCACACCCTCCCCCAGCTTTTCCCAGGTTCCCTGGGGCAAGTGAGACTCATGGTGATGCTCAGACTAAACCATGGAGGGGCAGATCAGCCTTGTCGGGTGGGGCCCCCATCTCCAGGGGACCCTTCCCAGCTTCTAGAAGTGGAAGAGGGCAGGGACGTCAGAGCAGCCGAGTTAGTTTGGTTCTCTTCCCATTCTCCTTGGTTCCAGAAAGAGGTGACAAGTGAACCGTCCTTGGTGAAGGAGAGGAAAAGGCAGTACACAAAGCCCTCAGGCAGGGGCGGTGACCTCAGCCTGTGCAGACTGGGGGGGTCCAGCTGGCACAGCCGCAGGAGCTGGCGGGAGGTCTGGCTGGAATGTAGCCTGAGTCATCCTCACTCGGCAAAGTCCAGGGGAGTCACCGCGGTGAGTGATGAGCACCTTGAGGGAGGACGTCACGGGAGAGTCTGGAAGGTGAGTCAGGGCCAGCAGAGCAGAGGTCTCAGCACTCCTGGGAACGGCTTCCTCTACAGCCTGACTCTGATGCATTTTCTCCTGAGTGATTTCAAAGGAACAAAAACTTCACAAGTGACGTTTCTACAGCAAAACGAGGATTGTGCATCTGTGCTCCAAAACTGCACAATTCAGAGGCTGATAACTCTCCTCTCCTCCCCTCTCTCCCTCCTTACTTGCATCATGTCTGTATTCATCTTTCAGATCTTTACTAAACAGCTACTGCATGCAGGCGTGTGGCTGGGAACAGACGGATGACCAAGACACAAACGGTCCCTGCTCTCATACCTCTGTGTCTAGGGCTGGAAAAGGACACGAAACAATCACAGTTAATCACAGGCCACATGAACCTAGTCTGGGGGTTCAGAATACCACTAAGAGGGGACTTGGCAGACCTGGAGGGCCAGGGAGGACAGACAGCACACTGAAGATAAGACAGAAAGGGTGGAACACTGAAGACAAGACAGAAAGGGTGGAACATTCGCCGGAGTGTGCCGAGCAGAGGGGACAGAAAGAGGAGGTTTTGAGAGACAGTGTGATCAGAGAGAGGGGAATGGGGGGAGGGGCAACAGTCAGACCAGGCATGGCCTGGGGCCTGTGCTGAGGATGCTGAGGTTTATCCTAAGAGCAATTCTCAGGCAGGGGAGGGTGGAGGACACATCCCCATGGTTCTTCAGAGCCATTGTGAGATCCTGCTGGTGAACGATTCGGACTCCCCACCATCTGTCACACCTGTGGAAGGGTCAGGGAGAGGCTCAAAAGAATTCTGCTCTAGGAGGTTGGCTTCCAGGTGTCATCTTGCCCAGACCCACAGGTGACTGTAGAGCAATGCTTTGGTCCCCCTTTCTGTAAAGTGGCTTGAGTACAACTTGGATCATTGTGTTGAATTTCTAACGTGCAATGATTGCAGAGGGCAGAGGGAAGCTTGTGCTCCTTCAGTGGAGAGTCCAGGCCCAGACAGCGGCTGCCTCACTCCAGCCAGCAAGCCTCGGGGTCATGGAACATAGCTGTCTCTTCATCGTGAGGTGGTACCTTACTCCAAGACTTGGAGAAACCCCAAAGGAGAATCAACTAGTTCCCAGACACTTTGATAGAGTGGAAGGAATCCAAGTTTTTGAGCCAGAAAAGGCTTGGATTTCCATCCTGGATCTGCCACTAGTTGTGCGGCCTTGAACAGGTCACTTAGTGTCTTTGGGCCGCATGTCCTCACCTGTGGCATGGGGACAGTTGCAACAAGCTACCCTTACCGGTTGTTTCAAGGCTTACAGGTGGGGTTTGTAAGTCATGGAGGTGGGGACTGTTCAGACCTTCTGGGAGAGAGGGTTCTCACCTGTGCTTCCAGAAAGGAGACGCGCTCTCTGCCAGCAGGGCCCTGCCACAGTCCTGCATCCATCAACCTTCACTGCCAGAAAGTACCTCCCTGTCTCTCTCTGTGCAGGCTGGAGCCCGTCTCCCCTGATGTGGTCCTAAGTAAAGCCTGGCAGCATCTGGGCACCATCACCGAGACTGGTGCGTAGACCACTGGCCACCTACAGGATCCTCTCCTACTTTCCCCCTCGGAGTTCACACAGGCAGGGAACGTGGGTCCCACTGAAGCAGAAGGAAGGCTGTCTGGATTAAAGACCGGAAAGACCAGTGGGAAGTCCTGGTTCAAAGGCTGCATGGAGAGCATCCCGGCCTTCTCGGAAGGAGGGGAGCGTGATGCATCCAACTGGAGTGCCAAAAAAGAAAGAATAAAGCACATCAACACAGGCAGAGAAACCCTCTCCTCATCCCTATCTTTAGGCCACACCCCAACACCTACCCCTGCAACAAGAGTCTTCCCGGGAACCTGCCCGCCGCGAGGAGCCGCCGGAACCCGCCCGCCGCGAGGTCCGCGAGGCGCCGCGGACGGAGCCGCGAGGCGCCGCGGACGGAGCCGCGAGGCGCCGCGGACGGAGCCGCGTGGCGGGTAAGTTCAGTCACTCCAACTGGAGGGCTTGCTGAACGGAGAGAGGAAGTCGCCCACGGGTTGCTGACCAGGGACCGGGCACGAGTTGGACGGGAAAGCTCGCGTCCGCCTTTGGGACTTAGACACGTAACTGGCAGTGCACGTGTCCCAGTGGCGGAGGAGCCCGCGCACCCCTAGAGCTGCAGCAGCAGTGGAGGAAGCCCGGGAAAGAGCAGAGATTAGAGACGACAAAGGCTTAGAAATTCCATCCTTGAAAAAAATCTAGTTCCCAGACACTTTGATAGAGTGGAAGGAATCCAAGTTTTTGAGCCAGAAAAGGCTTGGATTTCCATCCTGGATCTGCCACTAGTTGTGCGGCCTTGAACAGGTCACTTAGTGTCTTTGGGCCGCATGTCCTCACCTGTGGCATGGGGACAGTTGCAACAAGCTACCCTTACCGGTTGTTTCAAGGCTTACAGGTGGGGTTTGTAAGTCATGGAGGTGGGGACTGTTCAGACCTTCTGGGAGAGAGGGTTCTCACCTGTGCTTCCAGAAAGGAGACGCGCTCTCTGCCAGCAGGGCCCTGCCACAGTCCTGCATCCATCAACCTTCACTGCCAGAAAGTACCTCCCTGTCTCTCTCTGTGCAGGCTGGAGCCCGTCTCCCCTGATGTGGTCCTAAGTAAAGCCTGGCAGCATCTGGGCACCATCACCGAGACTGGTGCGTAGACCACTGGCCACCTACAGGATCCTCTCCTACTTTCCCCCTCGGAGTTCACACAGGCAGGGAACGTGGGTCCCACTGAAGCAGAAGGAAGGCTGTCTGGATTAAAGACCGGAAAGACCAGTGGGAAGTCCTGGTTCAAAGGCTGCATGGAGAGCATCCCGGCCTTCTCGGAAGGAGGGGAGCGTGATGCATCCAACTGGAGTGCCAAAAAAGAAAGAATAAAGCACATCAACACAGGCAGAGAAACCCTCTCCTCATCCCTATCTTTAGGCCACACCCCAACACCTACCCCTGCAACAAGAGTCTTCCCGGGAACCTGCCCGCCGCGAGGAGCCGCCGGAACCCGCCCGCCGCGAGGTCCGCGAGGCGCCGCGGACGGAGCCGCGAGGCGCCGCGGACGGAGCCGCGTGGCGGGTAAGTTCAGTCACTCCAACTGGAGGGCTTGCTGAACGGAGAGAGGAAGTCGTCCACGGGTTGCTGACCAGGGACCGGGCACGAGTTGGACGGGAAAGCTCGCGTCCGCCTTTGGGACTTAGACACGTAACTGGCAGTGCACGTGTGCCAGTGGCGGAGGAGCCTGCGCTCCCCTAGAGCTGCAGGAGCAGCGGAGGAAGCCGGAGAAAGAGCAGGGATTGGAGACGACAGGCGGGCCCGCGGTAGAGCCGGGGCGCCCCCCTCCAATACGGGGCTGCGCCACGGCCTCCGCCGGACTGACTGGGATCAGCCCACCCTCCCGGCCAGCACCTCCCGGCCAGCACCCAGTATGGCAGCAAAGCCCTTATTTTGCTGAACACAAAAAGAGAAACCACAGCAACCGGCACAATAAGGGAAAGACTACGCCATCAAGACACCACCATCAAGAGCAGATTGGTTTACAACAGGCAGATGTGAAGATAAAAACCAAGGACAGTATTTAACTTTTTTTTTTTTTCTTTTTTCATTTTTTTCTGCTTGTTTGTGGTGGACTATTTTGCTTATTCAGTTGATTGGTTTGGGGTATATTAGTTTCTTTGTTTATTGGGGTTTTTTATGTTTGTTTTTTTTTTTTTTTTGTAGTTTTCATTTGTTTGATTTATTTTATGTGTTTTTTCTTTGTTTTTTGGTCTCTTATTAATTTTTTCTGCTCTTTTTAATTTTTAACTTTCTTTTGACTTTTATTATATATTTTTTTAACTTTAATTTTAATTCTTGCAAACCTCTAATTCTCTTTTCTCTTTCCTCTTTCCCACTGCTTTCTTTCTTTATGTTCTAAATGTAAAACATCTTCCTAGCTACCAATATCCTCTAGATAAATTATTTCCTATCTTTATGTCTCCACTATTCACTTCCAAATACACTAAACAGTACACACACTAATCTTTGCTACCTAATCCTATAAAATACTTCCAAGACAAATCTTTTCCTTTTTATTACTTATAGACTCTCCTCCTTGTCACCTCGAGCACATGTCCTAATTTAAAATTGCTCTCATTGTAATTATCCAAGCCAGGACCTTGTGTTAGATCTATTATTCAGGCACTATTTTAATTAATTCAAAGCTTAATGGGCAAGTATCATCTGTGATTGCATGAGTTGCTAGAAAGATTTCCTGCACCTTATCTCTGTAAAACTGGTCAGTTGTGAGGATTGCTGTATATGTATGTATATCTTACGATTATGTTAGAAAACATCTGCATGCTTTTATGACTGTCACCCATCAAGGATGCACCTCTTGTTCCTCAGATGCTACTGTGTGAACTAGTATCACAGAACACTATAGCAAACCAGACATAGAGCCTACACCCCCTGACCAATCATCAAACCAAGGATCCTCGAATTGGAAGCCCGGATTCCAAGACCCCACACTGATTATCAAAGAACATACAACACTACAGATTATTCACCTGTAAACAAGGTCTATCACCACCCAAGACACAAACCACTGAACCTTTCTACAAGGACAGAAACCCAAAGGAAGGGAGAATTCAACCAAGAAGCCTGGTGGGAATAAGAACTCCATACACACAGACACACACAAGGAAACAAAAATTAACCTAAGAATGAAACGTCAGAGAAACACTGTACAAATGAAGGACCAAGCTAGAGAAACACCACTTCAAATGACAGAGGAGGAGATAGACAAGCTATCTGAAAGAGAATTCAGAAAAACTATACTAATGAGGATGCAAAACAAAAAAAAGGAAAAAATGATGTGTTTTTCTTTGTTTTTTGGTCTCTTATTAATTTTTTCTGCTCTTTTTAATTTTTAACTTTCTTTTGACTTTTATTATATATTTTTTTAACTTTAATTTTAATTCTTGCAAACCTCTAATTCTCTTTTCTCTTTCCTCTTTCCCACTGCTTTCTTTCTTTATGTTCTAAATGTAAAACATCTTCCTAGCTACCAATATCCTCTAGATAAATTATTTCCTATCTTTATGTCTCCACTATTCACTTCCAAATACACTAAACAGTACACACACTAATCTTTGCTACCTAATCCTATAAAATACTTCCAAGACAAATCTTTTCCTTTTTATTACTTATAGACTCTCCTCCTTGTCACCTCGAGCACATGTCCTAATTTAAAATTGCTCTCATTGTAATTATCCAAGCCAGGACCTTGTGTTAGATCTATTATTCAGGCACTATTTTAATTAATTCAAAGCTTAATGGGCAAGTATCATCTGTGATTGCATGAGTTGCTAGAAAGATTTCCTGCACCTTATCTCTGTAAAACTGGTCAGTTGTGAGGATTGCTGTATATGTATGTATATCTTACGATTATGTTAGAAAACATCTGCATGCTTTTATGACTGTCACCCATCAAGGATGCACCTCTTGTTCCTCAGATGCTACTGTGTGAACTAGTATCACAGAACACTATAGCAAACCAGACATAGAGCCTACACCCCCTGACCAATCATCAAACCAAGGATCCTCGAATTGGAAGCCCGGATTCCAAGACCCCACACTGATTATCAAAGAACATACAACACTACAGATTATTCACCTGTAAACAAGGTCTATCACCACCCAAGACACAAACCACTGAACCTTTCTACAAGGACAGAAACCCAAAGGAAGGGAGAATTCAACCAAGAAGCCTGGTGGGAATAAGAACTCCATACACACAGACACACACAAGGAAACAAAAATTAACCTAAGAATGAAACGTCAGAGAAACACTGTACAAATGAAGGACCAAGCTAGAGAAACACCACTTCAAATGACAGAGGAGGAGATAGACAAGCTATCTGAAAGAGAATTCAGAAAAACTATACTAATGAGGATGCAAAACACCGAAAACAGAATATTAGAGGAAATTAGTGCATTGAGAAAAGACATGCAGGAAATGAAAAATAAGCAAATAGAGACGACCAACTCAATTGCTGAACTCAAAAATACTATAGAAGGTCTCAACAGTAGAGTATCAGAGGCTGAAGAACGGATAAGTGAGCTGGAAGACAGAATGGTGGAAATAACTGATGAGGAACAGAACAAAGCCCAAAGAATTAAAAGAACTGAGGATAGCCTCAGAGACCTATGGGACAATATCAAACGCACCAACATTAGAATTATAGGAGTTCCAGAAGAAGAAGAAGAGAAGAAAGACTATGAAAAAATTCTTGAAGAGGTTATAGTTGAAAACTTCCCCAGCATGGGAAAGGAGATAGTCAACCAAGTCCAGGAAGCACAAAGAGTTCCATACAGGAGAAACCCCAGAAGAAACACACCAAGGCACATACTAATCAAACTAACGCAGACTAAATATAAAGACAGATTACTAAAAGCAGCTAGGAGCAAACAACAAATAACATATAAAGGAAACCCCATACGTTTAACTGCGGATCTCTCAACAGAAACCCTACAGGCCAGAAGAGAATGGCAAGATACATTTAAACGGCTAAAAGAGAACAACCTGCAACCAAGAATTCTCTACCCAGCAAGAATCTCATTCAAAATCGATGGTGAAGTCAAAAGCTTCACAGACAAGCAAAAACTAAAAGAATTCTGTACCACAAAACCAGCCCTACAACAAGTGTTAAACGGCCTGATATAGCCAATAAATACAAGAGTAGGAGAAGCCTTACAAATCAAACCCCAAATTTCTAAGAAGATGACAATAGGAACATTCGTATCAATAATTACTTTGAATGTAAATGGACTAAATGATCCAACCAAACGACATAGGCTGGCTGAATGGATCCAGAAGCAAGACCCATATATATGCTGTTTACAAGAGACCCACTTCAGACCTAGAGACACTCATAGACTGAAAGTGAAAGGTTGGAAAAAGATATTTCATGCAAATGGAAATCAAAAGAAAGCTGGAGTAGCAATCCTTATATCAGACAAAATAGATTTTAAAGTAAAGAAGATTCTAAGAGACAAGGCAGGTCACTACATCATGATTAAGGGATCTATCCAAGAGGAAGACATAACAGTCATGAATATCTATGCACCCAACACAGGGGTACCTCAATACATAAGACAGGTACTTTCAGACATAAAAGAAGAAATCAACAATAACACAATCATAGTAGGAGACTTTAACACTCCTCTCACACCAATGGACAGATCAACAAAACAGAAAATTAATAAAGAAACACAAGCCTTAAATGCCACACTGGAAAAAATGGACCTCATCGATATCTTTAGGACGTTCCATCCAAAAGCAGAAGAATACACTTTCTTCTCAAGTGCTCACGGAACATTCTCCAGGATAGACCACATCTTGGGCCACAAATCTAACCTCAGTCACTTCAAGAAAACCGAAATTATATCAGCCATCTTCTCGGACCACAATGCAATGAGACTGGAGATCAACTACCAGAAAAAAAATCCTAAAAACAGAAACACATGGAGATTAAACAATACATACCTAAAAAACCAACTGATCATTGAGGAAATCAAAGGAGAAATTAAACAATTCCTAGAAGAAAATGACAATGAACACACGACCGTGCAAAACCTATGGGATACTGCAAAAGCAGTTCTAAGAGGGAAATTTATAGCAATACAATCCCACCTCAAGAAACTAGGAAAATATGAAGCAGATGACCTAACCCTCCGCTTAAAACAGTTGGAGAAAGAAGAACAAAAACATCCCAAAGCCAGCAGAAGAAGAGAAATCATAAAGATCAGAGCAGAAATAAATGAGAAAGAAACAAAAGAAACAATAGTAAAGATAAATAAAACAAAAAGCTGGTTCTTTGAAAAGGTTAACAAAATTGACAAGCCACTGGCCAGACTCATTAAGAAAAAGAGAGAGAAGAACCAGATCAACAAAATCAAAAACGAAAAAGGAGAGATTACAACAGATAATGCGGAAATCCAAAGGATTCTAAGAGACTATTATGAGCAACTCTATGGCAACAAACTGGACAACTTGGAAGAAATGGACAGTTTCTTGGACAGGATTAATCTCCCAAGACTGAGCCAGGAAGAAACAGAAACTTTGAACAACCCAATCACAAGCTCAGAAATCAACTTTGTGATTAAAAATCTACCCAAAAATAAAAGCCCAGGACCAGATGGCTTCACAGCCGAATTCTACCAAACATTTAAAGAAGAGATAATGCCTGTCCTTCTAAAACTCTTTCAAAAAATTGCACAGGAAGGAAAACTCCCAAACACATTCTACGAGGCCACCATCACCCTGATACCCAAACCAGGCAAAGACAACACAAAAAAGGAAAACTATAGGCCAATTTCACTGATGAACTTAGATGCCAAGATCCTCAACAAAATCCTAGCAAACAGAATTCAACGACATGTCAAAAAACTCATACATCATGATCAAGTTGGGTTCATCCCAGGCATGCAAGGCTTCTTCAACATCTGCAAATCAATCAATGTGATACACCATATCAACAAGTTGAAAGACAAAAATCACATGATCATCTCAATAGATGCAGAAAAAGCCTTCGACAAAGTACAACATCCATTTATGATCAAAACTCTTCAGAAAATGGGCATAGAAGGAACCTATCTCAACATAATAAAAGCCATCTATGAGAAACCTACAGCGAACATTATTGTTAATGGTGAAAAACTGAAAGCATTCCCTCTAAGATCAGGAACAAGACAGGGGTGCCCACTTTCACCACTGCTATTCAACATAGTCCTGGAAGTCCTAGCAACAGCAATAAGAGAAGAGAAAGAAATCAAAGGAATCCAGATTGGAAAGGAAGAAGTCAAGCTCTCTCTTTTTGCAGACGACATGATATTATACATAGAAAATCCCAAAGACACAGTTACAAAACTACTAGAACTAATCAATGAATTCAGCAAAGTCGCAGGATACAAAGTCAACACACAGAAGTCACTGGCATTCCTATACACAAACAATGAAAAATCAGAAAACGAAATCAAAGAGGCAATCCCCTTCACCACTGCAACCAAAAGAATCAAATATCTAGGAATAAACCTACCCAAAGAAACAAAAGAATTGTACACAGAAAATTACAAGACACTCATGAGAGACATTAAAGAAGACTTAAACAGATGGAGAGATATTCCATGTTCCTGGATTGGAAGAATCAATATTGTGAAAATGACCATACTTCCAAATATCATCTACAGATTCAATGCAATACCTATTCAACTACCACTGACATTTTTCACAGAACTAGACCAAATAATAACACAGTTCATATGGAAACACAGAAGACCTCGAATAGCCAAAGCAATCCTGAGGAAGAAAAATGGAGTTGGAGGGATCAGCCTCCCTAACTTCAGACTCTACTACAAAGCAACAGTTATCAAGACAGTATGGTACTGGCACAAAAACAGAACTATAGATCAATGGAACAAGATTGAGAACCCAGAGATCAACCCACGCACCTATGGGTACCTTATTTTTGATAAAGGAGGAGAAACTTTAAAATGGGACAAAGACAGCCTCTTCAACAAATGGTGCTGGGAGAATTGGACAGCAACATGCAAAAAAATGAAATTGGAACACTCCCTGACACCATACATTAAGATCAACTCAAAATGGATTAAAGACCTCAATGTAAGACCAGAAACCATCAAACTCTTAGAGGAGAATATAGGCAAAACCCTCAAGGACATCAATCAAAGCAAGATCTTCTCTGACCCACCAACTAAAATAGCAGAACTGAAAAGAAAAATGAACATATGGGACCTTATGAAACTTAAAAGCTTTTGTACAGCAAAAGAAATTACAAAAAAGTTCAACAGACACCCCACAGAGTGGGAGAAAATCATAGCAAATGAAACAACAGACAAAGAATTAATCTCCAAAATCTACAAGCAACTCAGACAACTCAGCACAGGGAAAATGAGCAGCCCAATCAAACAATGGGAAAAAGATCTAAAGAGACGCCTCTCCAAAGAGGACATACAAATGGCCCAAAAATACATGAAACGGTGCTCAACATCGCTTATTATCAGAGAAATGCAAATTAAAACCACATTGAATTACCACCTCACACCTGTCAGAATGGCCATCATCAACAAATCGACAGACAACAAATGCTGGAGAGGGTGTGGAGAAAAGGGAACCTCTTGCATTGCTGGTGGGAATGTAAATTAATACAACCTCTATGGAAGACAATATGGAGATTCCTTAAAAAACTAAAAATAGAAGCACCCTATGACCCAGCAATCCCACTATTAGGCCTATATCCTGATGAAATCATAAATGAAAGAGGCACCTGTACCCCAATGTTCATTGCAGCTCTCTATACAATAGCCAGAACATGGAAGCAACCTAGATGTCCATCGACAAATGAATGGATACAGAAGCTCTGGTACATATATATAATGGAATACTACTCAGCTATTAAAAGAAATGCAGAAGACTCAGTCCTAATGAGGTGGCTGGCTCTAGAACCTATCATAAAAAGTGAAGTAAGTCAAAAAGAGAAAGACAAGTATAGTATACTAACTCATATATATGGGATCTAGTAAGATGGTCATGATAACACATGCAGTGAACTCATGAAAAAACAGAGAATAGACATAAAGACATTGTGGAGACCGAACAGTGGGAGGGAGTAACATGGAAACCTATACTGTCATGTGTAGAAAAGATAGCTATTGTCATTGTGCTAGGGGAATAGGAGTACCTACAACCACTTGGAGCGATGGTCTGGAGGGATGGGAGGGGAACTCGGTGGGGGGAGGGTCAAGGGATATGCATATGAATGATCTGGGAACATATATGTACAAAAATAAATAAATAAATAAATAAATAAATAAAAGAGTCTTCCCTGGACCAGTGCGGGAGAGACCCACCCTGAGGTGAGCAGGGGCCAGATGAGCATATGGGGTTTCTAGGGCTGCAGACACACACAGACATACACACAGACACAGACACACATGGGAACACATGATTGTGCAACACACACAAGGAGAGAGATGTCAGGAGACCCAAAACCTAGAGACCACCCCCACCAACCCCCTCCGCACACACACACCAACACCTCAGTCCATGAGAATGTTACTTAACTTTTGCCAATCTCAGGGACCAGGGACGATAATAAGAGGATCACGTGGTTAAGATTACACACACGGGACATGGCAGGGCTCAGAGTGGATGCTCAGTGTTCGTTAGCTGTGATTCATTACAAACTGGAAACTCTTATCGGTCACAGACAGACGGGGGAGCACCAGGCCCATGGGATCAGATCACAGGCACAGACACACCCCAGGTCTGGCCACAGATACAGGTGCCCATTGGAGAGAAGCCCCTGGCAGTCAGTGTGGTAGGGCCCATCTGGTTTGGCCTCAGCCCAGTGAGGCCTGCTCTGTTTCAGCCAGACTGCAGGGAAAAAAGAGAAAGAAGAAAGAAACTGTCTGGAAAATGCTAATGAGCAGAACTTTGAGACAGAGTGTGGAGGGAGACCAGGGAGAAAGGGAGGATGTAAGGAGAGCCCGAGGGCTGGGCCTGAGAGGCCAAAGCTTATTTCAAGAGGCCAGTTGGTCTGTTTTTAGCTCTTCAGTGGAAGGTGTATTGCCTGCACACCTGACATGACAGGTGTTTGAAGAGGGAACAAGAGAGGGGTTATGTCCCCATCTGAGTTACTGCACGAGAGGCCACTCTTCTAGGCAGGGGCCAGGAAATGAGGAATTCAGCAAATTACAACCTGCTGACCTAGGTAAAGGGAAGGGGCCCGAGCCCACTCAAAGACGGGGCTTGGAGCTGTTTCTACAGTTGGGGGGCATCTAGGTGGCCAACTTCTGAATCATAAACACAACAGAAATGTGAGCCCATATGTTCAACTCTCACTGAAATAATATCCGCAGCTGCTAAGGGAGGTGGGAGAGAGAGTGGGGATTCTGAGGGTTTAGTAAGAGGAAGCTCTGTCAGAAGCAAGTGTGCAACAGAGGAGACCCTGCATTGAGGTCGACCTGAAAGTCATGCGGGTTAGACATGGGGGACTCTTCTATGAACTTTCAGTTCACTGAGATTTCCCACAATCCCACACTGCTTACATTTAGGAAGAGTCTGTGAGTGGCCCTCAGATCATTGGTCCCTATTGTTTTTTCTCTTAAGGATGTAGTTCCTCCCTCTGCCCCCACTCCCCTTAATCTGTGATTAAGATGCATTGGATCTGGATGTCAGGGGGATTAAAGGAGGGGTGAGGCACTTTTGAAGAAAAGGTGGCCATCTGGCTGGTGCAGGTGCAAGGGCTGGGCTGAAAGGTGGCAGATGGTTTGGCTCTCTGAAGACAAATTGGGGAACACAGAAGATGACAGATGGGCAGGTGTTGTGAAAGGGTTTTGCCCAGGTGAAACAAAGGTGGTTTTTTCTATTTAAATTTGGGCTAAGCACAAGGATTTCATCACTATTTATTAACTGCCTTTCAAACTTCGCCCACAAATGCAGGAGGAATCTCTTTATGGCAATTAATTTGGGAAATAACTCAAACAATAAAAAGAAGAGAAAGGAGAAACCAGGCAGGCCTAGCATCCCTTGTCTGCAACTCTGAAAAGTAAAACAGTTCTGAAAACTCTAAGGTTTAAAAACACTCATTTGTCCGCACCTGTCCTGAACTGACCTGTAGTCCTTTGTTGTCTTTATCCTCCATAACGCAAACATTTAGTGCAGAAATACTGATGCATTTGACTATTGAGTCCTGCTCAGGCTCCACTGGGGTTTTCCATGATATAAATAATGTGTACTATATTCACTCTCTAAAATTCCCAAAGTTCTGGATTCTGAAACTCACTTGGACCCCAGGGTTTCTGGATGGGTCCCACCCACCTCTGAGAACAGATGAGAGTAATCCCGGGTGGCCTTGCCTAGCAGAGGGACTAAGCGTGGGATGCTCAGGAGAAAGAGAGTGGAAGAGGCTCCAGGAAGAGGCTGCAGTTCTTTGTATGGGTGCTCTTGGGGAGGAGGGTGGGGACACTTAGGGAAGGGATAATAGGGGTATGCCATTGACTGAAAGCTCGGGAAAAAAGGGGCTCTGTCAGAAGCAAGTGTGCAACAGAGGAGACCCTGCATTGAGGTCGACCTGAAAGTCATGCGGGTTAGACATGGGGGACTCTTCTATGAACTTTCAGTTCACTGAGATTTCCCACAATCCCACACTGCTTACATTTAGGAAGAGTCTGTGAGTGGCCCTCAGATCATTGGTCCCTATTGTTTTTTCTCTTAAGGATGTAGTTCCTCCCTCTGCCCCCACTCCCCTTAATCTGTGATTAAGATGCATTGGATCTGGATGTCAGGGGGATTAAAGGAGGGGTGAGGCACTTTTGAAGAAAAGGTGGCCATCTGGCTGGTGCAGGTGCAAGGGCTGGGCTGAAAGGTGGCAGATGGTTTGGCTCTCTGAAGACAAATTGGGGAACACAGAAGATGACAGATGGGCAGGTGTTGTGAAAGGGTTTTGCCCAGGTGAAACAAAGGTGGTTTTTTCTATTTAAATTTGGGCTAAGCACAAGGATTTCATCACTATTTATTAACTGCCTTTCAAACTTCGCCCACAAATGCAGGAGGAATCTCTTTATGGCAATTAATTTGGGAAATAACTCAAACAATAAAAAGAAGAGAAAGGAGAAACCAGGCAGGCCTAGCATCCCTTGTCTGCAACTCTGAAAAGTAAAACAGTTCTGAAAACTCTAAGGTTTAAAAACACTCATTTGTCCGCACCTGTCCTGAACTGACCTGTAGTCCTTTGTTGTCTTTATCCTCCATAACGCAAACATTTAGTGCAGAAATACTGATGCATTTGACTATTGAGTCCTGCTCAGGCTCCACTGGGGTTTTCCATGATATAAATAATGTGTACTATATTCACTCTCTAAAATTCCCAAAGTTCTGGATTCTGAAACTCACTTGGACCCCAGGGTTTCTGGATGGGTCCCACCCACCTCTGAGAACAGATGAGAGTAATCCCGGGTGGCCTTGCCTAGCAGAGGGACTAAGCGTGGGATGCTCAGGAGAAAGAGAGTGGAAGAGGCTCCAGGAAGAGGCTGCAGTTCTTTGTATGGGTGCTCTTGGGGAGGAGGGTGGGGACACTTAGGGAGGGATAATAGGGGTATGCTCTGGTTGGGGAAACAGGGGGATAGTACCTGCCTAGGCTGGTTTAGCTGACTTGAGGATACAAAATTAAGAAAGGAGAGAGAAGTCCTTAGGAAATCTGTCTTTCTGTATGAAATGATAATTCACTTAGAAATAGTAGTAACAAAATATTTTGACGCCAGTTTTCTATTTAACAGACTCATTCAATCAGATCCACCTGCCAAGGCATTCCCACTCCTTTTACAACACCTTTCAGCAATCCAGGGTGTGATTTTGCTGTTCTCTGACTTGCCCTTTGGTCTCCACCAGGTGGGTCCCAGTTCTGTGTCCTGAAGTGTCCCTTCCAGGGCAGGGAGGAGGAAGGTGGAGATGGGAGGGAGAGGGCCAGGAGCTCGTAAATAGATCCCACCATTCTCCTCAATGAGAATAGATTCCCATTATTCTCACTGAGGCGTCCTGAGCTGCCCCAAATGACTGCAGCAGCCGCAGCCTCGGTTCCAGAAGTGTTCGGTTACCCAGGACCCAGCACCAGGTAAGAGCAGGAGGCTGCCAAAGAGGGCAGAGTCAGAGGGGTCCTGCTGGCTGTGAGCTCAGAGCAGCTGATTAGAAAGGCTAAACAAGTCAGAAGTAAACACCGAGAGAGCTCTCAGGATAAAGCAGAAAACTTACCAATTCCTTGGGCATTTTTTAGAACATAAAGTGTAATTCAAAAGAAATATCTTGTATGGTGTTTCTGCAGAGAACCCTGAGTGACTTGCATCTTTAACAGTGGTTTTGCCATTGACACAAAGGTAAATTTTTACTGATTTAAAAAATACTTTTTAAATTGAAGAATAATTGCTTTATTATTTATTATTTTAATAATTTTGTTGTCTTCTGTCAAATATCAACATGAATCAGCCATTTGTTGACATAACCAACAATGGAAGACCTGAAATGAGGTTCCCAACCCGTGATTCTCTGGGGGTCACTGTGAGCATGCAGCATCAGCACTCCTGTTACAAAGGATGCTGGGCAGCCTCTGTTAGTACCCTGCGTGGGCTCAGGAAGAGAGGCTCTTGGGCAGGATTCATAGGCAGAAAGGGCTAAGGCTCTGGGTGGGAGCCTAGAATCCTTTTCACAGACTAACAAACTTCCAAAAGGAGGACCAGGACCAACAGGAGGAGTCTGCATAGCCACCTTCTGTCTGCCTCCATTGAAGGAAGAGTCTTTCCTAAATGACGGGATGGGTGCTGGGAAGAAGCAATGGGCTTCTCATCCCTGGAGCTGTTGAAGCAGGTCGGCAGCTCCTTTTCAGATGGGCTGCAGAGTGAGTTCATGTATGGGGTCAGGGATTAAAATAGATGAGTTATTGAAAGACAGGGGAGAGAGGGTTTCTGAATCCATGGAGGGAGGAGGTTAGAATTTAGAGCTGTAAATTCTAAACCATTTACAACTGTGGCCTTTGGAGGCATTGATCTGCCCCTCCCCAAATCTCAGACTGTGAGTCTCTGAAGCGGTGGGAGGCATCATGTCCCTCAGGCTGCTCAGGAGGAGCAGTTGAGGACCTCTGGGCTGTTGCTCTCTCCTGAGGTACTTAGAGCAATAAGGACAAATACTGAGTAAGAGCTTCCTAGGAGTATTTCAGTTCAGGAAGGGAAGCTGAACCCACATTGAACAACAGGCAGACTTTCTAGGGGCTGACTTCTCCTCCATCTAAGCAGGACCCCCAAACCCCACTGTATCCACTGGCTTGGCAAGGGACCGCTTCTGATTTATGGGTGATGGAACACAAAAGACTAGTATCTGCTAGTATTTAAAACTAGGAGAAATGAGGAGCTAGGGAATTTATGTCTATCACCCACTGCCTGTCCCCAGTTCCAGCATTTGATGGAATTCTTTGCAAAGTTGGAAATGTCCTCTGATCCAGTATGACAGCCCCTACCACAGGTGGCTGCTGAGCACTTGCAACGTGGCTAGTGTGCATGAGAAACTGCAATTTTAGTTTTGCTAATTTTCACTGATCTAATGTAAATGCTGCTTAAGTCTATTATATCAGACAGCACACTTTAAAATATCGGGGGTCACTGTGAGCATGCAGCATCAGCACTCCTGTTACAAAGGATGCTGGGCAGCCTCTGTTAGTACCCTGCGTGGGCTCAGGAAGAGAGGCTCTTGGGCAGGATTCATAGGCAGAAAGGGCTAAGGCTCTGGGTGGGAGCCTAGAATCCTTTTCACAGACTAACAAACTTCCAAAAGGAGGACCAGGACCAACAGGAGGAGTCTGCATAGCCACCTTCTGTCTGCCTCCATTGAAGGAAGAGTCTTTCCTAAATGACGGGATGGGTGCTGGGAAGAAGCAATGGGCTTCTCATCCCTGGAGCTGTTGAAGCAGGTCGGCAGCTCCTTTTCAGATGGGCTGCAGAGTGAGTTCATGTATGGGGTCAGGGATTAAAATAGATGAGTTATTGAAAGACAGGGGAGAGAGGGTTTCTGAATCCATGGAGGGAGGAGGTTAGAATTTAGAGCTGTAAATTCTAAACCATTTACAACTGTGGCCTTTGGAGGCATTGATCTGCCCCTCCCCAAATCTCAGACTGTGAGTCTCTGAAGCGGTGGGGAGGCATCATGTCCCTCAGGCTGCTCAGGAGGAGCAGTTGAGGACCTCTGGGCTGTTGCTCTCTCCTGAGGTACTTAGAGCAATAAGGACAAATACTGAGTAAGAGCTTCCTAGGAGTATTTCAGTTCAGGAAGGGAAGCTGAACCCACATTGAACAACAGGCAGACTTTCTAGGGGCTGACTTCTCCTCCATCTAAGCAGGACCCCCAAACCCCACTGTATCCACTGGCTTGGCAAGGGACCGCTTCTGATTTATGGGTGATGGAACACAAAAGACTAGTATCTGCTAGTATTTAAAACTAGGAGAAATGAGGAGCTAGGGAATTTATGTCTATCACCCACTGCCTGTCCCCAGTTCCAGCATTTGATGGAATTCTTTGCAAAGTTGGAAATGTCCTCTGATCCAGTATGACAGCCCCTACCACAGGTGGCTGCTGAGCACTTGCAACGTGGCTAGTGTGCATGAGAAACTGCAATTTTAGTTTTGCTAATTTTCACTGATCTAATGTAAATGCTGCTTAAGTCTATTATATCAGACAGCACACTGCTAGACTATCTTATCTGCAGGTCCTATGTCCATAGATTCAAACAACCTCAGATCAAAAATACTGAGAAAAAAATTCTAAAAAGCAAAACTTGACTTTGTAACTGTTTACATAACATTTACATTGTATTAGACATTAAGATGAACTTCCCTAGTGACTCAGATGGTAAAGAATCTGCCTGCAATGTGGGAGACCCAGGTTCAATCCGTGGGTGGGAAAGATTCCCTGTAGAAGGAAATGGCAACCTACTCCAGTGTTCTTGCCTGAAAAATCCCATGGACAGAGGAGCCTGGCATGCTAAAGAGTCAGACACAACTGAGTGACTAACAGGCATTAAGATAATTTCAAGTATATGGGAGAATAAGCATAGGTTACATGCAATTAGTATGCATTAGACACTTTAGCATCCTTGGATTTTGGTATCCCAAGGGTTCTGGAACCAATCCCCCATAGATTCCAAAAAACAATTATATTTATTCTCTGAGAGCATAATTTGTGTTTTTTAAAAATCTTTGTATCTCCAATTCCTTGGATAATGCCAGTAAGTAGAGATTCAATAAACAGGTAGTAAATGAAAATCAGGACTTTCTGGGAGATTTCTGGAGAGGGCATGGCTGAAATCTGAAGGCTAAAAGAACTGCTTTTAGTTGATTAATGTAGAAAGCAAATCACTGGAGATCGTTGCCTGGTTTGTGTGCAGTTTTGTTCTCGTCACTGGCTTTGGAAATTGCTGCCATTTATACCCTCGTTCATTGTGTTTTGACAAATAGACACAAATATATAACCACCACCAGAATCAAGATATGGAGCATATCACCTCCACACAGGCCCCTTGTACACAGTGGGTTATTTTCCTGGGTGTGTGACCTATGCCTTTAAAAGAGGCTCCTATTCAGAAGGGCCCCACACTTGGTTTAATGCTCTGCTGCCCCTGCCTTGACATTCTTAATAATTTTTGAACAGGGGTCCCATGTTTTCCTTTTTCATTGGCCCCCACAGCCAGTAGTCCCCCTTTGAAGCTGATTCCCTCCAACCACCTCAGGTAGTCACTGATGAGCTTTTGTTGCTATGGGTCAAATTTGTCTTTCTTAGAGTTTTGTTACTCAACCAAACTTGGGTTTGCTTGCCTGGCATACAGCAAAGCCAATGTATTGACACCAGGCTATCATGAAGGAAAGTACAGCGTTTATTGAGAAACCAAGCAAGGAGAATGGACAACTCATGCTCAGAAGACCAGAACTCAGCAGTGATTTTTGGGGAAGGATTTTTAAAGCCAGTGTGAGGGAGAGGGCCACAGGGTGCATGATCAGTTCCTGAGCAATTCTCTGATTGGTGGGTTGTGAGTTAATTGGGCAGGTCACAGGAGTCAGCGTTATCAGTTCTCAGACGCCATACGAGGGCTCATCTGGCTCATCTGGGGGTCTTTATGCTGTTAACTTCTTCCACTTAGTGAGGATTTTAGTATCAGCAAAACAACTCAAAAATATGGTTCAGTATATTATCTAACCCTTGAAGAGAAACTAAAAGTTCTTTGTTTTGTTTTATGGTGAAACTATTATTTTGTCTTACCTGAGTGTTTTCCTTTATTTCTGCATTTTCTCACTTCTCTGATTGAATTTGCTCTTTGGAACTTAAGGAAGGCCTAGGAGGCTAAAACTTTTATGTAAATAAGAGGTGTGGGCCATGGAGGTGTGTATCTGGGAAAGACCCACAGGATCCCACTCAGTTTCAGTTTCATATAAATGGATTCATAAAGTATACAGCTTTTTGTGTCTTTTACTCAAACTAAGTTCTTGAGATTTATCCTTTTTTGTGTGATTAGCAGTAGTTTGTTCCTGTTTTTTATTGTTGACTATGGTATTTCTATCTTGTGGATGTGCCACAATGAGTCTTTCCTTTCACTTGTTGGTTGTTTACAGCTTGCATATTATGAATAAAGCTTTCCTGTGGACATAGGTTTTCAATTCTCTTGGGCAAATACCTAGAGATGGGATGTTGAGTTGTAGGATAAGCGTACCCCTTCAGGGATCACAGCCTTGTCATGGTGAAGGGGCTTGCGTAACTCAGTGAAGCTATGAACCACGCTATGCAAGGCCACCAAGATGGACATGTCATAGTGGAGAGTTCTGACAAAACGTGGTCCACTGGAGGAGGGAATGGAAACCTGATGCTGGAAAAGATTGAAGGTGAAAGGAGAAGAGGGCAGCAGAGGATGAGATGGTTGGATGGCATCACTGACTCAATGAACTTGAACTTGAGCAAACTCCAGGAGACAGTGGAGCGTAGGGAAGCCAGGCATGCTGCAGTCTAGGGGGTTGTAAAGAGTCAGACATGACTTAGGGACCAAAGAGCAACAAGGGTAAGTGTATGGTTAACTTTTCAAAAGCTGCCAAATCATTTTCCAAAGTATTTGTACCATTTGGAAGGCAGCTATGCTCACCACTATACCACCAACGCAGACTATTTGTACCATTTGGTAAGCTCACCAGTGATGTGTGACAGTTCTGGATGGTTCACATTTTTGCTAGTACTTTATATGTCCATCTTTTTAATTTTAGCCATTTTGATGGGTAAGTTATATCTCTTATTATGGTTTTACTTTGCATCTACTTAGAAACTGATGATGCTGATCATCATTTCACATACTTTTGATTATTAGTATATCTCCTTTTGCGGTTTCTATCTGATTCTCTTTGTTTTCTTATTTATTGATTTCTTTATATATTTTAGATCTACATTCTTTGTCAGATGTGTGTATGTAATTATCAGATATATTTTCTGCCATGCTATGGATTACTTTATCATTTTCTTAACAGTATCTTTTAAAGATAGAAGTATTTTTAATTTTGATGAAGTCCAATTTAATAATCTTATCTTTTATGTTTTGTGCCTTTTGGTATCCTAAGAAATTCTGTCCACTCCAAGATTACAAAAACTTGCTCTGTTTTCTCTTGGAAGTTTTATAGTTTATCTTTATGTCTATGATGAATTTTGAGTAAATTTTTGTGTATGGTATGAGGTAAAAGTAAGGGTTCTTTTCCTTCTTTTATTTATTTTTTAACATATATTCAGTTGTTCCAGAACCATTTTTCCAAAAACTTCTCTTTCTTCATTAAGTTCCTTTTGCACTTGTGTCAAAAAACAATGGCTACGCACAGGTCCATTTATGGATTCTCTGATCCCATTGATTTATATGTGTCCTTATGCTAATAACACATTGTCTTGATAATCATAGTACTTAGTAAGCCTTGAAATCAGTTGGGTAAGTACTCCAAATTTGTGGTCCATAAAAATATTTTTAATTAGTCTAGATTCTTTGTGCTCCCTTATAAATTTTAAATTAAACTCATGAACATCACCCTGAATCTATAGATCAACTTGGGAAGATTTGATTTATTAATGATTTATTGATTTATTAATGATAATTAATTGATTTATTAATGATAATAAATCATTATCATTCATGTACCAATTCATGTACTCTCTCTCCATTTATTTAGTTCTTTAACTTCCTTTAGTCATCTTTTGTAGTTTTGAGTACACATCTGCACATTTTTTGTTAAGTTTATTCTTAAATATATCATGCTTTTTTAATGGTATTTTGTAAATGGAATTATAAAATTTCTTTTCTAATTGGCTATTGCTAATAGAACAAAGATGGATGAAAATAGATAAATGAACGACCAATAGAAGTGGCCTGCCTGCCCCTCCCTCCCCACCGCACCCCCAATCAGTCAAAAGTATTTCCATATGGTGCATGTGCACATGAGTGCTTAGTCATGTCTGACTCTTTACAACTCCATGGACTATAGTCCGCCAGGCTCCTCTGTCCATGGGATTACCCAGGGAAGAATACTGGAGTGGGGTGCCATTTCCTCCTCCAGGGGGTCTTCCCTGACTCAGGGTTTGAACCCATGCCTCCTGCATCTCCTGCACTGGAAGGCAGACTCTTTACCACTAAGCCAACTGGGAAGCTCTTTCTATGTATAGAATTGTGTTATCTGAAAATTTGGACAGTTTCACTTTTTATTTTGTCTTTTGATGTGTAATTTTAAGTAATTTTGTGTATGGTATGAGGTAAAGTAAGGGTTCTTTTCCTTCTTTTATTTATTTTTTAACATATATTCAGTTGTTCCAGAACCATTTTTCCAAAAACTTCTCTTTCTTCATTAAGTTCCTTTTGCACTTGTGTCAAAAAACAATGGCTACGCACAGGTCCATTTATGGATTCTCTGATCCCATTGATTTATATGTGTCCTTATGCTAATAACACATTGTCTTGATAATCATAGTACTTAGTAAGCCTTGAAATCAGTTGGGTAAGTACTCCAAATTTGTGGTCCATAAAAATATTTTTAATTAGTCTAGATTCTTTGTGCTCCCTTATAAATTTTAAATTAAACTCATGAACATCACCCTGAATCTATAGATCAACTTGGGAAGATTTGATTTATTAATGATTTATTGATTTATTAATGATAATTAATTGATTTATTAATGATAATAAATCATTATCATTCATGTACCAATTCATGTACTCTCTCTCCATTTATTTAGTTCTTTAACTTCCTTTAGTCATCTTTTGTAGTTTTGAGTACACATCTGCACATTTTTTGTTAAGTTTATTCTTAAATATATCATGCTTTTTCAATGGTATTTTGTAAATGGAATTATAAAATTTCTTTTCTAATTGGCTATTGCTAATAGAACAAAGATGGATGAAAATAGATAAATGAAAGACCAATAGAAGTGGCCTGCCTGCCCCCCCTCCCTCCCCACCGCACCCCCCCAATCAGTCAAAAGTATTTCCATATGGTGCATGTGCACATGAGTGCTTAGTCATGTCTGACTCTTTACAACTCCATGGACTATAGTCCGCCAGGCTCCTCTGTCCATGGGATTACCCAGGGAAGAATACTGGAGTGGGGTGCCATTTCCTCCTCCAGGGGATCTTCCCTGACTCAGGGTTTGAACCCATGCCTCCTGCATCTCCTGCACTGGAAGGCAGACTCTTTACCACTAAGCCAACTGGGAAGCTCTTTCTATGTATAGAATTGTGTTATCTGAAAATTTGGACAGTTTCACTTTTTAAAAGTTTATGAATTCTGTATTGTGGTAAAACACATTTCATAAAATTTATAATTTTAGCCACTTTAAAATGTACAGTTCTGTGGCATTAAGTACATTCACATTGTTGTGCAATGTTTACTACGATCCAGCTCCAGAATTTTTTCATCTTCCTCAACCAAAACTCCACACTCAATAAACAATATAGTTTTATCTACTTCTTACTTTCCAATCTGAATGTCTTTTATTTCCTGGGCTTTCCTCTTACACTGACTAAAACCTCTGTACCATATTGGATGGAAATGATGACAAAAGAGACTCTTGTCTTATCCTGATCTCAGGGAGAAAGTATTCCAAGAGTTGGACACGATTTAGTGACTAATCCAGATTATTACTGGACTTCCCAGGTGGCGCTAGTGATAAGGAACCCACCTGCCAATGCAGGAGAGGTAAGAGGCCCAGGTTGGATCCCTGGATTGGTAAGATCCTCTGGAGGAGGGCACCTCAGCCTACTCCAGCATTCTTGCCTAGAGAATCCCATAGACAGAGGAGCCTGGTGGGCTATGGTCCATAGGGTCATAAAGAGTTGGGCACAACTGAAGCAATTTAGCATGCATGCACAAGATTAGTATTATTATTTTTTAATATTTGAAAGTATCTGTCAGTGATGCTATCTAGGACTGCAGTTTTCCTTATGGAAAGACATTTATTTATAAATTCAAATTCTTTAGTAAGCATATGATTATTTAGACTTTTTATTTCTTATTTACCTGTTTAGTAAACTGTATTTTTCAAATAGTTTGTTTCTTTAAGTTGTCAAATTCACTGCCAGAGGTGTTCCTAATATATCCTTTCATCCTTTAATATCTACAGTATCTGCAATGATGTGTCCTCTTTCATTCCTGCTATAAGCAATTTGTGTCTGCTCTGTTTTCTTCTTGGTCAATCTAGCTATTAATTTTATTGATCTTTAAAAAAACCTAGAGGTGGGCTTCCCTGGTAGTCCAGTGGGTAAGGACATCGCCTTGCAGTGCAACGGGCACCGGTTTGGTCCCTGGCCTGGGAAGATCCCATGTGCCATGGAGCAGCTGGACAATGTGTCCAACTACCAAACCAGAGCTCTGGAGTGCGTGCACCCAGAGTCGGTGCTCTGCAGTGAGAGAGGCCATTGTGATGGGAGGCCCACACAGGCCAAAGAGCAAAGATGGATGAAAATGAATAGATGAAAGACCAATAGAAGTGGCCCCCCCCCCAAAAAAAAACACCAACCAAACAAACAAAAAAAACCTAGAGGTTAAAAATTAATGTTCTTATTGTTTGTCCATTTTCTTTGATTTCCACTCTTTCTACTTTGGGTTTAATTTGATCTTCATTTTTTTAACTTCTCAAGTTGGAAGCTTAGATAATTGATTTTAGACTTTTTCAGACATAAACATATAAAGCTATTAATTTGTCTTCTAGTCTGCTCTAGCTACATTGTGCTAATTTTGGTATGTGTATTCATTTTCATCCACTTCAAAATATTTTCATGGCTTCTTCTTTGATCCATACGTTATTAAGAAGTTTGTCCTTTAATTTCCAAATATTTGGGGAATTTTTTCCCTAGATATATTTGTTATTGATTTCTAATTTAATTATGAGTAGACAGAGAACATACACTTCAGTATTTTTATATTTATTGAGATCTGTTTTATGGCCCAGAATATGGTTTATCCTAGTAAACATTTTACGTGTACTTAAAAAGAATGTGTGTTCTATTGTTTTTGCTGGAGTGTTCTGTAAATGTTACTACATCAAACTGGTTAATAACTGTTCAGATCTTCTATATTCTAGTTGGTTTTCAGTCTATTCTATAAATTAATAGAGAAATTTTGAAATATCCAACTATAATTATGGATAAAATGTATTTCTCTTTTTCGTTTTGCTGGGTTTTGCTTCATGCTGTTTGAAGTTTTATTTTGGGTACATAAGTATCTAGGATTGTTATGCCTTCTTGGGGAATGGACCCATTTGTCATTGTCATTGTGAAATGTCCATCTTTATCTGTGATAATATTCTTTGACCTAAAGCCTATTTCAGGGGCTGCCCTGGTGGTCCAGTGGGTAAGGACACTGCCTTGCAGTGCAAGGGGCGCCAGTTCGATCCCTGGCCCAGGAAGATCTCATGTACCACAAAGCGGCTAGACCGGTGTGTCCATTTATGAGTCAGCACTCTGGAGCGCATGTGTCCAGAGCCGGTGCTCTGCAGTGAAAGAGGCCACTGCAATGGGAGGTCTACACAGACCAAAGAATAAAAAAAGATAGATGAAAATAAATATAAATAAAAGAGGCATGATGGGGAAAAGAAAAAGAAAATTAAAAAAAAAAAGCCTATTTCATTTAATATTGATATAGTATTTTTAAGTTTTCTTAATACTAGTATTTGTATTTTATATCCCCTTCTATAAAATATCTTTTTACCTTTGACTTTTATCTAAGTTTGTGATTAAAGTAAGATTCTTAGAGACTGCACATAGTTGGGGCTGTCTTTTTTTCTTTAAATACAGTTGATATTTCACTTTATCTCCACTTTTAGTTTTTATCTGTATGTTTTTATTTTATTTTTTAATTGTTGCAACAGGATTTATAATGTATCGCTATGTATTTAACTTATCACAGTTTACATTTAAATGATATTGTATTTAACAATATAATATAGAACTTTAAAACAATATATTTTGCCCTTAATCTTTTGTACTATTGTTATCATACATTTCACTTTGGTTATAAATTCTATAATATATTACTTTTTATTTGAACAGCCAATTATCCTTTTTTTTTTAACAACAAAAACATTTTGTATTGGGATATAGCCAGTTAACAATGTTGTGATGGTTTCAGGTGAACAGTGAAGGAACTCAGCCATACATATACATTCCCCACCAAGAGCCAATTATCTTTTATTTTATTTTATTTTTTTTAACATTTATTTATTTATTTATTTTGGCAGGGGTGGGGAGGGAGGGGAGTGGGCGGGCCACTTCTGTTGGTCTTTCATTTATCTATTTTCATCCATCTTTGTTCTTTGGCCCGTGTGGGCCTCCCATTGCAGTGGCTGCGCTCCAGAGCTCCGGCTCGGTAATTGGACACATCGGTCCAGCCGCTCCGCGGCACGTGGGATCTTCCCAGGCCAGAGATGGAATCAGCGCCCCTTGCACTGCAAGGCGGTGTCCTTACCCACTGGACCACCAGGGAAGCCCCCCAATTATATTTTAAATAAATTTTTAATGATGAAGATTTATTTTATATTTACCCACTTTTTTACTATTTGGAGAACATTTTATTCTTTTGTGTAGATACAAGTTTCTATCTGGGTCATTTCCCTTCAGTCTAAAAACATTCAATTTTATTTATAAAAAATTTCTATTTATAAAGATACTGTTTTGTAAAATAGGTCTGCTGACAATGAATTCTCTCCACTTTTGTTGTCTGAAAATATTTTTATTTCAGTTTTATTTACAGTTTTTCATATTTATCTTGGCTGTGCTGGGTTCTTGTTGCTGCACATGGACTGTCTTTAGTTGCAGAGAGCCAGGGCTGCTTTTCAGTGGCGGTGTACAGACTCCTCACTGCAGCAGCGTCTTTTGCTGCAGAGCACAGGCTCTAGGGCGCAGGCTCAGCAGTGGAGGCATGTGGGCTTAGTTGCTCTATGGCACTGTGAGATCCTCCCAGGCCAGGGATCAAACCCATGTCCTCTGCATTGTTACTTATCATACATTTAAATGATATTGTATTTAACAATATAATATAGAACTTTAAAACAATATATTTTGCCCTTAATCTTTTGTACTATTGTTATCATACATTTCACTTTGGTTATAAATTCTATAATATATTACTTTTTATTTGAACAGCCAATTATCCTTTTTTTTTTAACAACAAAAACATTTTGTATTGGGATATAGCCAGTTAACAATGTTGTGATGGTTTCAGGTGAACAGTGAAGGAACTCAGCCATACATATACATTCCCCACCAAGAGCCAATTATCTTTTATTTTATTTTATTTTTTTTAACATTTATTTATTTATTTATTTTGGCAGGGGTGGGGAGGGAGGGGGGTGGGCGGGCCACTTCTGTTGGTCTTTCATTTATCTATTTTCATCCATCTTTGTTCTTTGGCCCGTGTGGGCCTCCCATTGCAGTGGCTGCGCTCCAGAGCTCCGGCTCGGTAATTGGACACATCGGTCCAGCCGCTCCGCGGCACGTGGGATCTTCCCAGGCCAGAGATGGAATCAGCGCCCCTTGCACTGCAAGGCGGTGTCCTTACCCACTGGACCACCAGGGAAGCCCCCCAATTATATTTTAAATAAATTTTTAATGATGAAGATTTATTTTATATTTACCCACTTTTTTACTATTTGGAGAACATTTTATTCTTTTGTGTAGATACAAGTTTCTATCTGGGTCATTTCCCTTCAGTCTAAAAACATTCAATTTTATTTATAAAAAATTTCTATTTATAAAGATACTGTTTTGTAAAATAGGTCTGCTGACAATGAATTCTCTCCACTTTTGTTGTCTGAAAATATTTTTATTTCAGTTTTATTTACAGTTTTTCATATTTATCTTGGCTGTGCTGGGTTCTTGTTGCTGCACATGGACTGTCTTTAGTTGCAGAGAGCCAGGGCTGCTTTTCAGTGGCGGTGTACAGACTCCTCACTGCAGCAGCGTCTTTTGCTGCAGAGCACAGGCTCTAGGGCGCAGGCTCAGCAGTGGAGGCATGTGGGCTTAGTTGCTCTATGGCACTGTGAGATCCTCCCAGGCCAGGGATCAAACCCATGTCCTCTGCATTGGCAGGTGAATTCTCAACCACTGGACTGCCAGGGAAGTCCCTGACTTTTAGTTTTGAAGTACATTTTCATCTCTTATAGAATTCTGGATTGGTTTGTTTTTTACTTTCAGAATTAAAAAAAATGCCATTTCGTTGTCTTCTGGCTCACATTTTTTCTGATGCTAAATTTATGGGGATTCTCATTCTGTTTTCTTTATGTTGTATGTGTTTTTTGTCTCTGTCTACCTTTAAGATTTTCTCCTTATCCTTGGTTTTAGCAATATGTCCTTGTGTTTTAGCTGTGTATGCCCTTCTTGGAGGATAGTTGAGACAATTAAATCTGTGATTTTAAAAAATTGTCAAATTTGGAAACATTTCAGACATTATTTCTATATGAACGTATGTTCATATAGACATGTTCTCATGGTTCAAAGGCTCTGTTGACTTCTTTTTTTAGTTATTTTTCCTCTTCATGTGTCAGTTTGAGAATTTCTATTCCATCTTCAAATTCACTTGCATTTCCTTCTGCAGTATTTTATCTGATGGCAATTCTACTCACTAAACTTTTCATTTCATATATTGTGTATCTATCCCTAAAATTTCTGTTTGTTCTTTTTTAAAATTTTCTTCACAATGCCTATTATGTTAGCATATCTGTAATTTCTATTTTAATATAATTTGCTTATTCCCAAATCTCTGTCATTTCTAAAGATTCTATTGCTGACTTTTTTCTAGTTATAGGTCATATTTTACTTTATCTTGTATGTCTAGTAAATTTTCTAGGGATGCTAGGCATTGTCATAGGTCTTTCCAGGTGGTGCTAGGGATAAAGAATGCCAATGCAGGAGACACAAGAGATGCAGGTTTGATCCCGAGGTCAGGAAGATCCCCTGGAGGAAGGCATGACAACCCAGTCCAGTATGCTTGCTTGCAGAATTACATAGACAGAGGAGCCTGGTGGGCTACAGTCCATAAGGTCGCAAAAAATCAGACACAACTGAAGCAACAGCATAGCACAGCACACAGGCATTGTCATAGTTGCCTTTTGAGTGGACTTTTTGTTTTTCTCTTTAAAGAATATTGAACTTTGTTTCATTATTCATGTGGGGAATTTAGGATCGATTCAATGTTTTGAAGGTTTGCTTTTAAATTTGTTAGGCAGGCCTAGAGTAGTCTTTACTTTAGGTCTATTTTAGCTCTGTTACTAAGAGTCTACTTCTAGGCTCTCTACTAAGTGAGAGACAGGGGTGTCCAGTGAAATCTCTTCCCTGGCTGGATCTCATATCTCTATGTAAGCTCTGAGACTATTCACCATAGATTCCCAATACTTCTTTGCATAGCCCCTTGGAGTTTGACGCTAAGCATTCATAGCTTGGTTTGCAGTAAGAGACTCAAGGAGCCAGTCTGTAGATACAGGAATTCCTTCTTCACATGGTTCTTTCCTCTCTCAGCCCCATAAATTCCAGCCATTTCTGCCTCTCTGAACTCTGATCTCTGTCTGCTTGACTTGGCAAGATTCGCATGCTATTCTGCACCACTATCTGGAAAAGTGGCTCCTGGCAGAAAGCCAGGCCAATCGTAGGGCTCACTGTGCTTCCAAGCCCTCTTCAACCACCGTCCTGCACTGCCTGTTGTCTGGTACATGGAAACAGCAGTTTCATATATTTTGTCCTTCTGCAGTATTTTATCTGATGGCAATTCTACTCACTAAACTTTTCATTTCATATATTGTGTATCTATCCCTAAAATTTCTGTTTGTTCTTTTTTAAAATTTTCTTCACAATGCCTATTATGTTAGCATATCTGTAATTTCTATTTTAATATAATTTGCTTATTCCCAAATCTCTGTCATTTCTAAAGATTCTATTGCTGACTTTTTTCTAGTTATAGGTCATATTTTACTTTATCTTGTATGTCTAGTAAATTTTCTAGGGATGCTAGGCATTGTCATAGGTCTTTCCAGGTGGTGCTAGGGATAAAGAATGCCAATGCAGGAGACACAAGAGATGCAGGTTTGATCCCGAGGTCAGGAAGATCCCCTGGAGGAAGGCATGACAACCCAGTCCAGTATGCTTGCTTGCAGAATTACATAGACAGAGGAGCCTGGTGGGCTACAGTCCATAAGGTCGCAAAAAATCAGACACAACTGAAGCAACAGCATAGCACAGCACACAGGCATTGTCATAGTTGCCTTTTGAGTGGACTTTTTGTTTTTCTCTTTAAAGAATATTGAACTTTGTTTCATTATTCATGTGGGGAATTTAGGATCGATTCAATGTTTTGAAGGTTTGCTTTTAAATTTGTTAGGCAGGCCTAGAGTAGTCTTTACTTTAGGTCTATTTTAGCTCTGTTACTAAGAGTCTACTTCTAGGCTCTCTACTAAGTGAGAGACAGGGGTGTCCAGTGAAATCTCTTCCCTGGCTGGATCTCATATCTCTATGTAAGCTCTGAGACTATTCACCATAGATTCCCAATACTTCTTTGCATAGCCCCTTGGAGTTTGACGCTAAGCATTCATAGCTTGGTTTGCAGTAAGAGACTCAAGGAGCCAGTCTGTAGATACAGGAATTCCTTCTTCACATGGTTCTTTCCTCTCTCAGCCCCATAAATTCCAGCCATTTCTGCCTCTCTGAACTCTGATCTCTGTCTGCTTGACTTGGCAAGATTCGCATGCTATTCTGCACCACTATCTGGAAAAGTGGCTCCTGGCAGAAAGCCAGGCCAATCGTAGGGCTCACTGTGCTTCCAAGCCCTCTTCAACCACCGTCCTGCACTGCCTGTTGTCTGGTACATGGAAACAGCAGTTTCATATATTTTGTCCAATTTTGTCATTTTTTAATAGTAGGAGGGCAAGCCTGGCAGTCAGCCACTCTCACATGCCTAGAAAAGAAAAATGGGTTTGCACTTGATGTTAGCCAAAACGCTGAGAAGCGATGAAAGATGGGGTTTTAAAAGATCACATTCATAGCAGTGGTGAACTTTTTTTTATAGAGTCACATACCAAGAGACTTTTGGAACTGGAAAGGACTTTGGAGAATCTGAGATATGTAGACTTGACAGTCATAGCTGAAGCCCAAGATGCCAGGAAAAGGATCTCAGAAGGAAACTTGACAGTTTAGGCTAGAACAATGATAATTCCTGATGTGCAGGCTGATAACAGGATATAAAAGGGATTTGAGGAGTTTTGTTTTTATCTAAACATGATTTGCTTCTTCTTGAAGCAGAGAACCCAGTATGAGATGGACCGAGGCCTTTTCTTCTAAGAACTGGATCTCAACTTCGGGTACATATTAGAATCATCAAGGGAGCATTTACAAATCCTGCTGCTCAGATGGACTGAAAAAAAAACAAGTCAGTCTCTAGGTGGGTCCAGTTATCTGTAATTTTAAAAGTTTCTTAGTTAATTCCAGTGCATTGCCAAGGTTGAGGTAACTGCCTAGGACGCTCCACAGCCAGCCTGAGGGCTGTAGATCTTTCCTCTTGGGGAGCAGTGTCAAATGCTCTCTATTACTGTATCAGATGTGTAGCTCACCTACTTCACACCCCCTGTTTTATTTTTCTGAGCATCTTCTCACTTTGTGTTCCTCTTCTCAGAAAAAGGCACAGGTGATGACACAGTGGGAAAGACCAGGCAGGATGTGTTGCCATGGGAAGGAGGGGTGTGTGGATCCAGGAGTGGCGAGGGAGGTGGGGTACAGAGCATAGGCTGCAGAGGCAGGTCCCCCCTGCCCCTTCCCCTTCTCTTGCTCTCACACTTCCTTCCTCTGCATCAGAGAGGCCTGAATGGATTTGGAGCTGGCCAGCTCCGTTGGTGATAGTCCAAGGTCTTCTGCCCACACTTCCTGGCCACAATTCTCCTCTCAGGAGAACTGTTGAAAGGGCCCTGCAAGTCTCCTTCTATTTACTGAAGAAGTGTGGGCTCGTTTCCTGGGAACAGAATCCACAGACTTTCTGTGATGACAAGCACCCTGGGTCAGAGCTCTTGCTTGGCTGCTGACTCCAGAGTGACCTGGCTCAGCCGCTTCTCTGTGACCCCCAGTTGCTCCACCCATAAAACTAGGGGACCACACTGCATGGCTTCCCTCGTCTTCAGTCTCTGACAGTTTGGACACAGGAAGGTGGCCTCGTGTTCCACTGGGAAGGCTCCAGAACTCCTGAGATGTGTGCTGTTCAATGGGTGTTGGCTCTGACCTCCCCTCCTGAATGTGCCCAGCTCTGAGAAACAGGTTGAAATGGACCTCTTTGGCAGCTGAGAAGCTGTCAGGTGGATTGTTGGATGTGTAACAAAGAATGTGGTGGAACTGGACCAGAGCATGGCCTTTTCTTTTTTTTTAAACTGAAAAAAATGATTACATTGAAAGGGTCATATTGGAGACAGACTAAATGTCTATTTAAGAAATGCATTTTATTTATTTATTTATTTTTGGCTATTCTGGGTTTTCACTGCTGCCACAGGCTCTTCTCTAGTTGCAGGGAGTGGGGGCTACTCTCTAATTGAGATGAGCAGGCTTCTTGTTGCGGTGACTTCTCTTGCTGTGGAACTTGGGCTAAAGGGCACATGGGCTTCAGTAGTTGTGGAACATGGGCTCAATAGTTGTGGCTCCGAGGTGCTAGAGCACAGGCTCAATAGTTGTGGCTCATGGGCTTGGTTGCTCCGCAGCATGTGGGATCTTCTCAGATCAGGGATCAAACTCATGTCTCCTGCATTGGCAGGCGAGCTCTTTACCACTGAGTCACCAGGGAAGCCCTAAATGTCTGTTTTTAAAGGAACCACACAGTACTGCCAAATAGGTCAGGGAGAGGGAGACCTGCTCTCCACGGCCGAGCGTGTGCCACAGAGATGTCTGGGGATTAGGTGGACAAGGGTGAAGAGCCATATGGCAGATGCCTCAGGAGGTCCTCAGAGGGTGTCGGAGCTGGGAGAAGCCCGCCAGCCAGACTAGGGACTGGTGCTCTCTGGGGAGATGCAGGGAGCAGCGCTGGAGGGATTTCTGTGTATGGGGAGTCGGGTCTCCAAGCTGTCCCTGCAGCAAGGTGCTGGTGGGGCTCAGCCTGGCCACCAGCAGAGACACACCTTCACGCAGACATTAGGCAGAAGGGGCAGCAGTGCTGGGGCGGAGGATGAGTGAGGAGGCAGTCTGGAAGCATGGTTCCAGGGTTCCCCAGGAGCAGATTTCAGAGCCTGGATTTCCTGACTGGGAGGGTGAGGGCCGATGTAGAACAAGAAGAGGTCCTTCCTTTACAAGCTGGGGTGTGAGGGATCCTCCTCACAACCCTTGCACCAGAGTCTACAGGGATCCACCCATAACAGAGCAAATAGCTAATTAGGAGAGCAGAACATGTAGGGCCCAGGGCTTCGGATTTGCTGATAGACCTGCTGCTGTGTTATCATCACTGCAAGTGACCCTTGATGGGAATGTTTTCATGAGCTGTGGTCAAATTTATATGGACCTTTTTGTTGATTTCTGCTTGGGAACCAAGGTACCATCATCCAGGCCTGTTCTTCACATTTGTGGGACCCAGACCAAGAATGTGAATGGAGGTTTATGTACTGAAACATTACAGATTCAGCTGACGGCCAAATTTAATAGCAGTGGGGATGATGTAATAAAATTGCAAAATGTTCCCTAGCCACCATATATACACAACTGCTGTGAATGTAGCACTAATTAATGGAGAACATCTAGAAGCAAACAGTGGAAAAGGAAGAGAGCAGGAAATTGGGTGCTTCAGTACAACTGGGAAGTTATATTCTGTTATGCAAGAATCTATTGCCTTTGTACTCTCTGGGGAAGGACCAGGCAGGTTAATTTGTCTTTCTTGATCTGAGCACCCCATCTCCGGAAGCCCTAAATGTCTGTTTTAAAGGAACCACACAGTACTGCCAAATAGGTCAGGAGAGGAGACCTGCTCCACGGCCGAGCGTGCCACAGAGATGTCTGGGGATTAGGTGGACAAGGGTGAAGAGCCATATGGCAGATGCCTCAGGAGGTCCTCAGAGGGTGTCGGAGCTGGGAGAAGCCCGCCAGCCAGACTAGGGACTGGTGCTCTCTGGGGAGATGCAGGGAGCAGCGCTGGAGGGATTTCTGTGTATGGGGAGTCGGGTCTCCAAGCTGTCCCTGCAGCAAGGTGCTGGTGGGGCTCAGCCTGGCCACCAGCAGAGACACACCTTCACGCAGACATTAGGCAGAAGGGGCAGCAGTGCTGGGGCGGAGGATGAGTGAGGAGGCAGTCTGGAAGCATGGTTCCAGGGTTCCCCAGGAGCAGATTTCAGAGCCTGGATTTCCTGACTGGGAGGGTGAGGGCCGATGTAGAACAAGAAGAGGTCCTTCCTTTACAAGCTGGGGTGTGAGGGATCCTCCTCACAACCCTTGCACCAGAGTCTACAGGGATCCACCCATAACAGAGCAAATAGCTAATTAGGAGAGCAGAACATGTAGGGCCCAGGGCTTCGGATTTGCTGATAGACCTGCTGCTGTGTTATCATCACTGCAAGTGACCCTTGATGGGAATGTTTTCATGAGCTGTGGTCAAATTTATATGGACCTTTTTGTTGATTTCTGCTTGGGAACCAAGGTACCATCATCCAGGCCTGTTCTTCACATTTGTGGGACCCAGACCAAGAATGTGAATGGAGGTTTATGTACTGAAACATTACAGATTCAGCTGACGGCCAAATTTAATAGCAGTGGGGATGATGTAATAAAATTGCAAAATGTTCCCTAGCCACCATATATACACAACTGCTGTGAATGTAGCACTAATTAATGGAGAACATCTAGAAGCAAACAGTGGAAAAGGAAGAGAGCAGGAAATTGGGTGCTTCAGTACAACTGGGAAGTTATATTCTGTTATGCAAGAATCTATTGCCTTTGTACTCTCTGGGGAAGGACCAGGCAGGTTAATTTGTCTTTCTTGATCTGAGCACCCCATCTCCACATAAGCACACTGCTCCCCTCTGAGGTTGCACCTTCACAATCAGTCCCTTTGTTTTGAGGACTGAGCACACAGGGCTGAGGACAGGGTTTCTCAGGCTTTCGGTGGTACGCAGTGTGAGGGTGTATGTTTAGGTTTTGTGTTTGTAGTATGTGGGTTGCTCAAATGTATGGGGCCCCTTTTGCTGGATCACTATTGTTCTGTTCCATTTCATTTTCTCTTTGGACATTAGCTACAGAGACTTTAGCCCCGCGTACTCCTCATTTTGTGATACAAGTAATCCTTGGTATGTCCAAGGGCCTCTTAACATTGGTTGTGATATTCAGGATGAGGTTTTCAGAGAATTATTAAGTTAGACTAAATGTACTGCTAAGATATTCTATTCTATTTTGAAAAATATGATTTAAAATTAAAGATAAATTCAGCTTAATTCTTGGATTTAAAAAAAAAAAAACAATTTTCAGGAGTTTTCTTTGATATCCATTACTAAGTTCCGGGTGGCACGGTGGGAAAGAATCCGCCTGACAGTGAGGAGATGCAGGAGGCAGGGCTTCAGACCCCGAGGCAGGAAGATCACCTGGAGAAGGCATGGCAGGAGTTCTTACCTAGAAAATTCCATGACAGGGAAGCCTGTTGGGCTATAATTCTTGGAGTCCCAAAGAGCCAGACACAACTGAGTGACTGAGCACGCACACACGGGGCTCCTGAAGATCAGAAGGATCGAGCCCATTGGGTGTAGCTGGTGTTTCTAGAGTGGCTATCTAGATTTGCCTTAAGGAGAATATAGGGAACCAATGAAGAGATGCTAAGCCTGGGGGCTGGGCTTCCTGCCTGCAAAGGTCATGTCCTGTCTCCCCATCACTGCTCAATTCATGTGGCCTCTCTTGGCCACCAGCCACTTCCCCTCACTCACTGTCTCTGGCTGGCCTTCCCATCCTTGCGTCCACCCCCAGCTGTCATTCAGCCACTGCAGCTGGCTCTGCTCGAGCCTTGGCAAAGTTTCTTAAATCCCAGGGACTGCGTCCTCTGTGCCCACCACCCCCATCTCACCACTGTTGTCTTCCCGGGAGGACAAAGGCTCCGCTATGGAAAGCCTTTCTTGGTATCCATGACAGCAGTGGACACTGGAACTGTGGTGAGGCAGCCCAGGAGCGAGCCATGTTGCTCTCCCTTCAAGAGGGAAGCTGTTCAGGGGAGCTAATAGGCTCCACTGTGTGCCTCCAGGCTCCGTGGCTGTGTTAGAGCTAAGGCCACACTCTTCTGGGCAGCAACAGGCGATGACCGTGTAGAGCAGGAGTGCCCAGTCCTCATGGTCTCTGTCCAAGAAAGGATCTCTCTCAAGGAAGTCCTTCTTCCAGGGCTCCCAGTTGGGCTGGCCAAGATTTTCTGGGGGCTTTGCTGCTCTGAGGCTCTCCCTACTTAATTCTATTTCCTCCCCTCTCTCCTTTCATGGGATTAGAATGGCACTGTGATCTAAAGTCTCTCCTTGCCTCCACCTGATCCCTCCTCCCTGCCTCCTTCTCAGTCATCTCCTCCAGGAAATCCCTTGCCCTCCTAACTCCATCTTGGTTCCTGCTTCCTGGAGGACCTGAACTGATGTCACTTGTCCTCACAAGTGTGAAGTCTGTGTGAGAAATACCATCTGTGCCTTTTTAGCTGTTGGCAGAGACGGGGAAAACAGTTTGAGGGCAGGACAGGGCAGGTTAACAGGGCCTGCCCAGAGCTACTTGCCTCCGAGAGCATGGCTTGAGCAGCTAGTGAAGTGAGGAAGGCTGCAGGCCCTTGATTTCTGTGCCTCCTGAGATCTCCTCTTTCCAGGGGGACCCTGGGGTCCAGGACCATCTGACTCTGGCTGTTATTTGCTCCCATTCCACCCCCAACTCCTTGCAGGTTTGTGTTTGTTTGTGTTTAACAGTTGGAGTGTGACAGGGAAAAACCTGGCTGCAAGATCATTTTTTCATTGGCCAACTTACTTACATATGAAGTCCTATCTGTATTAATTACTGATACAAATCTTTCTTAAATGTCCACCTTCCCCTCTACTATGCCAGCCCTATTAGCAAACAGGTCCTGTCTGTCCTGTTCACAGCTGATTCCTTAGAACCAAAAGTGGTGTCTGAAACATAACAGTGACTCTGCATAGTGTTGACTGATGAACAAATGGGTGAATGCATGATGGATTCTATTCTTATCCTTCCAGCAGTCATAAAAGTGAATCAAGAAATAAAAGGCTTCCCAACAGTTTAGTATTCTAGCTAAAAACAAAACAGAACCACCCCAGGGCTACCTTTCTAATGGTCATGGTCCCTGTGGTGTGTCTAGTTCCTCTCTCACACTTCACGGAGCAATCCTTCTCTCCTGAACACCTGCCCCTAGCCTAAAAGATGCCATTCCTTTGTTTCAGATGTTGTTTTAAAAAATGTCCTTGTAGGAAACCTGTTCCCCCACCTCCTGCACCCAGACTTTCCTGAGAGGCTGAAGGCGGCTCCGTGTTGGCCAATGTGTTTAGAGTGCCCGGAAATTACTCCTAACTCAGGAACGCCTGCAAGATGACATTCCAAAGAGTGCTCCGCCCACCTTCTTCCATTTAAATAATTACAAGTCTCTTCCTTCAGAGGTCCTGAAAGGAGTTCCCTGGGGGGCAAAGTCCTTGGAAGGTGATCCAGGTGGCTTTGTTGATGTACATCCACACTTAAAAGCCATCCTCCACCAACTGTCTCAGGCACTGAGCACACTAGTGAACAATTTACCTGTCTATACTGAGAGGAAAAACAACAGTCACACTTGAGAGTTGAATTGGGCCCAAGACCCCGGGCTTTTGCAGTGAAGGAGAGAGGACTCTGATCATGCTTCTCTTCATTGAGGACCCAAGGAGACCTGGTGGGTTGAAAAGTTTTCTGTTCCCTTCCTCTTTGCTCACCTCAGGACACAAAACCAATTAAAGGACAAGTTGCTGTACCAGGGACCAGTCCTTTCAGCAAATGAGTCTCTTTCATCTGTCTCAGTCACTTTTCTGGAAGTTACTCCATCTTCCAGAAAACATTATGTCATTCAGAAGGAAATTTCTCCATGATGGGGATGGGAAAGAGTGGGTTTGTTCAATCATGTATTCATTCAACAAACATTCATGCCAAGGGTATCTTGAGCCAGGAATTGTTCTAAGAGCTGTGGACGTGGCAGTGAACAAGCAGGGTTCCTGTTCTCACAGACCTTATGCTTTCATGGAAAGGAAAGACTAAAATTGACAGAAAATAGAGTAAGACAACTTCCAGCAGTAATGAGTTCTTGGGAGACAACAAAATGGATGGTGTGAAGGAGAGAATGGTGCTCTCTGGGCACATGCTGAGGACAGAGTTGCTAATTCAAGTTAGTAGTCAGGAAAGAACACACCCTGGAGGTGCCATTGAACTCAGATTTGGACATTTCCAAACCAGCCATACAAAGATCTAGAGTAGGGTGCTCTGGGTACAAAAGCATGGGTAAAGGCTCTAAGATGAACACCTCCTAGCCAAAAGACTTCCTTTGTTTCAGATGTTGTTTTAAAAAATGTCCTTGTAGGAAACCTGTTCCCCCACCTCCTGCACCCAGACTTTCCTGAGAGGCTGAAGGCGGCTCCGTGTTGGCCAATGTGTTTAGAGTGCCCGGAAATTACTCCTAACTCAGGAACGCCTGCAAGATGACATTCCAAAGAGTGCTCCGCCCACCTTCTTCCATTTAAATAATTACAAGTCTCTTCCTTCAGAGGTCCTGAAAGGAGTTCCCTGGGGGGCAAAGTCCTTGGAAGGTGATCCAGGTGGCTTTGTTGATGTACATCCACACTTAAAAGCCATCCTCCACCAACTGTCTCAGGCACTGAGCACACTAGTGAACAATTTACCTGTCTATACTGAGAGGAAAAACAACAGTCACACTTGAGAGTTGAATTGGGCCCAAGACCCCGGGCTTTTGCAGTGAAGGAGAGAGGACTCTGATCATGCTTCTCTTCATTGAGGACCCAAGGAGACCTGGTGGGTTGAAAAGTTTTCTGTTCCCTTCCTCTTTGCTCACCTCAGGACACAAAACCAATTAAAGGACAAGTTGCTGTACCAGGGACCAGTCCTTTCAGCAAATGAGTCTCTTTCATCTGTCTCAGTCACTTTTCTGGAAGTTACTCCATCTTCCAGAAAACATTATGTCATTCAGAAGGAAATTTCTCCATGATGGGGATGGGAAAGAGTGGGTTTGTTCAATCATGTATTCATTCAACAAACATTCATGCCAAGGGTATCTTGAGCCAGGAATTGTTCTAAGAGCTGTGGACGTGGCAGTGAACAAGCAGGGTTCCTGTTCTCACAGACCTTATGCTTTCATGGAAAGGAAAGACTAAAATTGACAGAAAATAGAGTAAGACAACTTCCAGCAGTAATGAGTTCTTGGGAGACAACAAAATGGATGGTGTGAAGGAGAGAATGGTGCTCTCTGGGCACATGCTGAGGACAGAGTTGCTAATTCAAGTTAGTAGTCAGGAAAGAACACACCCTGGAGGTGCCATTGGAACTCGTATTTGGACATTTCCCCCCAAACCAGCCATACAAAGATCTAGAGTAGGGTGCTCTGGGTACATGGAAGAGCATGGGTAAAGGCTCTAAGATGAGATTGAGCCAGGTGTACTTGAGGAATCAAAAGAAAGACTAAGAGACTCAAGTGCAGTGGACCTGGGGGAGATGGAGAGGTCTCTGACACAGATCATATGGTGAAAACAGCCAACCTGCCATGCTAAGGGAAACGTTAGCTGTGCCATTCTCATCTCAATCTTTAGGTGCCAGGGGTGCAGGGAGCTGACTGTGCACATATATGTGTGTATATGTATAGATATATGCAGGTGTATGTAGAATCCTTTGTTCCTATCAAGCTTCTGGTTGGTCTATTCCATATTTTACTCTCATTTTGATCAAGTCAACAGAAGTGTCTTTGCAAACAAGCATTCTAAACCAAGTCCAGCAGTCCCACTTAAACAGTTCATGTTCAGTGAGGGGAAGTGGGTAGCACTCTGTGTTTTCTGGTGATGGCTCTGACTCCATGTTAACTCTTTTACTATGAACTATCAGGCTACAGACCAAAGCAAGTTAAAGACTTAACACCAAAGCTTCTTACTAATCACGCTATAAACTTGCAGAGTTTTGCAGCACCTTCACTCATTTTCCCTAGAGACTGTACCTTCTACTTTCTGTTGACTACTAAGATCAGAAGAATCATTTAAGACTCACCTTTCCCAGTGAGGAGGTCTCAGTGCCAACATCTTTGTCAGGAGGCCGTATATCCTTGACTGGTGTTCCTCCAATAAGGAGGTCACTCTATCTGAGGGAGTTGGTCCCTTTGTTGCACAACTTTAATAATCAGAAAACTCATACCTGCTGAGTGGACACTGAAACATACTTCTCCATGGTATTTGAAGAGTTACTATGTATTCTTGGAATCTTCTCTGTGCTATATCACGTTCACTCTCCTTGGTGAAATTTCCATGAGTTCTTGGGAGACAACAAAATGGATGGTGTGAAGGAGAGAATGGTGCTCTCTGGGCACATGCTGAGGACAGAGTTGCTAATTCAAGTTAGTAGTCAGGAAAGAACACACCCTGGAGGTGCCATTGGAACTCGTATTTGGACATTTCCCCCCAAACCAGCCATACAAAGATCTAGAGTAGGGTGCTCTGGGTACATGGAAGAGCATGGGTAAAGGCTCTAAGATGAGATTGAGCCAGGTGTACTTGAGGAATCAAAAGAAAGACTAAGAGACTCAAGTGCAGTGGACCTGGGGGAGATGGAGAGGTCTCTGACACAGATCATATGGTGAAAACAGCCAACCTGCCATGCTAAGGGAAACGTTAGCTGTGCCATTCTCATCTCAATCTTTAGGTGCCAGGGGTGCAGGGAGCTGACTGTGCACATATATGTGTGTATATGTATAGATATATGCAGGTGTATGTAGAATCCTTTGTTCCTATCAAGCTTCTGGTTGGTCTATTCCATATTTTACTCTCATTTTGATCAAGTCAACAGAAGTGTCTTTGCAAACAAGCATTCTAAACCAAGTCCAGCAGTCCCACTTAAACAGTTCATGTTCAGTGAGGGGAAGTGGGTAGCACTCTGTGTTTTCTGGTGATGGCTCTGACTCCATGTTAACTCTTTTACTATGAACTATCAGGCTACAGACCAAAGCAAGTTAAAGACTTAACACCAAAGCTTCTTACTAATCACGCTATAAACTTGCAGAGTTTTGCAGCACCTTCACTCATTTTCCCTAGAGACTGTACCTTCTACTTTCTGTTGACTACTAAGATCAGAAGAATCATTTAAGACTCACCTTTCCCAGTGAGGAGGTCTCAGTGCCAACATCTTTGTCAGGAGGCCGTATATCCTTGACTGGTGTTCCTCCAATAAGGAGGTCACTCTATCTGAGGGAGTTGGTCCCTTTGTTGCACAACTTTAATAATCAGAAAACTCATACCTGCTGAGTGGACACTGAAACATACTTCTCCATGGTATTTGAAGAGTTACTATGTATTCTTGGAATCTTCTCTGTGCTATATCACCAGTCCTTCAGCTACTCTCCTTGGTGAAATTTCCAGATCCTTCTAAGCACTCTGATACACTTCATCAGTGAGGATACAAGTCTGTTACCCTTTTGGTAACAAATGACTGAAAATCCAAATCAAATAGATTTAAGTCTCAAAGAGAAATTATTGGCTCAGGTAGCTGAAAAGTCTAGGAAATTCTCTAGGACTGTTGGGGTCCAGGGACTGGTTTCTCCCTGTTTAACTGACAGACTTAGCCTTCTTTGCATTTGGTTCATTCTAGCACCGCATGTGATGTCCTCAGAGCTCCAGGCTCCAGAGTTTACAAGAGGTGCTTTTGACTGACTGGTCCTGATCACATTCCAGCAGGTAGAGAAGGGGTAGGAATCCATGGCCCTAGGAGTAGATACACTGATCATGAAGGATAGGTGGTGCCCCAAGAAGAGAAGTAAGGTACAGCTGCCTGGACAGAAGTGTGAATAGATGCATCAGGGGCAAAACAGAGACATTCCAGTTAAACCACTGATTTAAAAGTAACCAATATGTCCCCTTCATCTGCTTGGGGTACAACTGAGGTCCAATCTTTCTGCAGTATTCCAACTAATGGTCTCAAGGCTGCAGTCTAGTTCATCTCTCCTCTCTTCCTGGGGTCTATCCTGCCAGATAAACCAAGAAGTGTGCAAGTGGTTAACTTGTATTCACTTGTTTTGTTCTGCCTCATGGTGGAGAACTTATACCTAACCCAGAAGCCAAGAATCAGGCCTCACAGCTGGCGCCTCTGATGTCCCTGAAGACCTCTGCTGCCATTGAGGTCCTCACCACAGTAGGATGTCACCCCACTGGTCACAGGGGAAAATCAGTGGTCAGCTGGGACAGAGTCTTTTATTCAGGTACAGCCTCTGGGAGGCACAGGGTCTGCAGGTTGGGTCGGAGGCTGACTTCCCACTTCTTCCCCTTTGCACATCCTCCTACTGAGGCTCATACTTTGGGGTCCTCAACGACGAATGGCCCAAGATTTAAGCATGTCCTCAAAAAAAGCACTTTACGAACTGTATGGACACTGAAACTACTTCATGGTATTTGAAGAGTTACTATGTATTCTTGGAATCTTCTCTGTGCTATATCACCAGTCCTTCAGCTACTCTCCTTGGTGAAATTTCCAGATCCTTCTAAGCACTCTGATACACTTCATCAGTGAGGATACAAGTCTGTTACCCTTTTGGTAACAAATGACTGAAAATCCAAATCAAATAGATTTAAGTCTCAAAGAGAAATTATTGGCTCAGGTAGCTGAAAAGTCTAGGAAATTCTCTAGGACTGTTGGGGTCCAGGGACTGGTTTCTCCCTGTTTAACTGACAGACTTAGCCTTCTTTGCATTTGGTTCATTCTAGCACCGCATGTGATGTCCTCAGAGCTCCAGGCTCCAGAGTTTACAAGAGGTGCTTTTGACTGACTGGTCCTGATCACATTCCAGCAGGTAGAGAAGGGGTAGGAATCCATGGCCCTAGGAGTAGATACACTGATCATGAAGGATAGGTGGTGCCCCAAGAAGAGAAGTAAGGTACAGCTGCCTGGACAGAAGTGTGAATCGATTCTTCCGGGGCAAAACAGAGACATTCCAGTTAAACCACTGATTTAAAAGTAACCAATATGTCCCCTTCATCTGCTTGGGGTACAACTGAGGTCCAATCTTTCTGCAGTATTCCAACTAATGGTCTCAAGGCTGCAGTCTAGTTCATCTCTCCTCTCTTCCTGGGGTCTATCCTGCCAGATAAACCAAGAAGTGTGCAAGTGGTTAACTTGTATTCACTTGTTTTGTTCTGCCTCATGGTGGAGAACTTATACCTAACCCAGAAGCCAAGAATCAGGCCTCACAGCTGGCGCCTCTGATGTCCCTGAAGACCTCTGCTGCCATTGAGGTCCTCACCACAGTAGGATGTCACCCCACTGGTCACAGGGGAAAATCAGTGGTCAGCTGGGACAGAGTCTTTTATTCAGGTACAGCCTCTGCGGGAGGCACAGGGTCTGCAGGTTGGGTCGGAGGCTGACTTCCCACTTCTTCCCCTTTGCACATCCTCCTACTGAGGCTCATACTTTGGGGTCCTCAACGAAGAATGGCCCAAGATTTAAGCATGTACATAAACAATTCTTGAGAGTGAGGATGGAGAAGAATAACTGCACTTTAATGATTCATTATGCAGTGTTTCAAATGTATCAAGTGATTCACATTCTGTTAATTTTAAATGTTCCATATTTCTCTGTATATGCTTTACATATTTCTCTACATATTCACACAACACTTATACAGTTGTAAATCAGAACTCATTGACTTATAAATTAAATTTTCCCAGTCATTTTCCCACTGATGAAAAATTATTTAATTTTCTAAACATTTAGTGTTAGTCACTCATCATGTCTGACTCCTTGAGACCCCAGAGACTGTAGCCTGCCAGGCTCCTCTGTCCATGGAATTCTCCAGGTAAGAATACTGGAGTGGGTAGCCATTCCCTTTTCCAGGGGGTCTTTCTGACCCAGGGATTGAACCCGGGTCTCCTGTATTGCAGGCAGAATCTTACCATCTGAGACACCAGGGAATTCCTTTCTAAATATTTATCACATTCTAAATCTAATCATTCTAAATCATTCTAACATTATAAATCTATTATATTAGACTTTCTTTTTATTTATTTATTTATTTATCTTTTTCGTGGGTGGGGTGGGGAGGGAGGGGAATGGGTGGGCCACTTCTATTGGTCTTTCATTTCTCTATTTTCATCCGTCTTTGTTCTTTTGGCTCCTGTGGGCCTCCCATCACGGTGGCCTCTGTTGTCGCAGAGTGCCAGCTCTGGGCGCACGTGCACCAGAGCTCCGGCTTGGTAATTGGACACATTGGTCCAGCTGCTCCGTGGCACGTGGGATCTTCCCAGGCCAGGGATCGAACCGGCGCCCCTTGCACTGCAAGGCGGTGTCCTTACCCACTGGACCACCAGGGAAGCCCTATATTAGACTTTCTTAATGCTTCAAATACATTTTTTAAAAAAGCGCTCCGAATATCACAGTCATTACAAAAGTGATGATTAGACTTCTATTAAAGCCATTTACAAAAGTTCTAGTACCTGAATTTATTTATTATGTTAGTGCTTATCCTAATTCTTTGTTTTAATATCTCATTAAAGTTTTCTTCCTAAGATTTGCAATGATTGTAAAAGGTTTGTTTCTTAAATAAAAACCAGCTATATTTCTAACTTTCTTGATGTAGACTGCTTGTGATAAATTATGCTTCTAGCAAAGTCAGCTTCAAACTTGATCTGATTTGCTTAACAATGTTAATATAGGTTATGTCTGGGGAGTGACAGTGAGAGGAAAAAGAGGGGAAACTTTAAATTTTAGTGTATATACTTCTGTACTGTTGGAATTTTTAATTAAGCATTTACTACCTTTGTAGTAATAAATATAATTTTTCCCCATTGGAAATGTGTATTTGATGGATGTTTTGATGATGTTTATTTAAATGTTTATTTAATTGGCTAAATGGAAGAGATTGCTGAGCTTTCTTCAAATAATAAATAAAAGTTTAAGTGTCTGAAAATAAGAAAACAGTGCTAATTGTTTTTGGTGGTTCCTTCTAGTCTCCTGCTTCTCTAAGGTATCTCTTCCACTTTGTACAAACCATAATGCATATTTAATTTTCATCCTTCTTTTAGTTCTAACTTACCACCATGTCACAAACACTTTCTCACCTTAAATGTTCCTGGGAAACAAAGGGCTTGTAACAGCTGCATGATTCCCTATCATGAGGACACTCCAGAACGCACTGAGTCATCCTCCTGTGGTTGGCAAAGAATTACTTCAAGTCAAGGAAGTACAGAGAAGATCACCCCATCTGAGTTTCTTGTTTTCCAGATGAGAAAACTGGATTCTCTGAGTCTAGTAACTCGTCCAAACATGGCCACCTGGTCTGAGGCTTGGCTGGGACCCGGCACCCCCAGGCCCAAGCCTCTGTTCTTGCTCTCATCACACACTGTCTCTTGGGCCTCTGCAAGGCACTTTCTGGAATCTAACCACCAGGCGCTGCCTACATTCTTTCTAAGTTACATTTTGCCACTTGGGGCCCATTATTCCTGCCAGTCAAGACCATTTTTTATCTTCTGTCATATAACCATTAGCTAATGAGGGGCGCTGCGGCCAACATTGGAAACTGTGACTTTTCCCTCTCTTGAGACGTACTTCCCAAATCATCTGTGTGCCAACGAAGGGGAAACACTGTCATAACTTTCATCAGATAATTCTGACAGTCACCAGCAATTAGAGGGTAGGGTGCTAGTTGCCATGTTTCTCAGGGGTCCCCTGGGTTCTGACCTTCTATGATCAGCATGCCAGCAGATGCCTGGACTCTGCCCAAGGGCCAGTGCTCACTAGATGGAAGAGGAGTGATAGCTGGGTGGGGAGAAGGAGGGGAGGAGGGAACTACCATCTGTGGCTCTGGGCTCCAGGGTGTGGATGGCAGAAGCATCACAGAAGGTGGTCCTGAAGGACAGGACAGGTGTGGTTCAGGGGGGAAGCAGGTGAAAATCAGTTTAATTAATTTAAAAGCATTTACTACCTTTGTAGTAATAAATATAATTTTTCCCCATTGGAAATGTGTATTTGATGGATGTTTTGATGATGTTTATTTAAATGTTTATTTAATTGGCTAAATGGAAGAGATTGCTGAGCTTTCTTCAAATAATAAATAAAAGTTTAAGTGTCTGAAAATAAGAAAACAGTGCTAATTGTTTTTGGTGGTTCCTTCTAGTCTCCTGCTTCTCTAAGGTATCTCTTCCACTTTGTACAAACCATAATGCATATTTAATTTTCATCCTTCTTTTAGTTCTAACTTACCACCATGTCACAAACACTTTCTCACCTTAAATGTTCCTGGGAAACAAAGGGCTTGTAACAGCTGCATGATTCCCTATCATGAGGACACTCCAGAACGCACTGAGTCATCCTCCTGTGGTTGGCAAAGAATTACTTCAAGTCAAGGAAGTACAGAGAAGATCACCCCATCTGAGTTTCTTGTTTTCCAGATGAGAAAACTGGATTCTCTGAGTCTAGTAACTCGTCCAAACATGGCCACCTGGTCTGAGGCTTGGCTGGGACCCGGCACCCCCAGGCCCAAGCCTCTGTTCTTGCTCTCATCACACACTGTCTCTTGGGCCTCTGCAAGGCACTTTCTGGAATCTAACCACCAGGCGCTGCCTACATTCTTTCTAAGTTACATTTTGCCACTTGGGGCCCATTATTCCTGCCAGTCAAGACCATTTTTTATCTTCTGTCATATAACCATTAGCTAATGAGGGACGCTGCGGCCAACATTGGAAACTGTGACTTTTCCCTCTCTTGAGACGTACTTCCCAAATCATCTGTGTGCCAACGAAGGGGAAACACTGTCATAACTTTCATCAGATAATTCTGACAGTCACCAGCAATTAGAGGGTAGGGTGCTAGTTGCCATGTTTCTCAGGGGTCCCCTGGGTTCTGACCTTCTATGATCAGCATGCCAGCAGATGCCTGGACTCTGCCCAAGGGCCAGTGCTCACTAGATGGAAGAGGAGTGATAGCTGGGTGGGGAGAAGGAGGGGAGGAGGGAACTACCATCTGTGGCTCTGGGCTCCAGGGTGTGGATGGCAGAAGCATCACAGAAGGTGGTCCTGAAGGACAGGACAGGTGTGGTTCAGGGGGGAAGCAGGTGGAGCAGGGTTGGCTCCTTTTATTCAAACAGTCTCATCTTGAGGCTGCACTGTTCAGTCCTACACGGGGGAACTCAGCACAAGAGAGGAGATTGTTCTCAGAGGATTGGGGGTTCTTCTATCTTTTTCTTCACATTTTATGAAATACATTTTATCCAAACTTTACAAATGAGTCTTTGACATCAATGTCTGTCATCATTCCAGGCACTTTTGGAGTCATCTAATAGAGCTTTTTTTTCAGAATTCCAGGTTCTCTCCCTCCTAAGTTATTAGAGATACATCCCCTTTAAAAACCTGTCCTTGGAAATGTTATGGCTTAGGTTTATCCTGCTTCATTAATATTTTTTGTGTGTATTGCTTTTCAGAAACTGCTTAATTCATACAAATGTAATTGGCAGGCACCACAGAATGTGATGGTTTCTACTTATGGTTGTTGTTAGTCCATTGACCATATGGTAATTTAAATTTCTGGTACAAATTCCTTTTCCATGATGCTACAGCTCATTCCTGGACTGCTGTAATTGTGTAATTTATCAATGTGAAAAATGGACTTTGAAATGTAATAGTCCAGAGCTAACAGGGCGAGTAGCAAGGGAATTTAGTGTGCTTTGAGAAGAGATGTTTCCATGGAAACTGATTCCTTTGAGCAAGATCCCTGGCTCCCTGGCTGTCATGTGATTTGTGGGTCCAGGTGATACGATCTGGATTGCAGACTCAGCTCTGACATAAATCACCAAGTGAGATGGGCAAGTTCCTTACCTCTCTGGTACTTAGTGTGCTTATCTGTGGCTTGAAGAAGTCAGACAAGTTCAGTGTTTACTAGACTTTGGAGTATTAGTGACCAGTAATATATTTTGCTTAATGTTATTTTTGAGAAGAATTCTAGATTCATCTAGATAGAGAAGTTCCAAAACTAATAGAGATCCCGCATCCTTTTTACCAACTTACCCTAAAGTTAATGTGTTACTAACCACAGTGCATTTGTGAAAACTAAGAAATTGACATAGGTGCAATATTATGGACTAAGCTATAGACTTTATCTGGATTTTCCTAGGGTTTTTTTTCCACTAATATCCGTTTTCAGGATCCAATCCAAGATCCCACTTTGCATTTAGTTTTTATGTCTCCTCCAATCTGAGACCATTTCTCAGTCTTTGTTTATCATGCCTTGTCAGTTTTATTGAGTACTGGCAGCTATATTGTAAGACAACCCAACCGGTAATGTTTTTACAAAGCAAAACAGAATTGGATGGGCTTATATGGAGCTGTAAAGAATGAAACTCTGTAAAGGCAAAAAAAAAAAAAAGAATAATGTAAAAAAAAAAAATTGGAGGACCAGTTTAAGGTTGGAAAAGTTGGACAAATGAGGTCTCTGTGTGGTAACTGACAGAAAACCAACCTTGAACTCTCTTGTCAAGCAAGGAATTTATTGGCTCAGCTAGCTAAAATGCCAAGGGCACAAGTGGCTTCAGAACGGCATTTATATCCAGTTCTGCCCCTGGGCTTGATTCTTCTTTCAAGTCAGATCATTCTCAGGTATGCACTCACCGCATAGTTATAAGGTGACTGCCAGCAGAGCACATGGCTACATCCATCCAGAGTATGCGTGTGATACTCAGCTCTGTTCCACCTTCCCAGCTAGGCTCTCATTGGCTCTAATTCTGCCACCTGCCCATCCATGAACCAGAGAGGAAAGATGAATGGTTTTTTGCTTCTGATGTGAGGATAAATTGCCCAGAGTTGTGGCCACCATCTTGTGATCGGGACAGCTGAGGAGGACACAAGAACTTTAAAAATGGACAGGTACCTGGGTTCTGGATGATGCCATTTAACTGTGGAATTAAACAACCCTGCATCTGACCTTGTTATATGAAATAATCAATCCCTTTGCTTTAGCTTCTGTTAGTTGAATCTCATATTGTGTGTGTGTGCTAAGTCACTTCAGTCGTGTCTGACTCTTTGTGACTCTTTGGACTGTGGCCCACCAGGCTCCTCTGTCCATGGGATTCTCTGGGCAAGAATACTGGAGTGGGTTTCCATGCCCTCCTCCAGGGAATCTTCCTGACCCAGGGATTGAACCTGCGTCTCTTATGTCTCCTGCATTGATAGGCATGTTCTTTACCACTACTGCCACCTGAGAAACCCAAAGATTGTATTACTTGCAACCAAAAGCATGCTTAACGACACATAGATAGTGCAGGTTTCCCTGTTGGATATAGGATATTACTTGCTCAAAACGGACTTGTTTGTGGACTTACATTTGACAGCATGATACAAACGAGTTCAAAATATTCTGGATTATAGTCAGTTTTTTTTTTTTAAATCAGAGTTATTGTCAAAAAATCCAGCTTCACACAGGTGTTTTGGCAAAAACAGAAGTGGAGTTCCTCAATTTCACACAATGTACAATATCTAAGTAACAGCTACAATGTTGCTTCTTTCCATGAAGGCTAGGAGCAAGCCATTGCTTGCAGGTCAGGGAGGGGACAGGAAAGGGTCTGCAGGGTGCCCTCACTCAGAGCACTTCAATACTTAGGCTTCTGCTCATCCAATGGGTACAATATGGAGTTGGTCAGAAAGGGATATCTTGCCTGGAATACACTTTCTCATGACAAATAATGGGCATCCTGGGCTGAGATGATCTCGTCTAGAGCCCTCTCAGATCTAGTACTGTGTGCTGAAATGGTGTGGAGGCCATCATGCCAATGGCAGTGGCGTCCTTTCCATGTAAATATGACTAAGATAATGAAAAGTTGAGTGATAAAGATTTTTTAAACAATATTTTTATGAAAGGATCAAAGGTTTTTTATAAAAGGATATGAAGATGATTTTTAAAGGATAATTTTAAAAATCTTATTTAAACCACCTTTTTAGAATTACTGAGATTAGACAACAACAACAGTGTAATTATCACTGAGCAAACAAATACTAGTTCATGGTTTCCCATTACGGAGCCATCTCTTCAAGGGCTAAAAGGATGACAATTTGGAAATGCATTGGCTTCTCCCATCTTATGTCCTATACACTCATTTCCTTAATGATGTATATAAATAGTTTCTGCTTGCCCCTCTAGCTTTTAAAAATTAAAACAGTTCCTACCCCTTCCCTTCCTCCTACACACACTTTCTCATGAGCAAACATATACTTACATGAATACACTCAGACTTCTTGTGGATCCACATATTTTGAGCATGTACATGAAGCCATTTATGGGGGCTTAATCCATGAATCATAAGCAGAAGTTTCTCATTAAGAATGGGCAGTAGCCTCTTTAAGCTTTCATGGTACTTACTGTATCATGTACTCTCAACATTTTATGGGAGCCTCAGAGACTCACAGCAGGCACTGCCTTTAATATTAAGAACTCAGATATGGTGTTAAACCAAAGAGGCCATAATCTGATACCATAACCCCACTTTATTCAGGGTCTTGCATAGAGGACATTGTTAAAAAATATTTGTTGGGGAACTTCCCTGGAGACCTAGTGGTTGGGAGTTCACCTTCCACTTAAGAGAGGTGTGGATTCGACCCTTGGTTGGAGAGCTAGGATCCCACATGGCCCATGGCCAAAAAAACCACACCATAAACAACAGCAACCATGCTGTAGCAAATTCAACGAGGACTTTGAACATGCTACACATCAAAAAAAACTTCAAAAAAGTTTGCTGAGAAGATGAATGACACCCTCCCTCCATTTTTAACAACAAAATAAAGGAAATGGGGTTTCCGGATAAAAAGTTGAAGGCAGAGCTTTAGGGAAAAACAGTGACTTCAGGGAAAACAGCAACTATGCCTGGATTACAAACTAAAACAATTTTTAGGTTTTTATATAAATTCTAACATGGCTGCAGACTATTTCAGGCAGATTTGCTATTTTCCTGTAAATGTAATTTCATCTTTAGTGTAAAACTGGCTCTGTTCTTGAGCCCAGTTTTAGGGGGTAGTAGCTACTGCTCTCTGTAGCCCACACAGAGCTGCCATGGCTTGGGCTTTCACACTACTAAGCCTGGGCTCAGCACTGGTTTCCCATTACGGAGCCATCTCTTCAAGGGCTAAAAGGATGACAATTTGGAAATGCATTGGCTTCTCCCATCTTATGTCCTATACACTCATTTCCTTAATGATGTATATAAATAGTTTCTGCTTGCCCCTCTAGCTTTTAAAAATTAAAACAGTTCCTACCCCTTCCCTTCCTCCTACACACACTTTCTCATGAGCAAACATATACTTACATGAATACACTCAGACTTCTTGTGGATCCACATATTTTGAGCATGTACATGAAGCCATTTATGGGGGCTTAATCCATGAATCATAAGCAGAAGTTTCTCATTAAGAATGGGCAGTAGCCTCTTTAAGCTTTCATGGTACTTACTGTATCATGTACTCTCAACATTTTATGGGAGCCTCAGAGACTCACAGCAGGCACTGCCTTTAATATTAAGAACTCAGATATGGTGTTAAACCAAAGAGGCCATAATCTGATACCATAACCCCACTTTATTCAGGGTCTTGCATAGAGGACATTGTTAAAAAATATTTGTTGGGGAACTTCCCTGGAGACCTAGTGGTTGGGAGTTCACCTTCCACTTAAGAGAGGTGTGGATTCGACCCTTGGTTGGAGAGCTAGGATCCCACATGGCCCATGGCCAAAAAAACCACACCATAAACAACAGCAACCATGCTGTAGCAAATTCAACGAGGACTTTGAACATGCTACACATCAAAAAAAACTTCAAAAAAGTTTGCTGAGAAGATGAATGACACCCTCCCTCCATTTTTAACAACAAAATAAAGGAAATGGGGTTTCCGGATAAAAAGTTGAAGGCAGAGCTTTAGGGAAAAACAGTGACTTCAGGGAAAACAGCAACTATGCCTGGATTACAAACTAAAACAATTTTTAGGTTTTTATATAAATTCTAACATGGCTGCAGACTATTTCAGGCAGATTTGCTATTTTCCTGTAAATGTAATTTCATCTTTAGTGTAAAACTGGCTCTGTTCTTGAGCCCAGTTTTAGGGGGTAGTAGCTACTGCTCTCTGTAGCCCACACAGAGCTGCCATGGCTTGGGCTTTCACACTACTAAGCCTGGGCTCAGCACTGCTTTCCCTCTTGGGCTCAAATTAGTTTCACTGAAATGCTATCTTTACGTGGGTCAGGGCTTCCTTTTTCCTCAAAAACTTTTTCCCCACTTTGAAAACAACAAAGTATCCTCCTATTTCCAGAAATTCCCTGCAATTCTTCATTTCCTGTTGGCTTCTTCAGGGGCCTTTTATTTTTTTTTTTTTAACTAATGAAGTTTCAAGATTTTTTGAAACTGTTACGAAGTTATGTAACTGATGATTGAAAACTATCTTCTTCACTAAATTCTTTGCTAAATTCTTTACAGTTGAGTTTCTTTCTTTTTTTCAGAACAGAGATTCCTTCTTAACTACTGACGGTCATAGTGGTGAAAGCAGGAAGGATTGCACACCACATTGACCTCAGTTTTGAAGAATAGGAAGTTAAGCATTTTTCCCCTTCTCTGTAACCATCTTCTGCTCTGTAACAATTGTACTACCTCCTATTTTAACCATATTGATTCTTGTTTTTCACCAAAACCTATTTTGGACTCCAAGGTCAACTATGGGCTTGTTTTTGGGTTCCAGGGACATGCTGTCCAAGAGGACCTTGTACCAGGAATCAGGATGTGGGGTCCAGCCCGATTCTAACCTTGGTTTCCCTGGGTGCAAAGCACTGAGGTCACAGTGACTGTCAAGAATTTATGGTTCCTTCAGATCCAGGGTTGCTTCTGTCCAGGTATTCTCCTAGGCATTGTATTTCTAAAGGCTTCAGAGAAGAAAATTCTAGGGTCCACAGGTTCTTGTTTTTTAAACATAGTTGATTTACAGTGTTTCAGGTGTACAGCAAAGTCATTCAGATAAATACACACACACACACATTTATATATACATATTTTTCAGATTCTTTTCCATTGTAGGCTATTACAAGATACTGAATATAGTCCCTGTGTTATACAGTAAGATCTTGTTGTTTATCTATTTCATGAGTTCTTTCATTTTTCTCCCTATTAACTCTAAAAATGTCTTCCTTCCATCACACAGATCTTTTCTCCTTCAATCAAAACCCGCATCTTCAGCCACAAGGGGTAGCTGTCCTATGTATATTGATCCACATACAATAACTTCTCTTCTTCAGTATTGACTAGGGTAGTTGTTCATTTGTTTCCGGATAAAGGCTACAGGTGGGATAGCCTGGTGCAAGGAGGATGGGCCTGGGCTGGGCGAACTGCTTCCCATCTTGGCTCCCTGAATTTCCTTCGCCCACGAGGAAAGTGGAGACCTGGCCACGCTGGCCCCAGGGCTGTTGTGAGCCTGACTTGAGACAATCCGTCCTCAGGATCCGTGATTTTCCTGCTGCGGGGGCAGGGCAGGGATCCGACACCACCAGGCTTTAGACCTGGTGGAATGCTGGGTGGAATGCGGCGGGCTATAAATAATGAAAACAATAAGGTGAAAATGGAGACCCCGGAGCCTCTGGCTCCCTGTGACTGCGTCGCGGCGCCGGCAGGGAGCGTTTATTCGGAGCACTGCGGCTCCTTCCTGCTTTTCCCCACTCCCCATCCTCGGATTAAAAACAAACAGAAAAACTTTCCCGAATTTTCCCATTCCTCCATGGCCTGGCTGCGAACGCTGAAATTCCAACCCGTGTTTGTTGTCACCCGCGGGCCCGTTTCCACGGTTACCCAGATTCCAGATTCCTGCGCTGGCCGAGGGCCCACCGCAACGCAGCCCTCCAAGTCTCCTTGGCAGAGCGGAGCCATTCCTCCCCGCGCCGCAGCGCTGGGCGCGCGCTCCTCCCTCCCCGCGCACCGCGTCGTGTGAGGTGCGGGCTCTAGGGGGCTCTGCTCGGAAGTCAGTTTGGGGGTAAGGACGATGTAACAGTTTCCTCTACTTCTCTATTCCTCCTTTAAGCGAAGGAATTACTTTCTTAGACCAAACATTACACCCTTGGCAAACACTCCATATGGTTCTCATTAAAATTCCAATTCCTTTCTTCTCCTTTTGCAATTCCTTTATCCCCATTCTCCTCACCCTGCTATCTCAAAAATAAGCACCAGGTGGAAGACTGAGGAAGGGTCCTGTGGCCATGAAGGAGCCCCCAGGTCGTCCTCTTACCAATGGCCACCTCTGCCCTTCCTGGGGCTGGCTGGCATAAATAGGCTCTGGGGTGGGTTATATTTCATGTTAAATATGGACTCTGCGTCTGAAGGAAGAGGGGCAGAGAGTCAGTTGGGTCCCCATGCCCCAGAAAGTCCTGGCCTGGATTCTGCCTACAGAGAGACTGGGGAGGGGGCTGCTGACTACCCCATTAGTGCACCTCGGGGTCTCTGCAGGCTGCTCAGGACACGGAAACGCACTGGCTCTAACAAGCCAGAGGGAAGGATGGACAACGCTTTTGAGCCATAATTGCAGCTGAGCGAGCCACAGGCTTTGCTCCCACATCTGGAAAAATTTGCTTGCGCAGGAAAAGTGTGTGTGTGTGTCCAAGGATGTGTATTCATGTGTTTTTATTTCTACAATTTATGAGACAAATTTTATAATACAGAGAATTTGAAAAAATTTCTCTGTGTTTAATGTCTAGGCATTTGGAAGTTGGAATCTTGCCCCTGTAGTATTTTAAAAGCTTTCGATTCATGTATTATAATAATGTAACATATGAGTACATTCTTATCATAAAATGTTCATATGTTCAAATAATACAGAGGACTAGAGACTATAAGCAAAAGCCCTACACTGGTCCCTCCTCAGCCTTCAGGGTAGCTTGATTTGTGTCCTTGACCTTTGTCTGATTTTTGCAGACATAAGCATGTTTGGCTGGATGGTATCACCGACTCAATGGACATGAGTTTGAGCAAACTCTGGGAGATAGTCAAGGACAGGAAAGGCTGGCATGCTGCAGTCCATGGGGTCACAAAGACTCAGCCATGACTTAGCAACTGAACAACATAAATGAGATCATACTACACATGCTCTTTTGCAATTTGTTCTTCATTTGAAAATGTCTGAGACTTTCTATATCAGTACTTGGAGCTCTGCCTCACTCTTTAATTACTGTGAAGTAGATCCAAAGGATGGTTATACAGTAATTTTCTTAATTATTCCCTCTTGATTGATGTTTCAACTATTACTATTTTTCCATTTCTCACAATGATACAGTTAGTATCCTTGGAAGATGTTTTCTTCAGGACAGGTAGTATTTCTCTTTGACAGCTGCTCAGAGGTGGAATGCCGGGTTGGAGGTGATGCATATTTTGCATTTGGATAAATACTGCCAAACTGCTTTTCAAATGGCTGCTCTAACATACACAGACCCTGAGAGAGAGCCTATTTCCTCTCACCCTCACCAAGGTTGAATTTTACCAATCTTTTTAAGTGCTCACAGTCTGTGAATGAGAAATTATTTCGTTTTTTGTTTAATTTGCACTTGTAAGGTTGATCATTGTATCAGAGTTCAGCTACAGATGACAAAAACCACTATTAATTTATGTAGAAAGATAAAATAGGGAATTGAGGGCTTAGAGTTTTGTCAGATTAGATGGAAAAGCACGTTCTAGGTTGGTCGTCTAGGACTGACTCCCAGAATTCCAGTTTAGAATGGATCTAGCAAAGGAGTCTCTCCTGGGCCATGACCAGGAAACTGGAGGCTGGAAAGCTGTGTGCCAACTGCTGACCCAAGCACTCTAGAAACCAGGGAGGCTCCGCCACACGCAGTCTCCAGGACCACACTGCCTCAGCTGCCTAATGAATGTCCTGCACCCTGTCCATACATCCATGAAGCTGGAGACTGCGTCTAGACCCAGATCTCTACTATATTGATGAAGGGGGAAAATCAAACCATGCACTTAAATAAGAACCCCTCTTAACTCTGTGTTACCAGCAGAACCAGTAGATCTCCTGAGGGTGCGTTTGCTCAGGGAAAACCAAGTCACACGCAGAAGCCTGGCTCTAAGGGAGCTTGAGAATTGTAGGTATTAGTTTTTCAAGCTCCAGCATGTAGGAAGGCAAGCTACAAAGTGGTAGGCACAGAGTCGAGTGAATCAGTTTGAAGAGTTTACCATGATCATATTTTCATCTTTTGTCCCTTTTTTTTTTTTCTATGAATGGCCTGATTAGACCTGTTGAGTTACTTTTTCTTATTAATTCATAGAAGCTTTATGGGTTATCTGGAATGTAATCTTTGTTATATATATGTTAAGGTGAACCTCCATTCTTTCAATGTTTTATCTTTCGCCATGTAAAAATCTTAAGCTTACCTATTTTTATACTTTCTGATTCCTGGGTTCTATAGACTTAAGACGACCTCTCTTATCTTAATGTCCCTAAAGTATTCAGCTACATTTTCTCCTAACATCTTTAAATTTTTGCTATTCTTTAGACCATCTCAAATATGTGGTGCGAGGTAGAGAACTAACCTAGGTTTTGTTTTCCCAAATGGAAAGCCAGTTGTCCCAGTATAATCTGTTGAATGAATATACTTTATTATTCTTCAAATTTACAGAAGTTTAAAAAATATAGGGTGGCTTAGCATTTGCTGATGGAAAACCAGGGTAAAGATGAAAAAAATGAACTTATCACTTCATATTTTGGTTTTCTTTAAGATAGGGGTTTGGCATTTCTTAGAGTGGAGGTATGACAAGATCTTTCCCCTAATCAAAGACCTTGATTGGGCTGCCTTTTCTTCAAGACCTGGGTTTAATCTCTGTGTACTAGCCCTCTGCCTGCTCAACACCCACCATGGGCTTTCCCAATCTTATTTCCCTTCTGCTTTGCCTGTAAGAGAGGCCACAACATTCAATTTGGCTGAAAAAAGCAGAAAATATGCATCTATCTATGTCAGTGTTTTATTTATAACATTGTAATGTTTATGATGTTTCTCTCACTAACTGGTATTTCTCAGTGTGGTCACCATCAATATTTTAGAGCAATTCTTTACTGCAGTATATTTAACAACTCTGTCCGATGGCCACTGAATGCAGCAGTAACCTTCAACACCTGCCTTCCCCACCATGCCAGTCACTAACAACCAAACTTTCCTGTTTCCAAACATACTAGCTGTGCCCCTTAATTGGAAGAAAGTGAGAGAGGAAATGAAAAACTAGGATTGAATCAGAAATGACAGGATATCATGAAGGGACCCTCCCAACTCCCTTTCTAATCTCTAGATGTCCAGATCTAGGCTGTCTTTCAAAGGCTATCTTTCCAAGGCTATCTTTCCTATAAAGCTTTTTAAAATCCTCTCAGCTCTAGATCTGTTTCTCTTCTGATCTCCTTCTTTCATGGCATTCTTTTTATATTTCCATGCATCCATCCATCCATCTCTGTGTCCATCTACCCAGTAAGTTTTATTGAGTACTTACAGTACCCCAGGCACACTGACCACTTTCTTCCTAGATGATGACTCTTTGCCTCAGTGTCCTATCTGATCTAACATGTTGTAATCTCAGGTGAAATCCCACCTCTGATCTACTTTTGCATATCCCAGAGAGCTTCACACGAGCTGGTGTTCATGCTGAACATTAGTAGAATGAGTTTTGAAACAAGTTGTAATGTACGTTACAAATCTTTATTCAAAGACAGCAGGGACACTTTTCAAAAAGAAATGCCAACATGTGGAGCCTAGAAAGATGGTACTGGATGTTCAGGGTAAAGATGAAAAAAATGAACTTATCACTTCATATTTTGGTTTTCTTTAAGATAGGGGTTTGGCATTTCTTAGAGTGGAGGTATGACAAGATCTTTCCCCTAATCAAAGACCTTGATTGGGCTGCCTTTTCTTCAAGACCTGGGTTTAATCTCTGTGTACTAGCCCTCTGCCTGCTCAACACCCACCATGGGCTTTCCCAATCTTATTTCCCTTCTGCTTTGCCTGTAAGAGAGGCCACAACATTCAATTTGGCTGAAAAAAGCAGAAAATATGCATCTATCTATGTCAGTGTTTTATTTATAACATTGTAATGTTTATGATGTTTCTCTCACTAACTGGTATTTCTCAGTGTGGTCACCATCAATATTTTAGAGCAATTCTTTACTGCAGTATATTTAACAACTCTGTCCGATGGCCACTGAATGCAGCAGTAACCTTCAACACCTGCCTTCCCCACCATGCCAGTCACTAACAACCAAACTTTCCTGTTTCCAAACATACTAGCTGTGCCCCTTAATTGGAAGAAAGTGAGAGAGGAAATGAAAAACTAGGATTGAATCAGAAATGACAGGATATCATGAAGGGACCCTCCCAACTCCCTTTCTAATCTCTAGATGTCCAGATCTAGGCTGTCTTTCAAAGGCTATCTTTCCAAGGCTATCTTTCCTATAAAGCTTTTTAAAATCCTCTCAGCTCTAGATCTGTTTCTCTTCTGATCTCCTTCTTTCATGGCATTCTTTTTATATTTCCATGCATCCATCCATCCATCTCTGTGTCCATCTACCCAGTAAGTTTTATTGAGTACTTACAGTACCCCAGGCACACTGACCACTTTCTTCCTAGATGATGACTCTTTGCCTCAGTGTCCTATCTGATCTAACATGTTGTAATCTCAGGTGAAATCCCACCTCTGATCTACTTTTGCATATCCCAGAGAGCTTCACACCGAGCTGGTGTTCATGCTGAACATTAGTAGAATGAGTTACTGAATGCTGAAACAAGTTGTAATGTACGTTACAAATCTTTATTCAAAGACAGCAGGGACACTTTTCAAAAAAGAAATGCCAACATGTGGAGCCTAGAAAGATGGTACTGATGGATGTATACGCAGGGCAGCGATGGAGAGACAGACATAGAGAACAGACTTGTGGACACTGCAGGCAGAGAAGGATGGGCGAGAGGTATGGCAAGAGTAACATGGAAACTTACATTACCATATGTGACAGAGACAACAATTGTGCATGTGCTCTAAGACTAAGGGGACTTATACAGGGGCTATGTAACAACCTGGAGGGGTGGGACGGGAGGGAGGTGGCGGGGAGGTTCACAAGGGAAGTGTCAAGTGCATACCTATGACTGATTCAGGTTTATGAATAGCAGTAAACAACAAAACTCTGTAAAAGTAAAATAAAATAAATTTTAAAGAAAATCAATGCTATTCTGACTTTTACAATATCTACATTATTATTTTTAAAAGTTATCTATAACCCCAGTAGTATTCTTTTCCAGAAGAAGCTAGAGTAGGAAGTGACAGTGTCCTCCTTGGCTGGTCCAATCTTGTCCCTGGAGGCTACAACTGCCAAGAATTTGCTGTCTTTCCTTCTGAATTTATAAAAACATGTTTATGTACCTACATGATGGAGAAGGAAATGGCAACCCACTCCAGTATTCTTGCCTGGAAAATCCCGTGGACAGAGGAGCCTGGTGGGCTGCAGTCCATAGGGTCACGAAGAGTCAGACACAACTGAAGTGAAGCAAACATGCCTACGTGAACGTTCCTATGTTTAAATCAGCACACATGTTAAGAGCTATATGAAATAAAAATTTTAGAATTGCAAATTTGTGAAGTAAGTTATGATGTTTAACACAAGTGCATACAATTCTTTTTTATATATAATGATAATAATGTGGGGACACTTTATTTTTTTATTTTTGGGGGGGCGGGTTTGGGAGGGAGGAGGTGGGCAGGCCACTTCTATTGGTCTTTCATTTCTCTATTTTTCATCCATCTTTGTTCTTTGGCCCGTGTGGGCCTCCCATCGCAGTGGCCTCTGTCGTCGCAGAGCACTGGCTCTGGGCGCATGCGCTCCAGAACTCCGGCTCCGTAATTGGACACATCGGTCCAGACACTCCACGGCACGTGGGATCTTCCCAGGCCAGGGGTCGAACCGGCACCCCTTGCACTGCAAGGCGGTGTCCTTACCCACCAGGGAAGCCCTCATGATACAATTCTTTATAACTACAAGGTAGTTTTGAATTTATTGTACTCATTTTATTCTCTAACCCTGTATGCGAACCCTGTAATGTAGGCTTCAGAGAGGCTGACAGGCAGGTTCCTGGTCACACAGCTGATAAGTGTGGTAAGGATTATTTAGAAATGACTATTTACATAATTAAATGAATTACTCTTTACTTGATTTCAGGTTATCAGTGTAGGAAATTTTTGGAAATACTTATGTTATTATATTGAAAACAAGTAAGAGCTAATATTTATCAAGTGCTTCTCATGTACTGGAAACAGTTCTAAGCACTTTACTTGCATTGTCTCATTTAATCTTTCAGTAAGCCCCCATGTACGCAGTATTGTCAACCCCAGTAGTATTCTTTTCCAGAAGAAGCTAGAGTAGGAAGTGACAGTGTCCTCCTTGGCTGGTCCAATCTTGTCCCTGGAGGCTACAACTGCCAAGAATTTGCTGTCTTTCCTTCTGAATTTATAAAAACATGTTTATGTACCTACATGATGGAGAAGGAAATGGCAACCCACTCCAGTATTCTTGCCTGGAAAATCCCGTGGACAGAGGAGCCTGGTGGGCTGCAGTCCATAGGGTCACGAAGAGTCAGACACAACTGAAGTGAAGCAAACATGCCTACGTGAACGCTTCCTATGTTTAAATCAGCACACATGTTAAGAGCTATATGAAATAAAAATTTTAGAATTGCAAATTTGTGAAGTAAGTTATGATGTTTAACACAAGTGCATACAATTCTTTTTTATATATAATGATAATAATGTGGGGACACTTTATTTTTTTATTTTTGGGGGGGCGGGTTTGGGAGGGAGGAGGTGGGCAGGCCACTTCTATTGGTCTTTCATTTCTCTATTTTTCATCCATCTTTGTTCTTTGGCCCGTGTGGGCCTCCCATCGCAGTGGCCTCTGTCGTCGCAGAGCACTGGCTCTGGGCGCATGCGCTCCAGAACTCCGGCTCCGTAATTGGACACATCGGTCCAGACACTCCACGGCACGTGGGATCTTCCCAGGCCAGGGGTCGAACCGGCACCCCTTGCACTGCAAGGCGGTGTCCTTACCCACCAGGGAAGCCCTGCGCATACAATTCTTTATAACTACAAGGTAGTTTTGAATTTATTGTACTCATTTTATTCTCTAACCCTGTATGCGAACCCTGTAATGTAGGCTTCAGAGAGGCTGACAGGCAGGTTCCTGGTCACACAGCTGATAAGTGTGGTAAGGATTATTTAGAAATGACTATTTACATAATTAAATGAATTACTCTTTACTTGATTTCAGGTTATCAGTGTAGGAAATTTTTGGAAATACTTATGTTATTATATTGAAAACAAGTAAGAGCTAATATTTATCAAGTGCTTCTCATGTACTGGAAACAGTTCTAAGCACTTTACTTGCATTGTCTCATTTAATCTTTCAGTAAGCCACCATGTAAGCAGTATTGTCAACCCAGTTTCCAACATGGAAACTCAAGTTCAGAGTTTGAGATGAGCTGATGCGCTATGCTGGCTTTTTTTTCTCTTTTTCTTTTTCTTTTTGCCTATGCTGGGTTTTGAAGCCAGGCCTTTCTGCCTTTCTGCCTCCAAAGTCTGTACTTTTAGCTGCTATACTTTGCAGCAGCCTATGTATGTTCTGCAAGTGTGTCTGGTAAGTCACTTCAGTCGTGTCCAACTCTGTGCAACCCCATAGACTGTAGCCCGCCAGGATCCTTTGTCCATGGGATTCTCCAGGCAAGAACACTGGAGTGGGTTGCCATATATGCTTTACTTATATGTCATTTCACATAAGTAACTATTACGTAAAATAAAATAAGATGTAAAGATGATGTGAGTTCACAGGAAGGAAAACTTCCAAACACATTCTACGAGGACACCATCACCCTGATACCCAAACCAGGCAAAGACAACACAAAAAAAGAAAATTACAGGCCAATTTCTCTGATGAACTTAGATGCAAAGATCCTCAACAAAATCCTAGCAAACAGAATTCAACAACACATCAAAAAACTCATACATCATGATCAAGTCGGGTTCATCCCAGGTATGCAAGAATTATTCAATATCCGCAAATCAATCAATGTGATACACCATATCAACAAATTGAGAGACAAAAATCACATGATCATCTCAATAGATGCAGAAAAAGCCTTCGACAAAGTACAGCATCCATTTATGATCAAAACTCTTTAGAAAATGGGCATAGAAGGAACCTATCTCAACACAATAAAAGCCATATATGAGAAGCCCACAGCAAACATTATCCTCAACAGTGAAAAACCGAAAGCATTCCCTCTAAGATCAGGAACAAGACAAGGGTTTCCACTTTCACCACTACTATTCTACATAGTTCTGGAAGTTCTAGCAACAGCAATAAGAGAAGAGAAAAAAAATAAAAGGAATCCAGATTGGAAAGGAAGAAGTCAAGCTCTCTCTTTTTGCAGACGACATGATATTATACATAGAAAATCCCAAAGACACTATTACAAAGATACTAGAGCTAATCAACGAATTCAGCAAAGTCACAGGATACAAAGTCAACACACAGAAATCAGTGGCATTCCTATACACAAACAATGAAAAATCAGAAAATGAAATCAAAGAGGCAATCCCCTTCACCATTGCAGCCAAAAGAATCAAATATCTAGGAATAAACCTGCCCAAAGAAACAAAAGAATTGTACACAGAAAATTACAAGACACTCATGAGAGAAATTAAAGAAGACTTGAACAGATGGAGAGATAGTCCATGTTCCTGCGTCGGAAGAATCAATATTGTGAAAATGACCATACTACCAAATGTCATCTACAGATTCAATGCAATACCTATTCAACTACCATTGACATTTTTCACAAAACTAGACCAAAGAATAACACAGTTCATATGGAAACACAAAAGACCTCGAATAGCCAAAGCAATCCTGAGAAAGAAAAACGGAGCTGGAGGAATCAGCCTCCCCAACTTCAGACTCTACTACAAAGCAACAGTCATCAAGACAGTATGGTACTGGCACAAAAACAGAACTATAGACCAATGGAACAAGATAGAGAACCCAGAGATAAACCCACGCACCTATGGGTACCTTATTTTTGACAGAGGAGGCAAAACTGTAAAATGGGATAAAGACAGCCTCTTCAACATGTGGTGCTGGGAGAATTGGACAGCTACATGCAAACAAATGAAGTTGGAACCTTCCCTGACACCATACACTAAGATCAACTCAAAATGGATTAAAGACCTAAATGTAAGACCAGAAACCATCAAACTCTTAGAGGAGAATATAGGCAAAACTCTCAAGGACGTAAATCAAAGCAAGATCTTCTCTGACCCACCTACTAAAATAGCGGAACTGAAAAGAAAAATGAACATGTGGGACCTCATGAAACTTAAAAGCTTTTGTACAGCAAAAGAAATTACAAAAAAGCTCAACAGACACCCCACAGAGTGGGTGAAAATCATAGCAAATGAAACAACAGACAAAGAATTAATCTCCAAAATCTACAAGCAACTCAGACAACTCAGCACAGGAAAAATGAACAACCCAATCAAACAATGGGAAAAAGATCTAAGGAGACGCCTCTCCAAAGAGGACATACAGATGGCCCAAAAGCACATGAAACGATGCTCAACCTCGCTTATTATTAGAGAAATGCAAATTAAAACTACAATGAGATATCACCTCACACCCATCAGAATGGCTGTCTTCCAAAAATCTGCAGACAATAAATGCTGGAGAGGGTACGGAGAAAAGGGAACCCTCTTGCATTGCTGGTGGGAGTATAAATTGATACAACCTCTATGGAAAACAGTATGGAGATTCCTTAAAAGACTAAAAATAGAAGTACCCTATGACCCAGCAATCCCACTCTTAGGCTTATACCCTGATGAAATCAAAACTGAAAGAAGCACCTGTACCCTAATGTTCATTACAGCTCTCTATACAATAGCCAGAACATGGAAGCAACCTAGATGTCCATCGACGAATGATTGGATCCAGAAGCTCTGGTACAAATATACAATGGAATACTACTCAGCTGTTAAAAGAAATGCAGAAGACGCAGTCCTAATGAAGTGGCTGGCACTAGAACCTATCATAAAAAGTGAAGTAAGTCAAAAAGAGAAAGACAAGTACAGTATACTAACACACATATATGGAATCTAGTAGGACGGTCTTGATAACACAGCAGTGAACTCATGGAAAAACAGACAGAGCATAGACATAGTTACATTGTGGGGAAGAAATAGGGAGGGGGAGGCATGGAGGGAGTAATATGAAAACCTATAGTGTCATGTGTGGAAAAGATAGCTATTGTCATTGTGCTAAGGAAATAGGAGTGCTCACAATGGCATGGGGCGATGGTCTGGAGGGGTGGGATCGGGGGATCTGGGCGGGTGGGGACCAGGGATATGCATATGACTGATCTGGGAACATACATGTCTGTGAACAACAAAACTCTGTAAAACCTTATGAAACTTAAAAGCTTTTGTACAGCAAAAGAAATTACAAAAAAGTTCAACAGACACCCCACAGAGTGGGTGAAAATCATAGCAAATGAAACAACAGACAAAGAATTAATCTCCAAAATCTACAAGCAACTCAGACAACTCAGCACAGGAAAAATGAACAACCCAATCAAACAATGGGAAAAAGATCTAAGGAGACGCCTCTCCAAAGAGGACATACAGATGGCCCAAAAGCACATGAAACGATGCTCAACCTCGCTTATTATTAGAGAAATGCAAATTAAAACTACAATGAGATATCACCTCACACCCATCAGAATGGCTGTCTTCCAAAAATCTGCAGACAATAAATGCTGGAGAGGGTACGGAGAAAAGGGAACCCTCTTGCATTGCTGGTGGGAGTATAAATTGATACAACCTCTATGGAAAACAGTATGGAGATTCCTTAAAAGACTAAAAATAGAAGTACCCTATGACCCAGCAATCCCACTCTTAGGCTTATACCCTGATGAAATCAAAACTGAAAGAAGCACCTGTACCCTAATGTTCATTACAGCTCTCTATACAATAGCCAGAACATGGAAGCAACCTAGATGTCCATCGACGAATGATTGGATCCAGAAGCTCTGGTACAAATATACAATGGAATACTACTCAGCTGTTAAAAGAAATGCAGAAGACGCAGTCCTAATGAAGTGGCTGGCACTAGAACCTATCATAAAAAGTGAAGTAAGTCAAAAAGAGAAAGACAAGTACAGTATACTAACACACATATATGGAATCTAGTAGGACGGTCTTGATAACACACGCAGTGAACTCATGGAAAAACAGACAGAGCATAGACATAGTTACATTGTGGGGAAGAAATAGGGAGGGGGAGGCATGGAGGGAGTAATATGAAAACCTATAGTGTCATGTGTGGAAAAGATAGCTATTGTCATTGTGCTAAGGAAATAGGAGTGCTCACAATGGCATGGGGCGATGGTCTGGAGGGGTGGGATCGGGGGATCTGGGCGGGTGGGGACCAGGGATATGCATATGACTGATCTGGGAACATACATGTCTGTGAACAACAAAACTCTGTAAAACCTTTAAAATAAAGAATAGTAATAATAAAAAATGAAATCAGTAATACTGAAATGGAAAGATAAAATGAGAAAAGGAAGCTAAAAAAAAAAGGAAGTCTAATGTATAGAGAAAGATATTTAGATAAATAAGAGAAAGGGGGAATAGCTAGATAAATAGGAACATATGCAGAGAAAGACTGATCCCTTGATTGATCACAGAGAAAGTAACCGGTGAAAGAGGCAGGAAGCAGTCAATGAGAGGAGGAGGATCAGAGGCACAGCCCTTCCACTCCTGTGTATACCTGAGTCCAGTCTACCTGGGACCCTCCAGCCTGGCCTGGGGCTTATTTCTCTTGGACTCCTGGAGCTACTGCTGCATGTACTGGGCTAAGCACTTGGACCTGGTGAGCGCTGGGCCTCCTAGAGGGCAGCCCTGGGTGAACAGGAGCTGGGAGTAGAGCAGAGAGAGTACCTTCCAATATCCACAGAGTCCTGAGAGTTGAGAGCCTGGGCTGGTAGGGGATCAGCTGGAAAAGCTAAGCCAGGAAGATGGACCAGGAGAGAAGGAAGAAGCCCCTTTCCTATCTGGGCTGCACTGGGGAATGCTAGAGGGCTCCTAAGGGCATCCCCGCTGGCTATGAAGCAGGGAGGCCGCCACTGGCTATGAGGCAGGGAGGCCGCTGCCTCCCTCTTTCTCAAGAAGTCCGCACAGTTAGACTGAGTACCAACTTTGTGAGGCAGGGGGAAGGCTAGAGGCTGAGCTGAAGAGGCGGCATAGAGAGGGGTGCCTGGAGAGTGGAGGCCAGACCACGGCATGGGTGGAGGAAAACCCCCTTGCTCTTGGGTGGTGGCCAGTGATAAAGGGGAGCTGAGTCACAGGGGAGGAGTGGAAGCCCGGGGATGGGTTTACGCATCAACCTCCCTCACTTCCTTTCCAGTCATTTGGCTGTTTTCAAATTCTCCACCCTTTGCCAGCGCCTCGCCTTCCCATCAAGTCTGGTTTGTATGCCGTGTGTGTGTATGTGTCTTTGAGTGTATTCATGCAGAGTTGGCTCTAGGGAAGAATAATATTAGCTGGGAATTCTGACTATTTTGACCTATAAAATAGCTTTTCATATGGCCCCTAGAAGGTTGGCTCTAGGAAGTAAAACCTTTAAAATAAAGAATAGTAATAATAAAAAATGAAATCAGTAATACTGAAATGGAAAGATAAAATGAGAAAAGGAAGCTAAAAAAGGAAGTCTAATGTATAGAGAAAGATATTTAGATAAATAAGAGAAAGGGGGAATAGCTAGATAAATAGGAACATATGCAGAGAAAGACTGATCCCTTGATTGATCACAGAGAAAGTAACCGGTGAAAGAGGCAGGAAGCAGTCAATGAGAGGAGGAGGATCAGAGGCACAGCCCTTCCACTCCTGTGTATACCTGAGTCCAGTCTACCTGGGACCCTCCAGCCTGGCCTGGGGCTTATTTCTCTTGGACTCCTGGAGCTACTGCTGCATGTACTGGGCTAAGCACTTGGACCTGGTGAGCGCTGGGCCTCCTAGAGGGCAGCCCTGGGTGAACAGGAGCTGGGAGTAGAGCAGAGAGAGTACCTTCCAATATCCACAGAGTCCTGAGAGTTGAGAGCCTGGGCTGGTAGGGGATCAGCTGGAAAAGCTAAGCCAGGAAGATGGACCAGGAGAGAAGGAAGAAGCCCCTTTCCTATCTGGGCTGCACTGGGGAATGCTAGAGGGCTCCTAAGGGCATCCCCGCTGGCTATGAAGCAGGGAGGCCGCCACTGGCTATGAGGCAGGGAGGCCGCTGCCTCCCTCTTTCTCAAGAAGTCCGCACAGTTAGACTGAGTACCAACTTTGTGAGGCAGGGGGAAGGCTAGAGGCTGAGCTGAAGAGGCGGCATAGAGAGGGGTGCCTGGAGAGTGGAGGCCAGACCACGGCATGGGTGGAGGAAAACCCCCTTGCTCTTGGGTGGTGGCCAGTGATAAAGGGGAGCTGAGTCACAGGGGAGGAGTGGAAGCCCGGGGATGGGTTTACGCATCAACCTCCCTCACTTCCTTTCCAGTCATTTGGCTGTTTTCAAATTCTCCACCCTTTGCCAGCGCCTCGCCTTCCCATCAAGTCTGGTTTGTATGCCGTGTGTGTGTATGTGTCTTTGAGTGTATTCATGCAGAGTTGGCTCTAGGGAAGAATAATATTAGCTAAAAACAGAGGAAATTCTGACTATTTTGACCTATAAAAATAGCTTTTTCATATGGCCCAACATAGAAGGGTAAGCCGAGGTAGAGCCTGCCATGAAGGAAGGCATTGACGGCAGTCCCACAGGCTGCACATCCAAGTAGTGGCTGGCTGACCTGCAGATGGAATTTGAGCAAAAACATACCTAGGATTGGGCAAGTGCCTCTCTTGAGGTTCGCTGAGCCGTCCACAGAACCACCCTGCCGCACGTCAAGAGTTTCTATATGTCCCTCTCACCCCAGGGAAGCTTTCAGGCAACAAGAATGGACTCAGCAGCTCAGGAAACAATTCCAGTAACTGCACTGTAGGATTTCGTGAGGAACTAGGACCACACCCTGCAGGATACCACAGAAGCCTGAGGTCTGCCTCAGGTTTGCTCTTACTTCTTCTGGACCTGCCTGCTTTTCTGTCAAAGGCCACTGCTCATGGTGTCTTGAATTCTCACCCCCAAGGTGAGGGCACTGTTCACCATGGAGCCCCACAGATGGCTCCATAATTTGGGGAGCCCAGAACAAAATGAAACCAAGAGCCGCTTGTTCAAAAATGATGAATGTTTTCAAGATGGACACAGTGGGGCCTTCTGCGTGTGGGACCTGTGTGTCTGCATAGGCTCTGTGCCCACGAAGCCAGTCCTTGCTGGTGAGGGTGCAGAGGTCAAGGCCAGGAAGGCCACAGATGTGTCTCCTCTCAAGTGACCATGCCGCTGCCTTTCTTGGCCAGTCCTTAAATGCCCCTGCCCCCTACCACTTTCCAGAGAAGCCCACAGATGGGGTGAAGCGTGGCAAGGGACTGGGGGATAAATTTAACTGTGGGTGAGGCAGGCTTAAATCGAGAAAGGAAACTTCGAGAAATAGTCTTTTTAGAGTCTTATGGATCATTCCAGGATGGACATAATATCTGCAATTAACTTAACATGAAGAGCTAGAGAAGAGCATAGTAAGAAGTCCCCAAGCCTGACTGAGTATGAGCTGGGGTCACAGGTGGGCAGAACCCCAGATTCGGGCTCTCTTTTTCTGTAACCCAAGTTCTGAACTGCCCACACCCTGTACCTACTTGATGGTCACAAAGCAGGAGTGAAACGCCCACTAGGTGAGCTGCGCAGTCCACGTGTGGCCGGCCAGAATTCCAGGGATCCACATGAACACAGGCCCAGCACACTGGAACCCAGATATGCAGAAGCCCTCCCAAACAAAATACCACATTTATTCAGTTAGAGTTTACTTAGAGGTCCGCCAGCAATTCAGACTTTCTTAAAGAAATTGGGTGCCCCCTGTTGGGTACTAGGTAGCATTAACATCGAGCTGTCAAAACACCCAAATCTGAAAACCCAATCTGAGGAATTTGACCTTGTAGACAAACTGGGGACAACAATATAACTCATAATGGTAAAATTGAGCATTACATGGATTATATATGGGTTTAGCAATAGATTGATTTTTAAATGTCTCATGACTCCTAGGTTCTTAATAAAAAATTTTTTTCAGTTATTTCAATTAGAAAAGAAGGCAAACATTTGGAAGTTCAAAATGATCTGATAGGATTTTCTTCCCAGTTCAGAATAGAGTGGTCACAGAATACTTTTCAGGGGATATCAAATGGTCCATGGAGAGGACATGGCTTTTAGGATCAGACAACTTAGGTTGGAACCCATTTACTATTTAAGTGACTTTCTCTTAGAACAAGTTGTTCAATTTTAAGCCTCCATCTCGTGGTCACATGTCTAGAACATGAAGAAGTGCTTAGGTAACTGTATTACTTTTACCCTATTATTAAGAGCGGGGTTTAAGCTGGACTTTCGAGGATGGGCAGCTCCTGGACCAGACCCTCTGTTTCTAGAGGACAGAGGCCACACCCAGAGTCCTTGGTCTGGCTTAGAGCATCTGCCTCTTGGTCAGAGGTTAGTGCTCACACTGGACACCCAAGTCTCTTTTGAACCACACAGCCGCCTTCTGGGGCGCTCGCTGCCTGACTCACGCCTCTCACTCATGACGCGTGGACCAGTCCCTCTGTTGCCACCGTCATCTTGCTGCTTCAAGTCGTCATCATTCCTCACTCGAGCCAAGGCAAAGGGCTCTGCTTTCTGTCTGGGTTTTGTAACCCAAGTTCTGAACTGCCCACACACTGTACCTACTTGATGGTCACAAAGCAGGAGTGAAACGCCCACTAGGTGAGCTGCGCAGTCCACGTGTGGCCGGCCAGAATTCCAGGGATCCACATGAACACAGGCCCAGCACACTGGAACCCAGATATGCAGAAGCCCTCCCAAACAAAATACCACATTTATTCAGTTAGAGTTTACTTAGAGGTCCGCCAGCAATTCAGACTTTCTTAAAGAAATTGGGTGCCCCCTGTTGGGTACTAGGTAGCATTAACATCGAGCTGTCAAAACACCCAAATCTGAAAACCCAATCTGAGGAATTTGACCTTGTAGACAAACTGGGGACAACAATATAACTCATAATGGTAAAATTGAGCATTACATGGATTATATATGGGTTTAGCAATAGATTGATTTTTTAAATGTCTCATGACTCCTAGGTTCTTAATAAAAAAAATTTTTTTTTCAGTTATTTCAATTAGAAAAGAAGGCAAACATTTGGAAGTTCAAAATGATCTGATAGGATTTTCTTCCCAGTTCAGAATAGAGTGGTCACAGAATACTTTTCAGGGGATATCAAATGGTCCATGGAGAGGACATGGCTTTTAGGATCAGACAACTTAGGTTGGAACCCATTTACTATTTAAGTGACTTTCTCTTAGAACAAGTTGTTCAATTTTAAGCCTCCATCTCGTGGTCACATGTCTAGAACATGAAGAAGTGCTTAGGTAACTGTATTACTTTTACCCTATTATTAAGAGCGGGGTTTAAGCTGGACTTTCGAGGATGGGCAGCTCCTGGACCAGACCCTCTGTTTCTAGAGGACAGAGGCCACACCCAGAGTCCTTGGTCTGGCTTAGAGCATCTGCCTCTTGGTCAGAGGTTAGTGCTCACACTGGACACCCAAGTCTCTTTTGAACCACACAGCCGCCTTCTGGGGCGCTCGCTGCCTGACTCACGCCTCTCACTCATGACGCGTGGACCAGTCCCTCTGTTGCCACCGTCATCTTGCTGCTTCAAGTCGTCATCATTCCTCACTCGAGCCAAGGCAAAGCTCTGCTTTCTGCTTCTGTTCCTACCTGCTTAAATGCAGAGAGGCATGTTAAAAAAATAAAATCTGATCAGACCACCGCCCCCACCTTGATCTGCCTCCCCCGCCAGCTCGTGGTGCCAGCTCCACCTCTGGGCTTTATGTGGTTTGCGCTCGGCCATCACCCTCACCTTCCAGTCTTATCCTGGCTACTCCTATCCAGCCGTCAAGCGCTGGCTCACAAACTCAAGGAATGTACAAGAAATATCACACTTTCTCATTGTCTTCAGTGCAAATTAAATATTTTCAGCTCCATTCTGCTGTGCTGCAGCAGAAATTAGATCCGTGGTCCTCTCCTCTTTGAGAATCTCACCAGCATTTAGGATACCTGATAACAGGCGAGTACCTCTACCCTCCAGTCCATCTCGTCCCTGTTGTTCTTCTCACCACCAACTCCGAGGACCCCTGAAGGAGGTGGCTCCAGGGCTTAGGGGCCTTTGCCCAGGCTGAGAGATTCAGGCTGACTTCAAGTTTCTTTCGGCGGACCCCCAAACCACAAGCCTCTGAAGTTCACTATCTCATAGTACCACCAGGCACTGGCATGCAGACTTCCATTACTCCCAAGAGGCTCCTCCTCTCCACGCCTCCCCTGCTCCCCAAACAAGGGATCCAGTTGGTTTGGAGCATGTGCTCTCTGCTGTGAATAGGAAGAACTAAGCACCTGGCCACTTCACTGGAGAATGGGAAAAATTCAGAAACAAAATATTTGAAATTAGGTGTTATAAAAGCTACTTACCAAAACGGTTTCACTGTGGCCATCTAATCTAAGTCAGGGCCCCAGTCTTGTTCTCTATACCCTGCAGTCGTCACCCAGATTCCTGTGCCTGGTGGTCCCTGTTGACTGCCAGGAGCAGCACTGTTCCTTGAAGAGTCCTGTCTCCTAGCAGTGCCTGGGTATGTCCTCCTGAGGGGTGGCAAGAGGGCAAAGTCGATGGCTGACCACTGGACCCTAGGCACAAAGGCCCAGGATCTTCAAGGCGGGGAGACTATTGTGATACCACACTGTAGCTCCTGGGATGAGGCAGAAGCTAGATTCCAGCTGAAGCTCAGCTTTGCTCAGGTTCTTCCCTACCCCACCCTGCTTCCCTCACAGGTTTCTCCAGGGAGTTGAATTTCAATAAATTCTTTGCAGAAGAAACTGCTTCAGATTTTGTTTCTAGAAAAAGAAGGGGCATCCTTTTTCTCCCTAGCACGTGTCACAATTTAAAATCATAGATTTGTATGCCTATTGATTTAAAGATATTCCCTTAAATGAAGGCAGAAGCCATACTTAATGTTGACCACTGCCATTCCCAGCACTCAGTGAGGTGCCTCCCACAGAGAGGCACACATGCATGGAACGGGGACGCATGGCAGCCAGGCACAGCGAGCAACAGGAGAGCTACAGCTTCTGCAGGTCCTTTCTTCTTTGGGTATTTTGGTACCTGGTCAGGAAGGCCAAGCATCTCATGGCCATCCTCAAGCCAGGCCTAGGTGGACAGATTCCAAAGCTGCTGTAGACATTTTGGTCCAGGTGTGGCCACCTAATTCCTCATACAATGAGCTATGGTTCTGCCACCATATCACGGGTCACAAATGTGTCATGCAAGCAGTTCTAAGACGAGGTCACAGCCAAGCAGATAACAACCGTCTATTTTACAAGTCACGGTGTCAACAATTTTCATTCACTGCTCCTCCCCACGCCTCCCCTCCTCCCCAAACAAGGGATCCAGTTGCTTTGGCGCATGTGCTCTCTGCTGTGAATAGGAAGAACTAAGCACCTGGCCACTTCACTGGAGAATGGGAAAAATTCAGAAACAAAATATTTGAAATTAGGTGTTATAAAAGCTACTTACCAAAACGGTTTCACTGTGGCCATCTAATCTAAGTCAGGGCCCCAGTCTTGTTCTCTATACCCTGCAGTCGTCACCCAGATTCCTGTGCCTGGTGGTCCCTGTTGACTGCCAGGAGCAGCACTGTTCCTTGAAGAGTCCTGTCTCCTAGCAGTGCCTGGGTATGTCCTCCTGAGGGGTGGCAAGAGGGCAAAGTCGATGGCTGACCACTGGACCCTAGGCACAAAGGCCCAGGATCTTCAAGGCGGGGAGACTATTGTGATACCACACTGTAGCTCCTGGGATGAGGCAGAAGCTAGATTCCAGCTGAAGCTCAGCTTTGCTCAGGTTCTTCCCTACCCCACCCTGCTTCCCTCACAGGTTTCTCCAGGGAGTTGAATTTCAATAAATTCTTTGCAGAAGAAACTGCTTCAGATTTTGTTTCTAGAAAAAGAAGGGGCATCCTTTTTCTCCCTAGCACGTGTCACAATTTAAAATCATAGATTTGTATGCCTATTGATTTAAAGATATTCCCTTAAATGAAGGCAGAAGCCATACTTAATGTTGACCACTGCCATTCCCAGCACTCAGTGAGGTGCCTCCCACAGAGAGGCACACATGCATGGAACGGGGACGCATGGCAGCCAGGCACAGCGAGCAACAGGAGAGCTACAGCTTCTGCAGGTCCTTTCTTCTTTGGGTATTTTGGTACCTGGTCAGGAAGGCCAAGCATCTCATGGCCATCCTCAAGCCAGGCCTAGGTGGACAGATTCCAAAGCTGCTGTAGACATTTTGGTCCAGGTGTGGCCACCTAATTCCTCATACAATGAGCTATGGTTCTGCCACCATATCACGGGTCACAAATGTGTCATGCAAGCAGTTCTAAGACGAGGGTCACAGCCAAGCAGATAACAACCGTCTATTTTACAAGTCTCATACTATGATTCTGCTGAAATTCAGACAATTTTCATATTTCACTGGTCCACCAATACTCCTGGGAAAGGCTGGGCCTACAAACAAGGCTGGATTTCCAGATGTTTAGTGTCTTAGGTATAATATACCACAAGTGAAGTTGTAGTAAAGCCCTCATTTAACTAGAATGTGGAAGAACTGTGGAATTTTAGGTACTTTAATTTTTTGGAAAACTTTGCTATTTCTTAGTATGCTTTTTCTAAACACAATTTCCTTTCCTACTGAGCTGTCTTCAGCTATTGAGAGATGTGTAATTTGAGGTCTCTACTCTGAGATGAATGACTTCCAGGCACATTACTGTGCACAGGGACCCAGTCAGCCTGGGTGGTATGTCTGGACGACAGGTGAGTTGTTACAACCATGTTTCTGATGGAAACCCTAAAATAAGCTTACCTGTTTTGTGGTATACTTCTTATTCCTAAAAGGTATAAGACCCAGTTTAAAAAAAAAAAAAACGATGAGAAGAGATTTCAGTTACTCAGTGTTTCCAGTTTTTCAATGAGGGATACAGATGTAAAAGGCAGGGCCTCTTCCCACAGAGTTTACAATCTGGGGAGAGAACAAGAGCAATACCAGCTAATAATTCTGGGAAATAAATGTCCCTCAATGTGTTTTTCAAAATACAAGCTCTTATTCAAACAAGTAACTAAATACTGACTTCATGGTGCTTCAGTTATATCTGAAAGGGCTTTGAGAAAATAAGAAATTCTGTTACTGGGAAAAACTAGGGGTCCATCTAACCTTTCCTGCGACACCAGAGAAAGTTGTAGGGAGAGGAGAAAGAAGTTACTTGTCAAGATAGCTTTTAACTTGTAAGTTTATCCAGAAGTTGGAAAATTTCATGGGGGATCTCAGGAATCCCAGTAATCAGTGAACGAGCTATCTGTATATCCTCCTCAGCTTGAACTGGGTATGTTAACAGCTCAGGTGGACAGATTCCAAAGCTGCTGTAGTTTTGATGTGTTTACAATGTTTCTCACCATATCACGGGTCACAAATGTGTCATGCAAGCAGTTCTAAGACGAGGTCACAGGCAAGCAGATAACAACCGTCTATTTTACAAGTCTCATACTATGATTCTGCTGAAATTCAGACAATTTTCATATTTCACTGGTCCACCAATACTCCTGGGAAAGGCTGGGCCTACAAACAAGGCTGGATTTCCAGATGTTTAGTGTCTTAGGTATAATATACCACAAGTGAAGTTGTAGTAAAGCCCTCATTTAACTAGAATGTGGAAGAACTGTGGAATTTTAGGTACTTTAATTTTTTGGAAAACTTTGCTATTTCTTAGTATGCTTTTTCTAAACACAATTTCCTTTCCTACTGAGCTGTCTTCAGCTATTGAGAGATGTGTAATTTGAGGTCTCTACTCTGAGATGAATGACTTCCAGGCACATTACTGTGCACAGGGACCCAGTCAGCCTGGGTGGTATGTCTGGACGACAGGTGAGTTGTTACAACCATGTTTCTGATGGAAACCCTAAAATAAGCTTACCTGTTTTGTGGTATACTTCTTATTCCTAAAAGGTATAAGACCCAGTTTAAAAAAAAAAAAAAACGATGAGAAGAGATTTCAGTTACTCAGTGTTTCCAGTTTTTCAATGAGGGATACAGATGTAAAAGGCAGGGCCTCTTCCCACAGAGTTTACAATCTGGGGAGAGAACAAGAGCAATACCAGCTAATAATTCTGGGAAATAAATGTCCCTCAATGTGTTTTTCAAAATACAAGCTCTTATTCAAACAAGTAACTAAATACTGACTTCATGGTGCTTCAGTTATATCTGAAAGGGCTTTGAGAAAATAAGAAATTCTGTTACTGGGAAAAACTAGGGGTCCATCTAACCTTTCCTGCGACACCAGAGAAAGTTGTAGGGAGAGGAGAAAGAAGTTACTTGTCAAGATAGCTTTTAACTTGTAAGTTTATCCAGAAGTTGGAAAATTTCATGGGGGATCTCAGGAATCCCAGTAATCAGTGAACGAGCTATCTGTATATCCCTCTGCTCTACAGACTCCACACACACCCATTCAGATGATTCTCAGAATGGGGGGATATGAGAAGTTAATTCCCTGGTCTGGCTTCATCCTTCTTCACTTTTCCCTCTCATATCTTCAATCACCTGTGTCACAGGACACATATGAGTACTGGCAAGTGGTGAACTCTGATAGTAAAGCTAAATCAAGAGTTAAAGGCAAATGTTTAATGAATCATGTTTAAACACAAGCTAGTCAATGAAGAACTTTAGGTTCAAAGGGCCAGATGTCCTGCATTCCTAAGAAGTTGCAATCAGCTGGTTGAGTATGTTCACACTGCATTTTGCTGTCACACAATTAGCTGTACATTTTTGAGTGTTGATCTGTCACTAAAAGACTGAAGTTAGAAGACTGAAAGAAAATGTTTTGTATCTGTGTATTTTAAAAAAAAAATCTGTCGATGAACAAGGAACCAGGTGTCAGTTTCCAATGGGGGGAACATTTTCATGGAGGTACTGTAAGGCCAAGTCGGTCCACTTCATTTCTTGTTCTTTAACAGATTCCGTGGTGCCACCATTGTCCTGTTCAGGTTCAGGAAGCTCATTCTGAAAAGGTACAATGGACATTCAGAACAATGGCATACTCCACATTAACAAACCCCTTAAAACTAAAGAACACTTAGAACTAAAACCTGAGCTCCTAGAGAAAGGTGGCATAGAAATATATCCTAAGGAAAGAGCTAGAATTTTAAAAAAGAGGGAGAAAATATCACAAGTCTTGATCTAATGCGCTCTATCTGCCTCCAGCCAGAATGATGGCATTATGACTGGTGCTTGTATGAGAGGCAACGTGGCAGAAGCTGAAGACACAGGATACCTGGAATCACTGGGATCCTAGCTCACGACTCTGTCATGTGCTGGGTTACTCAGGCAAGGTATGTAGAATTCCAGAGGCGCTAGTTCTTTTCCAGCAACGAGAAAATGTAGCCATCACCTCACAGGACTGCTGCGGGTAAAGTGAGGCAATGCAGGTCAGATGCCCAGCACTGTGTAGGGCGTCCAATGCAGGGCCACCTGCCACCCTCACTAGTGGCTAGAAAATCAGGGGATCTCAGGAATCCCAGTAATCAGTGAACGAGCTATCTGTATATCCCTCTGCTCTACAGACTCCACACACACCCATTCAGATGATTCTCAGAATGGGGGGATATGAGAAGTTAATTCCCTGGTCTGGCTTCATCCTTCTTCACTTTTCCCTCTCATATCTTCAATCACCTGTGTCACAGGACACATATGAGTACTGGCAAGTGGTGAACTCTGATAGTAAAGCTAAATCAAGAGTTAAAGGCAAATGTTTAATGAATCATGTTTAAACACAAGCTAGTCAATGAAGAACTTTAGGTTCAAAGGGCCAGATGTCCTGCATTCCTAAGAAGTTGCAATCAGCTGGTTGAGTATGTTCACACTGCATTTTGCTGTCACACAATTAGCTGTACATTTTTGAGTGTTGATCTGTCACTAAAAGACTGAAGTTAGAAGACTGAAAGAAAATGTTTTGTATCTGTGTATTTTAAAAAAAAAATCTGTCGATGAACAAGGAACCAGGTGTCAGTTTCCAATGGGGGGAACATTTTCATGGAGGTACTGTAAGGCCAAGTCGGTCCACTTCATTTCTTGTTCTTTAACAGATTCCGTGGTGCCACCATTGTCCTGTTCAGGTTCAGGAAGCTCATTCTGAAAAGGTACAATGGACATTCAGAACAATGGCATACTCCACATTAACAAACCCCTTAAAACTCAAGAACACTTAGAACTAAAACCTGAGCTCCTAGAGAAAGGTGGCATAGAAATATATCCTAAGGAAAGAGCTAGAATTTTAAAAAAGAGGGAGAAAATATCACAAGTCTTGATCTAATGCGCTCTATCTGCCTCCAGCCAGAATGATGGCATTATGACTGGTGCTTGTATGAGAGGCAACGTGGCAGAAGCTGAAGACACAGGATACCTGGAATCACTGGGATCCTAGCTCACGACTCTGTCATGTGCTGGGTTACTCAGGCAAGGTATGTAGAATTCCAGAGGCGCTAGTTCTTTTCCAGCAACGCGAGAAAAATGTAGCCATCACCTCACAGGACTGCTGTGCGGGTAAAGTGAGGCAATGCAGGTCAGATGCCCAGCACTGTGTAGGGCGTCCAATGCAAGGGCCACCTGCCACCCTCACTAGTGGCTAGAATAATGAAAAGAGCCAGTACTAAATCTTCAGGGTGGAGGCTGCTTTACAGACTGCCACATCTGCTGGCATGTTTCTTAAGCACAAGACAGGTATTCAAAAAGATTCTATAACCAACATGCCCACGCTTTGGAGGTGAGTGGGGTGCAGGGAAACAATAGACGAGAGCTCCCCTAGTGGAGGGGCAGGGCAACGTGAACCAACGTGGCTTACCCACGATTTCCTTAAAATGGTAAGCCAGCGGTGGGTCACACTGAGTGTACAATTTGGGGCAGTTTTCTTCCATATTTTCAGGTTTAATGAGATTTAATTTACATATAACACCATGTAGGTTTAAGGTGTTACAATGTGATGATTTGATACACAATATATATATATTGTGAAATGATTACTGTAGTAAGGCTAGATAACATGTCTATCACCTCGCATAGTTCACAATGGGGGTGTGGTGAGAACTTTTTGATAGTTCCCTTGAATTCTGTACTTACATTTATTACTATCAGAACTCGGCTTAATACTAGAACTTTCTCACACAAATATATGTCTTTTCAATTATCTGAATTTAGACTTTTTTAAGAGTAGCAAATTGTTACTCAACATCCAGAGTTAACAATTTTCCACTGGATTCCAACTTGCAGTACATGAATATAACTTTTTTCCTTTAATATAATGTTCAATAAGAATAAAATGATTTAATTGCAATGTGTACAAGTATATCTGAATCACATCCATTTTGCTCTACAAATGTAAAACTCAGATTCAAACATGTGCTTGTGCATACTAAGTTGCTTCAGTCTTGTCTGACTCTTGGCAATCTTATGGACTAGGCTCCTCTGTCCATGGGATTCTCCAGGCAAGAATACTAAAGTGGTTGCCACATTCTTCTTCAGGGGATATTCCCGAACCAGGGATCAGATCTGTGTCTTTTATGTCTCCTGCATTGGTGGGTGGGTTCTTTACTAGTAGTGCCACCTGGGAAGCCCCCAGATTCAAACATATTTGTATGCACTGAAAGGAACTATCATTTACTGTAAAGCAGTAATACACTCAAAGAGAAAATTTGGTTTCAATAACTACTTATAGATGACAAAGCATAAACAAGTCCTTGGTTAATCAATTATTTAATTCAGATATTTAATTTCACCTCATTGTATCTCAGCTGATAAAGAATCCTGCAATGCAAGAGACTCTGGTTTGATTCCTGGGTGGGGAAGCTGCCCTGAAGAAGGGATAGTTTACCCACTCCAGTATTCTTGGGCTTCCCTGCTGGCTTGGATGGTAAAGAATGCATCTGGACCGCAAGAGACCTGGGTTCGGAAGATCTCCTAAAGAAGGGAACAAATATCCACTCCAGTATTCTTGCCTGGAGAACTTCATGGACAGAGGAGTCTGGCAGACTACAGTCCATGGGGTTGCAAAGAGTCAGACAGGACTGACTGACTTTCACTTCATTCACATTCTAAAACAAGCACGCCTTTAATTTAGTCACTACTGTTGCCTGCAACAAATGCCAACATATAAAATTGCCTATGCGCCTGGAAAACAAAGTATCAAAAACAGTCACAATTCTTTGCAGCTACTCCCAGAAAAGGCCAGAGTCTATTTCTCCTATTTGGGGCCGGGGCTGGTCATGTGACTTCTCGGCCTAGCCTCCAAGAAGCCTTGCAGTTTCCTCTCACCCTGCTCTTAGAACCCTAAAAAGACTATGTGAAGTCGGCTAATCTGCCGGATAATGGACTGTAGCGTAGTCAGCTCATCATCCCAGCTAACAGCCTGCTAACTGCCAGACATGTCAAAGCCTCCAGAATTACACAGCCACCAGCCAGCCTGCTGGCCCACCAAGTCTAGCAGGGATCAACCGAGCTGGCAAAGATAAGACTTGGCTAAGTGACAAAATCATGACAAAGAGCCACTGTATTTTGGGGTTATTTCTTAGGCAGCAGCAAAAGATAAATGACATAAACACTGCTTTAAGATCACAAGTCCTGGGAAAAGACATGGATTTGCAACAGGATCAGGCTACTACTTAGAAACTAATATAAAATTTCCCTCTCCCCAACCCAGTCAGCACAAATGGGCCCCAATCCTGCTGTTAGCATGTCCAGAATTCAGTGATTCCTCCATTTTTTCCCTTTCCTTCAATACACTCAAAGAGAAAATTTCGTTTCAATAACTACTTATAGATGACAAAGCATAAACAAGTCCTTGGTTAATCAATTATTTAATTCAGATATTTAATTTCACCTCATTGTATCTCAGCTGATAAAGAATCCTGCAATGCAAGAGACTCTGGTTTGATTCCTGGGTGGGAAGCTGCCCTGAAGAAGGGATAGTTTACCCACTCCAGTATTCTTGGGCTTCCCTGCTGGCTTGGATGGTAAAGAATGCATCTGGACCGCAAGAGACCTGGGTTCGGAAGATCTCCTAAAGAAGGGAACAAATATCCACTCCAGTATTCTTGCCTGGAGAACTTCATGGACAGAGGAGTCTGGCAGACTACAGTCCATGGGGTTGCAAAGAGTCAGACAGGACTGACTGACTTTCACTTCATTCACATTCTAAAACAAGCACGCCTTTAATTTAGTCACTACTGTTGCCTGCAACAAATGCCAACATATAAAATTGCCTATGCGCCTGGAAAACAAAGTATCAAAAACAGTCACAATTCTTTGCAGCTACTCCCAGAAAAGGCCAGAGTCTATTTCTCCTATTTGGGGCCGGGGCTGGTCATGTGACTTCTCGGCCTAGCCTCCAAGAAGCCTTGCAGTTTCCTCTCACCCTGCTCTTAGAACCCTAAAAAGACTATGTGAAGTCGGCTAATCTGCCGGATAATGGACTGTAGCGTAGTCAGCTCATCATCCCAGCTAACAGCCTGCTAACTGCCAGACATGTCAAAGCCTCCAGAATTACACAGCCACCAGCCAGCCTGCTGGCCCACCAAGTCTAGCAGGGATCAACCGAGCTGGCAAAGATAAGACTTGGCTAAGTGACAAAATCATGACAAAGAGCCACTGTATTTTGGGGTTATTTCTTAGGCAGCAGCAAAAGATAAATGACATAAACACTGCTTTAAGATCACAAGTCCTGGGAAAAGACATGGATTTGCAACAGGATCAGGCTACTACTTAGAAACTAATATAAAATTTCCCTCTCCCTCAACCCAGTCAGCACAAATGGGCCCCCAATCCTGCTGTTAGCATGTCCAGAATTCAGTGATTCCCCTCCACTCTCTTGCTTTTGTTCAGGCCCTCCTCCTTTGTCTGCATTAAGCTTCCTAACTGGTGTCTCTGCTCTGTCAATGGCTCCTGTATCCTTGACTGACTTTCTCTCACAATCCTGCTGAACTGATTTTCTAATATTTTTGAGCATTGGATATGTCCACTTTGAGGGCCACTGGTTCCTCAGGATGACGGCCAAGTTTGGCATCAAATGCTCCTCTCAAAATCGGGTCCAAGACCAACTCTTCTTCTTATGACCATTATATCCTCCATCCACACTGAATGCTTCACCATCTCCCAAAGCTATTCAAAACTCTGCTTGTCCACCTCCCACTAAACCTCCGTTCCTCCGTTATGACCAGTTTAAATGTCATTTTCCCCCTGAGGCCCTTCCTAATGCCCACCAGGCAATCAGTCACTTCTCAGACGATGTAGCTGTTCACAACCCCCACTTAGAAAACTTACTATGACTTATTTATTAATGTATGTTGCTGCTCTAGACTCTAAGAGGCAAAAATGTACTTACGTTTATGTAGTCTTAAGGCACAATAGGCTTCAAAGAATTGCTTCCAGAATGAAGTAAAAGCCCACAGGACAGGACCTGGAGCTTCATAGACCTCAGTGTGAAGTCCAACTTATCAGCTACCAACCTTTGGGCAAGTGCCCCTCTTTGATACTATTTCCTCCCTGTACAGTGGGGGGAACACCATCACCCTGAAGGTTGTTTTAAGGGTATAAGTATCTGGCAGGTTTCAAGCTCAGTAAATTGCACGAAATGGTATTTAATGAGGGTAGGTATAATTCCCATTTTGCTCTTTTGACTATTTCTCTAAACTTGAATTAATCTTTTATTATCTGTTATATGTATTATTCACTGACCATATCATCTCTTATTCTTAAATGAAAACATAGATGGCAGCAGCAGACCACTGGCTTGTAAGCTCTATTTTATCAACAGTCCTGGGAAAAGACATGGATTTGCAACAGGATCAGGCTACTACTTAGAAACTAATATAAAATTTCCCTCTCCCTCAACCCAGTCAGCACAAATGGGCCCCCAATCCTGCTGTTAGCATGTCCAGAATTCAGTGATTCCCCTCCACTCTCTTGCTTTTGTTCAGGCCCTCCTCCTTTGTCTGCATTAAGCTTCCTAACTGGTGTCTCTGCTCTGTCAATGGCTCCTGTATCCTTGACTGACTTTCTCTCACAATCCTGCTGAACTGATTTTCTAATATTTTTGAGCATTGGATATGTCCACTTTGAGGGCCACTGGTTCCTCAGGATGACGGCCAAGTTTGGCATCAAATGCTCCTCTCAAAATCGGGTCCAAGACCAACTCTTCTTCTTATGACCATTATATCCTCCATCCACACTGAATGCTTCACCATCTCCCAAAGCTATTCAAAACTCTGCTTGTCCACCTCCCACTAAACCTCCGTTCCTCCGTTATGACCAGTTTAAATGTCATTTTCCCCCTGAGGCCCTTCCTAATGCCCACCAGGCAATCAGTCACTTCTCAGACGATGTAGCTGTTCACAACCCCCACTTAGAAAACTTACTATGACTTATTTATTAATGTATGTTGCTGCTCTAGACTCTAAGAGGCAAAAATGTACTTACGTTTATGTAGTCTTAAGGCACAATAGGCTTCAAAGAATTGCTTCCAGAATGAAGTAAAAGCCCACAGGACAGGACCTGGAGCTTCATAGACCTCAGTGTGAAGTCCAACTTATCAGCTACCAACCTTTGGGCAAGTGCCCCTCTTTGATACTATTTCCTCCCTGTACAGTGGGGGGAACACCATCACCCTGAAGGTTGTTTTAAGGGTATAAGTATCTGGCAGGTTTCAAGCTCAGTAAATTGCACGAAATGGTATTTAATGAGGGTAGGTATAATTCCCATTTTGCTCTTTTGACTATTTCTCTAAACTTGAATTAATCTTTTATTATCTGTTATATGTATTATTCACTGACCATATCATCTCTTATTCTTAAATGAAAACATAGATGGCAGCAGCAGACCACTGGCTTGTAAGCTCTATTTTATCAACAGTTCTTGGCAGGCTCAAGAAAAACAGTTCTTGTTCTCCTTGGTAGGCCTCTGTGACATAATAATTTTTAATAAGCATTCATTTAAGCAAAACATTTAGATCACTTATTATGTGAGGTTTAACAACTTCCTGCAGGAGAATTTTCCAGAGATCAGGAAAGAAAAGAGCCTAAACGCAAAAGAAGAAAAGCCAGGTCTCTTTCGAAAATCTTCCAGGGAATCTAGGATAGGTGTGTGTTCCAAAAATGTGAGTTTCTAAAAATGACAGACCATAGACAGGGAAATTAAGTGCATATGCCACTGCTTCTTGTTCCTCCTCACCGTGTGCGTTACTCTCTAAGTTTGGTATGGTGAACAGAACATGGCCCAGAGGACCTGAGTTCTAGTTCTCACATGGCCTCTAATTGAGCTGGTCATGTCAGCAGCCTGAACCACCTTTCTCTTCAAATACGAAGTTGAACTAAAAGCTCTCCAGAGGCTTCTAGAGTCCGAGGACTCCACAGTTTTGATCTCTTGACTTTAACTAGTTTATTTGTCTATTGCTATCAGGACCAGATCAGACCTTTAACCCAACACCCTTAGCACACATGATAGCCTACCTGTGGTATTGCAACATCCTCATAAGGCAGCTTGTCTTCTCGCCAAGCATCATCAATCAAATCCAAGATCCTTCCATCTCTCTGTACCTCACTGTCCATTCTCTCGCAGCTTTGATCTTGTCAGACCTATAAACCAAAGAGGTTATTTTTCTTAAACATGAAGAATGAAGATGTAATCTAGTTCTAGGGTTCTCCAGGCTTTTTAGTGTGGATGTTCTGGCATAATATCCTTCAAAAAAAGACTCATCTCATCTGGGTCTGATTACAGTTCATTTATAAGATCTTAGAATGTCCTAGCTGATCTTCCTAGTCAGAGATTTCACCTTTTGGTAACGTTTTCTCAGGTCACTCAGCTTCAGTACACACATTCTGCCCTTGAATGGTTCCCTTTTGTCTTTATGATACACTAGGCAAGTTAAGTTAGTTCTGTGACGGGAAGTTCAAGCATTATTATTTCTAACTGCTGTGTGTAAATTTCCTATTAATGACTCAGCATTATATTCGTTTTCACCTATTCTTTATGTCATACCTTCCAGCCTTTGCACCTAAAGATCTCTTTGCCCCATGACTTTTCCTGCCAAACTCAAAGTTGGACGTTAGTTCATCGGGGCCAACATCTCATTTCCAGAGTTAGGCGCTATGGTGCCTTCAGGGGCTGGAAGTGTGCAGTGACCAGACCAACGCAATTGCCACACTCGCAAAAGTGAGCCGTTACCACTTTTCTGAACAAAATGTTTTCTTACACACGTGACTGTCCCAAAGCTTAGAATGCTCTGTCTTTCTTTTCTCCAGCTAATTCCCAGTTAGTCTAAGTAATTTAGCTCCCTGTCGTGTACTCTCTAAGTTTGGTATGGTGAACAGAACATGGCCCAGAGGACCTGAGTTCTAGTTCTCACATGGCCTCTAATTGAGCTGGTCATGTCAGCAGCCTGAACCACCTTTCTCTTCAAATACGAAGTTGAACTAAAAGCTCTCCAGAGGCTTCTAGAGTCCGAGGACTCCACAGTTTTGATCTCTTGACTTTAACTAGTTTATTTGTCTATTGCTATCAGGACCAGATCAGACCTTTAACCCAACACCCTTAGCACACATGATAGCCTACCTGTGGTATTGCAACATCCTCATAAGGCAGCTTGTCTTCTCGCCAAGCATCATCAATCAAATCCAAGATCCTTCCATCTCTCTGTACCTCACTGTCCATTCTCTCGCAGCTTTGATCTTGTCAGACCTATAAACCAAAGAGGTTATTTTTCTTAAACATGAAGAATGAAGATGTAATCTAGTTCTAGGGTTCTCCAGGCTTTTTAGTGTGGATGTTCTGGCATAATATCCTTCAAAAAAAGACTCATCTCATCTGGGTCTGATTACAGTTCATTTATAAGATCTTAGAATGTCCTAGCTGATCTTCCTAGTCAGAGATTTCACCTTTTGGTAACGTTTTCTCAGGTCACTCAGCTTCAGTACACACATTCTGCCCTTGAATGGTTCCCTTTTGTCTTTATGATACACTAGGCAAGTTAAGTTAGTTCTGTGACGGGAAGTTCAAGCATTATTATTTCTAACTGCTGTGTGTAAATTTCCTATTAATGACTCAGCATTATATTCGTTTTCACCTATTCTTTATGTCATACCTTCCAGCCTTTGCACCTAAAGATCTCTTTGCCCCATGACTTTTCCTGCCAAACTCAAAGTTGGACGTTAGTTCATCGGGGCCAACATCTCATTTCCAGAGTTAGGCGCTATGGTGCCTTCAGGGGCTGGAAGTGTGCAGTGACCAGACCAACGCAATTGCCACACTCGCAAAAGTGAGCCGTTACCACTTTTCTGAACAAAATGTTTTCTTACACACGTGACTGTCCCAAAGCTTAGAATGCTCTGTCTTTCTTTTCTCCAGCTAATTCCCAGTTAGTCTAAGTAATTTAGCTCCCAGGTAGCCTTTTAGGAAGCATTCTCCAAGCGCCGGGAAGAACTCGGTCCCCGCCCTCCTCCGCGAGCTCCAAAGTTCCCTTGGCGCAGTGAACAGTCCCCATCAGCAGCTTGTTACACTGCCCATCACAGGATCTTTCCAGACAAGGTGTGCGTACGTTCCCCAGGGCAGGGGCAGTTTCATCCACCTCTATTTCACAGCTCCGTAAAATTGCAGTCACAAGAGCGAATCTGAAACGCCTTTTCTCGAGCTAAAATTGACCCTCGCAGGCCACCACCATCCGTAGAGGCGCGGCTTCCGGCCGGAGGGGGGAGATACCAAATGCGGAAGCGGGGGGAGTCCAGGGCCGCCGCGTAAGTCCTTTTCTACCCCTCCCGACGTGCAGTAAGGGAGCTAGTTATGAGCATGAAGTGAGGACAACGACCTCGGCCGACACAAGTGGCAGAAACCCGAACGCGCTCCCTCTCCTCCACGACCTAAGCCAGCGCGCGGGAAACCTTTACCAGCGCCCGGCCTTGCGCGGAGCCTACCTCGGCTGGGCCACGCCCTCTGTGATCACGTGACCCGCACGTCCTCTCCAATCCCCGGATATCGGTGAGCCCATTTGCCGGGGCGGAGGGGGAGTCAGGGAGGACGTCGCTTCCAGCGAAAAAGAGGGAGCAGTGGGCGGAACGAACGGAACGTGAGGTTGGTGGTGACGCGCGTGCGCGCGCCCGGCCGGAGGTAACGGCGGGAAGGCTCGGGGGCGCGCTCGCGGCAAACCCGTAACCGCACGAGCGAACGTCTGACGTGAGAGGGGCTGCGGTGGCCGGGGCCCGAGGCAGCCCTGGCTGCGGTGGGGCCGCGGCCGGAGCGGCCGTATGGCCGGGGGCGCACTTCCTCAGCCGCCCGCTGGCCTCCAGGCTCGCTCCCGTCTGCCCGGCTCCGCCCCGGCGCCCTTCCCCTCCTCCTCGCCGCGAGGGCTCCGCAGACTCGCCCAGCCCAATATGGCCTCCCGCAGCGGGCTGTCCGGGCCAGCCAGGTGGTCAGCCCTTCCCCTGAGGCCGGGCCGGCGGGAGGGCGGCGGGGTGGGCGAGCCGCTCATCGTCCCCGAGCGGCGTTGCCCGCGGACCATCGGCCACGTCTCGGGAGATCCCCCCGGCCCAGCCCTCCCGGTTAACTTGCTAGCATTGTTGTCGACTTAGGTCGCTGACGGCAGGGGATAGCGGTTCATTCATCGGTGGGAGGTTTAGCAGGGTTTAAAAAGTAGCTTAAAAACCTTAATGTTAGTACCAGAGGTATAGAAATGTGGCGAAAATCATGAAGGACTGAAGTTACGGAAAAGGATTGCCCCGTAGAAATCAGGGATGTGAAATTATTAATAAAGTGAGAATAAAAGGGACTGCTCCTTAGAACACTTTGATCGTATTTGAAAGCAGTAAATCTTGGCTCATAATGTGGTTTTTCATATGTCTTACATCAGAGAGTAAAGATGAACTTGCTGTCAGCAACTAGTGTTTATTTACAGCGACTAGTTAAAGCACTCTTTGCGGAGAGTAGTTTTCTTTGAGCCTTACAAGGGATTCCTTCAACCAGTTATAGATTTTTTTTTTCTTCTTTTAATAAAGCAGTATTGTAGGACTTGTGCGCTGTAGTTATACAGTTCCCTTCGTGCTTGCATTTAACCATACAAAGAGGAGACCTTGAGGATTCATTACATATTACCTTCAAATATTTCTATTTGTACTAATCATAGCTGTAGCTTAATGATACAGTAAAAGGTATGTATTTTCTTTCTTGGAATGTAGTATCATCTTTGGGTTGATTTTTACCCTGAGCTTCTTGCCTTTCTGACTATATCATCACTGATCAGGATAGTAAGAACGACTGAAATTAAAATGGGCTAGATATTTACAGACATTCAGTTACACTGCTCTTTAAAGTGTATGCAGGTGCAGGTTTTAACAATTGTAGTAGTTACTGTTTATGTTGACTGTACTGATGCCGCTTGTCTCGCATTAAAAGGTAGAACGACTTTGCTTGGCCCTTCCTGTTCTCACTTTTGTAGTAGTGGTGGCGGTGGTAACATCATGAGTAGTCAACTTTATTAGAGCTTCCTACTTTTAAATGTATGTCAGCTTGACTTGAAATTAACTAAAGCCTACACTGACCTAGGTTTCAGGAACTGAGTATTTGGTTTTTATGTTACTTTAGATTTTTTCTTCAAGAACTCAGCTTTAAAAAGCCGCAGTATTGTCATCGCATCTGTGAAAATTAGTAAAAAAAAAAAAAAATCCCATAGGCCCAGATGCTGGGAAAGATGGACAGCAGGAGGACAAGGGGAGGACTGAGGGGGAGATGGTTGGATGGCATCATGGACTCGTTGGACATGAGTCTGAGCAAACTCCAGAAAAGAGTGAAGGAAGGGAAGCCTCAGCAACTGAACAACAGTGTTAGTATTCCGCCTGGGTTCAGGTTTTCCTACCTGTCCTAATCATGTGTTTTTAAGATTAGTTTGTTTGGATTAAAATCCCATAGAGATCCATGTGTTGTATTGAGTTGATACACCTTTTCAGTCTTTTTTGAGAGTTTTTGTTTTGTTTTTATTTTGATGTGGATCATTTTTAAGTGTTTATTGAATTTGTTACAATGTTGCCTCTTTCATGTTTTGGTTTTGTGGCCATGAGACATGTGAGATCTTAACTCCCTGGCCAGGTATCAAACCTGCAGCCCTCTGTACTGGAAGGCAAAGTCTTACACTGGATGACCAGGGAAGTCCTTTAGTCTTTTTCATATAGCAGTTTTGTTGCCTCCTTTTTTTCCCCTTAACTTCCTAGATTTAGTTGATTATATCCAGACAATATCTTTTAACTGGTACACCTGTTCCCTTTATCCTCTTTAAACAGGTCTAGACTTGCAAAGTCCAATATAGTAGTGTCAGCCACCTGTGGCTATTTAAAATTTCAGTTCTCTAGTTGTACTGGCTACATTTCAACTGTCCAATAGTCACACGTGCCTAGTGGCTACTCTGAATTCTGTATATATAAAATATCTCCATAATTGTACAAAATTCTGTTAAACAGTGCTGATCTAGAAGCTTGATCATATTCAACCTTAACTTTTTGGGGGGGTGGGGAGTGAAGCGAGACTACATTAGTGGTATAGAACACTTCAGAAAGGCATGTGATTTCTGATTTCTCTCTCTTTTTTAATGTTAAGATTGAGCAGTGTGTATTTAGGTGTTGTCAGCCGTCCATTCATCATGAAATTCTCCATGAACCTTTCACTTAAAGGTGCAGTCCTTTCATGGAGTTAGGTGGCTGCTATCCATTCATTATTGCACTAGGGGTTGCAAGATGGCGATTTTCTTATTCTGTCATTCCTCAATATTTATTAGCTGGCAATTTTTTGTTGTTGTTGTTGTTTTGTTTTTTTGTTTGTTTTTTTTCCTTTTTATTTATTTTATTTTATTTTTTTAAACCTTTATTTTACTTTTAACTTTTACAGTTTTGTTGTTTACAGATATGTATGTTCTCAGATTAGTCATATGTATATCCCCTCCTTCCCACCCCTCCCGACCATCACACAGCACCCCTGAAGGATCCCCTTTTCTCACAGAGCAATGACTAGAGCTATTTTCTTCACTTACGATAGTACAGGCCTTCATGCTACCCCCTTCCCCTTTACAATGTCCGTATGTCCACTGTCCATTTTTTTTTGTTGGACATTTAAGTGTTTATTGAATTTGTTACAATGTTGCCTCTTTCATGTTTTGGTTTTGTGGCCATGAGACATGTGAGATCTTAACTCCCTGGCCAGGTATCAAACCTGCAGCCCTCTGTACTGGAAGGCAAAGTCTTACACTGGATGACCAGGGAAGTCCTTTAGTCTTTTTCATATAGCAGTTTTGTTGCCTCCTTTTTTTCCCCTTAACTTCCTAGATTTAGTTGATTATATCCAGACAATATCTTTTAACTGGTACACCTGTTCCCTTTATCCTCTTTAAACAGGTCTAGACTTGCAAAGTCCAATATAGTAGTGTCAGCCACCTGTGGCTATTTAAAATTTCAGTTCTCTAGTTGTACTGGCTACATTTCAACTGTCCAATAGTCACACGTGCCTAGTGGCTACTCTGAATTCTGTATATATAAAATATCTCCATAATTGTACAAAATTCTGTTAAACAGTGCTGATCTAGAAGCTTGATCATATTCAACCTTAACTTTTTGGGGGGGTGGGGAGTGAAGCGAGACTACATTAGTGGTATAGAACACTTCAGAAAGGCATGTGATTTCTGATTTCTCTCTCTTTTTTAATGTTAAGATTGAGCAGTGTGTATTTAGGTGTTGTCAGCCGTCCATTCATCATGAAATTCTCCATGAACCTTTCACTTAAAGGTGCAGTCCTTTCATGGAGTTAGGTGGCTGCTATCCATTCATTATTGCACTAGGGGTTGCAAGATGGCGATTTTCTTATTCTGTCATTCCTCAATATTTATTAGCTGGCAATTTTTTGTTGTTGTTGTTGTTTTGTTTTTTTGTTTGTTTTTTTTCCTTTTTATTTATTTTATTTTATTTTTTTAAACCTTTATTTTACTTTTAACTTTTACAGTTTTGTTGTTTACAGATATGTATGTTCTCAGATTAGTCATATGTATATCCCCTCCTTCCCACCCCTCCCGACCATCACACAGCACCCCTGAAGGATCCCCTTTTCTCACAGAGCAATGACTAGAGCTATTTTCTTCACTTACGATAGTACAGGCCTTCATGCTACTTCCTTTACGCCTCTCACCCACTGTTCTTTCCCCACAATGTCCGTATGTCCACTGTCCATGTCTGTCTTTCTGTCGCTTCACTGCATGTGCCATCATCACCATCCTACTAGATTCCATATATATGTGTTAATATACTGTATTTGTCCTTCTCTTTCTGACTGACTTCACTTTTGATGATACATTTTCGATCCAGCCACCTCATTAGGGCTGATTCTTCTGCATTTCTCTTTACAGCTGTGTAGTATTCCATTGTATATATGTACCAGAGCTTTTGGATCCATTCGTTTGTCAATGGGCATCTAGGTTCCTTCCATGTTCTAGCTATTGTATAGAGATTAGCTGGCAATTTTTTATGGAAAACTTTTTACCTCATCAGCTATTTTACTACCCAACTATTTGAAATACAGTTTTTATAGGAAAAGCAAGAAAAATGGTTCTTTCCCTCTATTTTCAGAGCTTAGTAATGAGTTGGCGGCCTAGCAACCTTCAAAGATAACAATGAGTTTTTTTTTTTACTCATCATAAACTTTTATAGAGTTGAATATATTTAAACTGTTGTGACCTATTGCAGGGTTCTCTCTTTTTTTTTTGGATACTCAAGTTGTTGGCAAGTGACAGCATGTTTAAATTGGCTCCTGTCTATTTGACATGACTAAATGTTTAAGAATTTTCTTATTTTCTCCTCAAATATGTTCCTGGCTCATTTATACATTTCTGGCTACCAAGAAGCCCTGGTTCCTTTGAGTGGGAGATGATGTTACCAGTCTGGGTGCTAGAGGTGCTCTTGATTCTAGGGTGGTCATTGGTTTTAGGGTTTACAGTAGCCAAAGTCAGGAAATAGATACTATTTCAGTTTTTTTTTTTTTTTTTCCCGAAAGAAACAGAATTCACACTGATATTTCCAGTTTAATTTCCAGTTTAACTGAATTAATTTAGTTTTTTTTAAACACTTGATTTTTATGTCTTTTTTTCTTTTGCTTGACATAGTTACTTTTTTCCTATAATTCTTTCAACCAAATTTGCTGTTAACAATAGGATTCCTGAATGGTGTTTAGGATTTCTTTGTTTTTTTTCACCTAATATTGTATGCTCTGTAGATCCCACCATAGTAGATAGAGATCATTTTCTCTTTTCACAACTTCATAGTGTTATCCCATTAGTGGATACAATATTCAGTCCACTCCGGATAGACATTTGTGTTGTTTCCTGCCATTGCAAATAGTCCTACAATGTATATCCTTCTGCGTATATGATTTTGTATTCTTGCCAATGTATGTTTGGGACACATTCCTAGAAGAGGCATTTTTGGATCAAAGGGTAAACGCATGTGTATCAGTTGCTAAGTATTGTCACAATTTCCTTTGTAGTAGTTGTACCATTTTCCTTTCCTGTCCACAATGTATGTGAATAAATGCCTGTGTTCTTATAGTCTTGTCATCAGAGTACATTGTCAAACTTATTTTTTTGTGAATCTAATGTAAAAGAAAGGATAATTCAGTATACTATAAGTTTGTATGTGTCTTATTGTGAACAACATTGAGAATCTTTTCATATGCTTAAGGTTGCATTTCTTTCTGTGAGCTCTTTGTTCACCTGCCCATTTTTTCTATAAATTTCTTTTTTTGTTCAGTTTTTAGAAGCTCTTAATGTATTTGGATAACTAACCCCCTGTGATAAAAATTTTAGGTACTATTGTCATTATCTTTCAACTTTGCTTATAGCATTTTACCATGTAAAATTGTATTTTTATGTGCTAAAGTTTTCTTAGTCTTTACACTTAACTCTTTTTGGATTTGGAGTCATAGTTTGGACAGTGTTTTTAAAAATCGTTTTCATTTTGGAAAATTTCTTTGATACTATATATGATAATTTTCTACTTTATGTTTTAAGTAGGAATCCTTCTGGGAAGTTGTAAATGATGATTATTAGGTTGGTGCAAACATTATTATGGTTTTGGACAGTGAATTGTAAATCATCGTTAACTAGGCTCAAACAATCTTTATTAATCAAAGTAGGAACCATTACAATCAACATATTTTTGCTAACAAGAAATGAGTTTATTCTTCTTGCATAAAAGTCCATCCCTACGGGCTTCCCTGGTGATCCAGTAGGTAAAGAGTCTGCCTTGCAGTGCAAAGGGCACTGGTTCGATCCCTGGCCTGGGAAGATCCCACATGTGGTGGAACAGCTGAACTGGTGTGTCCAATTACAGGCCAGCACTCTGGAGCCGGTGTGCCCAGAGCTGGTGCTCTGCAACGAGGGAGGCCACAGCAGTGGGAGGCCCACACAGACCAAAGAATAAAGATGGATGAAAATAAATAAAAAAGAGGCCAAAATTAAAAAAAGAAAAATGCATTCCTTGGGATTCCATGAACACTTTGAAAGTATTTTCTGCTGCCTGCTGGTTGTGGAAACAGTTTCCTTGGAAAAAGTTGTTGAGACGCTTGAAGGACTGGTAGTCGGTTGGATCAAGTGAATATGGTGGGTGCAGCGAAACTTCGTAGCCCAGTTGGTTCAACTTTTGAAACGTAGGTTGTGCAACGTGCAGTTGGGCATTGTTTTGGAAAATTGGGCCCATTCTGTGGATCCATTCTGCCAGCTGCAGGCACTGTACTTTTTAGTGCGTCTCATCGATTTGCTGAGCATGCTTGTCAGATGTAATGGTTTTGATAGGATTCGGAAAGCTGTAGTGGTTTGGATGGGCAGCAGACCACCAAACGGTGACTATCACCTTTTTTTTGGTGCAGGTTTGACTTTGGGAAGTGTTTTGGAGCTGTTTCTCAATCCAGCCACTGAACTGGTCATTGCCAGTTGTATAAAATTAACTTTGTCTCATGTCACAATCTGATTTGGAAGTGATTCATTGTTGCATATTATAAATGCATTCTGACACTTCAGAACGATGATTTTTTTGATTTGTGGTCAGCTCACGACCCTGCTTATTTAACATGTATATAGTGTACATCATGCAAAATGTTGGGCTAGATGAAGCTCAAGCTGAAATCAAGATTGCCAGGAGAAATACTAACAACCTCAGATATGCAGATGATACCAGTCTTATAGCAGAAAGTAAAGAGTATTGAAGAACCTCTTAATGAAGGTGAAGGAGGAGAGCGAAAAAGTTGGCTAAAACTCAACATTCATAAAACTAAGATCATAGCCTTCAGTCCCATCACTTCATGGTAAATAGAAGCAGAAAAAGTGGAAACAGTGACAGACTTTATTTGCTTGGTCTCCAAAATCACTGTGGACAGTGACTGCAGCCATGAAATTAAAAGATGCTCCTTGGAAAAAAAACTATGACAAACCTACATCCCTGGCCTGGAAAACCAGGGGAGGGAAAGGCCACTCTGGAGCCGGTGTGCCCAGAGTGGGAGGGCCCACACCAAGACCAAAGAATAAAGATGGATGAAAATAAATAAAAAAGAGGCCAAAATTAAAAAAAGAAAAATGCATTCCTTGGGATTCCATGAACACTTTGAAAGTATTTTCTGCTGCCTGCTGGTTGTGGAAACAGTTTCCTTGGAAAAAGTTGTTGAGACGCTTGAAGGACTGGTAGTCGGTTGGATCAAGTGAATATGGTGGGTGCAGCGAAACTTCGTAGCCCAGTTGGTTCAACTTTTGAAACGTAGGTTGTGCAACGTGCAGTTGGGCATTGTTTTGGAAAATTGGGCCCATTCTGTGGATCCATTCTGCCAGCTGCAGGCACTGTACTTTTTAGTGCGTCTCATCGATTTGCTGAGCATGCTTGTCAGATGTAATGGTTTTGATAGGATTCGGAAAGCTGTAGTGGTTTGGATGGGCAGCAGACCACCAAACGGTGACTATCACCTTTTTTTTGGTGCAGGTTTGACTTTGGGAAGTGTTTTGGAGCTGTTTCTCAATCCAGCCACTGAACTGGTCATTGCCAGTTGTATAAAATTAACTTTGTCTCATGTCACAATCTGATTTGGAAGTGATTCATTGTTGCATATTATAAATGCATTCTGACACTTCAGAACGATGATTTTTTTGATTTGTGGTCAGCTCACGACCCTGCTTATTTAACATGTATATAGTGTACATCATGCAAAATGTTGGGCTAGATGAAGCTCAAGCTGAAATCAAGATTGCCAGGAGAAATACTAACAACCTCAGATATGCAGATGATACCAGTCTTATAGCAGAAAGTAAAGAGTATTGAAGAACCTCTTAATGAAGGTGAAGGAGGAGAGCGAAAAAGTTGGCTAAAACTCAACATTCATAAAACTAAGATCATAGCCTTCAGTCCCATCACTTCATGGTAAATAGAAGCAGAAAAAGTGGAAACAGTGACAGACTTTATTTGCTTGGTCTCCAAAATCACTGTGGACAGTGACTGCAGCCATGAAATTAAAAGATGCTCCTTGGAAAAAAAACTATGACAAACCTACACAGTGTATTCAGAAATAGAGACATCACTTTGTTGACAAAGGTCCATGTAGTCAAAATTATAACTTTTCCAGTAGTTATGTACGGATGTGAAGAGTTGGCCCATAAAAATTGCTGAGCACTGAAGAATTGCTGCTTCAAACTCTGATGCTGTAGAAGACTCTTGCATGTCCCCTGGACAGCAAGGCGATCAAACCAGTCAATACTATAGGCAATCAGCCCTGACTATTCATTGGAAGGACTGGTGCTGAAGCTGAAGCTCCAGTACTTTGGCCACTTGATGAGAAGAGCTGACTCATGGAGAAAGACTCTGATGCTGAGAAAGATTGAGGACGAGAAGAGGACGACAGAGGATGGGATCGTTGGATGGCATCACTGACTCAATGGACATGAGTTTGAGTGATTTCTAGGAGATGGTGAAGGACAGGGAAGCCTGGCATGCTGCAGTCCATGGGGTTGCAAAGAGACATGACTGAATGAGCAATAACAACAGCTCATAAGGCACACCAAGCTTCCCTGCTGACTCGGATGGTAATGGATCTGCCAGCAGTGTGGAAGACCCAGGTTTGATCCCTGGGTCAGGAAGATCCCCTGGAGAAGAGAGTGGTTACCCATGCCAGTATTTTTGCCTGGAGAATTCCACGGACAGAGGAGTCTGTCCATGGGGTTGTAAAATGTCAGACATGACTGAGTGACTAACACTTCACAGGGCACACACACTCTGACCTTTTTCACCTTTCCAGTTTGCTTATGATTGTGCACTCAGTGCAAAATGTTGGGCTTTAGATGAAGCTCAACCTTCAAAAATATGCAGATGATACCAGTCTTATAGCAGAAAGTAAAGAGTATTGAAGAACCTCTTAATGAAGGTGAAGGAGGAGAGCGAAAAAGTTGGCTAAAACTCAACATTCATAAAACTAAGATCATAGCCTTCAGTCCCATCACTTCATGGTAAATAGAAGCAGAAAAAGTGGAAACAGTGACAGACTTTATTTGCTTGGTCTCCAAAATCACTGTGGACAGTGACTGCAGCCATGAAATTAAAAGATGCTCCTTGGAAAAAACTATGACAAACCTACACAGTGTATTCAGAAATAGAGACATCACTTTGTTGACAAAGGTCCATGTAGTCAAAATTATAACTTTTCCAGTAGTTATGTACGGATGTGAAGAGTTGGCCCATAAAAATTGCTGAGCACTGAAGAATTGCTGCTTCAAACTCTGATGCTGTAGAAGACTCTTGCATGTCCCCTGGACAGCAAGGCGATCAAACCAGTCAATACTATAGGCAATCAGCCCTGACTATTCATTGGAAGGACTGGTGCTGAAGCTGAAGCTCCAGTACTTTGGCCACTTGATGAGAAGAGCTGACTCATGGAGAAAGACTCTGATGCTGAGAAAGATTGAGGACGAGAAGAGGACGACAGAGGATGGGATCGTTGGATGGCATCACTGACTCAATGGACATGAGTTTGAGTGATTTCTAGGAGATGGTGAAGGACAGGGAAGCCTGGCATGCTGCAGTCCATGGGGTTGCAAAGAGACATGACTGAATGAGCAATAACAACAGCTCATAAGGCACACCAAGCTTCCCTGCTGACTCGGATGGTAATGGATCTGCCAGCAGTGTGGAAGACCCAGGTTTGATCCCTGGGTCAGGAAGATCCCCTGGAGAAGAGAGTGGTTACCCATGCCAGTATTTTTGCCTGGAGAATTCCACGGACAGAGGAGTCTGTCCATGGGGTTGTAAAATGTCAGACATGACTGAGTGACTAACACTTCACAGGGCACACACACTCTGACCTTTTTCACCTTTCCAGTTTGCTTCAAATGCTAAACGACCATAGACTGGTCAACACAGTTCTTCAGCAACTTCTTGTGTAGTTGTAACAGGATCAGCTTTGATGAGCCTCTCAGTTGGTTGTTGTCAACTTCTTATGGCTTCTTGTCTTCAAAGCTCTCGTCTCCTTTGCAGAACTTCTTGAACACCACTGCACTGTAAGTTCATTAGCACTTCCTGGGCCAAATGCATTGTTGATGTTGGGAGTTGTCTCTGCTACTTTATGACCCATTTTGAACTTGAATAAGAAAATTGCTCAAATTTGCTTTTTGTCTAACATTATTTCCCTAGTCTAAAATAAATATAAAATAAACAGCAAGTAATGTCATTAGCAAAAAAATATAAAGCAAGCAATGTGCATTAAAATGATGTATAACATAACACATTTATTTAAGAATGTATTCCAGTATCAAATGATGAAGTTCAAAAATGCAGAACCACAATTACTTTTGCACCAACCTAATACTTAAATTTGTTTTTATTTTGGACAAAGAATAAACATTATTATCAATGGCACAGACAGAAGCAAAGTAATGTAGTGCATGGAGCTGAATGAGGTTAGTAAAGGAGTCAGTGATGCAGCTGTGAGAAACTCGGATGAAAAAAGTCCATGGAAAATCAGAGTTCTTACTATTTACCTGTTCCTTGGGAAGAAGTGATGGTGTTTGTTAGCTGCTCAAGGAGATGGTGAAAGTATTGTTAAAAAACCATTATATATTAGATTATTTTCCACAGAATGTGTTACTGATTCTCGCTGCCCCACCCTCACCTTTTCTTAAAAACAGATACTGTCTTAGACCATGATTTTAATTTTTGAAATAGCTCTTTTCCCCATGTGGACCATCTTCACTGTTGTGCTACTTCGCTCTGGTGGTCATGGTGGAGTTTGTATTTTTTCCTGTGTCCAAAGTTTTTAGTTTGGTTTGATTTTATGTCAGGAAGACATTATTAAATCAAAAGAAGATATTCTGGTGTATTTTAAGATATGGAATACTATAAAATACATGAAGATCACACCCTGGCTGGAGCTTAGGAGTCAGACTGCCTAGGTTTAAGTCCTAAGACTGGTTTATAGTTAATCTTAGTCAAGTTATTTAACCTTCTAAGCCTCAGTTTCCTCAAAATGATAGTATCTATCTTTATGGTTATTATGAAGATTGAATTAGATAATTCTAAGTCTTATCTAATTCTAATTAGATAAGACAAGAACAGTTGAGCAGTGGCTTTGAGCTTCTCACTGGACATGAATTTGAGCAAACTCCTGGTGATAGTAGAAGACAGAGGAGCTTGACATGCTGTACTCCATCATGTCTTAAAGATTTGGACACAACTTAGCAACTGAGCAACAACAGAGTAAATATTGCTAATTGCTAAATAATGTCATCCGGAAAATATGTACTGTTGTTCATTGCCCAGTGTGTCTGACTCTGCAACCCCATGGACTGCAGTATGCCACGATGCATAATACATAATATTATGTATTATATGTTATTATTTAAATATTCACGTAGAATTGTCAGGAGCATGGTACTTAAATACGGGTTTGGCTATGAGAATACCATTACAAGCTAGAAGGAACTTTGGAGACTACATAGGCCATGCCCCTTCATAAAGAAAAAAATTGAAGTCTAAGGACACAAAGCTAGTTAGCTGCGGAGTATGACCCTATCCTGGATCTCCATCTACGTTGTACTGTCTGAATTGTGTACCGCTATTCAGGTCCTTGGGGTGGATCAAAACAGAATCTTTGTCCTGTTGTAACTGACTGTATCACTGTTTGAAAGAAAGTAGAATAGAATATGGAAGCCTTTTTATTTTAGTTTTTGTCTGTTGAAGGTATAATACAAACGATCAACTGGAAAGAAATCCTCTCTGCCATATTTGTACATGAGCCATTATTTAATGTTTGCATTAGTAACTTTAGAAATACGTGCAAATGACATGTAGTGGTGTGTTTTCCAATATTCTCCTTCTGTGTCTCCAGGACAGCCTGTGCATACCTCTGTCATTGTATTTATCACTTTAGGGGAACATTCTGGTGAATTTCTTTCTTTCCTGCACTGGACTGTTAATTCCTTGAAGGGGGCTATTTTCACTGTATATGTAGTGGTTAGTACAACACTGAATTCTTTACTGAAGTAGAGGTGTCCTCTTAGATCAATATCATTTGAAGGTGAGGTATTAGGAGAATGGGATAGAACTGCTACACCACAGTCTTTGGGAATTACCTAAAGACTGATTCATAGTTGAGCCTTTTGAACATTTAAGGAAAAGTGAAGTGTTTCAGAAATGAGTAGTGGTTTGACGTTAATGAACATTTTGAAGATTTGTGATAAGTGAGAAACCTATAGCAGGTACTAGTCATTGACTTATCCAAGTTTAAGGGTGGACTTACTCGTCTCCTCTGCCTTTCTTTATGATGTCTCTTTCTCTTTCTGTGACAGTCTGTTCTATCTCCTTTCCCATCTCTCTCTGCTAGACTCTTTCTGTAGTTCTCCAGCTTATGGACCAGTTTGTATAGGAGGCTGGCTAAAAAGGGAGGGGAATTGACGTAAGTTCAGCCAAAAGCATCTAGTGCAGACCAGGTTGAAATGCTATATTAAAACCCTGCAGCTGATGACCTGAATAAAACTGATTTTCTGCCCTTGAGAGTTGACTAATAAGAGAAAAGGGTGTGCAAAAAGATATTCCCAGTGTGATGTAACTCAGGTGAAGAACCTGTTTAGGATTAAGAACAGTGAAGTACAGAGGAAGGAGGGCCCACTTAGTTGCTTTTCAGGGGACGGAGGGTATCCTAGGAGCTTCATAGACCTGTCACCGAGAGGTGCATAGGAGCTCCCATGATGGACAAGAAGTTCAAGCACAGAACATTTAATTTTTTACACTGTCTTTTTTTAAAAAGCTCACTTGCCTTCTTAACTCTCGTTTTGTTAGTGTCTGGATCCCTTTGTTGCTGACAGTCCACCTCCCCTGGCCTGCTCTTAAGTGAGAAGGTAGGGAGCCAGAGTGAGTCACTTGATTTCAACCCTGCAGGGGAAGTGGCAAGGACAGTTCAGATCATTCTGAGTTATTTTGTTTTAGTTTGAAGTGTGTTTTGTTCTAGTATTTCTTGAAGAGATATTCTTTGCCTTTTCTATAGTCATTTTAAGGAGTGCCGCATTTCCTCATTTGTTATTTGTGTGTTTTCATTCACATTCTTAAGTTTGTAAGTTGGAATGTTAGAACATAAAAAATGAATTTTCTCCTGATGGAGTCTTTTTGCTTTCCCAGTTGCCAAAACAAAGGGGATTTGGCGATGGAAGCTTTGTTGGAAAGAATACAAAATCAGGGACATGATGGGTAAGTTTGCTTGTGACCTTAAGCTTCTCACTAGACAGCATGTCTGAGTTATGCCTCTGACCATTTTGTGCTTTGGGTACAGAAGCAGAAATATCAGCAAAATCTAAGCTGATCCATGTCATGTTTGTGGGCAGCATCTCCTGGGATGTTACCCTCATCTCAGTAGTGTGAAACTGAAAACTTCCTGCCATCCCACTTTGAATATTTGACTTTTAAAAAACAAAAAGTTTTTGTGACACTAAGAACAAATGATTTTTTTTTTTTAAAGTATTTAAGTCTTAGTAGTTATCTCTCTGGTCATTCCTGGAAACCTCGTTAGATCCAATACATTTGTGTTCACTTTGTTTTAACCTTTGTAATGTTTGGCATCTCCTGAAACACTGAAGGACACTAGTAAGTTTACAATAAGATAGGTTGTAGTAAGTTACTAAAGTAAGCTGAAAAGAAGTAGTTGAAATTAATTTGGCACAAGGATGAATTTCTCAAGACAATTTTTAAAGTTGTATTGTCATTTTCCTGATAGCCTACTTGTTTCCAAAGCCTTTTATTTTTGTTTGACTAGCTGAAAATGTGACATATGCTTGCCTGGTTTCTTTCTGAAAGCTTCCCTAAAATGTTAAAGGGAGCAGGTTGTTGGTTGTGGAAATCTCACTCACAAACCAGACTTCAACATCAACCTTGTGTTTGGCCACACAACTTAGACTTTAGGTTGGCTACTGGAAGAAGACAAACTGTTCTCTGGAGTAAGTGATCACCTTATGTGAACCTTCAAGGGAAAATCTCAGATATCCTGTTCTTTGCTTTGATTATTTGTTGACATTGTTGCACCTCACGTAGATTTACCTTTGCTCTATTTTTGCATGTAAAAGATGAAAAGATACTTGGAGGCATGTTCTGTGTTCTTAAGAGTCTGTTCTTATTTCTAGGGAAGTTTTGACGTCCTGTGAAGCAGAACTACAGGAGCTCATGAAGCAGATTGACATAATGGTAGCTCATAAAAAATCTGAGTGGGAAGGACAGACACACGCTCTGGAAACTTGCTTGGATATCCGTGAACGAGAACTTAAGGCTCTCAGGAGTCAGTTGGATTTGAAACACAAAGAGGTAGAACAGATGATTTGCTGCTCTTGTTGATATCTTCACCTTGCCTTTTTGGGAAAAAAAAATGGACTTATGCCCCATTTTGTGCTTTGGGTACAGAAGCAGAAATATCAGCAAAATCTAAGCTGATCCATGTCATGTTTGTGGGCAGCATCTCCTGGGATGTTACCCTCATCTCAGTAGTGTGAAACTGAAAACTTCCTGCCATCCCACTTTGAATATTTGACTTTTAAAAAACAAAAAGTTTTTGTGACACTAAGAACAAATGATTTTTTTTTTTTAAAGTATTTAAGTCTTAGTAGTTATCTCTCTGGTCATTCCTGGAAACCTCGTTAGATCCAATACATTTGTGTTCACTTTGTTTTAACCTTTGTAATGTTTGGCATCTCCTGAAACACTGAAGGACACTAGTAAGTTTACAATAAGATAGGTTGTAGTAAGTTACTAAAGTAAGCTGAAAAGAAGTAGTTGAAATTAATTTGGCACAAGGATGAATTTCTCAAGACAATTTTTAAAGTTGTATTGTCATTTTCCTGATAGCCTACTTGTTTCCAAAGCCTTTTATTTTTGTTTGACTAGCTGAAAATGTGACATATGCTTGCCTGGTTTCTTTCTGAAAGCTTCCCTAAAATGTTAAAGGGAGCAGGTTGTTGGTTGTGGAAATCTCACTCACAAACCAGACTTCAACATCAACCTTGTGTTTGGCCACACAACTTAGACTTTAGGTTGGCTACTGGAAGAAGACAAACTGTTCTCTGGAGTAAGTGATCACCTTATGTGAACCTTCAAGGGAAAATCTCAGATATCCTGTTCTTTGCTTTGATTATTTGTTGACATTGTTGCACCTCACGTAGATTTACCTTTGCTCTATTTTTGCATGTAAAAGATGAAAAGATACTTGGAGGCATGTTCTGTGTTCTTAAGAGTCTGTTCTTATTTCTAGGGAAGTTTTGACGTCCTGTGAAGCAGAACTACAGGAGCTCATGAAGCAGATTGACATAATGGTAGCTCATAAAAAATCTGAGTGGGAAGGACAGACACACGCTCTGGAAACTTGCTTGGATATCCGTGAACGAGAACTTAAGGCTCTCAGGAGTCAGTTGGATTTGAAACACAAAGAGGTAGAACAGATGATTTGCTGCTCTTGTTGATATCTTCACCTTGCCTTTTATTAGGTTGCTGCAAATATAATTGTGGTTTTGGACCGTGAATTTTAAATCGTTATAATTAGGCTAAAACACAATCTTTATTCATCAAAACAGGGATTGTTGCAATCAACATATTTTTGCCAATTAGAAATAAGTTTGTTTATTCCTCTAGCATAAAAATGTGTGCCTTGGGCTTTGACAATCTCTTGGAAATTATTTTCTGCCTTGTGCTAGATGTGGAAGCGTTTTCCCTACAAAAGGTTGTCGAGATGTTTGAAGAAGTGGTGAGAGGTCAGATGAATATGGGGAATGAGGCAAAACTTCATAGCCCAATTGGTTCAGCTTTTGAAGTGAAGGTTTTGTGATGTACGTGCGGTCAGGCATTACTTTTTTTTTTTTTTTTAAATTATTTTTATTTTTTATATGTATGTTCCCAGATCATTCATATGCATATCCCTGGACCCTCCCCCCACCCAGTTCCCCCCTTCCCATCCCTCCAGACCATCGCCCCAAGTGGTTGTAGGTACTCCTATTCCCCTAGCACAATGACAATAGCTATCTTTTCCACACATGACAGTATAGGCTTCCATATTACTCCCTCCATGCCTCCCTCCCACTGTTCGGTCTCCACAATGTCTTTATGTCCTCTGTTTTTTCATGAGTTCACTGTGTGTGTTATCATGACCATCTTACTAGATCCCATATATATGAGTTAGTATACTATACTTGTCTTTCTCTTTTTGACTTACTTCACTTTTTATGATAGGTTCTAGAGCCAGCCACCTCATTAGGACTGAGTCTTCTGCATTTCTTTTAACAGCTGAGTAGTATTCCATTGTATATATGTACCAGAGCTTCTGGATCCATTCATTTGTCGATGGACATCTAGGTTGCTTCCATGTTCTGGCTATTGTATAGAGAGCTGCAATGAACATTGGGGTACAGGTGCTTCTTTCCGTTTTGATTTCATCAGGGTATAAGCCTAAGAGTGGGATTGCTGGGTCATAGGGTGCTTCTATTTTTAGTCTTTTAAGGAATCTCCATACTGTCTTCCATAGAGGCTGTATCAATTGACATTCCCACCAGCAATGCAAGAGGTTCCCTTTTATCCGCACCCTCTCCAGCATTTATCGTCTGCAGATTTTTGGAAGACGGCCATTCTGACGGGTGTGAGGTGATATCTCATTGTAGTTTTAATTTGCATTTCTCTAAGTATAAGTGAGGTTGAGCATCATTTCATGTGCTTTTGGGCCATCTGTATGTCCTCTTTGGAGAGGCGTCTCTTTAGATCTTTTTCCCATTGTTTGATTGGGTTGTTCGTTTTTCCTGTGTTGAGTTGTCTGAGTTGCTTATAGATTTTGGAGATTAATTCTTTGTCTGTTGTTTCATTTGCTATGATTTTCTCCCACTCTGTGGGGTGTCTGTTGAGCTTTTTTGTAATTTCTTTTGCTGTACAAAATCTTTTAAGTTTCATGAGGTCCCATGTGTTGACTTTTCTTTTCAGTTCCACTATTTTAGTAGGTGGGTCAGAGAAGATCTTGCTTTGATTGATGTCCTTGAGAGTTTTGCCTATATTCTCCTCTAAGAGTTTGATGGTTTCTGGTCTTCCATTTAGGTCTTTAATCCATTTTGAGTTGATCTTAGTGTATGGTGTCAGGGAATGTTCCAACTTCATTTTTTTGCATGTAGCTGTCCAATTTTCCCAGCACCACTTGTTGAAGAGGCTGTCCTTGTCCCATTTTATAGTTTCTCCTCCTTTGTCAAAAATAAGGTGCGTGGGTTTATCTCTGGGTTCTCAATCTTGTTCCATTGGTCTATAGTTCTGTGTTTGTGCCATTACCATACTGTCTTGATAACTGTTGCTTTGTAGTAGAGTCTGAAGTTAGGGAGGCTGATCCCTCCAGCTCCATTCTTCTTCCTCAGGATTGCTTTGGCTATTCGAGGTCTTCTGTGTTTCCATATGAACTGTGTTATTATTTGGTCTAGTTCTGTGAAAAATGTCAATGGTAGTTGGATAGGTATTGCCTTGAATCTGTAGATGACATTTGGTAGTATGGTCATTTTCACAATATTGATTCTTCCGACCCAGGAACATGGAATATCTCTCCATCTGTTTACGTCTTCTTTAATTTCTCTCATGAGTGTCTTGTAATTTTCTGTGTACAATTCTTTTGTTTCTTTGGGTAGGTTTATTCCTAGATATTTGATTCTTTTGGTTGCAATGGTGAAGGGGATTGCCTCTTTGATTTCATTTTCTGATTTTTCATTGTTTGTGTATAGGAATGCCAGTGATTTCTGTGTGTTGACTTTGTATCCTGCAACTTTGCTGAATTCATTGATTAGCTCTAGTAGCTTTGTAACCGTGTCTTTGGGATTTTGTATGTATAATATCATGTCATCTGCAAAAAGAGAGCTTTGATGGTGTTCGTTTCCCTGTGCTGAGTTGTCTGAGTTGCTTATAGATTTTGGAGATTAATTCTTTGTCTGTTGTTTCATTTGCTATGATTTTCTCCCACTCTGTGGGGTGTCTGTTGAGCTTTTTTGTAATTTCTTTTGCTGTACAAAATCTTTTAAGTTTCATGAGGTCCCATGTGTTGACTTTTCTTTTCAGTTCCACTATTTTAGTAGGTGGGTCAGAGAAGATCTTGCTTTGATTGATGTCCTTGAGGGTTTTGCCTATATTCTCCTCTAAGAGTTTGATGGTTTCTGGTCTTCCATTTAGGTCTTTAATCCATTTTGAGTTGATCTTAGTGTATGGTGTCAGGGAATGTTCCAACTTCATTTTTTTGCATGTAGCTGTCCAATTTTCCCAGCACCACTTGTTGAAGAGGCTGTCCTTGTCCCATTTTATAGTTTCTCCTCCTTTGTCAAAAATAAGGTGCGTGGGTTTATCTCTGGGTTCTCAATCTTGTTCCATTGGTCTATAGTTCTGTGTTTGTGCCATTACCATACTGTCTTGATAACTGTTGCTTTGTAGTAGAGTCTGAAGTTAGGGAGGCTGATCCCTCCAGCTCCATTCTTCTTCCTCAGGATTGCTTTGGCTATTCGAGGTCTTCTGTGTTTCCATATGAACTGTGTTATTATTTGGTCTAGTTCTGTGAAAAATGTCAATGGTAGTTGGATAGGTATTGCCTTGAATCTGTAGATGACATTTGGTAGTATGGTCATTTTCACAATATTGATTCTTCCGACCCAGGAACATGGAATATCTCTCCATCTGTTTACGTCTTCTTTAATTTCTCTCATGAGTGTCTTGTAATTTTCTGTGTACAATTCTTTTGTTTCTTTGGGTAGGTTTATTCCTAGATATTTGATTCTTTTGGTTGCAATGGTGAAGGGGATTGCCTCTTTGATTTCATTTTCTGATTTTTCATTGTTTGTGTATAGGAATGCCAGTGATTTCTGTGTGTTGACTTTGTATCCTGCAACTTTGCTGAATTCATTGATTAGCTCTAGTAGCTTTGTAACCGTGTCTTTGGGATTTTGTATGTATAATATCATGTCATCTGCAAAAAGAGAGAGCTTGACTTCTTCCTTTCCAATCTGGATTCCTTTGATTTCTTTCTCTTCTCTTATTGCTGTTGCTAGGACTTCCAGGACTATGTTGAATAGTAGTGGTGAAAGTGGGCACCCCTGTCTTGTTCCTGATCTTAGAGGGAATGCTTTCAGTTTTTCACTGTTGAGGATAATGTTTGCTGTGGGTTTCTCATATATGGCTTTTATTATGTTGAGTTAGGTTCCTTCTGTGCCCATTTTCTGAAGAGTTTTTATCATAAATGGATGTTGTACTTTGTCAAAGGCTTTTTCTGCATCTATTGAAATGATCATGTGATTTTTGTCTTTCAACTTGTTGATATGGTGTATCACGTTGATTGATTTGCGGATGTTGAGGAAACCTTGCCTGCCTGGGATGAACCCGACTTGTTCATAATGTATGAGTTTTTTGATGTGTTGTTGAATTCTGTTTGCTAGGATTTTGTTGAGGATCTTGGCATCTAAGTTCATCAGTGAAATTGACTTATAGTTTTCCTTTTTTGTGTTGTCTTTGCCTGGTTTGGGTGTCAGGGTGATGGTGGCCTCGTAGAATGTGTTTGGAAGTTTTCCTTCCTGTGAAATTTTTTGGAAGAGTTTTAGAAGGACAGGCATTAGCTCTTCTTTAAATGTTTGGTAGAATTCGGCTGTGAAGCCATCTGGCCCTGGGCTTTTATTTTTGGGTAGATTTTTAATCACAGATTCGATTTCTGAGCTTGTGATTGGGTTGTTCAAAGTTTCTGTTTCTTCCTGGCTCAGTCTTGGGAGATTAATCCTCTCCAAGAAACTGTCCATTTCTTCCAGGTTGTCCAGTTTGTTGCCATAGAGTTGCTCATAATAGTCTCTTAGAATCCTTTGGATTTCTGCATTATCTGTTGTAATCTCTCCTTTTTCATTTTTGATTTTGTTGATCTGGTTCTTCTCTCTCTTTTTCTTAATGAGTCTGGCCAGTGGCTTGTCAATTTTGTTTACCTTTTCAAAGAACCAGCTTTTTGTTTTATTTATCTTTACTATTGTTTCTTTTGTTTCTTTCTCATTTATTTCTGCTCTGATCTTTATGATTTCTCTTTTCTGCTGGCTTTGGGATGTTTTTGTTCTTCTTTCTCCAACTGTTTTAAGCGGAGGGTTAGGTCATCTGCTTCATATTTTCCTAGTTTCTTGAGGTGGGATTGTATTGCTATAAATTTCTCTCTTAGAACTGCTTTTGCAGTATCCCATAGGTTTTGCACTGTCGTGTGTTCATTGCCATTTTCTTCTAGGAATTGTTTAATTTCTCCTTTGATTTCCTCAGTATTCAGTTGGTTTTTTAGGTATGTATTGTTTAATCTCCATGTGTTTGTATTTTTAGGGTTTTTTTCTGGTAGTTGATCTCTGGTCTCATTGCATTGTGGTCCGAGAAGATGGTTGATATAATTTCAGTTTTATTGAGCTGACTGAGGTTAGATTTGTGGCCCAAGATGTGTCTATCCTGGAGAATGTTCCGTGAGCACTTGAGAAGAAAGTGTATTCTTCTACTTTTGGATGGAACGTCCTAAAGATATCGATGAGGTCCATCTTTTTCAGTGTGGCATTTAAGGCTTGTGTTTCTTTATTAATTTTCTGTTTTGTTGATCTGTCCATTGGCGTGAGACGAGTGTTAAAGTCTCCTACTATTATTGTGTTATTGTTACTTTCTTCTTTTATGTCTGAAAGTACCTGTCTTATGTATTGAGGTGCCCCTGTGTTGGGTGCCTAGATATTCATCACTGTTATGTCTTCCTCTTGGATAGATCCCTTAATCATGATGTAGTGACCTGCCTTGTGTCTTAGAATCTTCTTTACTTTAAAGTCTATTTTGTCTGATATGAGGATTGCTACTCCAGCTTTCTTTTGATTTCCATTTGCATGGAATATCTTTTTCCAGCCTTTCACTTTCAGTCTATGAGTGTCTCTAGGTCTGAAGTGGGTCTCTTGTAAACAGCATAGATATGGGTCTTGCTTCTGGATCCATTCAGCCAGCCTGTGTCGTTTGGTTGGAGCATTTAGTCCATTTACATTCAAAGTAATTATTGATACGAATGTTCCTATTGTCATCTTCTTAGAAATTTGGGGTTTGATTTGTAAGGCTTCTCCTACTCTTGTATTTATTGGCTATATCAGGCCGTTTAACACTTGTTGTAGGACTGGTTTTGTGGAACAGAATTCTTTTAGCTTTTGCTTGTCTGTGAAGCTTTTGACTTCACCATCGATTTTGAATGAGATTCTTGCTGGGTAGAGAATTCTTGGTTGGAGGTTGTTCTCTTTTAGCCGTTTAAATGTATCTTGCCATTCTCTTCTGGCCTGTAGGGTTTCTGTTGAGAGATCCGCAGTTAAACGTATGGGGTTTCCTTTATATGTTATTTGTTGTTTGCTCCTAGCTGCTTTTAGTAATCTGTCTTTATATTTAGTCTGCGTTAGTTTGATTAGTATGTGCCTTGGTGTGTTTCTTCTGGGGTTTCTCCTGTATGGAACTCTTTGTGCTTCCTGGACTTGGTTGACTATCTCCTTTCCCATGCTGGGGAAGTTTTCAACTATAACCTCTTCAAGAATTTTTTCATAGTCTTTCTTCTCTTCTTCTTCTTCTGGAACTCCTATAATTCTAATGTTGGTGCGTTTGATATTGTCCCATAGGTCTCTGAGGCTATCCTTAGTTCTTTTAATTCTTTGGACTTTGTTCTATTCTTCAGCACTTATTTCCACCATTCTGTCTTCCAGCTCAATTATCCGTTCTTCAGCCTCTGATACTCTACTGTTGAGACCTTCTATAGTATTTTTGAGTTCAGCAATTGAGTTAGTTGTCTCCATTTGCTTATTTTTCATTTCTTGCATGTCTCTTCTCAATGCACTAAATTCCTCTAATATTCTGTTTTTGGTGTTTTGCATCCTCATTAGTATAGCTTTTCTGAATTCTCTTTCAGATTGTTTGTCTGTCTCCTCCTCTGTCATTTGAAGTGGTGTTTCTCTAGCTTGGTCCTTCATTTGTACAGTGTTTCTCTGACGTTTCATTCTTAGGTTAATTTTTGTTTCCTTGTGTGTGTCTTCAGCCAGCCTGTGTCGTTTGGTTGGAGCATTTAGTCCATTTACATTCAAAGTAATTATTGATACGAATGTTCCTATTGTCATCTTCTTAGAAATTTGGGGTTTGATTTGTAAGGCTTCTCCTACTCTTGTATTTATTGGCTATATCAGGCCGTTTAACACTTGTTGTAGGACTGGTTTTGTGGAACAGAATTCTTTTAGCTTTTGCTTGTCTGTGAAGCTTTTGACTTCACCATCGATTTTGAATGAGATTCTTGCTGGGTAGAGAATTCTTGGTTGGAGGTTGTTCTCTTTTAGCCGTTTAAATGTATCTTGCCATTCTCTTCTGGCCTGTAGGGTTTCTGTTGAGAGATCCGCAGTTAAACGTATGGGGTTTCCTTTATATGTTATTTGTTGTTTGCTCCTAGCTGCTTTTAGTAATCTGTCTTTATATTTAGTCTGCGTTAGTTTGATTAGTATGTGCCTTGGTGTGTTTCTTCTGGGGTTTCTCCTGTATGGAACTCTTTGTGCTTCCTGGACTTGGTTGACTATCTCCTTTCCCATGCTGGGGAAGTTTTCAACTATAACCTCTTCAAGAATTTTTTCATAGTCTTTCTTCTCTTCTTCTTCTTCTGGAACTCCTATAATTCTAATGTTGGTGCGTTTGATATTGTCCCATAGGTCTCTGAGGCTATCCTTAGTTCTTTTAATTCTTTGGACTTTGTTCTATTCTTCAGCACTTATTTCCACCATTCTGTCTTCCAGCTCAATTATCCGTTCTTCAGCCTCTGATACTCTACTGTTGAGACCTTCTATAGTATTTTTGAGTTCAGCAATTGAGTTAGTTGTCTCCATTTGCTTATTTTTCATTTCTTGCATGTCTCTTCTCAATGCACTAAATTCCTCTAATATTCTGTTTTTGGTGTTTTGCATCCTCATTAGTATAGCTTTTCTGAATTCTCTTTCAGATTGTTTGTCTGTCTCCTCCTCTGTCATTTGAAGTGGTGTTTCTCTAGCTTGGTCCTTCATTTGTACAGTGTTTCTCTGACGTTTCATTCTTAGGTTAATTTTTGTTTCCTTGTGTGTGTCTGTGTGTATGGAGTTCTTTTTCCCACCAGGCTTCTTGGTTGAATTCTCCCTTCCTTTGGGTTTCTGTCCTTGTAGAAGGGTTCAGTGGTTTGTGTCTTGGGTGGTGTTAGACCTTGTTTACAGGTGAATAATCTGTAGTGTTGTATGTTCTTTGATAGTGTGGCGTCTTGGAATCAGGGCTTCCACTCCGAGGATCCTTGGTTTGATGATTAGTCAGGGGGTGTAGGTTCTATGTCTGGTTTGCTATGGTGTTCCGTGATACTAGTTTACATACTAGCATCTGAGGAACAAGAGGTGCATCCCTGATGGGTGACAGTCATAAAAGCATGCAGATGTTTTCTAACATAATCGTAAGATATGCATACATATACAGCAATTCCCACAAATGGCGGTCAGGCATTACTGTGATAAGAACTGGGCCCTTTCTGTTGCCTATTGTTGGCTGCAGGCATGGCAACTTTTGGTGCTTCTCATCAATTTGCAGGGCATACTTCTTAGATGTAATGATTTTGCTGGGGTTCAGAAAGCTATAGTGGATCAGATCAACAACATTCCACCAGATAGTGACCATGACCTGTTTTTTGGTGCAAGTTTGGCTTTTGGAAGTGCTTTGGAGCTTCTCGGTTTACCACTAAGGTGGTTGTCACTGATTGTCGCGTAAAGTCCACTTTCTGTCTTACGTCACAATCTGATTGAGAAATGGTTCATAGTTCTTGTATACAATGAGAAGTCAGAACAATGATTTTTTATGATTTGTGGTTGGCTCACATGGTGCCCCACTTATTGAGCTTTTTCTACCTTTCCAACTTGTTCAAATGCCAAACATCCTCCCCCCCAAAAAAAATGCCAAACACCCATAGAATAGTTGATGTTTTGGTTTTGCTTTTGTTTTTTTTTTAAATTTTGGCCTCTTTTTATTGGTCCTTCATTTATTTATTTTCATCCATTTTAATGCTTTGGCGTGTGTGGGCCTCCCATCGTGGTGGCCTCTCTCATTGCAGAGCCCTGGCTCATAATTGGACACACTGGTCCAGCTGCTCCACAGCATATGGGATCTTCCCATGCCAGGAATCGAACCAGTGCCCCTTGCCCTGCAAGGCAGACTGTACCCACTGGACCACCAGGGAAGCCCCAATGTTGAGGAAAAATGAAAAAGGAGAGATTACGACAGATAATGCAGAAATCCAAAGGATGTTAAGAGACTGTTATGAACAACTATATGGCAACAAACTGAACAACCTGGAAGAAATGGACAGTTTCTTGGAAAAGATTAGTCTTCAAGACTGAACCAGGAAGAAATAGAAACTATGAACAACCCAGTCACAAGCTCAGAAATCGAATTTGTGATCAAAAATCTACCCAAAACTGAAAGCCCAGGGCCAGATGGCTTCACAGGTGAATTCTACAAGACATTTAAAGAATAACTAATGCCTGTCCTTCTAAAACTCTTTCAAAAAAATTTCACAGGAAGGAAAACTTCCAAACACATTCTACGAGGCCACTATCACCCTGATGCCAAAACCAGGCAGACAACACAAAAAAAGAAAATTATGGACCAGTTTCACTGATGAATTTGGATGCCAAAATCCTCAACAGAATCCTAGCAAATAGAATTCAACAACACATCAAAAAACTCATACATCATGACCAAGTTGGGTTCATCCCTGCCATGCAAAGATTCTTCAATATCCGCAAATCAGTTAATGTGATACACCATGTCAAAAAATTGAGAGACAAAAATCACATGATAATCTCAATGGATGCAGAAAAAGCCTTCGACAAAATCAAACACCCATTACTGATAAAAACTCTTCAAAAAATGGGCATAGAAGAAACCTACCTCAACATACTGAAAGCCGTATATGCGAGGCCCACAGCGAACATTATCTTCAATGGTGAAAAACTGAAAGCGTCCCCTCTAAGATCAGGAACAAGACGGGGGTGTCCACTTTCACCACTGTGATTCAACACAGTCCTGGAAGTTCTAGCAACAGCAATAAGAGAAGAGAAAGAAATCAAAGGAATCCAGATTGGAAAAGAAGAAGTAGAACTCTATTTGCAGATTACATGATATTATACATAAAAAACCCCAAAGACACTATTAGAAAACTACTGGAACTAATCAATGAATTCAGCAGAGTCACTGGATACAAAATCAATGCACAGAAATGCTTGGCATTCCTATATACAAACAATGAAAAATCAGAAAATGAAATCAAAGAGGCAATCCCCTTCACCATTGCAACCGAAAGAGTAAAACATCTAAGAATACACCTACCCAAAGAAACAAAAGAACTGTACACAGAAAATTACAAGACACTCATGAAAGAAATTAAAGAAGACTTAAACAGATGGAGAGATATTCCATGTTCCTGGGTCGGAAGAATCAATGTTGTTGAAAATGACTGTACTACCAAATATCATCTACAGATTCAGTGTGCTCCCTATCAAATTACCAGTGACATTCTTCACAGAACTAGAGCAAAGAATAACACAGTTCATATGGAAACACAAAAGACCCTGAATAGCCAAAGCAATCCTGAGGAAGAAGAATGGAGCTGGAGGGATCAGCCTCCCTAACTTCAGACTCTACTACAAAACAACAGTCCTCAAGACAGTATGGTACTGGCACAAAAACAGAAGCATAGATCAATGGAGCAAGATAGAGAACCCAGAGATAGGCCCACGCACCTATGGATACCTTGTTTTTGACAAAGGAGGAGAAACTATAAAATGGGACAAGGACAGCCTCTTCAACAAGTGGTGCTGGGAAAACTGGACAGCTACATGCAAAAAAAATGAAACATTCCCTGACACCATACACAAAGATCAACTCAAAATGAATTAATGACCTAGGAGCTTCAAATTAACATTAATTCATTTTTTTTTAAATTTATCTTCTGGGGGGTGGGGTGAGGAGGGAGGGGAATGGGCGGGCCACTTCTATTGGTCTTTCATTTCTCTATTTTCATCCATCTTTGTTCTTTGGCTCCTGTGGGCCTCCCATCGTGGTGGCCTCTTTTGTCCCAGAGCACTGGCTCTGGGCACACGCACGCCAGAGCTCCGACTCAGTAATTGGGCACATCGGTTCAGCCGCTCCGCGGCACGTGGGATCTTCCCAGGCCAAGGATTGAACCAGCGCCCCTTGCACTGCAAGGCGGTGTCCTTGCCCACTGGACCACCAGGGGAAACCCCCCAAGTACACTTTCTAAAGAAATTTAACTTACGATTTATCCTCAGTATATGGGATGGCCCAGAATACCTAGTCTGCAATTACCACATAAAGATTCACATTTAACTAAAAACATTCTGCGTGAATTTACTACAAAATTCTACAGCCTATCCAACTTTAAGCCAGATGTAAAAAAGGGAATAAAGGTATTTTCAAATATATAAAATCTGAAAAGTATATTTTACCAAAATTAAAAAGGAAATTGCCATAGTTATATTTTCTATGTTCTAGGAGATAAAAGGTAGAATAGAGCATTTCAGGAAAGAATTGAAAACTATAAGATAAGTGGAAATCATAATATTGAAAAATAGAGTAACTATAATTAAAGCCTTAAAGATTACGAGATAACTGATGAACAGGACAGAAGAAAATGTTTGTAATAAAGCACAGACAGATAGTAGAAAATATAGAAGACAGAACAAAACAGACTAGTCCTCAAGACAGTATGGTACTGGCACAAAAACAGAAGCATAGATCAATGGAGCAAGATAGAGAACCCAGAGATAGGCCCACGCACCTATGGATACCTTGTTTTTGACAAAGGAGGAGAAACTATAAAATGGGACAAGGACAGCCTCTTCAACAAGTGGTGCTGGGAAAACTGGACAGCTACATGCAAAAAAAATGAAACATTCCCTGACACCATACACAAAGATCAACTCAAAATGAATTAATGACCTAGGAGCTTCAAATTAACATTAATTCATTTTTTTTTAAATTTATCTTCTGGGGGGTGGGGTGAGGAGGGAGGGGAATGGGCGGGCCACTTCTATTGGTCTTTCATTTCTCTATTTTCATCCATCTTTGTTCTTTGGCTCCTGTGGGCCTCCCATCGTGGTGGCCTCTTTTGTCCCAGAGCACTGGCTCTGGGCACACGCACGCCAGAGCTCCGACTCAGTAATTGGGCACATCGGTTCAGCCGCTCCGCGGCACGTGGGATCTTCCCAGGCCAAGGATTGAACCAGCGCCCCTTGCACTGCAAGGCGGTGTCCTTGCCCACTGGACCACCAGGGGAAACCCCTCAAGTACACTTTCTAAAGAAATTTAACTTACGTATTTATCCTCAGTATATGGGATGGCCCAGAATACCTAGTCTGCAATTACCACATAAAGATTCACATTTAACTAAAAACATTCTGCGTGAATTTACTACAAAATTCTACAGCCTATCCAACTTTAAGCCAGATGTAAAAAAGGGAATAAAGGTATTTTCAAATATATAAAATCTGAAAAGTATATTTTACCAAAATTAAAAAGGAAATTGCCATAGTTATATTTTCTATGTTCTAGGAGATAAAAGGTAGAATAGAGCATTTCAGGAAAGAATTGAAAACTATAAGATAAGTGGAAATCATAATATTGAAAAATAGAGTAACTATAATTAAAGCCTTAAAGATTACGAGATAACTGATGAACAGGACAGAAGAAAATGTTTGTAATAAAGCACAGACAGATAGTAGAAAATATAGAAGACAGGATAAAAGAGGATACAGTGAGAAGGTCTAATATAAGTGTGTGAGGAATCCTTGAAGGAGAAAAAAAAAGAATGGACAGAAGAAACATTGAAGATAAATTGACTTGAGATTTTGCCAAAAGTTAGGAAGGCCATGTACTTAAATCCAAAAAACTCAAGCAAGATAAATAAAAAATATTTACTTAGGTTGAAAACTAAAGACAAAGAGGAAATCTGAAAAGCAATCAAACAAAACAAAACCAGGTGTTTACCAAGAAAAAAAGATGATCTGCAAATAGCTTCTAATATTTGACTTGTCAGCTTCAACCGTGAAAGTCAGAAGACAATATAATGATGGCCTCAAAGAAATGACTTTTCCTGCCAAACTGGAAATAAATTCTCTACCCAGAATAAAGGTGAGATAAAGACATCGTACAGCTTTCCTGGTGGCTTAGTGAAGGATCTGCCTGCAATGCGGGAGACCTGGGCTCGATCCTTAGGTTGGGAAGATGATCTGGGGGGCATGGAAGCCCACTCCAGTATTCTTGCCTGGAGAATCCCCATAGACAGAGAAGCCTGGCAGGCTACAGTCCACGGGGTCACAGAGAGTTGGACACGACTGAGCCGCTAAGCACAGCATAGCAAAGACATGTTAAGTCACTAGGAAACCAGCACTATGAAATACTAAAGAATATTCTTTAGGCAGAAGGAAAGTGATCCCAGAGAGAGTTAAGAAATGCAGTGTAGTGTAAGTCACTTAGTCGTGTCTGCAACTCTGACCAATGGACAAGCCGTGGAATTCTCCAGGCAAGAATACTGGAGTGGATAGCCTTTCCCTTCTCCAGGGAAAGGTGACAGTAAATGTGTGGGTCAATCTAAATTGATATTGACCATATATAACAAGAGCCTTCGGCCTCCTGCTCTCTGTCTGTCTTATGTTAGTATTGTGCACTTTGCTTTATAGAATTTATTCTTGAACTCTCAAAGGTTTTTGTTCAATATTTTTAGATTCCAGAGTTCTTATATAATTTTATCCTTCTTAATTTTTGTAATTTTTTTTTCCTTTTTGGTAAAAAGAGTTGAGAAGAATAAATGAGATAGAGCAAGTTTTCATCTAAACCTAGAAACTCTAGAACAACTGTTGGTTTTTTGTCTTTTGGAAGTATTATGAATTATTAAATAATTAGTTATTTGACTTCCTGAGAAGCTGTATAGTTGAGAACATGTCTTTACAGATTATAAGTACAAAGGTTATTTTCTATTTTATGTTTCAGAGTTATTGTTTCATTGCTAATAATGAAAAATACTACTTCCTCTCTACTTTTAGATTGGAATGTTGCATCAGCAGGTAGAAAAACATGAAAAAGTCAAGCAAGATATGGCCATGGAGTATAAGCAGGAGTTAAAGAAACTACATGAAGAAGTAAGATTTTAATTCTACTGTATGTTGTATGATCCTGTCTCTTCAATCCTTGAGAATTTTGTTAATGAGCCAGTTTCTACTCATTCCATTGAAGTGTGTTTATGTATTCCATGGGAGGTACAGGGGTAGAGATCTTTCTCTTTTCTTAAACCCAGAATCTCGCCTATGTATATGTTTGATACTACCTACAACATTGATTATAAAATGTGTTTCTTGGTTGAGTACCTGAAATAGAGCTATTTCCAAAAGTATATTAAATATTATAGTTTTTGGGTCAGTTACTAGATTTTAAATAATGGAGGATCCAAAGTTTTAAGAAGCATTTTGGGATAGATGAGAAAAGTAAGAAAATTCTATCAGTTAACTCAGTTGTATTATTCATATTGGGAAAAAACAAAAACTAGTTTTTACTTAATTCTGAAGTGTTCCTCTCCTGCTTACTGATTATCATTGTTTGGTTTAAGAAGCACAGGTGTAGAGAAAAGAAAAAGAGTTCTTATTTGCTGCTTTTATTGTGAGGGTGGGTTGTGGGATCCCTAAGTGTAGGGCTATTGTGTAGTATAATAAAAAATGAAAACTTTGTTTATACTTTTCCTTTATTTTTTCTTTGACCCAGTATATTTCTTATGTGGTGTTTACCTTTTACGTATAGTTTTGAGTTTTATATTTTATCTAACATGCTATTTTCAAGGATATAGTTTTCTCTACTTGTGCTTTCATAATGCCAGTTTATTGTATCATCACTGTTTATATATTCTTAAATTTTAAGTCTAGAAATAACTGTGTCTACAGTTAGGCCGATTGAAAAGAAGCTATGAAAAGCTACAGAAAAAACATATAAGAGACTTCAGAGGAAATGCCAAAAATCACAGGGAAGACCGGTCTGAAATTGAGAGGTTAACTGGAAAAATAGAGGTATGTTCATAGTACTGATTTGCTCATAGTGATTGTCATCCTTCCTGTTTCTAGCAGTACTGGTTCCTGAAGCTGTTTTTCTCTCATCTGTAGGACCTGTTTCAAAGGTGGGAGGGTGATCCACTGAACGTCCTGTCATCGGGTTCCTTCTGATCCAACTGTGTCAGTCTCTTAAAAATACCATTGCAGGAGTTAAAGAAACTACATGAAGAAGTAAGATTTTAATTCTACTGTATGTTGTATGATCCTGTCTCTTCAATCCTTGAGAATTTTGTTAATGAGCCAGTTTCTACTCATTCCATTGAAGTGTGTTTATGTATTCCATGGGAGGTACAGGGGTAGAGATCTTTCTCTTTTCTTAAACCCAGAATCTCGCCTATGTATATGTTTGATACTACCTACAACATTGATTATAAAATGTGTTTCTTGGTTGAGTACCTGAAATAGAGCTATTTCCAAAAGTATATTAAATATTATATTTTTTGGGTCAGTTACTAGATTTTAAATAATGGAGGATCCAAAGTTTTAAGAAGCATTTTGGGATAGATGAGAAAAGTAAGAAAATTCTATCAGTTAACTCAGTTGTATTATTCATATTGGGAAAAAACAAAACTAGTTTTTACTTAATTCTGAAGTGTTCCTCTCCTGCTTACTGATTATCATTGTTTGGTTTAAGAAGCACAGGTGTAGAGAAAAGAAAAAGAGTTCTTATTTGCTGCTTTTATTGTGAGGGTGGGTTGTGGGATCCCTAAGTGTAGGGCTATTGTGTAGTATAATAAAAAATGAAAACTTTGTTTATACTTTTCCTTTATTTTTTCTTTGACCCAGTATATTTCTTATGTGGTGTTTACCTTTTACGTATAGTTTTGAGTTTTATATTTTATCTAACATGCTATTTTCAAGGATATAGTTTTCTCTACTTGTGCTTTCATAATGCCAGTTTATTGTATCATCACTGTTTATATATTCTTAAATTTTAAGTCTAGAAATAACTGTGTCTACAGTTAGGCCGATTGAAAAGAAGCTATGAAAAGCTACAGAAAAAACATATAAGAGACTTCAGAGGAAATGCCAAAAATCACAGGGAAGACCGGTCTGAAATTGAGAGGTTAACTGGAAAAATAGAGGTATGTTCATAGTACTGATTTGCTCATAGTGATTGTCATCCTTCCTGTTTCTAGCAGTACTGGTTCCTGAAGCTGTTTTTCTCTCATCTGTAGGACCTGTTTCAAAGGTGGGAGGGTGATCCACTGAACCTCCTGTCATCTGGTTCCTTCTGGTTACTAGCTCTCAGTAATTCTCAGGAGGGTGGTACCATCCTTTGAGGGCACTGGAAATGTTTGAGACATTCTTTTGGTTGTCAAAATGACAGACAGTGAAACTAGTATTTAAGGACCAGGGACACTAAACATAGCCTGTTCCATACCGGAAGGACCTGGTGTATCCAAGATGCCATTATTGAGGAACATTGACTACCAGTTACTGACTGTCCTCTGTGGGTGGTGCCCTTGTCTTATGTATCACGTAACAAGAGTAGGGGCTTAGTAAGCGTTGAAGACGTGTGGCTTTTTTGTACAGAGTACTGTGTGTATCAGATTGTTTATTCTTGGGTCCCATGTAAATATGGCAAGTCACTTACCTCCCTCTTTGCTGACTTTGTTTTTGCTGAGACTGAGTAACTCCATAGTTATTGTATGTATTGATTCCCTAGAGGAGCTGAGGAAGCGGTGGCTTACTGCCACCAAGAGGAGATGAGGGAGCAGCACGAGGCTGTCACTTTTTCCCCTGAATCCAGCACTCCTCTCCTCCATCTGCCCTTCTTTCTCAGCTGTACCTAAGAGTTACCAGGGTCCTCTTCAGGCTGTCTGAAATTCTGATCCAGTAGTCTGACATGTGAGCTAGGACTCTGCATTTTGTCTAGCTCCCCTGGCGGATGTTCATTTGAGCAACGTTGTTGAACATCTTTGTATGATTGCTTATAATGTTTTTACTCAGAGTGACCTGTCACCCACAGATACTGTAGTTATTATTGCTACCTAGACTTTTAATGTCTTCATTTAATTTTTTTTACATTCCAAAGTTTTTCTACATTTAAAGAGCTTAGAATCAGATTCTCCTTTCCCTTCAGCCTTCTTCACTGATGCCTGAGTTTTTGCACAAACCCCCTCATATTCTTGGTCCCTATTACTGCTTCCTGACAATTCTGTTTTCTTTATACCTCAGAGACTCTCTCTTTGATTTTTTCATGTCATCAGCATATGCCACATTCCTGATGACTCAGTGGTAAAGAGTTCACCTGCCAATGCAGGAGACTCAGATTCCATCCTTGGGTTGGAAAAAGCCCTTGGAGAAACAAACAACCTATCCTAGTATTCTTTTTTTTGATTTTTTTGGCCACTTTTGTTGGCTTTTATCTATTTATTTATTTCCATTCATCTTTATTCTCTGGCCTGTGTGGGCCTCCCATTGCAGTGGCCTCTCCCATTGGAGAGCACCAGCTCTGGGCGTATGCACTCCAGAGTGCCGGCTAGTAACTGGACACACCAGTCGATCTTCCCGGGCCAGGGATCAAGGCATTGCAAGGCGGACTCTTTACCCACTGGACCACCAGTGAAGCCCCCTATCCTAGTATTCTTTCCTGGGAAATTCCATGGACAGAGGAACCTAGCGGTCTATAGCCATGAGGTCTCGAAAGAGTTGGACATGACTTAGTGAAGAAACAACAACAATTTACATACAGCCAGTTAGTCATTTTCTAGTCCCTGACTGCCTCCTAGTTGTCATTCTTTCCAGCACTGCTCTTACCATAATTCTTGAAGATTTCAGTATCCACAGGGATGATCCTTATAATTCTGTGATCTTTGAGTTCCTTGGTGTTCATCCCTCCAGAGATATTTTGATCTCTCTGTCTGTTTTCCCCTTTCCCATTGCCATTCCTTAGGTGTTGTTCCTTGCAGCCCTTCTAGAGCCACATTTTTTTTTTTTTTGGCAACTTCTATTGATCTTTCATTCACTCATCTTTGTTCTTTGGCCTATGTGGGCCTCCCATCGCAGTGGCCTCTTTTGTCGCAGAGCACTAGCTCTGGACGCATGCGTTCCAGAGCTCCGGCTCGGTAGTTGGACACATGGTCCAGCCGCTCTACGGCTCATGGGATCTTTCCACACCAGGGATCGAACTGGCGCCGCTTGCACTGCAAGGTAGTGTCTTTACCCACTGGACCACCAAGGAAGCCCCCTAGAGCCACATTTTTAAGCATGTCATTCTTTCTGACTACTATTCTGTCTTTTCAGCTCGCTCCCTCTGGTTCCTGATGCTTGATAATCACTTGACTCCCCATCACTTAAAGTGCTTGGTCTGGCCCCTTGCCACTGCTCTGTATCTACCTAGTGTGCAGTCCCTACCCAGCTTCCATCCCATGGTTACACGCCTTACATTGCCCTTCAGTTCTTGTGCCCTCTTTCATATTGTCTTGGCCAACAGTAACTTGTTAAATTCAGCTTTGTCCCCACTTACCTGTCAGGTGTGATAGACCATGGCTGGAAAAAATTACGGTCGTGCTGACTGGCCTCACTTTAAATTCATGTTCATTCACCTCAGATGGGTCCTCATGCTGCCCAGAATCGTATTTCCCCTCACTCTGCCCTCATTTTTCCATAATGACTATTTCATATTTTCTCTTTTGTTGGATTTTTACCACTTTGCCCACATCCTCACTTCTGGGTGATGATTTTTCTCTTTCAGTGAGAAAACAGAAGCAATGAAAAGATAATTTTCACAGTCCCTCCACCCCACCCCTCTCCGTGTCTACCTTCCTGTTTGTACCTGTTCCCATATACTTTGCCTTCCTGCTGAGGATCCGTCCATGCTCTCCCTGTTCCCTGCCTGCAACGTCACTCTAGAAATGTTCCTCTCCTGCATCTTCAGGTTTTTCCTCTCTACTGATAATTTCCATCAACATGCGGATTTCCCCACTCCCCCCTCAGATATCCTTTCTTGACCTCTCTTTTTGTCCTCTGGATACTGTCTCATATTTATCCTTCCTTTTTATAACCAAACTACTCTAGGTACCGGTACTTGCCTCCAGCTCCTTTCCTTCCATTTCTCTTCCAGCTGCTCAGTAAGCCTTTCTCCTCTCAGCAGAAGCTAGTGGCATGGAAATCCCCGAGTGACTTCACACTGTGAAGCTTGTGATCACCTTCATCTCCCATAACCTGTCTGTGGCACTGCAAGGTTCAGTGTCGTGTTACACATGGTCCAGCCGCTCTCGGCTCATGGGATCTTTCCACACCAGGGATCGAACTGGCGCGCTTGCAGTGCAAGGTAGTGTCTTTACCCACTGGACCACCAAGGAAGCCCCCTAGAGCCACATTTTTAAGCATGTCATTCTTTCTGACTACTATTCTGTCTTTTCAGCTCGCTCCCTCTGGTTCCTGATGCTTGATAATCACTTGACTCCCCATCACTTAAAGTGCTTGGTCTGGCCCCTTGCCACTGCTCTGTATCTACCTAGTGTGCAGTCCCTACCCAGCTTCCATCCCATGGTTACACGCCTTACATTGCCCTTCAGTTCTTGTGCCCTCTTTCATATTGTCTTGGCCAACAGTAACTTGTTAAATTCAGCTTTGTCCCCACTTACCTGTCAGGTGTGATAGACCATGGCTGGAAAAAATTACGGTCGTGCTGACTGGCCTCACTTTAAATTCATGTTCATTCACCTCAGATGGGTCCTCATGCTGCCCAGAATCGTATTTCCCTCACTCTGCCCTCATTTTTCCATAATGACTATTTCATATTTTCTCTTTTGTTGGATTTTTACCACTTTGCCCACATCCTCACTTCTGGGTGATGATTTTTCTCTTTCAGTGAGAAAACAGAAGCAATGAAAAGATAATTTTCACAGTCCCTCCACCCCACCCCTCTCCGTGTCTACCTTCCTGTTTGTACCTGTTCCCATATACTTTGCCTTCCTGCTGAGGATCCGTCCATGCTCTCCCTGTTCCCTGCCTGCAACGTCACTCTAGAAATGTTCCTCTCCTGCATCTTCAGGTTTTTCCTCTCTACTGATAATTTCCATCAACATGCGGATTTCCCCACTCCCCCCTCAGATATCCTTTCTTGACCTCTCTTTTTGTCCTCTGGATACTGTCTCATATTTATCCTTCCTTTTTATAACCAAACTACTCTAGGTACCGGTACTTGCCTCCAGCTCCTTTCCTTCCATTTCTCTTCCAGCTGCTCAGTAAGCCTTTCTCCTCTCAGCAGAAGCTAGTGGCATGGAAATCCCCGAGTGACTTCACACTGTGAAGCTTGTGATCACCTTCATCTCCCATAACCTGTCTGTGGCATGTGGACCCAGTTCAGTTTGGCTTTCTGGATTTGGCTTAGAGAACAATTACACTTTCCTGAGTTTTCTCCTACCTTCTTTGCCACCCTTCCTCAGTCTCTTTTTCTCCCTAACCTTTTAGCACTGGAACACCCTATGACTGTGTTGTACTTTTTCTTTTTCTGTCGAGGCTATTCCCTTGGTTGATATCATTCAGTCTCATAGATTTAAGCACTGTGTATTTGCTAATAATTCCCATGTTTCTATATGTGGTCTTGACTTTTGGCTATAGAATGATTTCCAACTTCCCATTTCACATCTCCATTCAATATCTAATGCCATCTCAAACTTGATATGTCTAAAATAAAGGTCCTGACCTCACCCCACCCCCAGCATTTTCCAGCACCATTTCTGTTTTAGTTAATGCAATTCCATTCCTCAAATTGCTGAAGCCTACAAACCTTGGAGTCACCCTTGATTTCTCTTTTCCTGGCACAACAACCAGAATGACTCTGTTATAATCTAAGTTAAATTGTGCCCTCTTCTGTACATAAACTTTCCAGTAACTTCTCTAAAAAGACAAAAGTATCATAATGACCTACACAGTCTCACTGCCTCTTAACTCTGACTTTTTCCTTCCTTTTTTTTATTTATTCACTCCATCCCATCCACACCAACCTTCCTATTCGTCCTTGCACGTGCCAGGATGCTTCCACTTTAAGGCCTTGTACTTGCTTTGCAGAAGAGTATAACTTCATCTCCATCTCCCTGGTGTTTATTTAACTGTTACTCAACCTGACCATTCCTTTTAAAAACTGCAGCCCCCAACTCTGAGCATGCCATGCTTGATTTTCCCCAAAATGGATACAGTTGGCTATCTGTACCTGTGAATTCTGCATCCATGGATTTAACCAACCATGGATATGAAATATTCTGGGAAAAAAAAAAATTCTAGAAAGTTCTATAAAGCAAACCTTGAATGTATCATGCACAAGCATTTACATTGTATTTATAATTATTTATATAGCATTTATGTTGTATTAGGTATTATAAGTAATCTAGAAATGATTTCAGGTCTGTGGGAGGATGTACTTTACTTACGTGCGAACAACACACCATTTCTTATAAGGGACGTGATCATCTGTAGATTTTAGTGTCTGTAGACGTCTGGAACCAGTCCCCAACACATACTGTTGGATGACTGCATTACTATATACTGTACAGTGAATGTGTTGCCTATCTTCCTCCAATTCAGTGGGGCTAGAATTTTTATTTATTTTGTTAAATATCATATCCTTAGCACCTAGAGCAGTGTATGTGTTAGTAACTCAGTCGTGTCTGACTCTTTGCGACCTGCAATAGACTGTGGCCCACCAGGCTCCTCTGACCATGTGATTTTCCAGACATGAATACTGGATTGGGTTGCCATTCCCTTTTCCAGGGACTCTCCCTAACCCAGGGATGGAACTGAGGTCGAGTGTATTGCAGGTGGCCTCTTTACCATCTGAGCCACCAAGAATATATCTGAGCCACCAGGAATATATATGGTAGAAACAGTGAGTAAGTGAGTTTCAGCTGGTGAACAGTAATTACCTTAAGTGAGCATGAGACTTCAGGAGTTGAGACACTGGGAGGACAGTGATAGAGAGACTGAGTTTCCTTCTCTTTGATTTGCCTCATTTTCATGAATACTGGGCTCATTTTCTTGATCATGCAACTTGAAATTATTATTGATCCATAATTAATTTTGAACTGTTTGGTTTTAGATTATAGGTATCTGTTAAAATTTAATACAGATGCTGTTATTGACATCTTTGCAGTTCTGTGAGATAATAAAAATTTGGATATCAGAGGATACTGTCTTAACTGAAGACACTGATAAGAATTGGGCTGCTCAGGGATATATCTGAAAATTTATTTGAATCTGTTCAAGTCCTGGGTTTAGATATCAAGAATTTGAGTAGTGAGGGATAACTGTAATCATACTTTGAAATTTTCATTATCTTAATATCAGTTTTCTGAAAAAAAAAAAATCACTAAAAATTATAACAACCCTTAGGTGGCAGCAGTTCTTTGAAAATTATCATGAGTCTGTGTTTCGTACTCTTCACCATTAGGGTGTTAAATTTAGAAAGACAGATATACAGAGGCACAGTATGTGAGGAATTTAGTATTACTCGACAGGTCCATCAGCTAAGTGAGTAATGGGGCTCCTGCTGTGGAGAAAGGTGCATGTGTACCCAGGGACCTGGGGAAAAATTAAAGTAAAAGTGAATCTAGAGGGTGGTGGCAGCAAGGGGAGCACTTAGAAGTTAAGTACCTTAATTGCCTCTTCAGGAATTTCGTCAGAAATCCCTGGACTGGGAGAAACAGCGCTTGATTTATCAGCAACAGGTATCTTCGCTGGAGGCACAAAGAAAGGCTCTCGAACAATCTGAGATCATTCAGGTAAAAGGAATGGGACTTTTTTTCAGGATTTTTTTGGAACTGTATGTGTTAGTAACTCAGTCGTGTCTGACTCTTTGCGACCTGCAATAGACTGTGGCCCACCAGGCTCCTCTGACCATGTGATTTTCCAGACATGAATACTGGATTGGGTTGCCATTCCCTTTTCCAGGGACTCTCCTAACCCAGGGATGGAACTGAGGTCGAGTGTATTGCAGGTGGCCTCTTTACCATCTGAGCCACCAAGAATATATCTGAGCCACCAGGAATATATATGGTAGAAACAGTGAGTAAGTGAGTTTCAGCTGGTGAACAGTAATTACCTTAAGTGAGCATGAGACTTCAGGAGTTGAGACACTGGGAGGACAGTGATAGAGAGACTGAGTTTCCTTCTCTTTGATTTGCCTCATTTTCATGAATACTGGGCTCATTTTCTTGATCATGCAACTTGAAATTATTATTGATCCATAATTAATTTTGAACTGTTTGGTTTTAGATTATAGGTATCTGTTAAAATTTAATACAGATGCTGTTATTGACATCTTTGCAGTTCTGTGAGATAATAAAAATTTGGATATCAGAGGATACTGTCTTAACTGAAGACACTGATAAGAATTGGGCTGCTCAGGGATATATCTGAAAATTTATTTGAATCTGTTCAAGTCCTGGGTTTAGATATCAAGAATTTGAGTAGTGAGGGATAACTGTAATCATACTTTGAAATTTTCATTATCTTAATATCAGTTTTCTGAAAAAAAAAAAATCACTAAAAATTATAACAACCCTTAGGTGGCAGCAGTTCTTTGAAAATTATCATGAGTCTGTGTTTCGTACTCTTCACCATTAGGGTGTTAAATTTAGAAAGACAGATATACAGAGGCACAGTATGTGAGGAATTTAGTATTACTCGACAGGTCCATCAGCTAAGTGAGTAATGGGGCTCCTGCTGTGGAGAAAGGTGCATGTGTACCCAGGGACCTGGGGAAAAATTAAAGTAAAAGTGAATCTAGAGGGTGGTGGCAGCAAGGGGAGCACTTAGAAGTTAAGTACCTTAATTGCCTCTTCAGGAATTTCGTCAGAAATCCCTGGACTGGGAGAAACAGCGCTTGATTTATCAGCAACAGGTATCTTCGCTGGAGGCACAAAGAAAGGCTCTGGCCGAACAATCTGAGATCATTCAGGTAAAAGATGCCTTTGGAATAGTGAGGGGCACAGAGGTTGTGATGACACTTGAACCAGCTCGATGCGGTGCCGTGTGCTCACCCTGCTCGCCCTGTCCCCGCGCCACTGCTGCTCACCGGTTTCTTCCTCCCTTCCTTGCCCTGCTGCTTGCTCTTCCCACACATTCATTTCACTCTCCCTTCCTTTCTCTTTCTACCTCTGCTGTCTCCTTTTCCATTTCTTTCTGGCTGTTTCTGGCTCTTGCCTTGGTCCCACTTCTGTCTGTGTCTTGTTCCAACTCTGATAGTTTGGGGATACCTTAGCTGAGGTCCCTCAACCAGGGAGCTTTGGCCAGTCCACCTGTTTGGACACAAATACTGAAAGATTCACACTAACGAAAAGCAATATCTTTATGGTAACAGAAACACTGCTTAGAACATTGCTAGAAACCATTTTTTAATGAAGAACTGATGGCTTAAGCAAAACAAAAAGCTAGCTGTGTAATTTAGGAATTTTCTTCATGGAACATATTCAGTTTGCTTGGTTTTTCAATTAAAAAACCCAAAAACAACAGGAAAATGAACATAGAGGGTAATGAATATTTGTGACCATGAGATTGCAAAGAGTTGGACACGACTTAGTGACTGAACAACAACAGCAGCTGTATGCTAGACACTGTGTTAGTGTTCTTCTAAATGTAGTTATCTTGAATATGGAATTGTGTTATCTGTTTAATATCATGATAATTTGTCAGGGTTGGTAGTTATCTCAGTTTTATAGAAGAGGGAATTACCAGGGAAATTAAGAGAGCTATAAAGAAGCTTTAAAAAAAAAAATGCAACCTGTGTTATTTGCTGTTCTAAATCTTAGGAATATATTGGCATTTAATCATCTTCCCTGAAATATCAGTATACCAATAAACTACAATTAAGTTAGGACTCTACTCATAATGGGGGGAAGAAAAGGGTGGTGGCAGCAAGGGGAGCACTTAGAAGTTAAGTACCTTAATTGCCTCTTCAGGAATTTCGTCAGAAATCCCTGGACTGGGAGAAACAGCGCTTGATTTATCAGCAACAGGTATCTTCGCTGGAGGCACAAAGAAAGGCTCTGGCCGAACAATCTGAGATCATTCAGGTAAAAGATGCCTTTGGAATAGTGAGGGGCACAGAGGTTGTGATGACACTTGAACCAGCTCGATGCGGTGCCGTGTGCTCACCCTGCTCGCCCTGTCCCCGCGCCACTGCTGCTCACCGGTTTCTTCCTCCCTTCCTTGCCCTGCTGCTTGCTCTTCCCACACATTCATTTCACTCTCCCTTCCTTTCTCTTTCTACCTCTGCTGTCTCCTTTTCCATTTCTTTCTGGCTGTTTCTGGCTCTTGCCTTGGTCCCACTTCTGTCTGTGTCTTGTTCCAACTCTGATAGTTTGGGGATACCTTAGCTGAGGTCCCTCAACCAGGGAGCTTTGGCCAGTCCACCTGTTTGGACACAAATACTGAAAGATTCACACTAACGAAAAGCAATATCTTTATGGTAACAGAAACACTGCTTAGAACATTGCTAGAAACCATTTTTTAATGAAGAACTGATGGCTTAAGCAAAACAAAAAGCTAGCTGTGTAATTTAGGAATTTTCTTCATGGAACATATTCAGTTTGCTTGGTTTTTCAATTAAAAACCAAGAACAACAGGAAAATGAACATAGAGGGTAATGAATATTTGTGACCATGAGATTGCAAAGAGTTGGACACGACTTAGTGACTGAACAACAACAGCAGCTGTATGCTAGACACTGTGTTAGTGTTCTTCTAAATGTAGTTATCTTGAATATGGAATTGTGTTATCTGTTTAATATCATGATAATTTGTCAGGGTTGGTAGTTATCTCAGTTTTATAGAAGAGGGAATTACCAGGGAAATTAAGAGAGCTATAAAGAAGCTTTAAAAAAAAAAATGCAACCTGTGTTATTTGCTGTTCTAAATCTTAGGAATATATTGGCATTTAATCATCTTCCCTGAAATATCAGTATACCAATAAACTACCATTAAGAGCTCTGCTCTCAGTGACTCTACTCATAATGGCAAGAGGGGTCCACAGCAATCTAAAGGATCAAAATTATTTACTAGGCTACAGCAAGCTGTGCAGCCAGAGTGAGCCAATAAAATCCTGAATGTATAGACCAGAGTTATTCTTTACCTAAACGCTAAAGCACAATTCAAAAAGAAATAGCTCCAAGATAGTATAGACCTCAGATTGGCAAAAAATAAAATTGAATCCTAGTTTTCAGGTTCTCAGTTATTCATCTATGTAGTATGCTTATTGTTGAGCAGAGATTCTTTTTTCAAATTACTGTTGTAATTACTCAACATAATTAATGCTTCATTGTTAGTAAGAATGATATTTTTATTTACCATAATTCAGTTAAAGGTAGAATAAGAAGTCTTTAAAAACCCAAGAGTTGTTTTCCCTATTTGAATTATTCTTCTGATGATTCTGTTTAAAACTGCTCTGATTAAGTAAAAATTGTTACTTGTATTTCTTTCTCTCTAAGCAGTTCTCTGGTTCTCATTTTTAAAAAGTTTTTGTAATAAATTTCTGTATACCCATTACCTAGCATTAATAGTTATCATTTTGCCAATCTTTTAAAATGGTGTGGTGAAAAACATTAAAACTTGTAATCTTAACCACTTTAAAGAGTACAGTACAGTGTTAATGCATTTTTGTGTAAGAAATCTCTAGAGCTTTTTCAGCTGCAAGAGTAAGGCTTTGTACTCATTGAGTAACAACTCATTTTGCCAATTTTGTTTCATCCTTCCCTGCTTTTTACTTTTGGCTGGAATATTACAAAGCTAATCATAGATATTATTTCCCAGCAGATTAGGACTTGAAAATTAAACATACCACTGTCAAATTAACAGACTGAAAAACTTCTTAAATAATTTAGTGTCTAGTCTGTTCAAATTTCCCAAGTTGAGTGAAATAATGTCTTGATATCCACTTAAGGTTGAAACATTGCTTTTTGTTGATATGTGAGTCACCATTGAAAAATAAAAGTAGAAAACTTTGCAGATTGCATAAATGGATATTAACAGCCACACTTATCCCCAGATTAAAAAAAGAAAGTTTGATAGGAGGTTTTTTCTTTTGTCTTTTTAACACCTAGTAGTGGAAATTCAGGGAATTCGCTGGCAGTCCACTGGTTAGGACTCAGTGCTTTCACTGCTTTGGGTCTGGATTCAACCCTGGTTCTATAGCTAAGATTCCACAAGCTACATGACCAAAAAAAGAAAAAGGAAAAAAAGAGTGGAGTTCAGAATAACTTCTCTCTCCTTGAGTCATATATTTGCTTGAGTTTTTTTCTTTTAGTCAGCTATTAAAATAATACATGCTCACTTTAGAAAAATGAGGAAATGTAGATGAAATGAGAATTAAATAAAATCACTCATAATTGCATCCTTTAGAGATTTTCCATGATTAGCATCTGCATATAAATTTCTTCTTTTTTTATACTTGTATGTAATATACATTGCACTCATGTACATTTGGTAGGAAAAACATTGTATATGTCTGTATGGGAAGGGAGGAATAATTGCAAACTTAAAAAATTACTGAAAATTGCAAAATGTTTATAATTGTTGAAACCAGGTGATTGATATATAGGGGTTCATCATCTTGTTCTTTCCATATTGCTATACATTTGAAATTTTCCATGAAACATAATGTAAAAAGGTAAATTATATGCTTACAATGTGATGGGCAGTATTCTAAGCTGTATAATACAATATTTTATTTAATTTTCATAAGTTAAAATTTTTCCTCTTTAAACATGACATGCCAGCAAATGTGAGTTATAATGATTATATAGAAGTTCAATTTACCATTAAATGTGCCTTAATTTATGTAACCAGTATTTTGTTGAAGGATTATTAGGTTTTTAATCTTTTTACTCTTTTAAGTAGTGCTTGGATGAACATCTTTATTTAAATATTTAGGAGTATACATCCATTTATTTCCTATAGAAATGGTCCTAGAAATAAGGTTGCTGCATCAAAGTAGTGATATAGTTTTAAAGATTTTAATGCATGTTGTTAAAGTACTCTTCAAAGATGTATTTATGGGGACTTCCCTGGTGGTCCAGTGGTTGGAACTCTGTGCTTCTCACGCGGGGGGCCCGGGTTTGATCGCTGGTTGGGGAACTGGATCCCACATGCCACAACTAAGACTCAGTGCAGCCAAATTAAGATAAATAAAGCAATAATTTTTTTAAAAAATTTTAAAAAAGAGGTATTTATGCACACTTTCACCAGATATTTTGAGAATATTTATTTCCTTACACTTTCTCAGTATTGTCCATTTCCTTACACTTTCTCATTATTGGGCACTATTATTTATTTGTTTATTTATTTATTTTAATTTCCCCTACTTTTGGGCCTGTCTTTGCCAATCTGATAGGTAAAAAAAATGGAATCCAATCATTTGTTTTAATTTGCATCTTTAATTATGAATGAGATTGAGCATTTTTTCATCATCTTATGGCTGTTTCCATTCTTTTTTACACAAGCCAAGATTTCTTCTAATGCTTTATAATTTCTTTCTAGTATGTTTGATCTGAAAATTATTTTGGTATAAGGAATTTGATAGGGATCTATATTTGTTTTTTTTCCAAATGGTTATTCACATAATTTGTTGACTGTTACATTTTTTTTTTCTTGTTTTTTTTTTTTTTTTTTGGGTGGGGGTCGGGTTGGGGAGGGAGGGGAGTGAGCGGGCCACTTCTATTGGTCTTTCATTTCTCTGTGTTCACCCGTCTTTGTTCTTTGGCCCGTGTGGGCCTCCCATCGCGGTGGCGTCTGTCGTTGCAGAGCTCCGGCTCTGGGCACATGCGCTCCAGAGCTCCAGCTCGGTGATTGGACACATCGGTCCAGCCGCTCCACGGCACGTGGGATCTTCCCAGGCCAGGTATCGAACCGACGCCCCTTGCACTGCAAGGCGGTGTCCTTATCCACTGGACCACCAGGGGAAGCCCGACTGTTACATTTTTTAATTAATTTATTTTAGCTGTGCTGGGTCTTCATCGCTACTCAGGCTTTCTCTAGTTGCGGCAGGCAGAGAGGGGCTACTCTTCAGTTGTGGTGCATGGGCTTCTCATTGCAGTGTCTTCTCTTCTTGTGGAACACGGGCTTTAGGGTGGGAGGGCCTCAGTACTTGTGACTCCCTAGGCTCTAGAACACAGACTGAATTAAAGAGTTGTGGCCCATAGACTTGGTGGCTCCATAGCATGTGGGGTCTTCCTGGATCAGGGATTGAACTTGTGTTTCCTACACTGACAGGCAACTTCTTTACCACTGGCCACCAGGGAAGCTCTGACTGTTACCTTTTGAAAACTTTATAGAATGATTCTAAAATTCACGTGGAAGGATAAATGAATGGTATTAGGCAACATTTTTTTAAAGGAAGAGTAAGAATGTTCTATCAAATATTCAAATGCATAAAAATTAAAAGCACAGTTGTTAAACAACATGACATTATAAGATGCAAAGACAGAATGAGTGCTTTGTGATAGGTAATCCTTGGGCTTCAAGAAAATAACTTTTCCATGAGAGATTACTGGGAAGGGTATGATGCAAAGCAACAAGGGCTTTTTTCTTTATTTTCCAAAGGATCCAACATGAAGTTATACCACTGCAGGCGTCAGTTTTACCAAGCTCTCCATTAGATTCAGCTCCAAGCATGTCAGTGCAGACAGCACTTCTGCAGCATTTCCACCAAGAAGCAGCTTAAAAAGCCAGCCCACTAATGGTATAGCTCCCAGTAAGACCTTGTCACTACTGTGTCTCTCGTCACCAAATCTAAGCCAATTCAATTAAAGGTAGTAGATCAACCACCTGTAAAACTAGTATGAAGACTAAAAAATAAGAGTGATAATATTATATCTAAAAGAATTAAGATAGAGAGGTCAAGATGGCAAAAAAAAAAAGGATATGGAGCACACCTACTCCCATAAATACATCAAAAATACATCTACATGTGAAACAGTTCTCATAGAACACCTACTGAATGGTGACAAGATCTCATACAGCCAAAGTTGAAAGAAAGATCACCAAGAAATGGGTAGGATGAAAAAAAGGAGGGTGGGTATCTGAATGGGGTCTGTGCCCCTGGGAGTCAACCGTGAAAGGGAGAAGATGCCCTCACCCTGGGAGCTCCTATTCATCAGTTGGGAGAAAGGCAGATTCAAAGGCTCAGTGGAGAGTATAGAAGCTTGTTTGCGGGAGGCAAAACAGAGACCAGCACAAATGTCCTGGCTGCCTCAGTGCACTCTCCAGCCATGACACGTATCTAATGATACAGGGGCTGGGTGCTAAACTCGGGCTTCACAGGACAGACCAGAGAGAGGACTGGGGTTGGCTGCATGGAGAAAATCTGAAGGAGCTGGAATGTGGGCCACAACTGGAAGTGTGGGCAGGACAGAACCTGGGTCCACCATAGAAGCCCCATAGTTGACATGTATCCAGAGAAGGAAGTGGGACTTCACTATGGGAGCCTCATTTTTGGCATACTGGCAGTTGGTATTGCTTTGTCTCTGTGAAACCTGGGAGTGTGCAAATGCAGGAGGGTTGCCCAACACAGAAGCAGGACTGAAATCCGAGTTGTATTTGGTGGCTTTGCAACTTCAGCAGATTTTTACCTGGGGAGTACTTTTGTAAGCTCAGTGCTGGAGGGACATCCGAGCAGATTACTGGTCCTCCTGTGGTTGAGGCAGTTTGGAGGTAGCAGCTGTGGGCTTCGTGACAGGCACAGGTGGAGCCAGGGCCAGGATCTGCACTGTTACTGTAGTTCTCACAGTGGGTCCAGGTGCACAACTGCTCATGACTGTGGTGGGTCCCAGTACCTGACACAAGTAGATCTGGGTCAGTGGGTCTGCTTGTGACTTTGTGAACCCCCATGACTGGGTGAGTCCATGTCCTGGACACGTCAGTAGATCACCTGTAAAACTAGTATGAAGACTAAAAAATAAGAGTGATAATATTATATCTAAAAGAATTAAGATGAGAGGTCAAGATGGCAAAAAAAAAAAGGATATGGAGCACACCTACTCCCATAAATACATCAAAAATACATCTACATGTGAAACAGTTCTCATAGAACACCTACTGAATGGTGACAAGATCTCATACAGCCAAAGTTGAAAGAAAGATCACCAAGAAATGGGTAGGATGAAAAAAAGGAGGGTGGGTATCTGAATGGGGTCTGTGCCCCTGGGAGTCAACCGTGAAAGGGAGAAGATGCCCTCACCCTGGGAGCTCCTATTCATCAGTTGGGAGAAAGGCAGATTCAAAGGCTCAGTGGAGAGTATAGAAGCTTGTTTGCGGGAGGCAAAACAGAGACCAGCACAAATGTCCTGGCTGCCTCAGTGCACTCTCCAGCCATGACACGTATCTAATGATACAGGGGCTGGGTGCTAAACTCGGGCTTCACAGGACAGACCAGAGAGAGGACTGGGGTTGGCTGCATGGAGAAAATCTGAAGGAGCTGGAATGTGGGCCACAACTGGAAGTGTGGGCAGGACAGAACCTGGGTCCACCATAGAAGCCCCATAGTTGACATGTATCCAGAGAAGGAAGTGGGACTTCACTATGGGAGCCTCATTTTTGGCATACTGGCAGTTGGTATTGCTTTGTCTCTGTGAAACCTGGGAGTGTGCAAATGCAGGAGGGTTGCCCAACACAGAAGCAGGACTGAAATCCGAGTTGTATTTGGTGGCTTTGCAACTTCAGCAGATTTTTACCTGGGGAGTACTTTTGTAAGCTCAGTGCTGGAGGGACATCCGAGCAGATTACTGGTCCTCCTGTGGTTGAGGCAGTTTGGAGGTAGCAGCTGTGGGCTTCGTGACAGGCACAGGTGGAGCCAGGGCCAGGATCTGCACTGTTACTGTAGTTCTCACAGTGGGTCCAGGTGCACAACTGCTCATGACTGTGGTGGGTCCCAGTACCTGACACAAGTAGATCTGGGTCAGTGGGTCTGCTTGTGACTTTGTGAGCACAACACCTGAGGGACATTCAGTCCTACACCTCAAAAGCCGAGGTGAGGCTGAAGGCAGTGCCAGCAGCAGTGTACCTTGTGAGCACGCACGGTGGGTGAAAGCTGGCACCACAGAGTGTACTTCCTGGCGGATAGCCCCCGAGGAGGAATAAGCAGTGATTCCTCTCTCGGTGGAAGTGCACTAGTTCCACCTACCCCACACTGCAGCTCCAAAACAAGTCTGGGGGCTTCTGCGTCAACTACTGGGGGTCAGCTCCTGCTCCTGGCAGGACTTTGACCACAGAGCAAAGAGGAGGCCCTGCTCAGCATCCAGTGCAGGTTCTGGTCACCACCACACCAATCACACCCTGTATCAAGGGGGTAACAGCCAGCACACTCTGAGGAAAGACATGGGAGGCATCTATCCTGAAAAAAAAAAAAAAAAAAGCCCCTGCACCAAAAGTATTAGACGTATGCAGGCCCCACACAGATGCTCCCATATAGAAACAGCCACAAGTAGAAAAATGTCACTCCTAAATTTATAGAGTTAGAAATATGATGAAAAAGCAGAGAAACCACTCCCAATTAAAAGAATAAGAGAAATTCCCTGAAAGAATAAACAGTGAAACAGACCTCTCCAGTCTACCACATCCGGAATTCAAAAAGGAGGTAATAAAAATACTGAATGAATTAAGCAAAGCTGCTGATAAAAATGTAGAGCACTGTAACAAGGAATTAGAAACTATAAAAGGGAGCAAATTAAAATTGGACAACTCATTTGCTAAGATGAAAACTGAACTAAAGGCAAAATAGCAAACTAAATAATGCAGAAAAATGAATAAGTGATCTGGAAGGTAGAATAGTGGAAATCATCCAATTAGAACAGCAGATAGAAAAACAAATTTAAAAAATGAAAGCAATATGTGAGACCTATGGGATAATTATAAAGAAACTATTTTGAGCTAGTGGGGCATGGTACTGGTCCTCCTGTGGTTGAGGCAGTTTGGAGGTAGCAGCTGTGGGCTTCGTGACAGGCACAGGTGGAGCCAGGGCCAGGATCTGCACTGTTACTGTAGTTCTCACAGTGGGTCCAGGTGCACAACTGCTCATGACTGTGGTGGGTCCCAGTACCTGACACAAGTAGATCTGGGTCAGTGGGTCTGCTTGTGACTTTGTGAGCACAACACCTGAGGGACATTCAGTCCTACACCTCAAAAGCCGAGGTGAGGCTGAAGGCAGTGCCAGCAGCAGTGTACCTTGTGAGCACGCACGGTGGGTGAAAGCTGGCACCACAGAGTGTACTTCCTGGCGGATAGCCCCCGAGGAGGAATAAGCAGTGATTCCTCTCTCGGTGGAAGTGCACTAGTTCCACCTACCCCACACTGCAGCTCCAAAACAAGTCTGGGGGCTTCTGCGTCAACTACTGGGGGTCAGCTCCTGCTCCTGGCAGGACTTTGACCACAGAGCAAAGAGGAGGCCCTGCTCAGCATCCAGTGCAGGTTCTGGTCACCACCACACCAATCACACCCTGTATCAAGGGGGTAACAGCCAGCACACTCTGAGGAAAGACATGGGAGGCATCTATCCTGAAAAAAAAAAAAAAAAAAGCCCCTGCACCAAAAGTATTAGACGTATGCAGGCCCCACACAGATGCTCCCATATAGAAACAGCCACAAGTAGAAAAATGTCACTCCTAAATTTATAGAGTTAGAAATATGATGAAAAAGCAGAGAAACCACTCCCAATTAAAAGAATAAGAGAAATTCCCTGAAAGAATAAACAGTGAAACAGACCTCTCCAGTCTACCACATCCGGAATTCAAAAAGGAGGTAATAAAAATACTGAATGAATTAAGCAAAGCTGCTGATAAAAATGTAGAGCACTGTAACAAGGAATTAGAAACTATAAAAGGGAGCAAATTAAAATTGGACAACTCATTTGCTAAGATGAAAACTGAACTAAAGGCAAAATAGCAAACTAAATAATGCAGAAAAATGAATAAGTGATCTGGAAGGTAGAATAGTGGAAATCATCCAATTAGAACAGCAGATAGAAAAACAAATTTAAAAAATGAAAGCAATATGTGAGACCTATGGGATAATTATAAAGCATTCCAATCTATGGATAATATGCATCCCAGAAGAAGAAAGAGAATTAAGGATTGAACTTTTGTATGAAGAAATTATAGCTGCAAACTTGCCGAACAGAAGAGAAGCAAGAATCTATAGGAAAGAGAAAAATCATGTTTGGAAAGTATAATAAATCACTTAAATAAGCCAGTACATAGATTAAAGTGTGTGTGTGTGAAAGTGGTAAGAACTACAATAAACAGCAAAAAGATAAAAATGAAGATGTAGAAGAGAACATCAGAATCTTAAGATGCTGGGGAGGGGAATGAGAAAATGTACATTTTTTTTGTTTTAGAAATATAGAATGTTTGAGCCTGTATGTCTAATAAACAACATACATTACTGTATGTCTAGATACAGTAATAGGCGTAACATACTACACAGAGGTAACAGTAAATTAAAAGCATACAATAGATTCATAAAAAGCAAACAAGAGAACTCAAGCATAATACAAAGGAAAAGCAAAGAGAAAGAGGGACAAAGAAGAAATACAAAATAAACTGGAAAATAAGATTTAAAATGGCAAGTAAATACATATCAGCCATTAATTACTTTAAATGTCAATGAACTAAATGGTCAAAAGACACAGACTAGCAGATTGAATAATAAAACAAGAGCATATAGTATGCTACCTACAAGAGACCTACTTTAGGGTAAAGACACATAAACAGAGGATGGAAAAAGATATTCCACATACAGTGAAATGACAAGAAAGTGGAAATAACCATACTCCTCAAAACTCAAATAGATTTAAAACCCGTAAAGAAAGACATTATGTAATGATAAAAATATAGGTAGAAGAGTACATTATTGTACTCATTAACATATTTTCACCCAATATAGGGATACCTAAATACGTAAAACAAATAGTAACAGATATAAAGGGAGAAATCGACAGGAATATTAAAATAATAAGAGATTTTAAGACCCCAATCATATCAATTCCAGGTGGCACTAGTGGTAAAGGAACCCACCTGTCAATTCAGGAGATGTAAGAGAGGCAGGTTCGAACCCTGGGTCAAGAAAATTCTCTGGAGGAGGACATGGCAACCCACTCCAGTATTCTTGCCTGGAGATTCCCAGGGACAGAGGATCCTGGCAGGCTACAGTCCACCAGGTTACAAAGAGTTGGACATGACTGAAGGAACTTATTACAGGTATCATTGGACAGATCTTCCAGACAGAAAATGAATATAACAACATAGATCCTAATTGACGCAATAGAACAGTTACACTGATAGAACAGTTACACTGAATTGAGATTTTCAGGATATTTCATCCAAAAGCCGAAGAACTAGAATATGCATTCTTTTCAGTTGCATGTGTAACATTCTCTAGTATAGACCACATACGCAGATACAAAAAAAGCCTCAACAAATTTAAGAGAATAGACAGTTTCGAACATCTTGTCAGACCGCAAACACATACACCTGAGTGTCTAAAGAGAGACAGAGTGCCTGAAGAATTATGGATGGAGGTTTGTAGCATTGTACAGGTGATGACCAAAACCATACCCCCCAAAATAAAAGAAGTGCAACAAGGGAAAATGGTTGTCTGAGAAGACCATATAAATAGCTGAAAAAAGAAGAGAAGCAGAAGGCAAAGGAGAAAGGAAAAGATATACCCATCTGAACGTAGAATTTCAAAGAACAGCAAGGGGAGATAAGAAAGCCTTCTTAAGTGAACAATGCAAAGAAATAGAGGGAAACATAAAATGGAAAGAGTAGAGATCCCTTCAAGAAAATTAGACATACCAAGGGAACATTTCATGCACAGAAACAGTAAGGACCTAACAGAAGCAGAAGAGAGTAAGAAGGGTGGCAAGAATATACAGAAGAACTGGACAAAGAAGATCTTAATGGCTTGAATAACCACAGTGGTGAAGTCACTAACCTAGAGTCAGACATCCTGGTGCGTGAAGTCAAGTGGGCCTTAGGAAGCATTACTATGAACAAAGCTAGTGGAGATGATGGAATTCTAGCTGAGCTGTTTAAAATCCTAAAAGATGATGCTGTCAAAGTGCTCCACTCAATATGCCAGCAAATTTGGAAACCTCCACAGTGGCCACAGGACTGGAAAAGGTCAGTTTCCATTCCAATAGCAAAGGAAGGCAATGCCAGGGAATCTTCAGACTGCAGTACCATTGTGCTCATTTCTCATGTTAGCAAGGTAATGCTCAAAATCCTCCAAGCTAGATTTCAACAGTATGTGAACTGAGAACTTTAAGGTGTACAATCTGGATTTAGAAAAGGCAGAGGAATCAGAGTTCAAGTTGCCAACATCTATTGCATCCTAGTAAAGGCAAGAGAATTCCAGAAAGACATCTACTTCTGCTCCATTGACTGTGCTAAAGCCTTTGACTGTCTGGGTCACAACAAACTGTGGATAATTCTGAAAGAGATGAGAAGACCAGATCACATTACTTGCCTCCCTCGAAACCTGTGTGCAGGTCACGAAGCAACAGTTAGAACAGGACATGTAATAAAGGACTGGTTAAAAATTGGAAAGAATAAGTCAAGGCTGTATATTGTCACCCTGCTTATTTAGCATATATGCAGAGTATATCATGCAGATTACTGGCTGGATGAAGCTCAAGCTGTAATCAAGACTGAAGGGAGAAATACCAATAACCTCAGGTATGCAGATGACACCACCCTAATGGCAGAAAGCAAAGAGGAGCTAAAGAGTCTCTCGATGAAGATTGAAAAAGCTGACTTAAAATTAACCTTCAAAAAACTAACATCCGGTCTCATTACTTCATGTCAAATAGATGGGGGAAAAATGGAAACAGTGACAGATTTTATTTTCTTGGGCTCCAAAAGCACAGCAAATAGAATGAAATAATGCTATCTGCAGGAACATGATTGAACATAGAGATTAAATAAAGGGCTTAAAAAGTGGACTTGAAGGGTGGCAAGAATATACAGAAGAACTGGACAAAGAAGATCTTAATGGCTTGAATAACCACAGTGGTGAAGTCACTAACCTAGAGTCAGACATCCTGGTGCGTGAAGTCAAGTGGGCCTTAGGAAGCATTACTATGAACAAAGCTAGTGGAGATGATGGAATTCTAGCTGAGCTGTTTAAAATCCTAAAAGATGATGCTGTCAAAGTGCTCCACTCAATATGCCAGCAAATTTGGAAACCTCCACAGTGGCCACAGGACTGGAAAAGGTCAGTTTCCATTCCAATAGCAAAGGAAGGCAATGCCGGGGAATCTTCAGACTGCAGTACCATTGTGCTCATTTCTCAAGTTAGCAAGGTAATGCTCAAAATCCTCCAAGCTAGATTTCAACAGTATGTGAACTGAGAACTTTAAGGTGTACAATCTGGATTTAGAAAAGGCAGAGGAATCAGAGTTCAAGTTGCCAACATCTATTGCATCCTAGTAAAGGCAAGAGAATTCCAGAAAGACATCTACTTCTGCTCCATTGACTGTGCTAAAGCCTTTGACTGTCTGGGTCACAACAAACTGTGGATAATTCTGAAAGAGATGAGAAGACCAGATCACATTACTTGCCTCCCTCGAAACCTGTGTGCAGGTCACGAAGCAACAGTTAGAACAGGACATGTAATAAAGGACTGGTTAAAAATTGGAAAGAATAAGTCAAGGCTGTATATTGTCACCCTGCTTATTTAGCATATATGCAGAGTATATCATGCAGATTACTGGCTGGATGAAGCTCAAGCTGTAATCAAGACTGAAGGGAGAAATACCAATAACCTCAGGTATGCAGATGACACCACCCTAATGGCAGAAAGCAAAGAGGAGCTAAAGAGTCTCTCGATGAAGATTGAAAAAGCTGACTTAAAATTAACCTTCAAAAAACTAACATCCGGTCTCATTACTTCATGTCAAATAGATGGGGGAAAAATGGAAACAGTGACAGATTTTATTTTCTTGGGCTCCAAAAGCACAGCAAATAGAATGAAATAATGCTATCTGCAGGAACATGATTGAACATAGAGATTATCATACTAAGTGAAGTAAGTTAGACAGAGGAAGACATATATGATGTCACTTATATGTGGAATCTAAAATATACAAGTGAACTTATTTACAAAACAATAATAGACTCACAGACAGATGACAAACTTGTGGTTACCATAGGGAAAAGTGAGGGTGAAGGTAGGCAGAAATTAGGAGTTTGAAGTTGGCAGATGTAAGCTACTGCAAATCAGTGTTCTACACCACATTAAAAAATGATAAAGTTGTTCATTGCAGTCTCTTATGATCCTCCTATCTCAGTAGATGCTGAGAAATCATTTGACAGAATTCCAACATTTATGATAACTCTTGAGAAAGTAGGTGTAGAGGGAACATACCTCAATATAATAAAGGCTATATATGACAAAGCCACGGCTAGCATAATATTCAACTGTGAAAAGCTAGACTCTTCTTGCAAGATTAGGAGCAAGAATGCCCATTCTCACTAGTTTTATTCAACATAGTATTAGAAGTCATAACCATTGCAGGCAGACAAGGAAAAGAGATAAAAGGCACCCAAATTGGAAAGGAACAAGTAAAACTCACTATTTGCAGGTGATATGTTACTACGTATAGAAAGCCCTAGTCTCCACCAATAAATAAATAAATAGATAAATAAGGTTAAAACTAATGAATTCGGTGAAGTTGGAGGCTATAAAGTCAATGTACAGAAATCTGTTGCTTGTTTGAACACTAATCATGAACTATCAGAGAAATTAAGATTTTAGGCACATTCACAACTGCATCTAAAAGTTTAAAATACCTACGAATAGATTTAACCAAAAAAGTGAAACCTGTACTTTTAAAACTGTTAATGTGTTGAAAGAAATTGCAGGTGGAGATGACACAAATAAATTGAAAGATGCTCATGGATTAGAAGAATTAATACTGGTAAAATGTCCATACTGCCTAAAGTAGTCTTTATTGCTGAAGGTGAACCTACATTAACACATCGTAACCTCCGAAAGGTTATAATTTACCTTAGGGTTCACTCTTGGTCTTGTATATTTGAGTTTGGACAAATATATAATGACATATTCATTATTATAATATAGTACAGGTTATTTTCACTGCCATAGATTTACTCTGTGCTCTGCCTGTTCATCACTCCCCTGTCCACCTTCCCCACAATCACTGATCTTTTTATTTTCTGTGTTGTTGTCCCTTTTCCTACTGTCATATAGTTGGAATCATATAGAATGTAGCCTTTTCAGACTGGTTTCTTTCACTTAGTAATATGAGTTTAAGACTCCTTCATGTATTTTTCTGTGTTTTATAGATTATTTCTTTTTTTGTCACTGAATAATGTTTCATTATCTGGATGTACCACAGTTTATTTATCCACACACCTTCTGAATCTTGGTTGCTTCCAAGTTTTGGCATTTATGAATAAAACTTCTTGAAACATCCATGTTCAGGATGGGTAAATTCCAAGAAGCACAGTTGCTGGATTGTATGTTGAGATTATGTTAAATTTTGTAAGAAAACATCAAAATACTTTCCAAAATGGCTCTAATATTCTCACCAGCAGAGTATGAGAATTCCTATTGCTCTCCATCCTTGCCAGTGTTGAATTTTAGTGTTACAGATTTTGGCCACTTGTTTATTTTTAATTGGCCATTGCAGGCAGACAAGGAAAAGAATGGCACCCAAATTGGAAAGGAACAAGTAAAACTCACTATTTGCAGGTGATATGTTACTACGTATAGAAAGCCCTAGTCTCCACCAATAAATAAATAAATAGATAAATAAGGTTAAAACTAATGAATTCGGTGAAGTTGGAGGCTATAAAGTCAATGTACAGAAATCTGTTGCTTGTTTGAACACTAATCATGAACTATCAGAGAAATTAAGATTTTAGGCACATTCACAACTGCATCTAAAAGTTTAAAATACCTACGAATAGATTTAACCAAAAAAGTGAAACCTGTACTTTTAAAACTGTTAATGTGTTGAAAGAAATTGCAGGTGGAGATGACACAAATAAATTGAAAGATGCTCATGGATTAGAAGAATTAATACTGGTAAAATGTCCATACTGCCTAAAGTAGTCTTTATTGCTGAAGGTGAACCTACATTAACACATCGTAACCTCCGAAAGGTTATAATTTACCTTAGGGTTCACTCTTGGTCTTGTATATTTGAGTTTGGACAAATATATAATGACATATTCATTATTATAATATAGTACAGGTTATTTTCACTGCCATAGATTTACTCTGTGCTCTGCCTGTTCATCACTCCCCTGTCCACCTTCCCCACAATCACTGATCTTTTTATTTTCTGTGTTGTTGTCCCTTTTCCTACTGTCATATAGTTGGAATCATATAGAATGTAGCCTTTTCAGACTGGTTTCTTTCACTTAGTAATATGAGTTTAAGACTCCTTCATGTATTTTTCTGTGTTTTATAGATTATTTCTTTTTTTGTCACTGAATAATGTTTCATTATCTGGATGTACCACAGTTTATTTATCCACACACCTTCTGAATCTTGGTTGCTTCCAAGTTTTGGCATTTATGAATAAAACTTCTTGAAACATCCATGTTCAGGATGGGTAAATTCCAAGAAGCACAGTTGCTGGATTGTATGTTGAGATTATGTTAAATTTTGTAAGAAAACATCAAAATACTTTCCAAAATGGCTCTAATATTCTCACCAGCAGAGTATGAGAATTCCTATTGCTCTCCATCCTTGCCAGTGTTGACTATTTTCAGTGTTACAGATTTTGGCCACTGTAATAGGTATATAATTGTTGCTTTAATTTGCATTTCCTTGACGACATCTGATATAGATCTTTTCATATGTTTACTTGCCTGGTATTCAGTAACTCCATTTTTAAATGGAGTTGTTTTCTTATTGTTGAGTTTTAAGGATTCTTTTTCTATTTTATATATCAGTCCTTTTATCAGGTATGTGTTTTGCAGATATTTTATCCTAGACTGTGGGTTGGCTTCTCATTCTCTTGCTACTGTCTTTTGCTGCACAAAAGTTTTTAAATTTAATGAGCTTCAGCTTATCACTTATTTCTTTTGGGGATCATGTCTTTGGTCTTGTATTTACAAAAGTACCTCTATTCACAAAGTTAGCTACATTTTCCCTTATGTTATCTCCCAGGAGTTTTATAAGGTTTGCATTTTACATTTAGTTCTGTGATCCATTTTAACTAATTTTTGTGGAGCGTGTAAGGCCTTTGTCAGACATGTCAATTTTTTTTTTTTTTTTGCTTGTGGATGTCAGTTATTCCAGCACAATTTGTTGAAGAGACTATCTTTGCTCCATTTTGTTGCCTTTGCTCTTTCACCAAAGATCAGTTGAATATATTTATAAAGGTCAATTTCTGGACTCTGTATTCTGTTCCATTAATCTGTTTGTTCCTTTGCCAATACTACACTGTCTTGATTACTATAGCTTTATAGTAAACCTTGACGTTAAGTTACATCAGTCAGCCAACTTTATTTTTCTCTTTTGATATTGTATTGACTATTCTGGATATTCACCTCTTCTTAATTAAACTTTAGAATCTGATATTTTGATTGAGATTGCACTGAATAATGTTTCATTATCTGGATGTACCACAGTTTATTTATCCACACACCTTCTGAATCTTGGTTGCTTCCAAGTTTTGGCATTTATGAATAAAACTTCTTGAAACATCCATGTTCAGGATGGGAAAATTTCCCAAGAAGCACAGTTGCTGGATTGTATGTTGAGATTATGTTAAATTTTGTAAGAAAACATCAAAATACTTTCCAAAATGGCTCTAATATTCTCACCAGCAGAGTATGAGAATTCCTATTGCTCTCCATCCTTGCCAGTGTTGACTATTTTCAGTGTTACAGATTTTGGCCACTGTAATAGGTATATAATTGTTGCTTTAATTTGCATTTCCTTGACGACATCTGATATAGATCTTTTCATATGTTTACTTGCCTGGTATTCAGTAACTCCATTTTTAAATGGAGTTGTTTTCTTATTGTTGAGTTTTAAGGATTCTTTTTCTATTTTATATATCAGTCCTTTTATCAGGTATGTGTTTTGCAGATATTTTATCCTAGACTGTGGGTTGGCTTCTCATTCTCTTGCTACTGTCTTTTGCTGCACAAAAGTTTTTAAATTTAATGAGCTTCAGCTTATCACTTATTTCTTTTGGGGATCATGTCTTTGGTCTTGTATTTACAAAAGTACCTCTATTCACAAAGTTAGCTACATTTTCCCTTATGTTATCTCCCAGGAGTTTTATAAGGTTTGCATTTTACATTTAGTTCTGTGATCCATTTTAACTAATTTTTGTGGAGCGTGTAAGGCCTTTGTCAGACATGTCAATTTTTTTTTTTTTTTTGCTTGTGGATGTCAGTTATTCCAGCACAATTTGTTGAAGAGACTATCTTTGCTCCATTTTGTTGCCTTTGCTCTTTCACCAAAGATCAGTTGAATATATTTATAAAGGTCAATTTCTGGACTCTGTATTCTGTTCCATTAATCTGTTTGTTCCTTTGCCAATACTACACTGTCTTGATTACTATAGCTTTATAGTAAACCTTGACGTTAAGTTACATCAGTCAGCCAACTTTATTTTTCTCTTTTGATATTGTATTGACTATTCTGGATATTCACCTCTTCTTATAAACTTTAGAATCAGTTTTCAGATGTTTATAAAATACTGATAACATGCTGATATTTTGATTGAGATTGCATTGAATTTGTAAATATTATTGGGAAGAACTGATGACAGTATTGATTTTTCCTTTCTATGAACTTGGAATATCTCTTTATTTATTTAGTTATTCTTTGATTTCATTCATCAGTGTTGTGTAGGTTTTCTCTTGTAGATCTTCTACATGTTTTGTTAGGTTCATACTTAAGTAATTTTTCTTTAGATGTTAATAATATAAATAGTATTGTGTTTTTCATTTAAATTCCATGTTTCTTTTTGGCATATAGGGAAGTGATTGACTTTTATATATTAACCTTATATCCTGCAACCTTGTTATGCTTATTATTGCCAGGAGATTTTTTTTTTTTTAATTTTGGCCTCTTTGATTGAATTTTTATTTATTTATTTTCATCCACGTTTATTCTTCATCCTGTGTGGGCCTCCCATTGCTGTGGCCTCTCTCATTGCAGAGCACCGACTCTGGGTGCATGCACTTCAGAGCGCTGGCTCGTCATTGGACACACTGGCCCAGCCGCTCTGCAGCATGTGGGATCTTCCTGGGCCAAGGATCAAACCGGTGCCCATTGCACTGCAGGGCGGACTCTTTACCCATTGGACCACCAGGGAAGCCCCAGGAGATTGTTTTTGATTGATTCTTTCAGATTTTCTATGTACATGATCATGTCATCTGTGGACAAAGACAGTCTTATGATTTCTTTTCTGATCTGTAGACCTTTTCTTTTCTTTTCTTGCCTATTGCATTAACAAAGACACCTAGTGTGATGTTGAAAAGGAGTAATGTGAGAATACATCATTGCCTTGGACCCGATCTTTGTGGGAAAATGTCAAGTTTCCGAGCATTAAATATGGTGTTAGCTGAATGGTTTCTGTAGATATTCTTTGTCAAGTTGAGAAAATTCTCTTCTATTCCTACTTTTTATCACGGAACTTTTCTTTCTCTCATGGATGCATTTTATATATATGTGTGTGTGTATGTATTTAATAGGAAAATAATTGCTTTACAGTGCTGTAGTGGACTCTGCCATACATCAAATAAGAGTCAGTTGTAATTATATATCTATATATCCCCTCCTTTTTAAGCCTCTCTAGTCCCCCGATTGCACCACTCTAGGTTCTCATGAAGCACCAGGCTGGGCTTCCTGTGTTATATAGCACCTTTCCATTCTTTTACACAGGATAGTGTATATATGTCAGTGCTAGTTTCTCAGTTTGTCCCACCCTCACCTTCCCCTGCTGTGTCCACAAATCCCTTCTCTACTAGGTTCATCAGTACCATTTTTCTAGATTCCATATATCTGCGTTAGTTGATATATGGAAGTTGTTTTTCTCTTTCTGATTTATTTCACTCTGTATAAGAGACTCTGGGTTCATCTGCCTCACTACAACTGACTCAAATTCATTCCTTTTATATAGCTGAGTATATCCCATTCTATATATGTGCCACAACTTCTTTATCCATTCATCTATTGATGGGCATCTAGGTTGCTTCCATGTCCTGGCTATTGAAATAGTGCTGCAGTGAACATTGGGGTATATGTGTCATTTTGAATTGTGGCTTTCTCAGGATATATGCCGAGTAGTGGGATTGCTGGATCTTATGGTAGTTTTGGAGCTTCCCTGGTGGCTCAGCAATAAAGAATCCACCTGGAATGCAGGGGAACACCTACAGTGCGGGAAATGTGGGTTTGATCCCTGGGTTGGGAAGATCCCCTGGAGAAGAAAACGGTAACCAAGTCCAGTACTCTTGCCTGAGGAATCCCATGGACAAGAGAAGCTTAGAAGGCTACAGTCCATGGGGTTGCAAGAGCCAGACATGACTTAGCAACCAAACCACCACCACATAGTAGTTTTATTCCTAGTTTCTCAGGAGTCTCCATACTGTTCTCCATAGTGGCTGTACCAGTTTACATTCCCACCAACAGTGCAGTAGGGTTCTATTTTCTGTGCATCCTCTCAAATGTTTATTTTTTGTAGTTTTTTTGATGATGGCCATTCTGATTATTATGAGGTGATACCTCATTGTCATTTTGATTTGCATTTCTCTATTAATGAGCAATGTTGAGCATCTTTTCTTGTGTTTTTTGACCATCTGTATGTCTTCTTCGGAGAAATGTCTGTTTAAGTCTTGCCCATTTTCTAATTGGACTGGTGAATACATTATATATTTTTAATGAGCTAGTGCTGTATGTTTTTATGGAAGTAAAACTCAGTTTCATTTTAGTCTTCCTTGTTCATTGATTATTCTTTTACCTTTTCGTTTTTACCAGTTGGTAATTTGTGTGTTTGTAGGCTCAGCTTGCCAATCGGAAACAAAAATTAGAGTCTGTGGAACTGTCCAGCCAGTCAGAAATCCAGCACCTGAGCAGTAAGCTGGAGCGGGCCAACGATACCATCTGTGCCAATGAGTTGGAAATAGAGCGCCTCACCATGAGAGTCAATGACTTGGTTGGAACCAATATGACTATTATGCAAGAGCAGCGGCAAAAAGAAGAAAGATTGAGGGAATCTGAAAAACTTCTAGAGGTATGTTTTTAAGTTGTCGTATACTGTAACTGAGGAGATGTGTGTATGTGTGCTTATTAAGACATAGAACTATGCTGACCTAGAACTAGGCTAACCCAGAATTAGGTTCCACTTAAACCTAGAACTCGGTTCCAAAACCTCTGGTTTCTTATGTACTTTGTAGCTGGTAGATGAGCTATTGATTTTAGTAACAGGATCAGACATTAATAATAGGCCTTATTAATATTGTATCTGTTATATAACTTACTGGCTTCCTTTTCTCATAAAAAAAAATTATAATAACATCTGACTTTTTTTTCTGAGTGTTTTTACAGGTTCTTCAAGAAGAAAAGAGAGAATTGAAGGCAGCTCTTCAGACTCAAGACAGTTTTATCCATGAGGCCAGAATACAGAAGGAGAAGCTACAAGCAAAATTAAAGGCAACTGACACAGTAGAGACCGAAAGGTATATTTAACCTTAAGTATTATTAATCTTAGCCACAGGGTGGGTTTGGCATTAAGCAGTTTTTAATATTACATATTCATAGTTATGTGTTTGATCATATTGTGGATTTTCTTATTCAGTTTTAATTTCTGAGTTAAATTTTTCTAGTATTAGAAAATATTATATAATCAGTTTTTTCTACCTTCAGTTTGGGTCCCCTAACCAAGAGAGTCTGATGTTTAAGAAAGTTAGAAACCCCTTTGTAGGGTAACAAAGAATCAGACATGACTTAGTGACTGTTCTCTCTCGTTAATTTGCACCCTTGCTGAAATTCCAAATGTGAAAGGAGTTACAGGCCTCCCTTCCTTGGTAGACTAGGTCATGATTAGTAGCTGGTTATCATCAATAAGCCAGCTATTGAGATAGTCCTTTAAAAAATTCCCAAGAATTATTTCTATGTATGAATTGTTTTTAAATTTGTTGTATTTGTTATTTATTTTGGCTGTTCTGGGTCTTTGGGGCTGCATGTGAACTTTCTCTAGTTGTGGAGAGCAGAAGCTACTCTTCATTGTGGTACACAGGCTTCTCACTGCGGTGGCTTCCCTTGATGCAGAGCACAGGCCCCAGGCATGCAGGCTTCAGTAGTTGTAGTGCATGAGCTGCAGTAGTTGTGGCCCTCTGGGTCAGTAGAGCTCGGGCTCAGTAGTTTTGGTGCATGGGCTTAATTGCTCTGCAATATGTGAAATCTTCCCTGACCAGGGATGGAACCCAGGTCCTCTCCATTAGCAAGCATATTCTTATCCCCTGGACCACCAGGGAAGTCTTCAGTGTATGAATAGGTGCTATGAGGTTTGTAGTGGAAAATATTAGGAGCTCTACTCTCTGCTTGGTTTAAGTCTGGTGCACATTTCTCTTGTCAGAATTCTCTTAACCTTTTAGTTTCTTTGGCTCAAGTGTCAACAAGGTGATTTTTGTCATTTTGTCTTTTTTTCTTGAAAAGTGTACCAAATACCAGTTGAGAAAAGAATAAACTGTTCCTGACTTTTTTTAGAAGCATTATCTCTACTCTCCTAGGTTGTTTTTGTTTGTTTTTTTTTTTTTCATAAAGTAGAAAACAGACTAGAGTTCTAAGAGTTTCATTACCAAAAAGAGTTGGGAAAATATGAACTCACCCCTGTGGGTAAGTATTATTAATCTTAGCCACAGGGTGGGTTTGGCATTAAGCAGTTTTTAATATTACATATTCATAGTTATGTGTTTGATCATATTGTGGATTTTCTTATTCAGTTTTAATTTCTGAGTTAAATTTTTCTAGTATTAGAAAATATTATATAATCAGTTTTTTCTACCTTCAGTTTGGGTCCCCTAACCAAGAGAGTCTGATGTTTAAGAAAGTTAGAAACCCCTTTGTAGGGTAACAAAGAATCAGACATGACTTAGTGACTGTTCTCTCTCGTTAATTTGCACCCTTGCTGAAATTCCAAATGTGAAAGGAGTTACAGGCCTCCCTTCCTTGGTAGACTAGGTCATGATTAGTAGCTGGTTATCATCAATAAGCCAGCTATTGAGATAGTCCTTTAAAAAATTCCCAAGAATTATTTCTATGTATGAATTGTTTTTAAATTTGTTGTATTTGTTATTTATTTTGGCTGTTCTGGGTCTTTGGGGCTGCATGTGAACTTTCTCTAGTTGTGGAGAGCAGAAGCTACTCTTCATTGTGGTACACAGGCTTCTCACTGCGGTGGCTTCCCTTGATGCAGAGCACAGGCCCCAGGCATGCAGGCTTCAGTAGTTGTAGTGCATGAGCTGCAGTAGTTGTGGCCCTCTGGGTCAGTAGAGCTCGGGCTCAGTAGTTTTGGTGCATGGGCTTAATTGCTCTGCAATATGTGAAATCTTCCCTGACCAGGGATGGAACCCAGGTCCTCTCCATTAGCAAGCATATTCTTATCCCCTGGACCACCAGGGAAGTCTTCAGTGTATGAATAGGTGCTATGAGGTTTGTAGTGGAAAATATTAGGAGCTCTACTCTCTGCTTGGTTTAAGTCTGGTGCACATTTCTCTTGTCAGAATTCTCTTAACCTTTTAGTTTCTTTGGCTCAAGTGTCAACAAGGTGATTTTTGTCATTTTGTCTTTTTTTCTTGAAAAGTGTACCAAATACCAGTTGAGAAAAGAATAAACTGTTCCTGACTTTTTTTAGAAGCATTATCTCTACTCTCCTAGGTTGTTTTTTTTTGTTGGTTTTTTTTTTTTTCATAAAGTAGAAAACAGACTAGAGTTCTAAGAGTTTCATTACCAAAAAGAGTTGGGAAAATATGAACTCACTGTGTGTTGTTTTTATTTGTGACGATACAAGGCCTTAACAGTTTTCCTGTGTCTTACCCATAGCTCACTGGAGGAGTCTCCAGCAGAAAGGAGATATGCCTCTCAGGGGCAGGGCAACTTAGAGCACATGCTCTGCCGACTGGATTTTACCCACACTAGTGAAGAACTGCTGCAGGCAGAGGTGACACACCTGGAAGGCAGGTAGATGATGACTTGCATTTCAGAAATGGTCAGATTGTTAGAAACTATTTCACTCATTGTATTGATAAAGTAAGCTAATATTACAAGTGAAAACCTAATTTTTCCTCCAGCATTCACAAATGGCCGTGCCACGGACACTGTGCTGCAGCTTACTCTGATTCCTATTCTTATTAGTTCTCACTAAGAGATACTATCTTAAATAGATCAGAGATCTTTTACAGTCACAGTGTAGTCCCCTCAGAGTCGTGAGTCTCGGACTTGGACAATAAAGTGTTGTGGTCTCGAGTATTGTCAAACCAAGAGTAGCTGTATTGATCATAGAACATATAATAATCAGAATCAAGATTCCATTCATCAGGATTCAAGTAAAGACAAGCACAAGTAATCAGAACTCAATTAAGTAAAATCAGAACTCAATCAGATGCAAACAGAGGTTCTTACCCCAGAGCTGGAGAGTCTCGATCTCACATCGGGAGCAGCTGATCTCCGTGAGCAAGCCTCCTGCACAATCTTACCTTACCCTTTTATATTTTCTCAACTAGAGATCTCAAGTTAACTAGTTGTCACAAAAGTGGTTATTACAAGAGCCTTTTGCTCCTCTACTGGTGCCTAGGTAAACACCTTTGTCCTTGGGAGGAAACAACGTGTTTGTACAGGAAACATTCTTGCAATTCTTAATTTATAAAGGAAACTATGAGTTGTAAAAGCATATTACACTATAACTAAAAAGCACAAGTAGAAGAGCTTTTGTTTTCTGCACTAGGGCCTAGGTAAACATCTCTATCGATGTTTGTCAAGGTGATAGTGTAAGCCTGCAAACTGCTAGTTTTATGAGTGGGGCTATTTCAGGCTCAGGCTTCCTATCAGTACTAGCTACTTAGTCATTGTCAGAAGAGGTCTCAGAGAGGCGGGGCTGCAGGCAGCGCTTATCGCTAGTGTGAAAAGATATTTGTCCTCTCGGCCCGGGTATCTTTTCTTGATCTTTCCTATGAGAAGTGAATGTGGAACCATCCCCTCGTACTAATGACTACCCTTGTGGGAGTATTTGACATACCCACCAAGTTAGAGTAGAGGGGTCTTCTTCCCTGCATAGTGACAATCCCTGCAAATAACCTAACTTCTCTTCCTCATCACTTTCCCCATCAGAACTGCTCTCCTCATAGTTAGAGTCCCAGTATCTGTCAGTGAAGATGCCTTTGCTTGCCCATGACAGCCTAAATTCCTGTTTCATTGAGATTAAAAGAGAACTTTGATCTCAATTAAAGGGGAACTTCCTAGTTTCTACAGTTTTTTTTTTTTCTTCTCTTTTACATCATCAGTTCTTCAGTTCAGTTCAGTTCAGTTGCTCAGTTGTGTCTGACTCTTTGCAACCTCATGCACTGCGGCACACCAGGCATTCCTGTCTTTCACTACCTCTTGGAACTTGCTCAGACTTATGTCAATTGACTCAGTGATGCCATCCAACCATCTCGTCGTCTGTTGTTCCCTTCTCCTTCTGCCTCCTATTCTTCCCAATATTAGGGTCTTTGCCAGTGAATTGTCTCTTTGCATCAGGTAGCCAAAGTATTGGAGCTTCAATTTTAGTATCAGTCCTTCCAATGAATATTTATGATTGATTTCCTTTAGGATTGACTGGTTTGATCTCCTTGCAGTCCAAAGGACTCTCAAGAGTCTTCTCCAGCACTGTAGCTAACAGGCATCATTCTTCAGCACTCAGCCTTCTTTATGGTCCAACTCTCACATCTGTACATGACTACAGGAAAAACCACATATTTGATTGTACGGACTTTTTTGAGGGGGGCACTTCTATTGGTCTTTTTTCATTTATATATTTTCATCCATCTTTGTTCTTTGGCCCGTGTGGGCCTCCCATCGCAGTGGCCTCTGTCACTGCAGAGCACCGGCTTTGCGCACGTGCGCTCCAGAGCTCCGGCTCAGTAGTTGGACACATTGGTCTAGCCGGTCCACGGCATGTGGGATCTTCCCAGGCCAGAGATCGAACCAGCTCCCCTTGCACTGCAAGACAGTGTCCTTACCCACTGGACCACCAGGGAAGCCCCTGACTGTACAGACTTTTGTCAGCAATGTGATATCTCTGCTTTTTAAAAAGCTGTCTAGGTTTGCCATAGCTTTTCTTCCGAGGAGCAAGCGTCTTTTAATTTCATGACTGCAGTCACCATCCGCAGTGATTTTGGAGCCTAAGAAAATAAAGTCCATCACTGTTTCCATTGTTTGTCCATCTATTTGCCATTAAATTGGAGCCTAAGAAAATGAACTGCTCTCCTCATAGTTAGAGTCCCAGTATCTGTCAGTGAAGATGCCTTTGCTTGCCCATGACAGCCTAAATTCCTGTTTCATTGAGATTAAAAGAGAACTTTGATCTCAATTAAAGGGGAACTTCCTAGTTTCTACAGTTTTTTTTTTTTCTTCTCTTTTACATCATCAGTTCTTCAGTTCAGTTCAGTTCAGTTGCTCAGTTGTGTCTGACTCTTTGCAACCTCACAGACTGAGACACACCAGGCTTCCCTGTCCTTCACCACCTCCTGGAGCTTGCTCAGACTTATGTCAATTGACTCAGTGATGCCATCCAACCATCTCGTCGTCTGTTGTTCCCTTCTCCTTCTGCCTCCTATTCTTCCCAATATTAGGGTCTTTGCCAGTGAATTGTCTCTTTGCATCAGGTAGCCAAAGTATTGGAGCTTCAATTTTAGTATCAGTCCTTCCAATGAATATTTATGATTGATTTCCTTTAGGATTGACTGGTTTGATCTCCTTGCAGTCCAAAGGACTCTCAAGAGTCTTCTCCAGCACTGTAGCTAAAAGGCATCATTCTTCAGCACTCAGCCTTCTTTATGGTCCAACTCTCACATCTGTACATGACTACAGGAAAAACCACATATTTGATTGTACGGACTTTTTTGAGGGGGGCACTTCTATTGGTCTTTTTTCATTTATATATTTTCATCCATCTTTGTTCTTTGGCCCGTGTGGGCCTCCCATCGCAGTGGCCTCTGTCACTGCAGAGCACCGGCTTTGCGCACGTGCGCTCCAGAGCTCCGGCTCAGTAGTTGGACACATTGGTCTAGCCGGTCCACGGCACGTGGGATCTTCCCAGGCCAGAGATCGAACCAGCTCCCCTTGCACTGCAAGACAGTGTCCTTACCCACTGGACCACCAGGGAAGCCCCTGACTGTACAGACTTTTGTCAGCAATGTGATATCTCTGCTTTTTAAAAAGCTGTCTAGGTTTGCCATAGCTTTTCTTCCGAGGAGCAAGCGTCTTTTAATTTCATGACTGCAGTCACCATCCGCAGTGATTTTGGAGCCTAAGAAAATAAAGTCCATCACTGTTTCCATTGTTTGTCCATCTATTTGCCATTAAATGGTGGGACTGTATGCCATTATCTTCATTTTTTGAGTGTTGAGTTTTAAGCCAGCTTTTTCACTCTCCTCTTCCACCTTCATCAAGAGACTCTTTAGTTCCTCTTCACTTTCTGCCATAAGGGTGGTGTCATCTATGTATCTGAGGTTATTGATATTTCTCCCGGCAGTTTTGATTCCAACTTGAGCTTCATGCAGCCCGGCATTTCACATGATATACTCTGTGTATAAGTTACATAAGCAAGATGACAATATACAGCCTTAATGTACTCCTTTCCCAATTTGGAATCATGTTGTTCCATGACCAGTTCAGCTGTTGCTTCTTGACCTGCATGCAGGTTTTGCAGGGGGCAGGTAAGGTGTAGTAGTCCCATCTCTGATATTCCCATCTCTTTCAAGAATTTTCCACACAGTCAAAGGCTTTAGCGTAGTCTGTGAAGCAGAAGTAGATGTTTTTCTTGGATTCTTTTGCTCTTTCTGTGATCCAGTGCATGGCAGTTTGATCTCTGGTTCCTCTGCCTTTTCTAAATCCATCTTGTACATCTGAGAGTTCTTGGTTCACATGCTGTTGAATGTTGAAGCCTAGCTAGGATTGAACATTATCTTGCTAGTGTATGAAATGAGCATAGTTGTACATTAGTTTGAACCTCCTTTGGCATTGCCCCTCTTTGGTATTGTAATGGAAACTGACCTTTTCCAGTCCTGTGGCCTCTGTTGAGTAAATTTGCTGGCGCAGATTTGGAGTGGAACACTTGGACAGCATCATCTTTTAGGATTTGAAGTAGCTCAGCTGGAATTCCATCATGTCAACTAGCTTTGTTTGTAGTAATATTTCCTAGTGCCCACTTGACTTTGCACTCTAAGATGATGACTGGACTGTTACACCTCCACTAGTTTTGTTCATGGGCCCACTTGACTTCGAACTCTAAGATGTCTGGCTTTAGGTGAGTAATCACACCATCATGGTCATCCGGCTCATTAAGATCTTTTTTGTATAGTTCTTCTGTGTATTCTTTCCTCCTCTTCTTCATCCCTTCTGCTTCTGTTAGGTCCATACCATTTCTGTCCTTCATTATGCCTATCTTTGCATGAAATGTTCCCTTGGTATCTCTAATTTTCCTCTAGAAATCTCTATTCTTTCCCATTCTGTTGTTTTCCTCTATTTCTTTGCATTGTTCACTTAAGAAGGCTTTCTTATCTCTCCTTGCTATTCTCTGGAACGCTGCATTCAGATGAGTATCTCTTTCCATTTCTCCTTTGCCTTTCACTTCTCTTCTCACCTACTTGTAAGGCCTCCTCAGACAACAGTTCTTAATCTCTGCTAAGTCATTTCCACTGGTTTAAAATATATTTTAATATTCCTCATCTTAGGAAAAGGATGAAAACCCTCCTATATGCCTATCAAGTTATTTCTGTATTTCTCTGCTGTTCTTCAAAACCAGATTCTTCAAGAGGTGTCTGTATTGTCCGTATGTCTTCACACTTCCCCTGAGCAGAAAGCCTTCAGTTAGGCAGGCTTTCCCCGCTGAGCAGAAATTTTTTTGAAGGCATAGATGTTTTTCTTGGATTCTTTTGCTCTTTCTGTGATCCAGTGCATGGCAGTTTGATCTCTGGTTCCTCTGCCTTTTCTAAATCCATCTTGTACATCTGAGAGTTCTTGGTTCACATGCTGTTGAATGTTGAAGCCTAGCTAGGATTGAACATTATCTTGCTAGTGTATGAAATGAGCATAGTTGTACATTAGTTTGAACCTCCTTTGGCATTGCCCCTCTTTGGTATTGTAATGGAAACTGACCTTTTCCAGTCCTGTGGCCTCTGTTGAGTAAATTTGCTGGCGCAGATTTGGAGTGGAACACTTGGACAGCATCATCTTTTAGGATTTGAAGTAGCTCAGCTGGAATTCCATCATGTCAACTAGCTTTGTTTGTAGTAATATTTCCTAGTGCCCACTTGACTTTGCACTCTAAGATGATGACTGGACTGTTACACCTCCACTAGTTTTGTTCATGGGCCCACTTGACTTCGAACTCTAAGATGTCTGGCTTTAGGTGAGTAATCACACCATCATGGTCATCCGGCTCATTAAGATCTTTTTTGTATAGTTCTTCTGTGTATTCTTTCCTCCTCTTCTTCATCCCTTCTGCTTCTGTTAGGTCCATACCATTTCTGTCCTTCATTATGCCTATCTTTGCATGAAATGTTCCCTTGGTATCTCTAATTTTCCTCTAGAAATCTCTATTCTTTCCCATTCTGTTGTTTTCCTCTATTTCTTTGCATTGTTCACTTAAGAAGGCTTTCTTATCTCTCCTTGCTATTCTCTGGAACGCTGCATTCAGATGAGTATCTCTTTCCATTTCTCCTTTGCCTTTCACTTCTCTTCTCACCTACTTGTAAGGCCTCCTCAGACAACAGTTCTTAATCTCTGCTAAGTCATTTCCACTGGTTTAAAATATATTTTAATATTCCTCATCTTAGGAAAAGGATGAAAACCCTCCTATATGCCTATCAAGTTATTTCTGTATTTCTCTGCTGTTCTTCAAAACCAGATTCTTCAAGAGGTGTCTGTATTGTCCGTATGTCTTCACACTTCCCCTGAGCAGAAAGCCTTCAGTTAGGCAGGCTTTCCCCGCTAGCAGCCACCTCACTGGCCTGCCACTGGGGAGATTTCACTGGGTGTGTGGTGCTTCTTCCTTCTGTTCTGAAATGCTGTTGATATGTCCTATATATTGATTGAATCCTGACTTATGCTATACTGTGCCCAGCTCATTAATATCACCATACTGTGAACTTTTTTTGTCATCTGCTGAACTTTTTGATTGGAAACAGTTTGATATTTTAAACATAAATCAGTCATTGGACTCTAGTGCTTTCTGCATATAGAAGATAAAAATATATAAACTGTTAGCTTGCAGGCAGACAGACAGCCAAAAAAATTGCCATTTTACCCCTTCAAGTAATAATTTTTTTTGTCCCTTCTCTAAGTAATATATCTTTTATTGCTGCTTTTGGAAACCACTAAATATTTTCTTTGCATATTAAATATGCATATATACACAGAGTTTTTTATTTTTTTCTTTTTCCTTGAAATACTTCAGATATTCTTAGTTCTCATTACTAAAGTATATGTGCACACTTTAGAAGAATAAAATAAATTAAAGCTTAGTTTTCTTACTGATGGGGCTTCCCTGGTAGCTCTGCAGGTAAAGAATCCACCTGCTAGTGCTGGAGACACATGTTCAGTCCTTGGGTTGGGAAGCCCTCCTGGAGAAGGAATGGCAGCCCATTCCAGAATTCTTGCCGGGATATCCCATGGACGAGCGTGCTACAGCCCACGGGATCATAGAGGCATTGGACACGACTTAGCAACTGGACAACGACAAATTCTTATTGACATTAGAGCTGATATATACATTTTTAATCATAGATTTCCCATTGATTAACTTTTTAGTGATTTTTACATGTTTTGCTGTGCTTTCAGACGCTTGAAGATTTTTACACTTGTAAGTCCTCCTCAGACAACAGTTCTTAATCTCTGCTAAGTCATTTCCACTGGTTTAAAATATATTTTAATATTCCTCATCTTAGGAAAAGGATGAAAACCCTCCTATATGCCTATCAAGTTATTTCTGTATTTCTCTGCTGTTCTTCAAAACCAGATTCTTCAAGAGGTGTCTGTATTGTCCGTATGTCTTCACACTTCCCCTGAGCAGAAAGCCTTCAGTTAGGCAGGCTTTCCCCGCTAGCAGCCACCTCACTGGCCTGCCACTGGGGAGATTTCACTGGGTGTGTGGTGCTTCTTCCTTCTGTTCTGAAATGCTGTTGATATGTCCTATATATTGATTGAATCCTGACTTATGCTATACTGTGCCCAGCTCATTAATATCACCATACTGTGAACTTTTTTTGTCATCTGCTGAACTTTTTGATTGGAAACAGTTTGATATTTTAAACATAAATCAGTCATTGGACTCTAGTGCTTTCTGCATATAGAAGATAAAAATATATAAACTGTTAGCTTGCAGGCAGACAGACAGCCAAAAAAATTGCCATTTTACCCCTTCAAGTAATAATTTTTTTTGTCCCTTCTCTAAGTAATATATCTTTTATTGCTGCTTTTGGAAACCACTAAATATTTTCTTTGCATATTAAATATGCATATATACACAGAGTTTTTTATTTTTTTCTTTTTCCTTGAAATACTTCAGATATTCTTAGTTCTCATTACTAAAGTATATGTGCACACTTTAGAAGAATAAAATAAATTAAAGCTTAGTTTTCTTACTGATGGGGCTTCCCTGGTAGCTCTGCAGGTAAAGAATCCACCTGCTAGTGCTGGAGACACATGTTCAGTCCTTGGGTTGGGAAGCCCTCCTGGAGAAGGAATGGCAGCCCATTCCAGAATTCTTGCCGGGATATCCCATGGACGAGCGTGCTACAGCCCACGGGATCATAGAGGCATTGGACACGACTTAGCAACTGGACAACGACAAATTCTTATTGACATTAGAGCTGATATATACATTTTTAATCATAGATTTCCCATTGATTAACTTTTTAGTGATTTTTTACATGTTTTGCTGTGCTTTCAGACGCTTGAAGACCTGTGTCCTGCTTCTTACACACTGCCTCTTGCATTGTGACCTGAGACACCTTATTCTGTTTAGGCCTTATTCTTCTCATCTGTAGATAAGACAAGATTATTTCCGATTTTTCTTCTGTCTCTACCTCATTGTTCTTTTTGACATATTATAGTCATATGCCAAGTACCACATAAATAAGCATTCGACAGTTTTTAGATATAAGGTTGGAATAAATAGATAGAATACCACTGATCAGTAATAAAACTGAATGACTTAAAACATACTTTTCTGTGTGAAAGTCAAGTAGGAAAAGGAACCCTTTTTAAACACCTTATTTGTGGTGTTTAGTTTGAAAGAATGTTCCCTGAAACAGTAATGGAGGAATTTACGTGATTGTGTTGTTGTATTGCCAAGGTGGTATTTTTGAATGACAGTTTATCTGGTAAATTGGCTTTGTGGGTGAAACAGTCTAATAGTTATTAAGACTTTATTGAACATTCTGAAACCAAATGATGAAGACCCTGAGGGGTATGGTGGGCAAGGTTAGGGGGAGGTGAAAAGTAAAAATATTATTTTAGTTATAGAATTTGTGGTTTGAGAGACATAATGTGAACATTAAAGGACTTAAGAGCAATTTAAAGTGAAAGTTCTAGAAAGTGTCTACAATCAAAGTCTTAACAATTGAAAATAGACTGTTTTAAAGATGAGGTAATGCGGTCAGAGTGGCTCTTGTAACCAAGATGCAGTGGTAAGGTTGGGGGTTCTTGGTTTTTGGGAAGCATTTTCCTCCTGGTAGCTCTGCAGGTAAAGAATCCACCTGCTAGTGCTGGAGACACATGTTCAGTCCTTGGGTTGGGAAGCCCTCCTGGAGAAGGAATGGCAGCCCATTCCAGAATTCTTGCCGGGATATCCCATGGACGAGCGTGCTACAGCCCACGGGATCATAGAGGCATTGGACACGACTTAGCAACTGGACAACGACAAATTCTTATTGACATTAGAGCTGATATATACATTTTTAATCATAGATTTCCCATTGATTAACTTTTTAGTGATTTTTTACATGTTTTGCTGTGCTTTCAGACGCTTGAAGACCTGTGTCCTGCTTCTTACACACTGCCTCTTGCATTGTGACCTGAGACACCTTATTCTGTTTAGGCCTTATTCTTCTCATCTGTAGATAAGACAAGATTATTTCCGATTTTTCTTCTGTCTCTACCTCATTGTTCTTTTTGACATATTATAGTCATATGCCAAGTACCACATAAATAAGCATTCGACAGTTTTTAGATATAAGGTTGGAATAAATAGATAGAATACCACTGATCAGTAATAAAACTGAATGACTTAAAACATACTTTTCTGTGTGAAAGTCAAGTAGGAAAAGGAACCCTTTTAAGCACCTTATTTGTGGTGTTTAGTTTGAAAGAATGTTCCCTGAAACAGTAATGGAGGAATTTACGTGATTGTGTTGTTGTATTGCCAAGGTGGTATTTTTGAATGACAGTTTATCTGGTAAATTGGCTTTGTGGGTGAAACAGTCTAATAGTTATTAAGACTTTATTGAACATTCTGAAACCAAATGATGAAGACCCTGAGGGGTATGGTGGGCAAGGTTAGGGGGAGGTGAAAAGTAAAAATATTATTTTAGTTATAGAATTTGTGGTTTGAGAGACATAATGTGAACATTAAAGGACTTAAGAGCAATTTAAAGTGAAAGTTCTAGAAAGTGTCTACAATCAAAGTCTTAACAATTGAAAATAGACTGTTTTAAAGATGAGGTAATGCGGGTCAGAGTGGCTCTGTCCAGGTAAAGGCCAGTCCAATTCTTGTCCATTGCCAGGTGGTAGGGGAGGTGCTCTGTGGCCAAGGGGCTTATATGTGAGACGATAAGAAGTCAGGCTTAGTACATGGCACATGGCAGGCACCAAAGCCTAGCAAAAAGACTTGATTAATGGATATGAGCTTTGAGGTAAGAGAGATATGGTGTCCCTGAGGTTCTTATATCTGATGAGGGATTGATTCTTAAGTAAGGGTGACATGTTGGAAACTTTTTAAAGAAGATTTTGGCAATTGTGTGTAGGATGGGATTGTAATTAAGTGTGGTGAAGACTGACATGGCAGCTCGGGTACAACTAGAGAGAAAAAGCTACCTAAGTTGCTGCAGTGTTTAGAATTGTGTAACCAGTAATATTTTAAGCAGAGAAAAAGTATATAGGTAAACACAGAAGTCCAAAGTATCTTCCCAGAAGTGTGATTTGGTTTGCACTGACTCCAGCGATCTGGAAATTGGAAATGAGTTTCATTTTGGGATGGGAAGTGATATTCACGATATTTCTTGGACATCAAGAAGGTAGTTAGATAAATCAGTTTGTGGAATTCAGGGTTTGGTTTTGTTTTAAATATGTGACCTTATTTTGTCATACAGCTTGGAATCTGTGAGTGCAACATGTAAACAGCTGAGCCAAGAGCTAATGGAAAAATATGAAGAGCTGAAGAAGATGGAAATGTACAACAATGAGTACAGGGCTGAGATTAAGAAGGTGAAGGTTGCAAGCCCCTATGCGCTTGTGGACTGAGCTGTGGGTCGGGAGGGCTTTGGGAACTTTGTGGGTGAAACAGTCTAATAGTTATTAAGACTTTATTGAACATTCTGAAACCAAATGATGAAGACCCTGAGGGGTATGGTGGGCAAGGTTAGGGGGAGGTGAAAAGTAAAAATATTATTTTAGTTATAGAATTTGTGGTTTGAGAGACATAATGTGAACATTAAAGGACTTAAGAGCAATTTAAAGTGAAAGTTCTAGAAAGTGTCTACAATCAAAGTCTTAACAATTGAAAATAGACTGTTTTAAAGATGAGGTAATGCGGGTCAGAGTGGCTCTGTCCAGGTAAAGGCCAGTCCAATTCTTGTCCATTGCCAGGTGGTAGGGGAGGTGCTCTGTGGCCAAGGGGCTTATATGTGAGACGATAAGAAGTCAGGCTTAGTACATGGCACATGGCAGGCACCAAAGCCTAGCAAAAAGACTTGATTAATGGATATGAGCTTTGAGGTAAGAGAGATATGGTGTCCCTGAGGTTCTTATATCTGATGAGGGATTGATTCTTAAGTAAGGGTGACATGTTGGAAACTTTTTAAAGAAGATTTTGGCAATTGTGTGTAGGATGGGATTGTAATTAAGTGTGGTGAAGACTGACATGGCAGCTCGGGTACAACTAGAGAGAAAAAGCTACCTAAGTTGCTGCAGTGTTTAGAATTGTGTAACCAGTAATATTTTAAGCAGAGAAAAAGTATATAGGTAAACACAGAAGTCCAAAGTATCTTCCCAGAAGTGTGATTTGGTTTGCACTGACTCCAGCGATCTGGAAATTGGAAATGAGTTTCATTTTGGGATGGGAAGTGATATTCACGATATTTCTTGGACATCAAGAAGGTAGTTAGATAAATCAGTTTGTGGAATTCAGGGTTTGGTTTTGTTTTAAATATGTGACCTTATTTTGTCATACAGCTTGGAATCTGTGAGTGCAACATGTAAACAGCTGAGCCAAGAGCTAATGGAAAAATATGAAGAGCTGAAGAAGATGGAAATGTACAACAATGAGTACAGGGCTGAGATTAAGAAGGTGAAGGTTGCAAGCCCCTATGCGCTTGTGGACTGAGCTGTGGGTCGGGAGGTTATGGGAGCTACTTTTAATGAGGGAAAAATGTAGTCCAGAGGCTGTCTGATGCTCACAAGTAGCGTACCTGGCAATTGCTTAGGAGAATGTCTTTCTGTGTCATCCTCAAGGATGCTGTGTATTTTCAAGATAATTGAAGCCTGTCCCCTTTGAACTCTATAACTTTATTTTAAATGTGTCTTGATGAAAAATTTTCTAAAATTATACATTCTTGCTTGCGTGAACACACGAGCCTGTTAAATGAGATGGCATTTAGTATTTTCTCACTGACTGAGTTGGTAATGGATGTGTATTCTCTTCAGTGCCATGAGCAGTTACATCCTCATTGGCTTGAAGTATGTGGAATTTGTCTCTGTGGTAGTGGGCCCTGGCTGCCCTATTTGTTGACTTATTATTATTATTATTATTATTACTTCTATGAGATTACTTTTAGCCCCTTTCTTGTTCTTGTTTTTTTGTCATCTTCTGTGGACCAGGAAACCATATAAACAAAAATTTTATATTTGCAACTAAAAAAAGAATGAAGGTCACGGGTGCTTTCCTCTAGACAGCGTGTACTTTAACTTTAACACTGGTACTCAGCACTTGAGTAAGCCATCCTTCCCTGTCTTGAGATCTAATAAATAATTGTGGGTGTAAGCATCTGACCCTCAGTACAGACATGCAACTTGGTAAATTGCTAATTTTCTGCAGGCTTAACCAGGGAAATGTATGTCTTGAGGCAACGTAAAATTTGCTCTGAACTTTTCAAGAAGGTAGTTAGATAAATCAGTTTGGAAATGAGTTTCATTTTGGGATGGGAAGTGATATTCACGATATTTCTTGGACATCAAGAAGGTAGTTAGATAAATCAGTTTGTGGAATTCAGGGTTTGGTTTTGTTTTAAATATGTGACCTTATTTTGTCATACAGCTTGGAATCTGTGAGTGCAACATGTAAACAGCTGAGCCAAGAGCTAATGGAAAAATATGAAGAGCTGAAGAAGATGGAAATGTACAACAATGAGTACAGGGCTGAGATTAAGAAGGTGAAGGTTGCAAGCCCCTATGCGCTTGTGGACTGAGCTGTGGGTCGGGAGGTTATGGGAGCTACTTTTAATGAGGGAAAAATGTAGTCCAGAGGCTGTCTGATGCTCACAAGTAGCGTACCTGGCAATTGCTTAGGAGAATGTCTTTCTGTGTCATCCTCAAGGATGCTGTGTATTTTCAAGATAATTGAAGCCTGTCCCCTTTGAACTCTATAACTTTATTTTAAATGTGTCTTGATGAAAAATTTTCTAAAATTATACATTCTTGCTTGCGTGAACACACGAGCCTGTTAAATGAGATGGCATTTAGTATTTTCTCACTGACTGAGTTGGTAATGGATGTGTATTCTCTTCAGTGCCATGAGCAGTTACATCCTCATTGGCTTGAAGTATGTGGAATTTGTCTCTGTGGTAGTGGGCCCTGGCTGCCCTATTTGTTGACTTATTATTATTATTATTATTATTACTTCTATGAGATTACTTTTAGCCCCTTTCTTGTTCTTGTTTTTTTGTCATCTTCTGTGGACCAGGAAACCATATAAACAAAAATTTTATATTTGCAACTAAAAAAAGAATGAAGGTCACGGGTGCTTTCCTCTAGACAGCGTGTACTTTAACTTTAACACTGGTACTCAGCACTTGAGTAAGCCATCCTTCCCTGTCTTGAGATCTAATAAATAATTGTGGGTGTAAGCATCTGACCCTCAGTACAGACATGCAACTTGGTAAATTGCTAATTTTCTGCAGGCTTAACCAGGGAAATGTATGTCTTGAGGCAACGTAAAATTTGCTCTGTTATTAATATTATATTTTTCTAATATGTCTTCTCTTGATTTTTAATGCTTTCCTTCTTCTTTTTTTTTTTTTCTTTTTTGCAGTTGAAAGAACAGATTTTACAGGCTGAACAGAGTTACAGTTCTGTACTAGAAGGAATGAAGATGGAGATCTCCCAGCTCACTCGAGAGCTCCATCAGCGAGATATTACTATTGCTTCCACCAAGAGTTCTTCCTGTGACATGGAGAAGCGACTCAAAGAAGAGATACAAAAGTCAGAAGAAAAAGCAGTAGAGCATAGGGTAAACCTTGAATAACAAAACTTGCACCCAACTTAGGAAGCTACTCATTTAGGGTAAAAAGGTGTCAGAATGGAGCTAAAAAGGAAAGTGGCAATAAGGAAGGGAAACATAGTTTTCACAAAGGAAGCAGGAGGCCAAGGAAGGCAGGAATTTTCAAATAGGAATAAGCTACTGTGTTGGAAAGGAGTGCAGCCCACATGGTGCTGGAGGAGAGGCCAGGGAGAGGTCAGGGAAAGGCCAGGGAACCCATGTGATGTTGGAGGGCAGCCTACCTGGTGCCAGAGGCAGAGGTCTGGGAGTCCCCAGGGCTTGGATTCATCACCTTAGAATGACGTTCCAATTGCGTGCATACAAATTGAAACACTTCTTCAAAATGCTTTTTTTTTTTTTTTTTTAAGATTTATTTATTTATTTATTTAGGGGGAACGGGGTGGGGAGGGAGGGGAGCAGGCGGGCCACTTCTATTGGTCTTTGATTTCTCTATTTTCATCCGTCTTTGTTCTTTGGCTCCTGTGGGCCTCCCATCGCGGTGGCGTCTGTCGTTTCAGAGCGCCGGCTCTGGGCACACGCGCTCCAGAGCTCCGACTCGGTAATTGGACACATCGGTCCAGCCGCTCTGCGGCACGTGGGATCTTCCCAGGCCAGGGGTCGAACCGGCACCCCTTGCACTGCAAGGCGGTGTCCTTACCCACTGGACCACCAGGGAAGCCCCAAAATGCTTTTTAGAAAGTATTTATATATATGAATGAAGACTGTAACTTCACCTAATGGAGATTACATGTGGAAAAATTTAAGGTGCATTTGATTTATTAGTTATATTTATTTGTTTTTTTTTTTCTATTTTTTCCTTCTCAGGAAATTTTGGGTCAGCTCGAATCACTCAAGTTAGAAAATCGTCATCTTTCTGAAATGGTGATGAAATTGGAATTGGGTTTACATGAGGTACATATATAGAAATTGTTTTTCTACTATCCAGGCCTTAAAAGAAATTACTTTGTAAATTCTGATATTGTAAAGAGAAAGCTAAGATCAAACTATGAAGTGATCCTTCTGCAAAAACTTTCTCAAATAAGAAGAGAAGTCAAGATAATGCTGGGAGTGAGCAAAGTATGACCCTTCACTCCAGCAATTGGAAGGTTTTAAAAACATTATGTATGTGATAAAAGTACAGTGTACAGTCTGTGTTCTTAATAGAGAGGATGTATATAAAGGGCTTAGCATAGTATCTTGTATTTAGTAGGTACACAATAGATATTTAATGCTGTTATTATTACTATAATTACTGTGTTCAGAATCTTTTCATTATAAAAAGTACGTCATCTGTTAAATACTTCTAATTATATTTCTACAAGGTAAAAAGTGTTAAGACGTGCAAGTGTTAGTTGTTCATTTGTATCTGACTCTGTGATCCCATGGATGGTGGCCTGCCAGGTTCTTCTGCCCATGGGATTCTCCAGGCAAGAATACTGGAGTAGTAGCTTTTCCCTCCTTCAGGGGATTTTCCTGACTCAGCAGTCAAACCTGGGTCTCCTTCCTAGCAGGCAGATTCTTTACCACTTGAGACACTAGAGAAGCTATAGTTCACTTAATTAAAACTTCTAGAATCTTTTATGTTTAAAGTCTTTAGTAGACAGTGTAATAGACATAGGGATGAATTTGACTTAAGATTCTTGCCTTTGCAAGACTGAGGGTAATCCATTAGGGGGGATAAGAAATGTAAACCAGCTCCTATGACACCAGAGAACATGATTAGCTCAACAGAGTTATAAACTTTGGGGATGCTCTTGTAACTACCTTGTTATAAAATTGTTATTTTTGCAGAGTGACTTATCTGTTCTGACCCCTCTTTTCTTTTTATTTATTTATTTTTGGCCACTTCTGTTGGTCTTTCATTTATTTCCATCTTTGTTCTGTGGCCTGTGTGGGCCTCCCATCGCAGTGGCCCCTCTCGTTGCAGAGCACCGGCTCTGGGAGCATGCATTCTAGAGCTCTGGCTTGGTAGTTGGACACATCGGTCCAGCCTCTCTGCGACATGTGGGATCTTCCCAGGCCTGGGGTTGAACCAGCACCCCTTGCACTGTAAGGCGGTGTCCTTACCCACTGGACCACCAGGGAAGCCCACCCCTCTTTTCTTGATGTAGGTCACATGACCAGGAATTGTAGAAATTCTTTTTCTCCTGTTTTTCCCAGAGAATATGTGCCTCCAAAGATCCGTAGTTATGCAATGCCCCCATTGGTTCCTGAGCTGTTTTAGTTCCACTCTCATGGCTTGTGAAGGCTGGGGTGGAAGAACATGCAGAGCACTAGATGAATACTTTATTTCAGCTAAAAGAAAATATAGGGGACCGTTTTTAATCTTTTGAGAGGGTGAGACTCTTTTAAGCATCATGAAACCACAAAGAATTCTACAGCATAAGGAATTCTACAACGTAAAAATACAAATTTGTGGATGACAAAAAGCTCTTTAAAAAGACTAATAGACTCGAGGAAAACAGTCTAGTAACAGAGACAAAGTGTTGATATAAATATTAATATATAAGGATTTCCTATAAAGATAATAAAATGATTGGAATCTAGTAGGAAAATAGACAAAGGCCATAAATAGGTAATTCAAAGAAGTAATGCAGAAATCCAGCAAAAAAGAAAAGCAGTTACATCCCTGTAATAGTCACAAGAAATAAATATTCTTTTGTTTATCAGCTTGACAGTGAGTTTTAGAAACCCACATAACCAGCGTTGGCCGGGATATAGAGCAACAGGCTCTTGGTGCTCTTAGTGAGAAAGTGAGCTGACACAGCTCTTCTGGAGGGCAGTTTAGCAGTGTCCACTAAACCATGCGGTAAATTCATGCAGCCTCTAAAGTCCAGAGTCGTGTGCATCTCTGATTTTGGTTGTCACTGCTGCATTGTTCTCCTTTCATCATTGGTTCGCATTCCCAAAGAGCCCATTCTGGAGAAACAAATGCATGAAAACGGTCATTTCATTGTTGCTTGCAGTATCCAAAATTTTGAAAAAATGTAAATGTTAGTCTATAGAGGGATAGCTAATCATAATTTTCTTTACTAGGAAATGCTGTACCAACATGTATGGTGGCACATGAACAAATGCTTCCTCCTCAAATCCCTCTAAAACTAAAATGAAAGAATTTTCTATTTTAAAGCATAGACCTATAAGGATGGAAAAAGTGGGAGAGGTGACAACAGCTAAATATTTTGTAAGGAAGTAGGTGGATGGATAAATGAATGAAAGGAAGGAAGAAAGAAGGAAGGATGCATAGATGAAAGAAAAACGACTTTATAGACCTTGATAAACAATACTAAGCTGGTGGTGGAGAAAACCAAGAGCCTGATTTGCACCACAGAATCTTCCAAAGACTCAGGATCTGGAATAGCTGATTGAGAGACTCTTATGTTATGCAGCGTGGTTACCTGTTCACATTTAAGAGTTGGGAGCTCTCAGGAGTACTTAAGCCTGACTAAAGCCAGAGAATCTGTTCAACCTAATTTCTCCTGAAGCTTGCCTCTATCTAGCAGTGGTAATGGTAGAATGTCCTTTCTTTACACAGCCAGGTGTGTGCTTGCTATGTACTTTTTATATTACCTTTCACATTCATTTATCTGTCATTGTTGTTAATAAAATAGTAGATTTGAGAAAAATCTATTATTTTATTTATTTATTTTTTAAAGATTTATTTATTTATTTATTTTGGTGGGGGTAGGGTGGGGAGGGAGGGGAGCAGGCAGGCCACTTCTATTGGTCTTTCATCTGTCCATTTTCATCCATCTTTTTTTTTCTTTGGCCCGTGTGGGCCTCCCATCGCGGTGGCCTCTGTTGTCGCAGAGCATCAGCTCTGGGCGCATGCGCTCCAGAGCTCCGGCTGGGTAATTGGACACATCAGTCCAGCCGCTCCACAGCACGTGGGATCTTCCCAGGCCAGGGATCGAACCGGCGCCCCTTGCACTGCAAGGCGGTGTCCTTACCCACTGGACCACCAGGGAAGCCCGAAAAATCTATTATTTTAAAAGATGCCTGCCTGGCAAAAGAAAACATTATCTTCTTCTAAAAGGTATCTTTAATGACATCAGATATGAAACTCTAGCTGTTGAGAATTGTGTCAGCAGTTTAGACTTCGTCCAGTTTTGAAGTTACACAGTGTGAACATGATGTGTGTATTAAGAACAGTTATTAAAAAGTGCCATTTTGCGTTTTATCATCCTAGGAAGAAGATAGTACTTTTACAAATGAATAATTCTAGATAAATAACTTTTAATAAGACAATCTAATTAGCTTAGTAATGAAAGCAATAGCTTTGATAAATTATTTACCATAATAAAAATAAAAATCAACAGTAGTTTATGGTTTAACTTCCGTGTCCTACGGATTTTTTTTTTGAGATTTTATCTGTCAACAACTTGTTGAAAGATGTAACTTATTCTCACTACTAGTACAGATAGTTAAATGGTTGTATTTTAAGATTTACTTTTTTGTTAGGTATATTCTGTTTGTCAAACTGCTGTTGACCAGCATATTTTCAAAAAATTCTTTATAGAAAAGGTCAAGGTAAACATCGTATTAAATTCCAAAGAAGATAACCATAATTTCTCAGAATGCTAATGAAAATATTTTGTCATTAGAAAAAAATGGTCCAGACTGATGTTTTCTTAGGTACTATATTACTAGTAAACACCTAGAATTGAAGAGCAATAAAATTTATAGTCACAGAATTCATACCATATCAGAGCAGTAATTCCTACCTTATCCTTATTGAATATTACCTTATCATGTACAAGTTAATTTCACATACCAGAATAGGTGCATCATTTTGTAAGTCTTTCAGACCAGAGAGTTATTTATTTAAAAGTCGTCCATGCCAGCCAGAATTCCTTTTCAGAACCTTATGTTCAAATTGCATTCTTTGAAAAAGATTTTCAAAGATCTCTTGATTTTCTTCCAGTGGTATTCTGGGGCTACTCAACCTTCTCTCTCCCTCTTTTTTTTTTTTAAGTTAAACTATAGTTGTATAATTGTATAGTTCCAATATTATATCAAAGTGTATAACATAATTATTCAGTAGTTTTATAGGTTATACCATTTAGAGTTATTATAAATAATGGTTATATTGTCTGTACTGTATAATATATCCTTGTAGCTTATTTATTTTATACATAGTAGTTTGTGCCTCTTAATCCCTTGTCCTGTATAGATATTAACCACTAGTTTGTTCTCTATCCGTGAATCTGTTACTGTTTTGTTATATCCATTTGTTTGTGTTATTTTTTGGATTCCACATAAGGTGGTAACATAGTGTTTGTATTTCTCTGCCTGATTTATTTCACTAAGCTCAACTTTCTCTTTCTTAAAAAAGACTCCATGGCTACTCTTTCTTTCTCTCTGTTTTGATCCTCATTTGTAGCTTTCTTCCATCCTAATTCCAGCATTCCTCCAGGTCTTTGAATATTTTTCCCACATCAGGGAAGCCCTTTATGCTCCCTGTTTTCCACCCCATTTACTGTAAGAAACAGACCCTTTTTCTTTTTTAAGGTGCCCAAACCAAATCTACACTTTTTCCTAGGTAAAGCCATAGATTAACAGTCACCGCTAAAAGTAGTTTTCCACCAGCAGTAACATGATCACAAGTATTCTTACACAAATTAAGTACCTCTATTCTTTTTTATTAGGCAAAAGAGATTTCCTTAGCTGACCTCCAGGAGAATTATATTGAGGCATTAAATAAATTAGTATCTGAAAATCAACAGCTACAGAAAGATTTGATGGATACCAAAGCTCAGCTGCAGATTTCTACTCATTTTTACTTTAAACAAAACCAGAATTCATACCATATCAGAGCAGTAATTCCTACCTTATCCTTATTGAATATTACCTTATCATGTACAAGTTAATTTCACATACCAGAATAGGTGCATCATTTTGTAAGTCTTTCAGACCAGAGAGTTATTTATTTAAAAGTCGTCCATGCCAGCCAGAATTCCTTTTCAGAACCTTATGTTCAAATTGCATTCTTTGAAAAAGATTTTCAAAGATCTCTTGATTTTCTTCCAGTGGTATTCTGGGGCTACTCAACCTTCTCTCTCCCTCTTTTTTTTTTTTAAGTTAAACTATAGTTGTATAATTGTATAGTTCCAATATTATATCAAAGTGTATAACATAATTATTCAGTAGTTTTATAGGTTATACCATTTAGAGTTATTATAAATAATGGTTATATTGTCTGTACTGTATAATATATCCTTGTAGCTTATTTATTTTATACATAGTAGTTTGTGCCTCTTAATCCCTTGTCCTGTATAGATATTAACCACTAGTTTGTTCTCTATCCGTGAATCTGTTACTGTTTTGTTATATCCATTTGTTTGTGTTATTTTTTGGATTCCACATAAGGTGGTAACATAGTGTTTGTATTTCTCTGCCTGATTTATTTCACTAAGCTCAACTTTCTCTTTCTTAAAAAAGACTCCATGGCTACTCTTTCTTTCTCTCTGTTTTGATCCTCATTTGTAGCTTTCTTCCATCCTAATTCCAGCATTCCTCCAGGTCTTTGAATATTTTTCCCACATCAGGGAAGCCCTTTATGCTCCCTGTTTTCCACCCCATTTACTGTAAGAAACAGACCCTTTTTCTTTTTTAAGGTGCCCAAACCAAATCTACACTTTTTCCTAGGTAAAGCCATAGATTAACAGTCACCGCTAAAAGTAGTTTTCCACCAGCAGTAACATGATCACAAGTATTCTTACACAAATTAAGTACCTCTATTCTTTTTTATTAGGCAAAAGAGATTTCCTTAGCTGACCTCCAGGAGAATTATATTGAGGCATTAAATAAATTAGTATCTGAAAATCAACAGCTACAGAAAGATTTGATGGATACCAAAGCTCAGCTGCAGATTTCTACTCAGTTGTGCAGAAAAAACCGTGACAGGATCTTTAAACCAGCACACAGCAGAGTACCTGAGTTCAAGAATACAGAGTTCAAGTAAAATTTCTTCATAGTTTTAAAAAATATGTGTCTTTACTATGCAGTGCTCGTTTCTTTGAGAATAATTTCTGATTTATAGAAATTAAATGTTCAGCAAAGGACTCTGTGTTTAATTCTGAAGTACATGTGCACAAGTAAGCTGTAGGTTAAAAATTCAGGGGATTATAGAGCATTTTCATGCAAGCTTTTGGATGTGGGTGGGAATAGCAGCCTAATTCCCCTGTGCCTTGTCATGCTGCCTCCCACCTCTCCAGCTCTGCCTGTCACGTAAGAAGCAGAAGTTGGCTTTTTATAAAAAATCTTCTTTTTGATTTTTGGTGAACTAAGATAGACTGTTACCTAAGACATCAGCATTCAGTGAAAACCCACCTGGTTTCAGATCTTGTGGTGTGACTACATGTTTTCCTCCCAGCAGCCCTTGCTGCCACTCCCACCTGACCCCCAGGTGAAAATGAGGGCAAAGTGCTCCGTCCTCACTGGGTCTCGCAGTGCTGTGTCCCAGCACCAGCCTCACTAGGTCACCCAGGCAGCTCACTTGTCTTCCTTGCTGTATTGTAAGTGTGTGGGGGCAGGAGTCTGCCCATGGGGATTGTGTATCTGGGGCTTAAGAAATACAAAGAATACCTGGTCTGAGAGGCTGCTTGTTTGGTAAATTACAGCCTTCTCCTTAGCCTGGCTCTCTCTCTCTCTTTTTTTTTTTTGGCCCTCTAATTTTTTTTTTTTTTTCTGGTTCACAGGATTCTGCTGTTTTATTAGACCATGCCAAATTTCACATCTCTGTCAACATTTAGTATTGTCAAACTTAAAGTCTTTGCTGATCTGATAGACGTAACATTATATCCCAGGAGAATATAGGACTTGTGCCCATATTACACATGTTTATTTGGCTTTCTATATTTCCACCTTTTGTCTTTTCATATTTCTGTCTAGATATTTTAGTGTATCTTGTGGTTCACCAATTACATATTGTCAAATGTTGACTTGTCTAGCCTGGCTCTGTATTTTTATTTAACATCATACAAGTCTGTTTTATAGGAGGAAAGTGGCTACAATGTTTATCTGCTGTATTTTCTAATCTGCTATCCAGGCCTCCCCATGGCCAGCTCAGGCGTGATGGGATGAAGGCTGAGCCCTACAAAGCAGGTCTTCATTCTCCGCAAGGACAAGCGTCAGATAGCGTAGAGCCCGTGTCCCTGTCTCGAGGCCTCAGCCCCCAGAGCCATCAAGTCAGCTCTTGCTGCTCCACCGTCTCTCTGCCGTCTAACTCTCTCTGCAAAAGTCACTCTCTGCCTTCAGTGCTAGATATAAATGAAACCAACTTTTCTGACACTGTCTCTGAGAGTATAAATGATCCAGAAGACTTTATATCTTCGGTATGGAAACTTTCTGATCTTACTAGTTTAAGTATTACTAGGTTAAGTATTTAATTTAATTTTATTTTTTATTTTAAGGTGGAGGGTTTTTTTTTCCCCTCCTTACTGGTTCTCTCCCTTAAGTACCCTTTGTTGTTCTCATGCATTTCTGTGTTAAGAGTTTTTTTGTGAAGACACTGTCAGCTACAGCTACTTTTCAAAATGCATCTTATAAAATATAAGTTATAGAGATGCATTTCTTTTTAGCATCAGTTGGAAATTCCCTTTCTGCCTGGGCTTCCCTGGTTGCTCAGCTGGTAAAGAATCCGCCTGCAACGCAGGAGACCCTGGCTTGATTCCTGGGTTGGGAGGATTCCCTGAGAAAGGAATAGGTTACCCATTCCAGTATTATTGCGTGGAGAACTCCATGGTTCATCCATAGGGTCACAAAAAGCTGAATACGGCTGAGTGACTTTCACTTCACTGTTCTGCCTTTTCCAGAAAGGGTCACCTTTGTATTAGAATAATTGGGTTAAGGAATACCTCAGCTTGCCAAGATAATCCTGGGGCATAAGCAGTGAAGGAGAAAAGGAAAGGTTGGAAAGGGAAAGGGTGGGTCAGGGTAGAGAAAATAATTGCATCTGATGTGTCTGTTATAGACCAGGGCCTGGGTATGGCACTGCATGGCCGGGCGGCGGAGGCTGCCCTTCCCCAGGGCTGGCCCCCTGTTCCTCTGGCCGCTGGGAGGGCTCCTCCACCCTCTGTTTTGCCTTCTGTCCTGAAGCACTCACCTCTGGCCATTCATTGCCCTCACCCTCCCGTGTTCCTATACCTGTGAAAGTTCAGTGCTTTTGACTTTTTAATGTGCCTACAAGCGCATAGGAGAGTTTTCTTTCAGTAGTCAAAATATATGTACTAATCCAAAACAGACCTGACAAATAAAGATTGCTAAGTTTGGCAGCAGAACTGAGTTGGCACTAAAACCTGACCTGGCCTGAACTGATATGATGTGGTAACATGTATAGACTTTATTGGTCCCACTTAGCATCTTATTTCAGAAATCCCAATGTGTTTGATGATGGGATGTTACCTCAGACCCCTCACGAGCCATATATTCTGTATTTGAGAATTCATCTCCTTCCTAAACAATTTATAACACCTAACTGAACTCGCCAGCACTTACACCGTCGTTCGTGAACATGTGCAGAGCTGCACAAGATTTGAGTCACTGGGCTTTCACATTTCCATCTGAGGCCAGTCAAGGTGGCATGTTGCCCTCTTATTTCAGCTCTTAAGATGAGACACTTGAAGATAGAGCCACTAGGGGGCAGCACCGTGCAAGAAGCTCAGATGCCGGAGTCGAGCAGGGCTTGAACCCTAACTCTGGCACCCATTGGTGGGGCATCCTCAGGCAAGTCACTAAACACTCTGAACCTGTTTTCTCTTGTGAAATAAAGCAAATAGAATCTACCTGGTGAGTTATTTTTAGGAGTTAGAATTATAATCTGTGTGAAGTTTGTATGTGTATGTTTTCCATAAGAGCAGTGTTTCAATATTCATAATTCAGTATTTGAGATGACTTTATAGAAAATAACTACTGCAAATGAGGATCAACTGAGTATTATCCATGTACCTTTCTAAAATATCACTTCTGAAACCAGCAGTTTGGAGGAAGGAAAATAGTGATTTTTAACTGGTATCTAATTTATTACAGGTAGATTTTCTGTGCTTTAAAATGAAAGTAACATTCAAATTTTAAAACTGAGTTTGAAATAAATAAGTATTAAGTGTATCTCTTCTGGGGTATAGAAGGCTCTGCAAGTCTTAAATTTGAGAAAAAAGTTTATTTCACACACAATTTGTGTCAGAAAGAACTGAGTAACTTGTTTATGCCCTCACCCTCCCGTGTTCCTATACCTGTGAAAGTTCAGTGCTTTTGACTTTTTAATGTGCCTACAAGCGCATAGGAGAGTTTTCTTTCAGTAGTCAAAATATATGTACTAATCCAAAACAGACCTGACAAATAAAGATTGCTAAGTTTGGCAGCAGAACTGAGTTGGCACTAAAACCTGACCTGGCCTGAACTGATATGATGTGGTAACATGTATAGACTTTATTGGTCCCACTTAGCATCTTATTTCAGAAATCCCAATGTGTTTGATGATGGGATGTTACCTCAGACCCCTCACGAGCCATATATTCTGTATTTGAGAATTCATCTCCTTCCTAAACAATTTATAACACCTAACTGAACTCGCCAGCACTTACACCGTCGTTCGTGAACATGTGCAGAGCTGCACAAGATTTGAGTCACTGGGCTTTCACATTTCCATCTGAGGCCAGTCAAGGTGGCATGTTGCCCTCTTATTTCAGCTCTTAAGATGAGACACTTGAAGATAGAGCCACTAGGGGGCAGCACCGTGCAAGAAGCTCAGATGCCGGAGTCGAGCAGGGCTTGAACCCTAACTCTGGCACCCATTGGTGGGGCATCCTCAGGCAAGTCACTAAACACTCTGAACCTGTTTTCTCTTGTGAAATAAAGCAAATAGAATCTACCTGGTGAGTTATTTTTAGGAGTTAGAATTATAATCTGTGTGAAGTTTGTATGTGTATGTTTTCCATAAGAGCAGTGTTTCAATATTCATAATTCAGTATTTGAGATGACTTTATAGAAAATAACTACTGCAAATGAGGATCAACTGAGTATTATCCATGTACCTTTCTAAAATATCACTTCTGAAACCAGCAGTTTGGAGGAAGGAAAATAGTGATTTTTAACTGGTATCTAATTTATTACAGGTAGATTTTCTGTGCTTTAAAATGAAAGTAACATTCAAATTTTAAAACTGAGTTTGAAATAAATAAGTATTAAGTGTATCTCTTCTGGGGTATAGAAGGCTCTGCAAGTCTAAATTGAGAAAGTCTTCAAATGAGTAACTAATAAGTTTATTTCACACACAATTTGTGTCAGAAAGGACGAGATCTGTGTTAATTTTTGTGGAATTTTTTCGTTTTTTAGTATTGCTATCATTAGGATAAAAACAAATACCTTTCAAAGGAAAACACTTTTTTTTAAAAAAAATCACCTTTTGATGTTGGTAGTTAGAAAATATCATGAATACTGTGTCTTAGAAATACACTGCTCAACTTACATATGTCAAACTGTGTTACTCTTCTAGTGTCCTCTGCCTCTGTCTCCACTTGGTTCAATAGCCACGCGATTTTTGGAAGAGGAGGAACTGAGGTCTCATCACATTTTAGAGCGCCTGGATGCCCATATCGAGGAACTGAAACGAGAGAGTGAGAAGACAGTGAAACAATTCACAGTCCAAAAGTAGCCTCTTAAAAATCACAAACTGGGAAATAAACATAAACATTTAAGAGTTACTGTCACCACGAATAGCAGCTCTTTGAAAGCCTGAACGAATAGATAGCATAAAAATGAGATGTACTAAAGCTGCCGTGAGGAATCGGAGAAGCTGATACCTAGCTCTGAGGTGCTTTCTCTGCACTGTTTTGTTTAAAGAACTGTTTCCAGCAGTAACATGTAAATAAACTACTTTGGTAGACTTTTTTCTCATATTAACATTATCATAAAGTAATACTTCCTCTTGCTGACTTAAATGTAATAGCTGTAGACTAATTAAAGATTTTATGATATATGTTAAAAATAAAGTAACTGTAGGAACTTCCTTTGGGAGCAGTGTATGTAGTGGAAGCATGGATTTCAGAGTCAGAGGGACCCGGGTTGGTGTACTGATTTTTTTTTCATAATTTAAAAAGTATTTGAGATGACTTTATAGAAAATAACTACTGCAAATGAGGATCAACTGAGTATTGTCCATGTACCTTTCTAAAATATCACTTCTGAAACCAGCAGTTTGGAGGAAGGAAAATAGTGATTTTTAACTGGTATCTAATTTATTACAGGTAGATTTTCTGTGCTTTAAAATGAAAGTAACATTCAAATTTTAAAACTGAGTTTGAAATAAATAAGTATTAAGTGTATCTCTTCTGGGGTATAGAAGGCTCTGCAAGTCTAAATTGAGAAAGTCTTCAAATGAGTAACTAATAAGTTTATTTCACACACAATTTGTGTCAGAAAGGACGAGATCTGTGTTAATTTTTGTGGAATTTTTTCGTTTTTTAGTATTGCTATCATTAGGATAAAAACAAATACCTTTCAAAGGAAAACACTTTTTTTTAAAAAAAATCACCTTTTGATGTTGGTAGTTAGAAAATATCATGAATACTGTGTCTTAGAAATACACTGCTCAACTTACATATGTCAAACTGTGTTACTCTTCTAGTGTCCTCTGCCTCTGTCTCCACTTGGTTCAATAGCCACGCGATTTTTGGAAGAGGAGGAACTGAGGTCTCATCACATTTTAGAGCGCCTGGATGCCCATATCGAGGAACTGAAACGAGAGAGTGAGAAGACAGTGAAACAATTCACAGTCCAAAAGTAGCCTCTTAAAAATCACAAACTGGGAAATAAACATAAACATTTAAGAGTTACTGTCACCACGAATAGCAGCTCTTTGAAAGCCTGAACGAATAGATAGCATAAAAATGAGATGTACTAAAGCTGCCGTGAGGAATCGGAGAAGCTGATACCTAGCTCTGAGGTGCTTTCTCTGCACTGTTTTGTTTAAAGAACTGTTTCCAGCAGTAACATGTAAATAAACTACTTTGGTAGACTTTTTTCTCATATTAACATTATCATAAAGTAATACTTCCTCTTGCTGACTTAAATGTAATAGCTGTAGACTAATTAAAGATTTTATGATATATGTTAAAAATAAAGTAACTGTAGGAACTTCCTTTGGGAGCAGTGTATGTAGTGGAAGCATGGATTTCAGAGTCAGAGGGACCCGGGTTGGTGTACTGATTTTGTTCCTCATTAGTCAGCAGGCTGGTAATGCGCTGATGCTGGGTGGAAGTGCGTGAAGGGGCTGGAGGACTTTGACAGGAAGCCCCCTCCTGTTCAAAAAGCAGGTGTAGGGGAGAGGTGGGAGCGGCCTCTGGGGGCCGGGGGACAGCTGGTGGAAATCTTGGCATCAGCGTTTCTGAGGAGAGGTTTAAAGGGGAGACAGGGCTTCCCCTGGTGGTCCAGTGGGTAAGGACACCGCCTTGCAGGGCAAGGGCGCCGGTTCGATCCCTGGCCTGGGAAGATCCCACGTGCCGCGGAGCGGCTAGACCGATGTGTCCAATTACCGAGCCGGAGCTCTGGCGCGCATGCGCCCAGAGCTGGCGCTCTGCGACAACAGAGGCCACCGCGATGGGAGGCCCACAGGAGCCAAAGAACAAAGACAGATGAAAATAGAGAAATGAAAGACCAATAGAAGTGGCCCACCCGTCCACCTCCCTCCCCACCCCACCCCTCAAAAGATAAATAAAAAATAAATGTTAAAAAAAGATCACATATTAAGTGATGAGGCTAAAATTTTAAAAATAATAATAAAGGGGAGACAGATTTCAGTGTGCAGGGACATTTGAAGCTGTGGAGATGTGAAGGGGGCAGCTGGAAGAGAGAAGAGCGCAGCTTGGGGTCCCGCGGGACAGTAGCAATGAGCACCCCGCAGTTAGATCCTGCTACGGAGCTGGGGTGTGCAGCTGGAGACCAGAAGGCGAGGTGGTGGGATCTTGTCACCCAAGGATGGGGCTCCTGTGGTCTGCCGTTGCCGTGGATCTTTCCCATCAGCCTGCAGATATCTCCTTATCTCACCTTTTTTTAATTAGTTTACTTGGAGGATAATTACCTTACAATATTGTGATGGTTTTTATCATACATCATCACAAATCAGCCATAGGTATACGTGCGCCCCCCCATCCAAAATCCCCCCAACTCCCTCCCCACACTGTCCCTCTGGGTTGCACTGGCTCTGGGTGCCCTGCTTCATGCATTCAGCTGGCACTGGTCATCTGTTTTGCATATGGTAGTGTACATGTTTCAGTGCTATTCTCTCCAGTCATCTTCTGCTCACCCTCTCCCACTGAGCCCAGAAGTCTGTTCTTTCAATCTGTGTCTTCTTTGCTGCCTTGCATTTAGGATTGTTGGTACCATCTTTATAAATTCCATATATATGCATTAATATAGAGTTTGCCTTTCTCTTTCTGACCTACTTCACTCTGTGTAATAGACTCCAGGTTCATCCACCCCATTAGAACTGACTCAAATGCATTCTTTTTTGTAGCTGAGTACTATTGCATTGTGTCTGTGTATCATGATCTCCTTATCCATTCATCTGCCAATGGGCATCTAGGCTACTTCAGTACTCTGTTGTTAAATAGTGCTGCAGTGAACTGTGAGGTACATGTGTCTCTTTCAATTTTGATTTCCTCAGGGTATATGCCTAGTAGTGGGATTGCTGGGTCATATGGCAGTTCTATTCCCAGTTTTTGTTTTATTTTTTTTTTCTTTTTATTCCCAGTTTTTTAAGGAATCTCCAAACTGTTCTCCATAGTGACTGTACCAGTTTGCATTCTTCCCAACACTGTAAGAAGGTTCCCTTTTCTCCACACCCTCTCCAGCATTTATTGTTTGTAGACTTTTCGATGATGGCCATTCTGACTGGTGTGAGATGATACCTCATTATAGTTTTGATTTGCATTTCTCTAATAACAGGTGGCGTTGAGCATCTGTTTCATGTGTTTACTAGCCATCTGCATGTCTTCTTTGGAAAAATGTTTGTTTAGGTCTTTTCCCCACTTTTGTTTAAAGCAGAACACAACCTCAGTTCCATATCCTCCCTGCTGTTCCACACACTTGCTCCTCTTCACACAGATGTCTCTGGCGAGAATTGTCGGCAGTGACTGTGCTCACTGCCATCATCTTTTTTAAAAAAATATTATTAATTGGAGGATAATTTCTTCACAAGGTTGTGTTGGTTTCTGCCATACACCAGTTTGAATCAGCCATAAGTATACATATGTCCCCTCCTTCTTGAACCTTTTTAACACCCCTCCACCCCTTCCCACCAATGTGCTGTCACGGAGTATGGGGTTGAGCTTCCTGTGTTGTACAGCAACTTCCCATTAGCTATCTGTTTTACATACGGTAACGTGTATGTTTCAGTGCACCTCACAATTTGTCCCATCCTCTCTTTCCTCCCACTGTGTCCACATGTCTGTTTTCTACGTCTGCATCTCTATTCCTGTCCTGTAAATAGGTTTACCAGTACCATTTTTCTAATTCCATATATATATGTGTGTGTATATTACTATATGATATTTGTTTTTCTCCTTCTGGTTGACTTCATTCTGGGTTCATCCATCTCATTACAGCTGACTCAGATGCATTCATTTTTAATGGCACGGTAATATTCCATTGTTTATATGTACTGTGACTTATTTATCTGTTCATCTGTTGATGGACATCTAGGTTGCTTCCATGTCTTAGCTTTGTAAATAATGTTGCAGTGAACATTGAGGTACTTGGGTGTTTTTCAGTTACATTTTCCTTGAGGTATATGTCCAGTCGTGGGATTGCTGTGTCATGTGGTAGTATGGACTTCCCAGGTGGTGCTAGTGGTAATGAAGCTGTCTGCCAGTGGGAAGACTCATAGGAGACGTAGTTTCAATCCCTGGGTTGGGAAGATCCTCTGGAGGAGGGCACGGCAACCCACTCCAGTATCATTGCCTGGAGAATCCCATGGACAGAGGAGCTTGGAGGGCCACAGTCCATAGGGTCACAAAGATTTAGACACGACTAAAGTGACTTAACATGTACACACACATGGTAGTTTTATTCCTAGTTTTTTAAGGAATCTCCATACTGTTTTCCATAGTGGCTGTAATCAGTTCACATTCCCACCAACAGTGCAAGAGGGTTCCCTTTGCTCCTCACCCTCTCCAGCATTGTTTGTAGACTTTTTGATGGTGGTCATTCTGACCAGTGTGAGATCATACCTCACTGTAGTTCTGATTTGCATTTCTCTAGTAATGAGCAATGCTAAGCATCTTTTCGTGTGTTGTTGGCCATCTGTATATCTTCTTTGGAGAAATGTCTGTTTAAGTCTTCTGCCCACTTTTTGATTGCTTTTTTTGTTTTTCTGGTATTAAGCTGCTTGTATATTTTGGAGATTAATCCTTTTCCAGCTATTTCATTTGCAGTTACTCTCTCCCATTCTGAGGGGTTGTCTTTTCATCTTGTTCATAGTTTCCTTTGCTGTACAAAAGCTTTTAAGTTTAATTAGGATCCCGTTGTTTACTTTTGTTTTTATTTCAATTACTCTAGGAGATGGGACAAAGAGGATATTGTTGTGACTTATATCAAAGAATGTTCTGCCTATGTTTTCCTCTAAGAGTTTTATAGTTTCTGGCCTTTCATTTAGGTCTTTAATCCATTTTGAGTTAATCTTTGTGTGTGGTGTTCAAAGTCTTCTAGTTTCTCTCTTTTACGTGGAGCTGTCCAGTTTTCCCAGCAGCACTTACTGAAGAGGCTCTTTGCCCCATTGTATGTAGTCCTGCCTCCTTTTTCAAAAGTAAGGTCCCATAGGTGCATGGGTTTATCCCTGGGCTCTCTCTTGTTCCACTGGTCTATATTTCTGTCTTTATGCCAGTACCATACTGTCTTGATGGCTGTCACTTTGTAGAATAATCTGAAGTCAGGAAGGTTGATTCCTCAGCTCCATTCTTTCTCAAGATTGCTTTTGTCTCTACGTAGGTTTATTTTAGAAATTTTATTCATTTTTTTAAAATGACGAATGGGATTGAGTCCTCAGTTTCTCTCTCTGATTTTTCGTTGTTAGCATATAAGACTGTGAGTTATTTCAGTGTATTGAGTTTGTATCCTGTGACTTTGCTAAATTCACTGATTAGTTCTAATAATTTTCTGATAGTATCTTCAGGGTTTTCTATGTATAGTATAATGTCATCTGCAAACAGTGAAAGTTTTACTTCTTTTCTGATCTGGATTCCTTTTATTTCTTTTTCTTGTCTAATTGACTCCTGGAAATCTTGATTTCAGCTTGGGATTCATTCAGCCTGGCATTTTACATGATGTGTGTTACTTGCTCAGTCGTGTCTGACTCTTTGCAACCCCTTGGACCGGAGCCTGCCAAGTCGGTTTGTCTGGACTACTCTATCCATTTCTCTAGTAATGAGCAATGCTAAGCATTTGGTTTGGCCATCTGTATATCTTCTTTGGAGAAATGTCTGTTTAAGTCTTCTGCCCACTTTTGATTGCTTTTTTTGTTTTTCTGGTATTAAGCTGCTTGTATATTTTGGAGATTAATCCTTTTCCAGCTATTTCATTTGCAGTTACTCTCTCCCATTCTGAGGGGTTGTCTTTTCATCTTGTTCATAGTTTCCTTTGCTGTACAAAAGCTTTTAAGTTTAATTAGGATCCCGTTGTTTACTTTTGTTTTTATTTCAATTACTCTAGGAGATGGGACAAAGAGGATATTGTTGTGACTTATATCAAAGAATGTTCTGCCTATGTTTTCCTCTAAGAGTTTTATAGTTTCTGGCCTTTCATTTAGGTCTTTAATCCATTTTGAGTTAATCTTTGTGTGTGGTGTTCAAAGTCTTCTAGTTTCTCTCTTTTACGTGGAGCTGTCCAGTTTTCCCAGCAGCACTTACTGAAGAGGCTCTTTGCCCCATTGTATGTAGTCCTGCCTCCTTTTTCAAAAGTAAGGTCCCATAGGTGCATGGGTTTATCCCTGGGCTCTCTCTTGTTCCACTGGTCTATATTTCTGTCTTTATGCCAGTACCATACTGTCTTGATGGCTGTCACTTTGTAGAATAATCTGAAGTCAGGAAGGTTGATTCCTCAGCTCCATTCTTTCTCAAGATTGCTTTTGTCTCTACGTAGGTTTATTTTAGAAATTTTATTCATTTTTAAAATGACGAATGGGATTGAGTCCTCAGTTTCTCTCTCTGATTTTTCGTTGTTAGCATATAAGACTGTGAGTTATTTCAGTGTATTGAGTTTGTATCCTGTGACTTTGCTAAATTCACTGATTAGTTCTAATAATTTTCTGATAGTATCTTCAGGGTTTTCTATGTATAGTATAATGTCATCTGCAAACAGTGAAAGTTTTACTTCTTTTCTGATCTGGATTCCTTTTATTTCTTTTTCTTGTCTAATTGACTCCTGGAAATCTTGATTTCAGCTTGGGATTCATTCAGCCTGGCATTTTACATGATGTGTGTTACTTGCTCAGTCGTGTCTGACTCTTTGCAACCCCTTGGACCGGAGCCTGCCAAGCTCCTCTGTCCATGGGATTTTCCAGGCACAAATACTGGAGTGGATTTCTATTTCCTTCTCTAGTGGATCTTCCCGACCCAGGGATCGAACCCAGGTCTCCTGCATTGCAGACAGACTCTTTATGGTCTGAGCCACCAGAGAATGATGCACTACTCTGCATATATGTTAAATAAGCAGGGTGACAATATACAGTCTGGACATACTTTTTTCCCAATTTTGAACCAGTTCATTGTTCCATGTCCTATTTTAAATGTTGCTTCTTGTCCTGCATACAGGTTTTTCAGGAGTATAGGGGTCTGGTATTCTCATCTCTCTAAGAATTTTCCACAGTTTGTTGTGATCCACACAGTCTTTAGTGTAGTCAGTGAAACAGAAGATGTTTTTCTGAAATTCTCTGACTTTTTCTGTGACCCAATGGATGTTGACAATGTGATCGCTGGTTCCTCTGCCTTTTCTAAATCCAACTTGTACATCTGGAAGTTGGGTTCACGTACTGCTGAAGCCTAGCTTGAAGGATTTTGAGCATGACCTTACTAGCATGTGAAATGAGTACATGTACTTTCATTCTTTTACATGCAGGTGTCCAGTTTTCCCAGCACCACTTATTAAAGAGGTTGTTTTTCTTTATTGTATATTGTTGCCTGCTTTGTCAAAGATAAGATGCCCATAGGTTCCATTTTTTTCTTAACCCTCTCCAACCCCACTTCCCTCCCCAGACTGAAGCTGCTCTCCTGGCCTAGAAGTGAGTTATGAGTATCATTGAACATGCCTGGTCTCTGTGTGTCTCAGCTTCCCCGACCTGGCACTCCTGCTCACAACATCTCATTCTACTCCTCTGACTTTTCCTCTGCTAAAGGGCCCCTAGGACTTCAGGGTGGGTTTTCTCCCTCAACACGGTCTTCTCTAGACCATTCCATTCAGTGTTTAAGGTTTTAAGATCACCTGTGGGCCACTGACCCCTCCATTCAAAACCTCTCCCAGAGCTGCTACCTTATATGTACCTGTTTATGTACTATATTCACTTGAATGTCTGATAAGAACCTTAGGTTGAACATTTTTAGAAGAACTCTTGAATCCCCCTCTTGGTTAGATTCCATGTTAGGATGGCATCAGGTGTGCCAGCTGCTAGGAGGCATCCTCTATTCCCTCCTTACCCACACCTCCATATCCAGGCTTCAGGAGGCCCTGTCAGGTCTGCCTCCTAGCTCAGACCCAGCCACTTCTCTCTCGCCACCCAGTCTCTCCCCTAGATTCCAGCAGTAGCCTCCTAATTGCTATTCCTCGGGCTTCTGACCCCATAATGCATTCTCCACAGTGTCTCCTGAGTTACCCTTTAGAAATATAGATTAAACAGTCCCTGATTCAGTTTTAAATGTTGCTTCTTGTCCTGCATACAGGTTTTTCAGGAGTATAGGGGTCTGGTATTCTCATCTCTCTAAGAATTTTCCACAGTTTGTTGTGATCCACACAGTCTTTAGTGTAGTCAGTGAAACAGAAGATGTTTTTCTGAAATTCTCTGACTTTTCTGTGACCCAATGGATGTTGACAATGTGATCGCTGGTTCCTCTGCCTTTTCTAAATCCAACTTGTACATCTGGAAGTTGGGTTCACGTACTGCTGAAGCCTAGCTTGAAGGATTTTGAGCATGACCTTACTAGCATGTGAAATGAGTACATGTACTTTCATTCTTTTACATGCAGGTGTCCAGTTTTCCCAGCACCACTTATTAAAGAGGTTGTTTTTCTTTATTGTATATTGTTGCCTGCTTTGTCAAAGATAAGATGCCCATAGGTTCCATTTTTTTCTTAACCCTCTCCAACCCCACTTCCCTCCCCAGACTGAAGCTGCTCTCCTGGCCTAGAAGTGAGTTATGAGTATCATTGAACATGCCTGGTCTCTGTGTGTCTCAGCTTCCCCGACCTGGCACTCCTGCTCACAACATCTCATTCTACTCCTCTGACTTTTCCTCTGCTAAAGGGCCCCTAGGACTTCAGGGTGGGTTTTCTCCCTCAACACGGTCTTCTCTAGACCATTCCATTCAGTGTTTAAGGTTTTAAGATCACCTGTGGGCCACTGACCCCTCCATTCAAAACCTCTCCCAGAGCTGCTACCTTATATGTACCTGTTTATGTACTATATTCACTTGAATGTCTGATAAGAACCTTAGGTTGAACATTTTTAGAAGAACTCTTGAATCCCCCTCTTGGTTAGATTCCATGTTAGGATGGCATCAGGTGTGCCAGCTGCTAGGAGGCATCCTCTATTCCCTCCTTACCCACACCTCCATATCCAGGCTTCAGGAGGCCCTGTCAGGTCTGCCTCCTAGCTCAGACCCAGCCACTTCTCTCCTCGCCACCCAGTCTCTCCCCTAGATTCCAGCAGTAGCCTCCTAATTGCTATTCCTCGTGCTTCTGACCCCATAATTCATTCTCCACAGTGTCTCCTGAGTTATCCTTTAGAAATATAGATTAAACAGTCCCTGCTACCTCTCTTCCAAGTTTTCAAAGGCTTCATATTCTGCTGAGTTTAAATCTGAGTTGCTTGTCAACTCGTACAAGGCTGTCAGTACTTGGTGACCGCCTTGGTCACCCAGTGCACCCTTGTCCTTCCTGTGTGCGCCAGCCTCACTGGCCTCCTTCCTGCGTCTGGAGTGCTGCAGCCTTGACCTGTGAGGTCGTTGCATGTGCTCCAGCCTTGCCAGCCTCCCTCCTGTTTATTTTTTTAAAGTTGCTTATTTAATTTGGGTGTTCTGGGTCTTCATTGCTGTGTGGGCTTTTCTCTGGTTGTGGGGAGCAGGGGCCACTCTCTGGTTGGCGGTGCTTGGGCTTCTCACCACAGTGGCTTCTCTTGTTGTGGAGCACAGGCTCTAGGGGATGCTGGCTTCAGTAGCTGCTGTGCCCGGGCTCTGGAGCACAGGCTTTGTTACTGGTCAGCATGTGGGATCTTCTCAGACCAGGGATCAAATTTGTGTCTTCTGCACTGGCAGGTGAATTCTTTACCACTGAGCCACCAGGGAAGCGCCCTCCTGTTTCTTGAGTGCTGCAACCTTGACCCATGTGGGCGGTTGTGCGTGCTCTTTACCTGGAATCCCTTCCTCTCACCCACCATAGGCACTTTCTCCAAAGGCCCCCTGACTGCCGTCTCCAAAGCCCATTTCTCCCAGTTTCTCTTGCTCCCTGCCCAGAGTTAACTTCCTTCACAGAACTCGGCACTCTGCAGTCATTTTACTTGATTTATGTTTTTATTGTCTGTTCTGCCTTTAGAATTAAACTTCTTGAGGGGAAGGACTTTGCTCTCTGGTGGGGCCCTCCTCTCTTCACGTAAGCCCAGCACTCAGGGCTACTCAGTTCAGAAACCAGTGAATGAGTTTCCTCCTCTGGTGCCACACGTTTTTGCCTTTGTGCCTTTGTATATGCTGCCGTCCCGTCAGCCAGCCCAGTCTCCCCCCCTTTAGATTCCAGCAGTAGCCTCCTAATTGCTATTCCTCGTGCTTCTGACCCCATAATTCATTCTCCACAGTGTCTCCTGAGTTATCCTTTAGAAATATAGATTAAACAGTCCCTGCTACCTCTCTTCCAAGTTTTCAAAGGCTTCATATTCTGCTGAGTTTAAATCTGAGTTGCTTGTCAACTCGTACAAGGCTGTCAGTACTTGGTGACCGCCTTGGTCACCCAGTGCACCCTTGTCCTTCCTGTGTGCGCCAGCCTCACTGGCCTCCTTCCTGCGTCTGGAGTGCTGCAGCCTTGACCTGTGAGGTCGTTGCATGTGCTCCAGCCTTGCCAGCCTCCCTCCTGTTTATTTTTTTAAAGTTGCTTATTTAATTTGGGTGTTCTGGGTCTTCATTGCTGTGTGGGCTTTTCTCTGGTTGTGGGGAGCAGGGGCCACTCTCTGGTTGGCGGTGCTTGGGCTTCTCACCACAGTGGCTTCTCTTGTTGTGGAGCACAGGCTCTAGGGGATGCTGGCTTCAGTAGCTGCTGTGCCCGGGCTCTGGAGCACAGGCTTTGTTACTGGTCAGCATGTGGGATCTTCTCAGACCAGGGATCAAATTTGTGTCTTCTGCACTGGCAGGTGAATTCTTTACCACTGAGCCACCAGGGAAGCGCCCTCCTGTTTCTTGAGTGCTGCAACCTTGACCCATGTGGGCGGTTGTGCGTGCTCTTTACCTGGAATCCCTTCCTCTCACCCACCATAGGCACTTTCTCCAAAGGCCCCCTGACTGCCGTCTCCAAAGCCCATTTCTCCCAGTTTCTCTTGCTCCCTGCCCAGAGTTAACTTCCTTCACAGAACTCGGCACTCTGCAGTCATTTTACTTGATTTATGTTTTTATTGTCTGTTCTGCCTTTAGAATTAAACTTCTTGAGGGGAAGGACTTTGCTCTCTGGTGGGGCCCTCCTCTCTTCACGTAAGCCCAGCACTCAGGGCTACTCAGTTCAGAAACCAGTGAATGAGTTTCCCTCCTCTGGTGCCACACGTTTTTGCCTTTGTGCCTTTGTATATGCTGCCGTCCCGTCAGCCAGCCCACTTGGGCACGCCTCCTGCCCATCCCCATGCCTCGCTTGGCAGAGCTTTTCCACACACGTCACAGGGAGAGCTCTCTCAGCTCAAGCTGCCCTGTGCCTCCTCTTCAAATTCTGTCTCTCCCACTGAACCAAAAACTCAAAAGCAGGGCCTGTCTTCAGTCAGCAGGCTGCCTAACATACTCTAGATACCAACCAAGTACTAGGTGGATGGACCTCACTACCCTTCTAGGTGTTGTTGTGAAATGGGGAGAGTACTTCATGGAGTTGAGAGGATTTGCTGAAAAGATATTTCCGAAAGGGCGTTGCAGACTCTGAAAATCCTGTACCAGTGTGGACTGGGATGAGGGGATTCTGAGTCTCAGATTGTCCCAAGCTTCCACTTGAAACACATAGGGTACAACCCCTGCTTCAGGGATGTCCATGCTACCCACTGACTGTGAGAAACAGTGGCAGACTCTGTTGTCGCTGGATATGCTTAAGGAATCATGAGGTGCAATGTATTTTCTTAAATGGATACAATACCGTGTTGTTTAAAGTTGAAGTAGTTAACTGATTGAATTTGTCAGAACATCTGATTGTAATTTCATCTCTCAGCCTCATTCTTCAGAAAGATATACCAAATATTAAAATATGTTAAAATTAAATTTGAATTAGTCTCTTCATATACATTTTATAAAACCTCTCAGTGAGCCAAGTACCCAAATGAGCTGAAAAGATCCGGGTGCTGTCATCTAGTTGTGGGTTTTCAGATGATATTTTGTTGGGTGAGTTATTCTTGGCCTGGATTCTAGTGAAGTTGTGTCTGGATTTCTATGCAGATTTTAGCTGAAGAAGACAAAGATGAGTTCCCACTACAGGTTGCACATGACCTTTCTGGGGAGCCTCTTTTGATTTCAGCAGATCTAGGAGGCGGTGGGTGTCCTTGTTCCCGTGTGACAGGAAGGATTTAAGTGTCCTGTCTAGTTTCTAACAGTGCCTCGGGGGAGAGTGTAGCCTCTGGAGACACACAACCCTGCTCCTAATCCTAGTTCTGCTACTTACCAGCTCTGTGACCTTGAACAAGTTAATAACCTCTCCTGCCCTTAGTTTTCTTATCTGTAAACTGGGGGAAATAAAAATCACACATACCCCATAGAGTCTGTGAAGATTAGTGTTTGTGAAGCACTTCAAACAGCGCCTGGTCCAGCAAACATTCTGACAGCACCTTGTTTTTTGTTGTTTGTTTTAATTTTTATTTATTTATTTTTTAAAAAAACCTTTATTTTACTTTTAACTTTTACAGAGTTTCTTGCTTACAGATATGCATGTTCCCAGATTAATCATATGTATATCCCCCCCTTCCCACCCCTCCTGACCATCACACAGAACCCCTGAAGTGTCCCCTTTTCTCACAGAGCAATGACTATAGATATTTTCTTCACCTATGATAGTACAGGCCTTCATGCTACTTCCTTTATGCCTCCCACTCTCTGTTCCTTCCCCACAATGTCCATATGTCCACTGTCCATGTCTGTCTTTCCGTCGCTTCACTGTGTGTGCCATCATCACCATCCTACTAGATTCCATATATATGCGTTAATATAATGTATTTGTCCTTTTCTTTCTGACTGACTTCACTTTTTATGATACGTTCTAGATCCAGCCACCTCATTAGGGCTGATTCTTCTGCATTTCTCTTTACAGCTGTGTAGTATTCCATTGTATATATGTACCAGAGCTTTTGGATCCATTCGTTCGACAATGGGCATCCAGGTTGCTTCCATGTTCTAGCTATTGTATACAGAGCTGCAATGAACACTGGGGTACAGGTGCTTCTTTCAGATTTGATTTCATCAGGGTATAAGCCTAAGAGTGGGATTGTTGGGTCATAGGGTGCTTCTATTTTTAGTTTTTTAAGAAATCTCCAGACTGTCTTCCATAGAGGCTGTATCAATCTACACTCCCATCAGCAATGCAGGAGTGTTCCCTTTTCTCCGCAGCCTCTCCAGCATTTATTGTCTGTCGATTTGTGGATGATGGCCATTCTGATGGGTGTGAGGTGATATCTCATTGTAGTTTTGATTTGCATTTCTCTAATTATAAGTGAAGTTGAGCATCATTTCATGTGCTTTTGGGCCATCTGTATGTCCTCTTTGGAGAGGTGTCTGTTTAGGTCCTTTTCCCATTTTTTGATTGGGTTGTTCGTTTTTCCTGTGCTGAGTTGTCTGAGTTGCTTGTAGATTTTGGAGATGAATTCTTTGTCTGTTGTTTCATTTGCTATGATTTTCACCCACTCTGTGGGCTGTCCAGCTTTTTTGTGATTTCTTTTGCTGTACAAAAGCTTTTAAGTTTCATGAGGTCCCACATGTTCATTTTTCTTTTCAGTTCCGCTATTCTAGTAGGTGGGTCAGAGAAGATCTTGCTTTGATTGATGTCCTTGAGGGTTTTGCCTATATTCTCCTCTAAGAGTTTGATGGTTTCTGGTCTTCCATTTAGGTCTTTAATCCATTTTGAGTTGATCTTTGTGTATGGGATCAGGGAATGTTCCAACTTCATTTTTTTGCATGTAGCTGTCCAATTTTCCCAGCACCATTTGTTGAAGAGGCTGTCTTTGTCCCATTTTATAGTTTCGCCTCCTTTGTCAAAAATAAGGTACCCATAGGTGCGTGAGTTTATCTCTGGGTTCTCGATCTTGTTCCATTGGTCTATTGTTCTGTTTTTGTGCCAGTATCATACTGTCTTGAGGACTGTTGCTTTGTAGTAGAGTCTGAAGTTGGGGAGGCTGATCCCTCCAGCTCCATTCTTCTTCCTCAGGATTGCTTTGGCTATTCGAGGTCTTTTGTGTTTCCATATGAACTGTGTGATTCTTTGGTCTAGTTCTGTGAAGAATGTCATTGGAAGTTTGATAGGGATCACATTGAATCTATAGATGACATTTGGTAGTATGGTCATTTTCACAATATTGATTCTCCCGACCCAGGAACACGGAATATCTCTCCATCTGTTTAAGTCTTCTTTAATGTCTCTCATGAGTGTCTTGTAATTTTCAGTGTACAGTTCTTTTGTTTCTTTGGGTAGGTTTATTCCTAGATATTTGATTCTTTTGGTTGCAATGGTGAAGGGGATTGCCTCTTTGATTTCATTTTCTGATTTTTCATTGTTTGTGTATAGGAATGCCACTTATTACTGTATATTGATTTTGTATCCTGTGACTTTGCTGAGTTCACTGATTAACTCTAGTAGTTTTGTAATAGTGTCTTTGGGATTTTCTTTGTATAATATCATGTCATCTGCAAATAAAGAGAGTTTGACTTCTTCCTTTCCAATCTGGATTCCTTTGATTTCTTTCTCTTCTCTTATTGCTGTTGCTAGGACTTCCAGGACTATGTTGAATAGGAGTGGTGAAAGTGGACACCCCCGTCTTGTTCCTGATCTTAGAGGGGACGCTTTCAGTTTTTCACCATTGAGGATAATGTTTGCTATGGGCTTCTCATATATGGCTTTTGTTATGTTGAGATAGGTTCCTTCTATGCCCATTTTTTGAAGAGTTTTTATCATAAATGGATGTTGTACTTTGTCGAAGGCTTTTTCTGAATCTATTGAGATGATCATGTGATTTTTGTCTCTCAATTTGTTGGTATGGTGTATCACATTGATTGATTTGTGGATATTGAAGAATCCTTGCATGCCTGGGATGAACCCGACTTGATCATGATGTATGAGTTTTTTGATGTGTCGCTGAATTCTGTTTGCTAGGATTTTGTTGAGGATTTTGGCGTCTAGATTCATCAGTGAAATTGGCCTATAATTTTCTTTTTTTGTGTTGTCTTTGCCTGGCTTTGGTATCAGGGTGATGGCGGCCTCATAGAATGTGTTTGGAAGTGTTCCTTCCTGTGCAATTTTTTGGAAGAGTTTTAGAAGGACAGGCATTAGCTCTTCTTTAAATGTTTGGTAGAATTCACTTGTGAAACCATCTGACCCTGGGCTTTTATTTTTGGGTAGATTTTTGATCACAAAGTCAATTTCTCAGCTTGTGATTGGCTTGTTCATAGTTTCTGTTTCTTCCTGGTTGAGTCTTGGGAGATTAATCTTTAAGAAACTGTCCATTTCTTGTGTCCATTGGCTTGTTCATTAGTTTTCTTGTTTCTTTGGGTAGGTTTATTCCTAGATATTTGATTCTTTTGGTTGCAATGGTGAAGGGGATTGCCTCTTTGATTTCATTTTCTGATTTTTCATTGTTTGTGTATAGGAATGCCACTTATTACTGTATATTGATTTTGTATCCTGTGACTTTGCTGAGTTCACTGATTAACTCTAGTAGTTTTGTAATAGTGTCTTTGGGATTTTCTTTGTATAATATCATGTCATCTGCAAATAAAGAGAGTTTGACTTCTTCCTTTCCAATCTGGATTCCTTTGATTTCTTTCTCTTCTCTTATTGCTGTTGCTAGGACTTCCAGGACTATGTTGAATAGGAGTGGTGAAAGTGGACACCCCCGTCTTGTTCCTGATCTTAGAGGGGACGCTTTCAGTTTTTCACCATTGAGGATAATGTTTGCTATGGGCTTCTCATATATGGCTTTTGTTATGTTGAGATAGGTTCCTTCTATGCCCATTTTTTGAAGAGTTTTTATCATAAATGGATGTTGTACTTTGTCGAAGGCTTTTTCTGAATCTATTGAGATGATCATGTGATTTTTGTCTCTCAATTTGTTGGTATGGTGTATCACATTGATTGATTTGTGGATATTGAAGAATCCTTGCATGCCTGGGATGAACCCGACTTGATCATGATGTATGAGTTTTTTGATGTGTCGCTGAATTCTGTTTGCTAGGATTTTGTTGAGGATTTTGGCGTCTAGATTCATCAGTGAAATTGGCCTATAATTTTCTTTGTGTTGTCTTTGCCTGGCTTTGGTATCAGGGTGATGGCGGCCTCATAGAATGTGTTTGGAAGTGTTCCTTCCTGTGCAATTTTTTGGAAGAGTTTTAGAAGGACAGGCATTAGCTCTTCTTTAAATGTTTGGTAGAATTCACTTGTGAAACCATCTGACCCTGGGCTTTTATTTTTGGGTAGATTTTTGATCACAAAGTCAATTTCTCAGCTTGTGATTGGCTTGTTCATAGTTTCTGTTTCTTCCTGGTTGAGTCTTGGGAGATTAATCTTTAAGAAACTGTCCATTTCTTCCAGGTTGTCCAGTTTGTTGCCATAGAGTTGTTCATAATAGTCTCTTATAATCCTTTGGATTTCTGACAGCACTTTGTTGAACAGAAAAGGTACCATGCACTGTATTATGTCAGTTCCACTGGAGACAATTCTGTCTGCCCTTTCGTACACAGACACGTGGCCGCTGGCAAGCTATCAGTGATGGCTGTCTATTTGCACAATGCCCTTGAGTTCAAAACTTAAAAGTTACAGGTGGGAAAATTAACTGCAGAATCAGCTCTGTCATTGAGAACATACACTAAGTAAAGAGTTGTTAGGCGCAGCATTCCATGAAGTGCCCAACAGAAAGTGTAGAATGACAGGGTTATAAAAAGAAACACACTGACTTCTAGAAACAGCTCGACATAGTGTACAAATATGCATCAAAAAGGAACAAATGGTGGGATTGGGCCCAAGGACAAGTGAGGGCCATAAAATGCTGGTCACACAGGAAGAGCTAGTCCAGTCTGGCTGCTAGAGGCAGGCGATAACACTACCTCTGAGCTTTCTCAAGGCCAAAGCAGAGGAGAAAACGTTATTGTTTACTTTATACTTAAGTACGTAATTAAATTATTTTTTATTAATTATTACAAAAAACACTGTGGATTGAAGAGAGGCACTCTCAGTGTGTAGGAGCAGTGGGAGTGGACCACAGCACTTTTGTACGTGAAAGAGGATCAGTACAGCTTCTGTACAGGGGGCTTCGGTGCGGCAGCTGACCTGCTGGAGCGCAGCGAGGAACCAGATGGCAGAAGTCCCCAACATGACAGTGAAGATCTTGTGGCCTGGCCTGATCAAAGCGGAACACTAGAGGCAAAATGGATTGCAATCACCTATAAAAGCAATCTTCCATAAAAAGCTGTTTTTCCATGGTGCAATTTTAATAATGTGAACAACAGTTCATTCATTTTTGTGGGAACCCTGAATTTGGGAAACTGAATTTGTCTGTTAAGACCAGGTTCAAATGATTTGACAACACAAACAGAAGGTTTATGCTCTTCGTATGAAAAGAAGCTAGTTAAGGCAAAGCTTGAATAGTGGAAGGAAGATCCAGGAGCTCCGTGATATTAAATGCAGGAAGAGGATTCATGGTTCCCACCAGACTCTCAGATATCTGTGAGCCAGAAAGAGATTAAGAACCACAATTTTAGGGTCTGGAATTCTCCCAGAATGGCATTCTGTTTCCTGGGGAGAGATACAAAATTGGAGAAGCCCAACCAATTCCTACTGGGGCTGAGTTTTAAAGTGCAGTTGAATAGTCATGAAAAATTCAAGCTTTTCAATAATAAAAAGACAGCCTAATTTAAAAGTGGGCAAAGGATCTGAAGGACACTTCTCTAAAGACGATGTACAAATGGCTAATAAGCACATGAAAAGATGCTCTCCATCATTAGTTGTCGGGGAAATGCAACTTAAAACCCTTTACACCCACTTGTAATAAATAAATAGACAAAAAATAAATGTTGATGAGGATATGGAGAAACTGGAACACTCATACATTGCTGATGGGAATGTGAAATGGTTCAGTTACTTTGGAAAACAATTTGGCAGTTCTTTAAAAAGTTAGATTTACCATATTACCCAGCAATACCAGGCCTAGGTTTATACCCAAGCTCAGTGAAGACATGTCCACACGAAGAGTTGCACACAAAGCTCATGGTGGCATTAGAAGAGCTGCCAAACGGAAACCAAATTAAACGTCTACTAGCTGATAGATGGATAAACAGGGTATATCTATACAATGGAGTATTATTGGAGAATAAAAAAGAATGAAGTACTGAAGCTTAAACCTGAAAACATGAAGCGAAAGAAACCAATCATGAAAGACCACATATGTGTGACTTCATTAATGTGAAAAGCCCATGACAGGTGATCTGTAGAGACAGCAGTTGATGGTTGCCTAGAGCTGGGTGATGTCACAGGACTGGGGGTGAAGACTAAAGGGTGCAGGTTTCTTAAGTGAAAACACAACAGAAAAGGTTTTAGGGTTTTTTCTTCGTGGGAACCCTGAATTTGGGAAACTGAATTTGTCTGTTAAGACCAGGTTCAAATGATTTGACAACACAAACAGAAGGTTTATGCTCTTCGTATGAAAAGAAGCTAGTTAAGGCAAAGCTTGAATAGTGGAAGGAAGATCCAGGAGCTCCGTGATATTAAATGCAGGAAGAGGATTCATGGTTCCCACCAGACTCTCAGATATCTGTGAGCCAGAAAGAGATTAAGAACCACAATTTTAGGGTCTGGAATTCTCCCAGAATGGCATTCTGTTTCCTGGGGAGAGATACAAAATTGGAGAAGCCCAACCAATTCCTACTGGGGCTGAGTTTTAAAGTGCAGTTGAATAGTCATGAAAAATTCAAGCTTTTCAATAATAAAAAGACAGCCTAATTTAAAAGTGGGCAAAGGATCTGAAGGACACTTCTCTAAAGACGATGTACAAATGGCTAATAAGCACATGAAAAGATGCTCTCCATCATTAGTTGTCGGGGAAATGCAACTTAAAACCCTTTACACCCACTTGTAATAAATAAATAGACAAAAAATAAATGTTGATGAGGATATGGAGAAACTGGAACACTCATACATTGCTGATGGGAATGTGAAATGGTTCAGTTACTTTGGAAAACAATTTGGCAGTTCTTTAAAAAGTTAGATTTACCATATTACCCAGCAATACCAGGCCTAGGTTTATACCCAAGCTCAGTGAAGACATGTCCACACGAAGAGTTGCACACAAAGCTCATGGTGGCATTAGAAGAGCTGCCAAACGGAAACCAAATTAAACGTCTACTAGCTGATAGATGGATAAACAGGGTATATCTATACAATGGAGTATTATTGGAGAATAAAAAAGAATGAAGTACTGAAGCTTAAACCTGAAAACATGAAGCGAAAGAAACCAATCATGAAAGACCACATATGTGTGACTTCATTAATGTGAAAAGCCCATGACAGGTGATCTGTAGAGACAGCAGTTGATGGTTGCCTAGAGCTGGGTGATGTCACAGGACTGGGGGTGAAGACTAAAGGGTGCAGGTTTCTTGAGGGCTAAGAAAATGTTCACAAATTGATAGTGGTGGTGGACGACTATACAACCCTGAATATAGCACAACTGAAAACCATTGAATCCTACACTTTAAATGGGTAACTTCTATGACATGGGAATTATATCTTAATAAAGCTCTTACCAAAAAAAGCCTCTGATGCACAGCAACACCTACAAAAAGTCAGGTTTATATTCAGAAAACATTACAGCACACACAGCACATGTTATTCTAAAATTTCGTATTTTCTGCTTTCACACTTGGGAGTAACAGTGGAGCCCCTCTTTGAGGGTGGTGATCCAACTCTGTCTGGATAATCGCTTGTGGGCAGCCAGGAGGGGTGGGGTGGGGGTTGGCTCCTCACCGAGGCTCCGTGGGTAAGGGTTTCACCGGGAGCCTGACCTTCGAGGGCTCCTCCCTGCAGTGGAGTGTGGGCTCCTACTGCCCACCACGGGGGAGGTTTCCAGGATGACTGAGAACGCTGACAACAAGGTCTGTGGCTCTGGACTACTGGTGGGAAGTGTGGGAGTGTAGGACTGTGCCCCAAGGCCGCTAGGCTAGTCCCCAGTGCTTCTACAAGTGTGACAGCCAGAGGAAAAAGACAGCCACACTGCATGCACCTGCTCGTTTCTTCAGCTGTGGGAGGCAGATGAGTGAAGAGACTTCTCCAACACCAGTTTGCCCCAGTCACGCTCTGGGGAACCGGCCATGTGCTAGGGGGCACCCAGAATGGATAAGCTGGCCACTGGACCTCAGAGCCGGCCTGAGGCCTGAGGCACTGGTGGAGGAAGCAGTGAGGGCCGCTCGCCGGACCATCTCTTGATCTGTCTTGCCTCTGATGTATAACATAAATTAGAACAACTTTGCCAGTCTGAATCTTTCTGCAGTTTAGGACCTGCATTTCAGATCCTCAGCCTAAAATTAAAAGCCATAAACAAGGTGACAAGTGTTTTCTACCAATTAGTCCCTTCAGCCATGGTTGAGCACAGCCCTCACTCCCAGCAGGAGCATGTTCTCAGATGTGCAGGTCCCCGTGTAACCTGATAGTGGGGACTGGGGCAGGAGCCCTGAGGCTCCCCCAGTGATGCCCCTCCTGGCTGAGAGGCCCCTCACCCCAGCGTGGAGCTGCAGCAGCAGCCTGTTCATATCAGTAAGTGCTGGACTGAGAGCAAAGGGTGGGAAAGCTCTAGTTCAGCTGCTGCCTCTTGGATGAGTTTGTGGACAAAGAAGGCATCACCTGATCTCTTTATTTTGATCCAACTCTAGTTATTCAGAAAACATTACAGCACACACAGCACATGTTATTCTAAAATTTCGTATTTTCTGCTTTCACACTTGGGAGTAACAGTGGAGCCCTCTTTGAGGGTGGTGATCCAACTCTGTCTGGATAATCGCTTGTGGGCAGCCAGGAGGGGTGGGGTGGGGGTTGGCTCCTCACCGAGGCTCCGTGGGTAAGGGTTTCACCGGGAGCCTGACCTTCGAGGGCTCCTCCCTGCAGTGGAGTGTGGGCTCCTACTGCCCACCACGGGGGAGGTTTCCAGGATGACTGAGAACGCTGACAACAAGGTCTGTGGCTCTGGACTACTGGTGGGAAGTGTGGGAGTGTAGGACTGTGCCCCAAGGCCGCTAGGCTAGTCCCCAGTGCTTCTACAAGTGTGACAGCCAGAGGAAAAAGACAGCCACACTGCATGCACCTGCTCGTTTCTTCAGCTGTGGGAGGCAGATGAGTGAAGAGACTTCTCCAACACCAGTTTGCCCCAGTCACGCTCTGGGGAACCGGCCATGTGCTAGGGGGCACCCAGAATGGATAAGCTGGCCACTGGACCTCAGAGCCGGCCTGAGGCCTGAGGCACTGGTGGAGGAAGCAGTGAGGGCCGCTCGCCGGACCATCTCTTGATCTGTCTTGCCTCTGATGTATAACATAAATTAGAACAACTTTGCCAGTCTGAATCTTTCTGCAGTTTAGGACCTGCATTTCAGATCCTCAGCCTAAAATTAAAAGCCATAAACAAGGTGACAAGTGTTTTCTACCAATTAGTCCCTTCAGCCATGGTTGAGCACAGCCCTCACTCCCAGCAGGAGCATGTTCTCAGATGTGCAGGTCCCCGTGTAACCTGATAGTGGGGACTGGGGCAGGAGCCCTGAGGCTCCCCCAGTGATGCCCCTCCTGGCTGAGAGGCCCCTCACCCCAGCGTGGAGCTGCAGCAGCAGCCTGTTCATATCAGTAAGTGCTGGACTGAGAGCAAAGGGTGGGGAAAGCTCTAGACTGATGATGTGTTCAGCTGCTGCCTCTTGGATGAGTTTGTGGACAAAGAAGGCATCACCTGATCTCTTTATTTTGCTCCAAAGTGATGTAACTCTAACACACAGTTTAACCAGGTTAACTTCCCAGGTTAAGTCATTCCTTAAATCCACGTTTCTCAAACTGTTTTCTAGAGATCTGAAAAATTTTTAAGTGTTAATAAGTACTTCTTAGACATGTGCCAAAGCTGAAGGGAAAGACTGCATATAATCCTCTCAGGGCAGGATAGAGTTGGGCCTCTCTTCCTCTCACTGGCCACGACCCACCCCTTTCCCTGATGGCCCCCGCTCTGCTTCCCAGATCACTGGAGCTGAGGCCTCAGACACTTAAGGTGTTTAGCTCTTTGTGTGCCAGGGACTTTTTGGCAGAATGATGAAGCCTATGGACTTCTCAAAAGAGTGACCGAGTCCACACAATGAGATACATGGTGTTCAAAAGAAAACCAGTTACATTGGCATGGATACCAAAATCTAAGAAAAAAGTTTGTGAGAAGGTATGGCATCCACCTCTTTATTAGCTTATTAAATAATGAGATTGAGTGACGGGTCTATTGCCCACTAGGTTCTGAAGCAGCGAGGCATGAGCACACTCTTCTGAGGTGCACTCTGAAGGCAACAATTTTTGTAAGACATGGAATAAAGCTGCAAATACTGTCAGCACTACTGTGGTTTATGGCCAGGATTCCTAATGGAATGGAAGCTAAATTTCAGTTAGAGCTTACCAAGACTGAGGATATCAAATGTCCCCCCTCCAAATTCATGGAGCCTTAAATGCTCTCCTTGGATGCCTTGGTGGGGGGTGTCGGGGGGTGTCCATGGACTCCGGGTCATGAACTGGGAAGTTTAGAGTTGACGTTTGCCTCACCTTGTCCCTGGTCAGTCTGGCTACCCGCGGTGGGGCAGGATTTGTGCTTAGTGTCACCTATGACTCTAAGAACTCAGCTTTTAAAGGGTTGAGATCACACGTTATGCAAGGGCCTTTTTTCCTATTATTCGTGGGTGATGTGGAGCATCTTGGAGAAGTAGTGTCATGCAGCTCAGCTCATTCCACCTGAGTTATGGGGGACCCTGGGCCCTTGGGATTTAGGACAGTCAGGTCAAGCCTGGCAGGGTCAGAACTGCTGGGCCGGGGCTACTTGGAGGAAAGCTAGGTTTGGCCAAGCAGCCCAGAGTCCCCTGTAGGAGACAAGCCCAGCAGGTGACCAGGGAAAAGCTGGACCCCTGAGATGTCTCCTCCAACAGAGCTGCAATGGGTGCCACCGACCGCTGTGGACAGGAGCCATGACACACGGGGCAGCTGGGGTTCTGTGCATGCAAGCAGAATTGTGTAGCCCAAGGGCAGCCACCTGGGGACTGAGGGGCAAGGGACAAGGGGAGGGGAGTTGGTGCAGATGAGTCAGGCTGGGTGAGACACATGGGACCCTCTGCTGAAGGGCTTATACCTGGAGAAAAGTCTTCCCAAGCACCAAAATACAAAGAAACTAAAAGGAACTGGAAGTAACTGTGCATGCATAGTTGGGGCAAATTATGAACAACAAAATACAAAGACTAAACCCCATTCAGCACCACCAAGGGATAGGCAGACCACTAAGCCACCCCTCCAGTCTGACCTCTGAACCTTCCCCTACTCACCCCATATAGGAACAAGCTCACCCAATCCTGTGGCCCTCCCCTGCTGCCCCAACAAGCAAGGAGACTTGCTACTTGTGCTTGCTCCTCCCTCCTGCAGCAGGGGCCACACTAAAGCCTTGCCTGGATTTCTTGTATGGCCTCTGATCCATTTCTCTTACTAAGGAGGCCAACAGCCCTGGCTGGTAACACAGGGAAGCCAGTTGGAGTTCCTGTGGGTACTGCTCCAGATGGCAGGCCTGCTTCCATCTTCAGAACAATCAGGTTGTCTCTGAATCTCAAGACATGTATTTTGGGCCCTTGGCTTAAAAGGAAACCCTCTAGACAGAGCAAACGTGTTACCCAGCAGTGGTCAGATAATCATAGCCCTCCGCTGTGTGCTCTGCTGCCTGTCAGCCAAGCCAGCAGCAGAATGGTTGCTCCAGCAAGCGGCAGAAGGTCTCCACACTAGTTTCTCATAATTTAACAGTTGAACTTAACATGTTTGGTTGGGTTCAGAATCTCTCCAGAATACTACTAGAAGCGTCAACAATAAATTTGTCAACTTAAGAAGAGGAATTGCAATTAGAATCAGTAAATACATTTTGTAGTGTTGTAATCTTCAAATTAATGAATTCATGTTGTAAAGGAAATTATCACTACTTTGTAAAGTTTCTCATCAAAGTGGACTAGAAAGAATTTAAAGACGCTGTTAGCTAAAACATCTTAGGAACTGTTTGTAACAATTTCCAGCATAAATCCTGATACTAAAAGTTAAGGTCATTAATCAGACAAAAGCTTTTGCACAGGAAAGGAAACTGTCAACCAAATGAAAAGACAACCTACAGAAAGGAGAAAAAACTGGCAAACAAATCTACAAATGGCTCATATAATTCAATATCCAAAAACCCATCCAACCTAATCAAAAAATGGGCAAAGACCTAAATAGACATTTCTCTTAAGACATACAGATGGCCAATGGGTACAGGAAAAGATTCTCAACATTGCTAATTATTAGAGAAAAGCAAATCAAAACCACAAAGCTCCACTTTAGTCAGAATGGCTATTATCAAAAAGAATACAAGTAATAAATACTGAAGAGGGTGTGGAGAAAAGGGATCCCTCATCTGCTGCTGGTGGAAATGCAAGCTGGTACAGCCATTATGGAGAACAGTACGGAGGCTCCTTAAAAAACTAAAAGTAGAGATGCCATATGATCCCGCAATCCTACTCTTGGGCACATGTCTAGAAAAGGCAGAAACTCCAGCTCCAAAGGGTACATGCACCCCATGTTCATAGCAGCACTATTCACAATAGCCAAGACCCCGGCAACCTAAGTAGCCCAAATGGACGAAGACCAGGTGGTGCACATATACAATGCAATGCTACTCAGCCGTAAAAATGAAATACTGTCATTTGCAGCATGTGGACGGACCTAAGGATGATCCTACTAAGTGAAGTCAGTCAGAGAAAGACAAATATCATACAATATCACTTACATGTGAAATCTAAGAAATGAATTTATTTATAAAACAGAAGCAGGCTCAGAGACATAGAAAAAAATGTATGGGAGGGATAAATTAGAAGGATGGGATTTACAGATACAAACTACTACATGTAAATAGATGAGAAATAAAAATTTACTGTGTAATACAGGGAACAATATTCAATATTTTGCATTAACCTATAATAAAAAATAATCTATAAAATATATATGTAACAATTACTTTGCTGTACACCTGAAACTAATGCAATATTGTAAATCAACTACATTTCAATAAAAAAGTTAATATCATGAAAGAAAGCTCAAGGCTTTCATTAAAAATTTTGAAATGATCATATTAGAAGTTTTATATAAATTCAATGTCGTTCCTAATACTTGCCTTTTATTTTTATCATCTTAATTACATACTGCAGAGAAAATGTAATGAGTTTTGTCTCAAAAAAACACCCTTAAATCCTCTCCAGTCTGCCCCAGAGGGTTGTGCACATATTATGGTCTATGTTTTTCCTGGGAAATCCTCCCTTAAATGAGCAGAAAGGGCCTTGGTAGTGAGGCTGGGTTTGGCATGGTTGCCTTGTAGGCTACCTTTCCTCCGCTTCCTCCATGCCTGAGCTGAAATATTTCTGCAGTTAAAATGTGTTTTGATTAATGGTTAAATGTATGTGGGTTACTCACATGACAGTTCATCCATTTATTAATTCATTCATCAAATATTTAATCAAGCAAACTCCTCATCTTAGAGGACTGAGCTCCTGCTATTCCCTAAGGAGGCCAGCGACACAGACCTCAGCTCTCTTCTCGCTCCCAGAACCTCTGACAAGTGTGCACAGAGGGTCTAGTAACACACCTGCGCCTTAGCAATTTGCATGGTCGGTGCATAAAGACGGCCCCAGCGCCTAGGGCGACGGGCTGAGTGAAATGCCGGGAGAGCTGAGAGGAGGCCTCAAAGCTAGCTCTCCACTTAGCAGCTGTACACCCTTGGGACTCAGCCGTAAAAATGAAATACTGTCATTTGCAGCATGTGGACGGACCTAAGGATGATCCTACTAAGTGAAGTCAGTCAGAGAAAGACAAATATCATACAATATCACTTACATGTGAAATCTAAGAAATGAATTTATTTATAAAACAGAAGCAGGCTCAGAGACATAGAAAAAAATGTATGGGAGGGATAAATTAGAAGGATGGGATTTACAGATACAAACTACTACATGTAAATAGATGAGAAATAAAAATTTACTGTGTAATACAGGGAACAATATTCAATATTTTGCATTAACCTATAATAAAAAATAATCTATAAAATATATATGTAACAATTACTTTGCTGTACACCTGAAACTAATGCAATATTGTAAATCAACTACATTTCAATAAAAAAGTTAATATCATGAAAGAAAGCTCAAGGCTTTCATTAAAAATTTTGAAATGATCATATTAGAAGTTTTATATAAATTCAATGTCGTTCCTAATACTTGCCTTTTATTTTTATCATCTTAATTACATACTGCAGAGAAAATGTAATGAGTTTTGTCTCAAAAAAACACCCTTAAATCCTCTCCAGTCTGCCCCAGAGGGTTGTGCACATATTATGGTCTATGTTTTTCCTGGGAAATCCTCCCTTAAATGAGCAGAAAGGGCCTTGGTAGTGAGGCTGGGTTTGGCATGGTTGCCTTGTAGGCTACCTTTCCTCCGCTTCCTCCATGCCTGAGCTGAAATATTTCTGCAGTTAAAATGTGTTTTGATTAATGGTTAAATGTATGTGGGTTACTCACATGACAGTTCATCCATTTATTAATTCATTCATCAAATATTTAATCAAGCAAACTCCTCATCTTAGAGGACTGAGCTCCTGCTATTCCCTAAGGAGGCCAGCGACACAGACCTCAGCTCTCTTCTCGCTCCCAGAACCTCTGACAAGTGTGCACAGAGGGTCTAGTAACACACCTGCGCCCTTAGCAATTTGCATGGTCGGTGCATAAAGACGGCCCCAGCGCCTAGGGCGACGGGCTGAGTGAAATGCCGGGAGAGCTGAGAGGGAGGCCTCAAAGCTAGCTCTCCACTTAGCAGCTGTACACCCTTGGGCAGTTGCTTCATATGCACAGTGTAGACTCTGATACTCACTTAGCGAGGCTGTCCTGAGGCCAAGTGAGAGGCTGAGCAGCGAAGAGAATCAAAAAGCTGAAGAAGGGAGTCTCACAGGTGGCACCCATCACTGAAGAGGACGGCTGGAGGAAACCATCCACTCAGGGGTGGGCGGCCTCAGGGTCTGGGAGACCTCAGAGCCTGGGGGCAGCAGGGCAGCCAGCCCGTCCAAAGGGGGCGCTGCAACGCACTTCCTTGTAGAGGTGTTCATAGGCTTCTTGGGAAAGGTGGTCAGTCAGATTTTGATGGGATTTTCCTGATTTTTACTTGTTCATTTTAATGACTAATCTGGGAACATACATATCGGTAAACAACAAAACTCTGTAAAAGTTAAAAGTAAAATAAAAGCTTAAAAAAATACTATCTTATTTTATTTTCTTAATGTATGTACTTATGTGGCTGCTGGCTCCTGGTTTCAGCACTTGAGATCTTCCTGTGGCACCAGCGCGTAGGATCGGCAGAGCGTAGGATCTACTTCTCTGACCAGGATCAAACCTGGGTCCCTGCCTTGGGAGCTCAAAGTCTGAGCCACTGGACGACCAGGAAGTCCTTTATGTACTACTTTATTTTTTAAATTTTTTAAAAGATATTTTTTTTGATGTGAGCGAGCCATTTTTAAAGCCTTTACTGAATTCTGTTACAACACTGCTTCTGTGTTATGTTTGCGTTTTGGGTCCTGAGGCATGTGGGATCCTAGCTCCTCCACCGGAATGGAACCAGTGCTCCCTGCATTGGAAGGTGAAGTTTAAACCACTGGGCCACCAGGAAAGAACCCTGATTTTTAAATGTTGGCACCTACTAGCAGCATCCAAGCTAAACAGTAAGGTTTGCATCCTCTGCCAACACCGATGTGGGGGTGAGAAGGATGACCTGGGGCCAGGGGCCATCACCATAGCCAAGGCCCCCAGGACAGGAGTGGGAGGACCCCAGGAGGACAGGCCGCCTTCCCTTGTCTGCAGAGCTCTGAGGGACTCTAATGCCATCCAGCTGGCGGGCTGCCACATCTCCTTCCATCCTCCAGGGAGAACAGAGTGACGTCCATTAAGAGCTAACCTTTGGAAGAAAACAGAAGATCTTCATGTTCTGGGCTTAGCAAAGATTCTTTTTCTTAGATGGTGTCATGGATGATTTGCTTCTCCCTGGATTTAACAAATGCCAGCATTTCATCACAGGTGCTTTAAGATTTACTTCCCAGATGGCTGAACACTTCTGTGGCCCTTCCTAATTTCATGATGGCGTGAGCATTCCACAACCGTATCTTTGTATTTGTATTTGTATGCACCCCAAAGAACACACTGTGTGATTTCGAGTACTATAATATCAAGTACTATTTAGTATTTCCATGCATTAGGAAGAAACAGTAGAAAATGAACTTAAAATTGATACCACTTACTGCATCATGAAAACTACATCTGTGCATATCTAGAAATATATCTGATAAAAGATATGCAAGACTCTAGAAAAGTTTACTAAATGTTTCTGAGAGAAAGTAAGAATTTCCACCCTCACCGTCTGAAGCAGGAGGTGAGGAAGGGAGAGTGGGGTTGGGTGCCTCAGATGAATCCTGCACGGGAGGCTCAGGGCTGCTGCCACATGGGGGTCCTGCAATATAACAGAGGTGTTCACCAGCCAGTGAGCAGATTTACTACTTTATTTTTTAAATTTTTTAAAAGATATTTTTTTTGATGTGAGCGAGCCATTTTTAAAGCCTTTACTGAATTCTGTTACAACACTGCTTCTGTGTTATGTTTGCGTTTTGGGTCCTGAGGCATGTGGGATCCTAGCTCCTCCACCGGAATGGAACCAGTGCTCCCTGCATTGGAAGGTGAAGTTTAAACCACTGGGCCACCAGGAAAGAACCCTGATTTTTAAATGTTGGCACCTACTAGCAGCATCCAAGCTAAACAGTAAGGTTTGCATCCTCTGCCAACACCGATGTGGGGGTGAGAAGGATGACCTGGGGCCAGGGGCCATCACCATAGCCAAGGCCCCCAGGACAGGAGTGGGAGGACCCCAGGAGGACAGGCCGCCTTCCCTTGTCTGCAGAGCTCTGAGGGACTCTAATGCCATCCAGCTGGCGGGCTGCCACATCTCCTTCCATCCTCCAGGGAGAACAGAGTGACGTCCATTAAGAGCTAACCTTTGGAAGAAAACAGAAGATCTTCATGTTCTGGGCTTAGCAAAGATTCTTTTTCTTAGATGGTGTCATGGATGATTTGCTTCTCCCTGGATTTAACAAATGCCAGCATTTCATCACAGGTGCTTTAAGATTTACTTCCCAGATGGCTGAACACTTCTGTGGCCCTTCCTAATTTCATGATGGCGTGAGCATTCCACAACCGTATCTTTGTATTTGTATTTGTATGCACCCCAAAGAACACACTGTGTGATTTCGAGTACTATAATATCAAGTACTATTTAGTATTTCCATGCATTAGGAAGAAACAGTAGAAAATGAACTTAAAATTGATACCACTTACTGCATCATGAAAACTACATCTGTGCATATCTAGAAATATATCTGATAAAAGATATGCAAGACTCTAGAAAAGTTTACTAAATGTTTCTGAGAGAAAGTAAGAATTTCCACCCTCACCGTCTGAAGCAGGAGGTGAGGAAGGGAGAGTGGGGTTGGGTGCCTCAGATGAATCCTGCACGGGAGGCTCAGGGCTGCTGCCACATGGGGGTCCTGCAATATAACAGAGGTGTTCACCAGCCAGTGAGCAGACTGGCCAACCACTCTCAATTAAAGCACCTTTCAAAGAGGTGCTGATAAAGTACTAACTGCCTTGTAGAGTGCTGAACTCCTGGTCTCTGGAAGATTCTAGAAGAGGCAAGAGGGTCAACTCTTGGAGACGGGATTTCTTCTTACAAGGTCAGTGGTTGGTATGATTTTATGAGGGGCCTGCGACCTTCCAATTTTTCAGGGAACCACACACAGCTTGTTAGTATCTTCCGCACGTGGCTGGGGACGACGGAGGGTGGTGGTGAGAGTGGAGCCTCACTGAGCGCTTCTGGACTGTTCCCAGTCTCCCTGTTCAGTCCATCCAGCCCCACAGAAGGTTGCATGGTGGGTGCTAAGCCTGATGCTGGGAAAAATAGAAGGCAGAAGAAGAAGGGGATGACAGAGGACAAGATGGTTGGATGGCACCACCGACTCAATGGACATGAGTTTGAGCAAGCTCCGGGAGATGGTAAAGGACAGGGAAGCCTGGCGTGCTGCAGTCCAGGGGATCGCAAAGAGTCAGACACGACTGAGTGACAGAACTGAACTGATGATTACCCACATCGAATTGCTGAGGACACTGAGACGGGAGGCTGGGTAACTTGCCAACAGCAGTGGTGGGTGGCTGAGCAGGGCTGGACTCCGGGTGGCTGACTGCAGGGTTGCTGGTTTTAACACTTTTACCGTCCAGATGTTGTCCCTGGGTCCGGGCTGTAGGCCTCCCCCAGCCTCGGGCCTCCTTTGCTCAAGGCATGTCTGGGGAGCCCCCGGTCTAGCCAGTTCTACGTTCGTGGCTCCTGACCCTACATGACAGCTTTCAGTCAAACAGCCACCAGCAGCCAAGAGGCCACCCTTCCAGAAAGAAGCCCATTGACTTTTTTTTTTTTTAATTTTGGTCTCTTTTATTGGTCCTTCATTTATCTATTCTCATTCATCTTAATTCTTTGGCCTGTGTGGGTGTCTCATCGCAGCGGCTTCCCTCGTTGCAGAGCACTGGCTCTGGGCGGATGCCCTCCAGAGCACTGGCTCGTGATTGGACAGTAATTGGACGCAACAGTCCAGCCACTCCGCGGCACGTGGAATCTTCCCGTGCCAGGGATCAAACCGGTGCCCCTTGCACTGCAAGGTGGACTCTACCCACTGGACCACCGGGGAAGCCCTGGCTTCTTTTTAAAATGGACTTTGAACACTCAGGCTGAGTGCTAAAAATGTCAAGTGAAGCTTTTACAAAGTCAGTTTCTTCGCACATCAGGTTGTCTCTGCTACCTTTCTCCTGGGAAGTAGGGAAGGGGATCTGAAACACATAAAAGGGTTTGCAGCGGCCACGCTCACCGCAGCCCCCAGGGCGGGAGGACCACACTGGATTGGGGGGCAGCCTCCAGGCGCCTGCTGCGGTACCTTGGCGACATTTAGGTTTTCTGTAATATGATGAAGTGATCAATATTAATTTTCAGATTCTGCTTGGTGTTCACATACAGGCTCACACATCTATTAACACATATCGGCAGGTGTTCACTGCCCAGTGTGTCATCCGGCACTCGCTTCTTTTACGTACACTTTCCTCTTTCCTCATCACCACTCTGTCCGGGTGCCCCTCACCCCTGACATCTGGTCTCCATTAATCACGCGACCCACTTCTTCTTGGCCATTCACAGTGTGGCTGCCCCTCTGCCTTCATGGTACAAACCTCCCTGCCACCCTGGAGAGGGGTGTCCCTGCCTGTCCCTGCACAGCCGAGGTGAAATGACGGCTGATTCCTTGTGTCGTGGAGGCAGTCAGCCATCCCACCGGATGGAAACAAAGCAATTCCAGCGCAAGCTGAGCGCGGCAGGTCCCCCAGGAAGAAGGGCACTCAGATCGATCATGAGTTCCCTGACTGCTTCCTGGAGGGGAACACCAGGAGCGCGCCCAGCTAGGTAGTGACCTTTGTCTCCTGTAAACCCACGTTTCCCACAGAGACAACAGCGTTCATTGCCCAGGGTATGCTTTTTAGTTCATTAGAAAAAAAGATGACTATTTAGTACAATGTGGCCCAACAGTCTTTTGGGTCAACAGCCCAGTAGAGAAAGCCAATGGTCTAGAATTTTATTTTTGAAAGAACAAACTGATGTCCACTTTGAACATGTTGTGATTGCTTATTCTAAATGCAAGGTACCGGGCTTCCCTGGTAGCTCAGCGGTAAAGAGTCTGCCTGTCGATGCAGGAGACACGGGTTCAATCCCTGAACCAGGAAGATACCACATGCTGTGGAGCAACTAGACCTGTGAGCCACAACTGTTGAGCCTGTGCTCTAGGGCCTCGGAGCCGCAACTATTGAGCCTGTGTGCTGCAACTACTGAAGCTCGTGTGTACTGGAGCCCGCGTTCCACAACAAGAGCCTGCTACCTCAATTAGAGAGTGGGCCCCACTCCCTGCAACTAGAGTAGAGCCTGTGGCAGCAATGAAAACCCAGAATAGCCCAAAATAAATAAATGCATACATAAAACTAAAAAAAATAAAATAATAAAAAAATGCAAGGTACCACTTCATCATGAGATGAAATAACATGCAAGTCTGAGGTGCCTTGTTCTTCCTTTAGTGCTATGCTTGCATGCATTTGAGTGCTCCACGTGGGTGGGTTCAGTGGCCACCTCCTGGAGCCCAGAGGTGGTCAGGACGCCTCCAGAGTGTCCTCGGGCCATATGACATCTGGTCTCCATTAATCACGCGACCCACTTCTTCTTGGCCATTCACAGTGTGGCTGCCCCTCTGCCTTCATGGTACAAACCTCCCTGCCACCCTGGAGAGGGGTGTCCCTGCCTGTCCCTGCACAGCCGAGGTGAAATGACGGCTGATTCCTTGTGTCGTGGAGGCAGTCAGCCATCCCACCGGATGGAAACAAAGCAATTCCAGCGCAAGCTGAGCGCGGCAGGTCCCCCAGGAAGAAGGGCACTCAGATCGATCATGAGTTCCCTGACTGCTTCCTGGAGGGGAACACCAGGAGCGCGCCCAGCTAGGTAGTGACCTTTGTCTCCTGTAAACCCACGTTTCCCACAGAGACAACAGCGTTCATTGCCCAGGGTATGCTTTTTAGTTCATTAGAAAAAAAGATGACTATTTAGTACAATGTGGCCCAACAGTCTTTTGGGTCAACAGCCCAGTAGAGAAAGCCAATGGTCTAGAATTTTTTTTTTGAAAGAACAAACTGATGTCCACTTTGAACATGTTGTGATTGCTTATTCTAAATGCAAGGTACCGGGCTTCCCTGGTAGCTCAGCGGTAAAGAGTCTGCCTGTCGATGCAGGAGACACGGGTTCAATCCCTGAACCAGGAAGATACCACATGCTGTGGAGCAACTAGACCTGTGAGCCACAACTGTTGAGCCTGTGCTCTAGGGCCTCGGAGCCGCAACTATTGAGCCTGTGTGCTGCAACTACTGAAGCTCGTGTGTACTGGAGCCCGCGTTCCACAACAAGAGCCTGCTACCTCAATTAGAGAGTGGGCCCCACTCCCTGCAACTAGAGTAGAGCCTGTGGCAGCAATGAAAACCCAGAATAGCCCAAAATAAATAAATGCATACATAAAACTAAAAAAAATAAAATAATAAAAAAATGCAAGGTACCACTTCATCATGAGATGAAATAACATGCAAGTCTGAGGTGCCTTGTTCTTCCTTTAGTGCTATGCTTGCATGCATTTGAGTGCTCCACGTGGGTGGGTTCAGTGGCCACCTCCTGGAGCCCAGAGGTGGTCAGGACGCCTCCAGAGTGTCCTCGGGCCTACAGTGGGAGTTGACTGGGTGTCTGTCAGTGGGCGAGGTTGCTGGGAAGCCAGCGCTCACCCGCTGGTCTAAATACTCTCCTGTGCTATTTGGTCTTAGCTTGGGTTTGGCCTTTTAGTCAGAATTGGTGGATGCATGGCACACCTCACCCTTCACTCTAGTGTTTACAGATCAGCAGCTAATCACAATCCTCTTTCCTACAAGCCCACTGTTACCCCAGGATCCTTCTTAACCCAGTGCCAGGAAGCAATGACCAAACATCTGGGGAGCGGTTTTAAATTAAGTCCAAGTTTCCTTCCCATCATTCTCAAACCCTCGTGATGACTCAGCTTGGCCACTGGACACAAAAAACTTTGAGGGCATTTTGTCTCTTTTATGCCTCATCCAGCAGGTGTTCTGTTTAGAGGACTGGCCTTGGGGACAGGGATGCTCAAGGAACCTGGAGCTCTGAGTGTTCACTGGACTGTCTTCTGAGACACCAGCCCTCCCAAAGCTGGTCCTGAAAACACTGAGGCTTTGCCAGCAAAAATGTTTATGCCTTTTGGTCTTAAATAAGAAAAGGTCTGCCATTTTGCAGCTCTTTCCTAAGATAATGGGTTCTCCTGGGGTTTTAGGAGCTTTCCTGTGGGAAGCTTTATTTTCTGAGCTTGTTTGGGTGCCTTCCAGGGTATTTGTGCTTCTGACCAAAGGTCATAGCACCTTCTTCAGACTGGGCCCCGAGAGGGGAACCTAGGGCAGGAAACATCGCTGGATAGAGGAAAGGCAAGTCCATAAAGCTCTTCATGGTCAGAAGGGCCCTGACCATCCTCTACCACCACCTTCACCAGCAGGGTGGCCACCTAGAGCCCCCACCTGTCAGAGGGGTCCCGGCTGTGGTGGTAAAGTCAACCTCTACACTGCCTGCTGGCAATGGTGGCACCTTGCCTTTCAGGGTTCAGGGAAAGGAGGTGACTTTGGGACTTTACCTGTCTCCCTATGAAGACCAGCTTCTGCTTGAAGACCTACCTCTTCCACCCGTACCTGACTTAACCATGTCTTCTCCAGAGATGGTGAGCTTCTGGAAGGTTCTCTTGGACACCTTGTCTCAATCAACCCAACGGTCCTGGTGCTCATGTAAGAGAAGGCATGGAGAGCCATGGGGAAAGTGGGGGTTCATGTCATCATGGGAAGCAGTCAACAGCATCCTTGGGAGATGAGGGGGACCTGAACCCCAGCAAAGGCAAATACAGAACACAGCACAGTGGACCAGGTGTCCTCACTGAAAGGGAGGCAGGAGCCAGTAATGGCTGCCATGAGTTTGGTTTGGGAGATGGGCATGCATTTGCTGTGCTGGGGTCCAGGAGAAGGTGGAGGTCATCTGCGGGAGAGAAGTGACCCTGGTTCAGCGTTTTCTGTCTCAGGGCGGCTTGGCGGGGCATCCAAGAGCAGGCTTCCCAGTTGCTGCCCGACTTTTAGTTTTCTTTACTTCTGTTCACAAAATCAGAGAGAAGCAACCTCCTGTCAGAGGCTGTTGCTTCCCCTTTGGTCTCTCCGCTGGGTTTTCTCCAGCCTCTTGCCCTCGGGCCAGAGAAGAGCCAGCCGAGCCGTCTGGCAGGGCTGCAGGGCAGGCTCTTAACACAGCAGGGCCCTTCAGATGTTCCCCGGCTGACAGTCTCAGGCCTCCCGCCTGCCAGCGTCCGCTCACCAACACAGCCTCACAGACTCTCCCGACTGGAAGGGACTTTAGAGGTCATCCACGACAGCCTCGGGGCTGGCATTTTCACACAATTTTAATAACTTCAGAGTTACTCCTTCTATTATTCGGAGACTATTTCTTCTGACTTCCCCTTAGCGTGCTGTTAAAGATATGTGTTACCCGTGGAATCCTTGGTAAGGAGAAGTATGCCTGGGCTCCTGTTGGTGGGTCTAGCAGTGAGGGGCGCAACGAGGCCAGATTTGGGAACACGAATTCTTTTCGTCCTTTACACAACAGTTACAAGAATGATCTCCATGGTTACGGCAGCTGCTCAGAGGTGTCTAGATTTTCATTTTCTGCATTTCCCTAAATGTCTAATTTATGAATAATCTGTTAGGTAACCTGCTGGAAAGTTTCTACAAGTATATGAAGATCAAGGAATATATATTTATATATATTCACAGCAACAACAAAAAGTAGGTTGATGGGCATTTTTGGAACATTTTTTTTTTCTCCCACCGAAAACAGAAATTAGGATCAACGTAAAAAAATTTCAAGTTAAACAAGATTCAATGAAAGGAACACTGCCTTCATGTTCTTCAAAGGCATGTGAGCTGGAGAGGGGCTGGAGCTAACCTAATTATGTTTCCTTTAATGTGAAATAGCTATTTGCCTGACATTCTATTTGCATCTCACCATCACATTCAAATAGCTGGGACATTGATTTTTTTTCCTAGCGTTCCCTTTGAACATGAAAGTGTTTTTTCCCGTTTTTTTGTTTTTTTTTTCACTCGCGCTTGTGAGAACAGTGATAAGAATGGATCGATAATTACATTGTTGGATAAAAATGAATATAAATTTTATTGAAAAACACCACCAGCAACAATATAGGGAAAGCATACCTAACAGCCAGTGGCCCACACAACTCAATGCACACGTTATGAAAAGTTAAGCACCTCTTTAAAGCTACAACTACACATCCAAATGAAAAGAAATGATCGACCTCAGGTAAACTGACGGGGCACGCAGAGGCATACCACCTCTGAATGCTGTGCCAACACAAAGGACGTGACCATACTATTCCAGTCCCCTGTCTGCTGTGGGTGATAAGAGTGTATTTCACAAATGAATTTTAAAAGAACCTGTTAGCAGGGCATCCCCCGGACTTACCCAGCTGACGGGGCTGGCATTTTCACACAATTTTAATAACTTCAGAGTTACTCCTTCTATTATTCGGAGACTATTTCTTCTGACTTCCCCTTAGCGTGCTGTTAAAGATATGTGTTACCCGTGGAATCCTTGGTAAGGAGAAGTATGCCTGGGCTCCTGTTGGTGGGTCTAGCAGTGAGGGGCGCAACGAGGCCAGATTTGGGAACACGAATTCTTTTCGTCCTTTACACAACAGTTACAAGAATGATCTCCATGGTTACGGCAGCTGCTCAGAGGTGTCTAGATTTTCATTTTCTGCATTTCCCTAAATGTCTAATTTATGAATAATCTGTTAGGTAACCTGCTGGAAAGTTTCTACAAGTATATGAAGATCAAGGAATATATATTTATATATATTCACAGCAACAACAAAAAGTAGGTTGATGGGCATTTTTGGAACATTTTTTTTTTCTCCCACCGAAAACAGAAATTAGGATCAACGTAAAAAAATTTCAAGTTAAACAAGATTCAATGAAAGGAACACTGCCTTCATGTTCTTCAAAGGCATGTGAGCTGGAGAGGGGCTGGAGCTAACCTAATTATGTTTCCTTTAATGTGAAATAGCTATTTGCCTGACATTCTATTTGCATCTCACCATCACATTCAAATAGCTGGGACATTGATTTTTTTTCCTAGCGTTCCCTTTGAACATGAAAGTGTTTTTTCCCGTTTTTTTGTTTTTTTTTTCACTCGCGCTTGTGAGAACAGTGATAAGAATGGATCGATAATTACATTGTTGGATAAAAATGAATATAAATTTTATTGAAAAACACCACCAGCAACAATATAGGGAAAGCATACCTAACAGCCAGTGGCCCACACAACTCAATGCACACGTTATGAAAAGTTAAGCACCTCTTTAAAGCTACAACTACACATCCAAATGAAAAGAAATGATCGACCTCAGGTAAACTGACGGGGCACGCAGAGGCATACCACCTCTGAATGCTGTGCCAACACAAAGGACGTGACCATACTATTCCAGTCCCCTGTCTGCTGTGGGTGATAAGAGTGTATTTCACAAATGAATCCGGTTTGAAAAGAACCTGTTAGCAGGGCATCAAAGACCCCAGACCACTGAGAAAACTTTTCTACTTTTCCAGTCCTTTGAGAAGAGGATTTCACAAACTTTCTTGGCAACTTGTCCCTCCTGCTTAACAACAGGAAATACTTCTTTATGTCTAGCTTAAATCCTTCATGCTTCAGTTAATCTATTTATTTCCTTTGAATCTCAGCAAGCTGTGAGAGGTCTGTCCTGGTGGGACAATGTAACATATGGGGAACACACAATGATCACAATCAGACCGAAGACAGAGTCCAACTGTGCTGGTGGCGCTTCCGAATCAAGTCAAACAGAAGTTAATTTCAATTGTGGTTGTCGCCCATTTGCCTAGCCCCTTCCGCACCCTCCCGACCCACTATGCCCTTCTGTGGCCTGAGGGCTGCCATCCTAGAACTTGCAGCAAAAACTTTGAGTTCAATCAGTTCCAATTTTTCACTGACGTAATGATGAGTGTGGTCAAACTGTCCCATCCACTCCTTTCGGATTTCCAGGCAAAATACTTATATATTTCACCGTGACAGGCAGTCCCCGGCCTCTCCTCACAACTTGTGCGTGGCAACAACGTGCTCCACATATATGTGATAAAGCTCCGAGAAGCCACAAGAAGGTGCTCAGTGAATTTAATATAAACATCCCAGCCGCATTTTTCAAATTCTGCCTAGAAACCCCAGCGGTTATATTCAGCCTCACCGAGTTTGCAGAGCCTGCAGCTCTACCCAGGACAGCAGGGGGCGCCCGTGCCATTCCACTGGCCGCCAGAACGCCGCGATCAGGAAACAAAGATGGGGATTTGAATAAAAGACTTCAAATGCAACCCCGAATCCTACCCTGAGCAGCATGCGTGTAAAAATTCATGAAGATTGGATCTCATTTCATGTATTTTTACTTCAGTGGAAAGAAGTGCAGGTGTTGTCTGTGCCTACTGCTGTCTTTACAAGGGGCGGGTGCGCCTGGTTAAATGAGCAGGGAGGGCCTGCAGATGCGCTTTGAGAGACTGGGCCACCGTCTTCTGCTTGGGACAGCCCCTACTTGGCTGGGTGGCATCCTTTGAGTACTCCAGACTGTGTAGATTAATTATACTGTTTTGTAAAGGATGCATGTTGCTCTTAGCAGGATTAGCAGCCGGCTCTGGGTCCAGTGATTGTCAGGGTCATAGACAGCACTTATTATTTTGATGAAACACAGCACATGCCTTGCAGCCCATAAAATCAAAGGGGTGAGAAAAGGCTGTTTCTTGGGTGTAAAAGCTCCCCTCGTTTCCCTGTTGTGGTGTGCAGCGGTTATGCCTCCGCAGGCTTTGTGCATTTTCCAGGCATGAGTGGCACTGCGCTGAATGTCTGGTGGCAGAGCCTTCCAGAAGATGCTGGGCCAGGCCAGGGCTGCTCAGCCCACCGTGCTGTATGGCCCTCGTGTTCCAGGGCCCCTGGCCTGGGGAGACCCTGAGGTCTCTGTGGACCAGGCCCACGCTGGGGGCCGTGGGGGGTCCTTGGCAGGGGTTCTTAAGCAGATGATGCACTGGCATGTTGGGAGTCTGAAACAGGCCTGGGCAGGAGAGGTGGCTGCCACCTACTTGAACTATGGCAGGCACAGGGCTGCAATCCCAGCACAAAAGGTCGGCTGACACAGTTCCTGGTTACGTGCTCTATGAACATATGTTGGATACATGGATGTGAGGATGAAGGCCCCAGAGGCTGTGAGCATCCCCAGCAGCCCTGGCTGTAGCTTGCCCGGGCATCTGGAGTGGCGGGCAGGGAGGAGAGTGCTGGGCAGTGCCGGCTTTCCTGGGCCCAGGCCCTGGTAGGCATGGCTGCAGAGCTGAGAAGCCAAGAGGCCAGGCGGGACCACCCAGGGTCTCCATGGGCTCGGATGGGGCTGTAGCAGCCACGCAGGGCCTCTCAGTGTTTCTCCCTCCTTCCCTTCTGCTGTCCTCGTTGGAGCCAGTCTTTCTGCTGTTACCATGGCAACACTGGCCTGAGGTGTTGCTAAGGGTCGGCTGGGCAGCCAAGGCTTCTCAGGCCTGAGCAAGCAAGGAGCTCTGGACGGTCCCCATAGAAGGCAGACCCTGGGGGTCTCTCTTGAAAGGGAGGAAGGGACGTGGAGCAGAAACTGCTCCCGGAACAGGTTGAGGTCCCCGGTGTGGCCTTGGTGGTATGGACCTTGGGGCTGGCGGGACCCTGCTCTAGTGGGTGCCCCCGGCATTGCAGCATTCTCATCCCTTCACCTGCGTCTTTATTGAGGGTTACTGCCACGACTCCCTGAGGGTCCAGCTGCCTCTTGGGGCTCCCTGTGCGGGGTGCAGGCTGGGCCCTGTGGCATAGGCTCTGAGGGGGCCTACGGGGACTGGGTGGACTGTGGATGGGCTCAGTGGACAGAATGAACCCCTCTGAGGGCAGTCGGAGGACTTACACCCTGAGACTCGGGTGGTCCTTCGGGTCCCTGGCCCAGAGCAAGAGCAGGCGCAGGCTGCTCTTGGCCTTGAGGTCGCCCATGACTTTTCTGTGACCATGTTCCAGGCACACACTGGGACAGGGCAGGCCCTCAGCCCCTGGGCTAGTCGTGGGGCAGTTAGCTTCCTCTCTGCACCTTCCTTCTCAGGCCCTGGAAGAACAAGAAGTGGCATCGGGGAGACGGGAGGCGGTCAGGTCTGGAAGAAGAGGCCAGCGCGACCTCCCCTGGCGTCTGGGAGTCGGTGAGCAGCTCCTGGACAGGGGCTCCAGGACTCAGGCTGACTCAGCCTCGCAGAGCACGCCCGCATCTCCCTCACCATCACGGACGGGCAAGAGATCTGGCCCGGGCGGCAGTCCGGCTTCCCCACACCAGGCCGAGAACAACGAGGACAGCGTCAGCACGAGAAGGGGCGTCTGGGCCGTGTGTACAGTTACCATACCTTGGATTTACATAGCACCTTTGTCTTCTACAGGGCCTTGCCTCCGTCCCCTTGGCCACCTGGACACGGACGTCGCAGCTCCCGCGGCAGGGCGGGGGCGTGAGGCAGAGGTCCAGAAGGGATTCCATGCAGACTGGCGGTGCCCGGGCTCGGGCGCCGCCGGGCGGGCGCGGAGCGGGCGGCCCTCACTGGGTGTTGACCTGGTACTTGAGGATGTAGGAGTAGAAGCTGTGGTTGGCGTTCTCCAGCACCATGACGTACACCTCCCGGCAGCCCGCCGTGCTGCAGCTGCCCTCCCAGTAGCCCTCGCGGCTCAGGGTCAGTGGCCACGTGTCCTGCCCCTTCACCAGGGCTTTGGCGACGCCGTGCAGCTTCAGTTTGAACGGGACGTTGCGGTTGGCGGGCAGCACCCCCGACAGGGGCTCCAGCAGCTCATTGTCCGCGCCCCAGTTGCCAAAGCTCTCGGGGAACACGGGCCAGTTCACCTTGGTGTTGGTGCAGTACAGGAGGTAATTGAAGACGAAGAGGTAGTTGCCCGGCTCCTGCCTCTTCTTGACAAAGATTTTGAGCGCGAACTTGCCGGCGTGGGGCAGCTGCACCTTCAGCTCCGTCCGCTTCTCCCGGTGCAGCTGGAAGATGTAGCGCCGCTGGGTCTCCTCGGTGACGGGGCCGTCGTCCCCATGGAGCGAGGCCAGGACGCTGATGCCCTCCTCCACGCCGAAGCTGACGGAGCAGCGCCCGTCGCTGGTGTAAATGACGGGCTCGGCGTGGGACGGCTTGGTGATGCCCATCTGCTCCGAGAACCAGCTGGGGCCCACCGGCTGGTGCAGCTCGGCCGGCAGCCGGACGTCCATGTCGGCGCAGTGGCACTTGATGGTGTACTCCAGCACTGAGCTGTAGATCTCCGAGTTGCCCTTGGCAAAGATCTGCAGCTTGTGGGTGCCCGCCGTTGGGGGGTATACATCCAGCTTCATCCCATTCTTCCGGAGGCTCAGCAGCCCGTGCTCCTGCTTGCCGTTAAGCATGAACATGAAGAGCGTCGGGGCGCAGCTCTCGATGGTGATGGTGGCCTTCCCATTCACTGTGGAGAGAGCCAAGGCCAGGTGAGAGGGGGCCGACCTGTGCTGATGTGCTTATTATTATTCAACCACGGGACCCCTGGCAGTGGGCGGTAAGGGCCCTGACTGACAGCGACGGCCCATGTCCCTGGTGGAAATACCTTCACCCTGGTAGTTTTAAGCCCCAGGGTGACCTCCATGAACATGATATAAGCCGGTGGCAGCACACCTATGGAAGGTTCCCCGCCCCCTCTTGGGGGCGACTCTTCAAGACCTGCCAGCTGGGTGGGTCTCAAGAAAAATCTGCCCCCAGTTGTGTTTTCTTGGCTCGCCCATGTGATTGACATCAGGTGAAGGGTGCACAGAGGCCTAACCCGATTCCAGGGGACGGGAGGGCCGAGGAGCAAGGAGAGCTCTACCTGGCTGGAGAGCCGTTACTGACTTTGCCGCCAAGCCTCAAGTATTGCTTCCCCCTGCTCCCTCCAGCATCTGGTCCTGTGTCCATGTCAACAGTCACTTCGCTGGACGCTTCCCTCCGGGGACTCTGCTCTAGGGCAGGGGTGCTTCCCTGAAGGTCCCCCACGCCCGATCGCCACCCTCCGCCTCAGACGTCTTGAAAGGAGTCAGCGAGTGCACGGGAGGATCCTGTGCAGCCTTCTCCCTCCCCACCTCGCCCCGGCCCTCCAGCGCTGTCTTCCTCTGTCCTGGTCATTGCTGTGGGGACAGGGGGCCAGCCCACAAGCACTCCCCTCTCTGGCGTCCCCCGCCTTGCAGGACCACAGGGCGGGGCAGGGTTTCTCTGAGAGCCTTGCCGTCCCCTCAGGAGCCGACCACCTGCCTCTCCTCCCAGCCACCTTCCACTAGCATCTCAGCCACACTCCCGAGGAGCCCCTCCCCAGTCAGGGTCCAGAGCCTCTCCCCAGTCACGGATCCAGGGGCAGAAAGCCGTGCCCAGGAGCTAGGACGAGTGCCCCTGAGACACTTCCCGTCTGCTCAGCCCCAGGTCAGGCTCCAGGTATTCCTGTGATCAGTGCCACCTCCCATTTTGGGAGTGACACCCCACGTGGGGAAGGGGCTTCACTGGCCTCTCCCGCCGCCCCCTTCTCCATGGCTCCTGTCGGCACTGCCAGCTCTCCACCTACCTTTCTTCTCACACCCTCCCTGCCGCCGTTCCCTTGCGCCCAGTCAGCTCTCTGGAATCTGGCTTTGGCCGCCGTCCCACAGGCCTTCAGTGACGCCCTCGGAGGATCCGGGCTGCTGACCATGCATCCACCGCTCTGCCCAGCCTGGCCCTCTCTGCGCCCGCTCTGACCACCACCCAGCTCCCTTTTTGTCACACTGGGTGTCTGAACATACAGTAAGCCTAAAAGGTGACTGTATATTCATGGAGCATATTTAAAGAATATTTCCTTGCTGGAGCTCATTTTGTTAAGATTGGAGATGGAAAGATGGCGGAGAGGGAAACTGAGGTGGGCACAATGCCGGGAGGGCATGTGGGAGAGGGTGAAGGGGAGGTGGGGAGAAGGAGCTCACAGGCTCTGAGTCCCAGGGCCTCCAGTGTTTCTGGCTTTTCCAGCCAATCAGCTTACCTCTGCCAGGAACCCCCTGAGCTGGGCACCCGGCCAGGCCCGGGACATGGCAGGAAAGGAGGCAGGCGGGCCCTTCCCTGTGGTGCCCACACCTGCAGGGAGGACACACGCCATCCATACCTGGTACGTCACCAATGGCACTAAAGTTCCCTGGAGGAGATGGAGGGCCAGGGCAGGGGGCTTCCTGAAGGTCCCCACGCCCGATCGCCACCCTCCGCCTCAGACGTCTTGAAAGGAGTCAGCGAGTGCAGGAGGATCCTGTGCAGCCTTCTCCTCCCCACCTCGCCCGGCCCTCCAGCGCTGTCTTCCTCTGTCCTGGTCATTGCTGTGGGGACAGGGGCCAGCCCACAAGCACTCCCTCTCTGGCGTCCCCGCCTTGCAGGACCACAGGGCGGGCAGGGTTTCTCTGAGAGCCTTGCCGTCCCTCAGGAGCCGACCACCTGCCTCTCCTCCCAGCCACCTTCCACTAGCATCTCAGCCACACTCCCGAGGAGCCCTCCCAGTCAGGGTCCAGAGCCTCTCCCAGTCACGGATCCAGGGGCAGAAAGCCGTGCCCAGGAGCTAGGACGAGTGCCCCTGAGACACTTCCCGTCTGCTCAGCCCCAGGTCAGGCTCCAGGTATTCCTGTGATCAGTGCCACCTCCCATTTTGGGAGTGACACCCCACGTGGGGAAGGGGCTTCACTGGCCTCTCCCGCCGCCCCTTCTCCATGGCTCCTGTCGGCACTGCCAGCTCTCCACCTACCTTTCTTCTCACACCCTCCCTGCCGCCGTTCCCTTGCGCCCAGTCAGCTCTCTGGAATCTGGCTTTGGCCGCCGTCCCACAGGCCTTCAGTGACGCCCTCGGAGGATCCGGGCTGCTGACCATGCATCCACCGCTCTGCCCAGCCTGGCCCTCTCTGCGCCCGCTCTGACCACCACCCAGCTCCCTTTTTGTCACACTGGGTGTCTGAACATACAGTAAGCCTAAAAGGTGACTGTATATTCATGGAGCATATTTAAAGAATATTTCCTTGCTGGAGCTCATTTTGTTAAGATTGGAGATGGAAAGATGGCGGAGAGGGAAACTGAGGTGGGCACAATGCCGGGAGGGCATGTGGGAGAGGGTGAAGGGGAGGTGGGGAGAAGGAGCTCACAGGCTCTGAGTCCCAGGGCCTCCAGTGTTTCTGGCTTTTCCAGCCAATCAGCTTACCTCTGCCAGGAACCCCCTGAGCTGGGCACCCGGCCAGGCCCGGGACATGGCAGGAAAGGAGGCAGGCGGGCCCTTCCCTGTGGTGCCCACACCTGCAGGGAGGACACACGCCATCCATACCTGGTACGTCACAATGGCACTAAGTTCCCTGGAGGAGATGGAGGGCCAGGGCAGAGGCTTCCAGAAGGCTCAGCCTCCTGCCCTACCCCCTGGCATCAGGAGAGGCTTCTACGCGGACAGAAGGTTATTCAGGTTAAGGGGACAGTGTGAGGAGGGAAGACCATGCGTGAGGGCCCTGGGACATGAAGGGTGTCCCCCTAGACGATGTGAGGGAGTACCGTGTGGGCCCAGGGACGGGCCTGCCTCGGCAAGGCGGGGGGACAGGCCTCTCCGTGGCTGCCACTCTTAACAAAACTAGCTGCATGAGGAAATATTCCTTAGCCATGCTCCGTGAATGTGCAATCAACGTGCAGGTTTATGGTACATAAGAAACTCAGTGCTTCCATTTCTCTGTCTTTTGAAGAGGCCAACTCCTCGGTGACCATGTTTTGACATCGGTGCAACCTGGCACGTTCCTCCCCGCGGCCCCGCGGCCGGTGCTGGCGGGAGCAGCCCCCATCTGACGAGCGTGCGGGGCCAATCCCTCCAAGGCAGCAGCCTCACGCTGTTATTTTAGCAGCAGGAGGTATCTGTAGTTCTAAAAGTTATTCCCAAGCTCAGCAGCCTGGTTAAGGAGACTGTTGTCAGGCGGAAGGGATGAATCGGCAGGGACTAACACGGGCTCTCCTATCACCTGAGTGTGGGTGGGGCTCCCCAGAGGCGCCCACAGACCCCGCTGTGCTCATACCAGAGGAGCTCCTGCTTTCCCTCCTGGGAGCACACACGAACCAGGGCAGCGACGGGGCCCCCAGGCAGCCGTTGGTGGGAGTGTGGGGTGTGCACTGGCCAGCCCTGCAGACAGCTCAGCTTGGGGTCCTGCACACCCAGCCCCGGGGAAGTCACCTGGGAGAGGCTGGTTCTGTCTGCCGGCGAGAAGAAGGCGGATGGGCAGGCACCCAGCGGGTGCAGGGAGCTCTGAGAGCCAGGCTGGTCCTGGGAGCCTGGCCCTCCTCTGGGGTGACTGGACTCAGAGGTGGGCGGCCCGCTGGGTCCCCCTCGGAACACGCCTGTCCCTGTCTCCAGGGATGCCTGCTCTCCTCCAGCTCCCATACCGGGCTCTGTGCCACCTCCTTACAGAGCCCCGTGGGGCCCCCTGCTGCTTAGGCCACTGACATGCAGACGCCTGCTCAGCTGGGCCAACACACACTCTCCTGGGTCGTGAGAGGCTCCTGCGGACATGAAGGTTGGAAATGCAGGTTAGGGGACAGTGTGAGGAGGGAAGACCATGCGTGAGGGCCCTGGGACATGAAGGGTGTCCCCCTAGACGATGTGAGGGAGTACCGTGTGGGCCCAGGGACGGGCCTGCCTCGGCAAGGCGGGGGGACAGGCCTCTCCGTGGCTGCCACTCTTAACAAAACTAGCTGCATGAGGAAATATTCCTTAGCCATGCTCCGTGAATGTGCAATCAACGTGCAGGTTTATGGTACATAAGAAACTCAGTGCTTCCATTTCTCTGTCTTTTGAAGAGGCCAACTCCTCGGTGACCATGTTTTGACATCGGTGCAACCTGGCACGTTCCTCCCCGCGGCCCCGCGGCCGGTGCTGGCGGGAGCAGCCCCCATCTGACGAGCGTGCGGGGCCAATCCCTCCAAGGCAGCAGCCTCACGCTGTTATTTTAGCAGCAGGAGGTATCTGTAGTTCTAAAAGTTATTCCCAAGCTCAGCAGCCTGGTTAAGGAGACTGTTGTCAGGCGGAAGGGATGAATCGGCAGGGACTAACACGGGCTCTCCTATCACCTGAGTGTGGGTGGGGCTCCCCAGAGGCGCCCACAGACCCCGCTGTGCTCATACCAGAGGAGCTCCTGCTTTCCCTCCTGGGAGCACACACGAACCAGGGCAGCGACGGGGCCCCCAGGCAGCCGTTGGTGGGAGTGTGGGGTGTGCACTGGCCAGCCCTGCAGACAGCTCAGCTTGGGGTCCTGCACACCCAGCCCCGGGGAAGTCACCTGGGAGAGGCTGGTTCTGTCTGCCGGCGGGAAGAAGGCGGATGGGCAGGCACCCAGCGGGTGCAGGGAGCTCTGAGAGCCAGGCTGGTCCTGGGAGCCTGGCCCTCCTCTGGGGTGACTGGACTCAGAGGTGGGCGGCCCGCTGGGTCCCCCTCGGAACACGCCTGTCCCTGTCTCCAGGGATGCCTGCTCTCCTCCAGCTCCCATACCGGGCTCTGTGCCACCTCCCTTACAGAGCCCCGTGCTCTCTGTCCTGGGAGACCCCCACAGCTCCCCTACTAGCTGCTTAGGCCACTGACATGCAGACGCCTGCTCAGCTGGGCCAACACACACTCTCTGCCTGGAGTTCAGGGCCTCCCAGGTGGCGCTAGTGGTAAAGAACCGGGGGCAATGCAGGAAAATTCATGAGGTGTGAGCTCTATCCCTGAGTCAGGAAGAGCCTCTGGAGGAGGGCATGGCAACCCATTCCAGTATTCTTGCCTGGCGAGTCCCATGGAGAGAGGAGCCTGGTGGGTTACAGTCCATAGGGCCACAGCTGAGGTGACTTAGCACGCATACACCAGGAGTTCAGGAGCTTCTGTCAGAGACCTGAGCTGGAAGCTGGCTGAAGCCAGGGTTCAGGCAGGCCTTTCCCTGCGGTGTGAACTGAGAGGCTCCGCCAGCTCGGGCCCACCAGCCCTGGCTCCCCGGCACGCCTGGCTGGAAGCACAGCTCTCAGGGGCTGCACAGCCCATAGTGGTTTATGCTGCTGGGAGGGGCTTCTGTCCCTGCAGATGTGACCTGCGGCTGCATCCTGCCTTGGTGGCCAGATGGCCTGGCTGCCTCTGTCTCCTCTGCACCCCTACAGACAGCTTGCACCGAGCTGGGCGCTGGCAGGGCAGCCCATGGGCCCCAGTTACCTGTTTTGATGATGGAGGTCTGCGGTTGGGCGCTCAGCATCCCTTTGTTGTAGAACTCACTCTTATGATACATGTTGTTCTCAAACTGCCTCAGGGATTGAGGGGGCTTGAGCAGTTGCCAGTTCTTGTTGTCTGGGAAATGGTCCTCGATGAACAGTGCCGGGTGGGTGAGGAAGTAGAATTCGTTGTAGCTGGAGGGGGGAAAGCTGGTCAGCAGCCATGCTGGAGGAGCAGGCCCTGGTCATGCAGAGGGGCAGGCGGGGCCCACCGGGGGTCTTGGGCCTTCTTTGAGCTAACACATCAGGGAGCCCTACCCACAGCCCAGTGGGAAGAGGCACCATCTCCGACCCTGACATGGGCACTGCAGATGCAGCCTCCTGAAACAGGAGGCAAAGCAGGACCTGAGGCCCCTGTTAAGACAAGGCCACCCCCTCAAGCAGTGCCGTATCCAGGCAGAGACTTGAAGGGAGCAAAGCCAGGACCCACGGACCAGGGGCCAGTGGCGTGCAGGGGACCAAGTGTGAGAACCTGGTGAGCCAGCTCCATGCTCCCGGACCTGGAGCCCCTGGGGCCGTCTGGACGCGGCTCTCTAGAGTCAGTGATGGGAAGCAGGAGAAGAAGGCGGGACTCATCTGGGATGGGAGAGCCTTCACTCGGCCCAAGGCGAGCGGCGTGCAGAGCTGACAGAGTGAAGGAGGGTGTGACCAGATGTCTCCTGCCGGTACGGGCTGTGTGCAGCCACTTGTGTGTGCCCTGCGGGGCCGCCAGGACTTCAACTGCCCAAGTGGATGGCGCCCGCGTTGTTCTGGATGAAAAGGCGTTTGAGCTGCTGGTGGACATGAAGCTCCAACACGAACATCGTGGCCTAGGCTAAGGCCAGAGTCTTGGAGGACAGATGTGCTCCAGCCCCACACCCAGCCACCCTGCCGCGCAGGGGCTACAGGGAGGCTGAGCACCCTGGTACCCCTTCCCACATGCCAGACCCCCTTTCTTGGACATGGTATACAGCTGCATGCAGCCCAGAGAGGAGGAGGAGGAGCCCTGGTGTTAGGGAGAAGCAGTAGGAGAGAATTCTGGCATCTGTGACATGGACAATGGCCAAGGGCCTGACTATGAGTCTCCGGTGGCTTGGATAGTAAAGAATCTGTCTGCAGTGCAAGGGACTCAGGTTCAGTCCCTGGGTTGGGAAGATCCCCTGGAGAAGGAAATGGCAGCTCACTCCAGTATTCGTCCCTGGCAAATCCCATGGACAGAGTCTGGCGGGCTATAGTCCATGGGGCAGCAAAGAATCAGATGCACCTGAGCAACTAACACATAAAGGCCTAACTAACACATAAGGCCTCCAGGCACTTAAAGGAGCTTCTCAGCTCTCCCTTTCCTGGCACTTGCCCTGTGGGCAAACACTGCGCTTTTAGCCTTCAGGGGAGGCAGTGCTGGAGAGCCCGAGGGGGCTTGCAACAGTGGCGGGTGAGGTGAGAGAAAGGTCTGGGCCCTTGTCACTGGCCTGGAGCTAGCTCAGCTCCGAATCCAGAGGAAGAGTGTGTTGGGGGTGTGGGGACTGCAGCACACGGCGGCTCCGGCTCTCCTTCTCCTTCCCCTGGCCTTCGCCACCCGCTGTCTGCTTCAGCCTCCTGCCTCCCCCATCGCCCCGCCGACCAGACACGCCGCAGAGCTGAGGTACTCACAGGAAGGTGAATTTGGAGGTGGAGGAGTCGACCAGGCCACTGCCCCAGGTGCTGTCCACCAGGTGCCATCTCCCCTCGAGGAACACGGCGTTCCAGGCATGGTCAAACTCCCCGGAGAAGCTCTGCCCCGGCTGGTAGCCAAAGCCCTTGGAGTAGCCAGGCACGGTCATGCACTGCACTCCAGCGATCCTGGGGCGGACACGGGCTCTGAGAGGCAGCTCCCGCTGGGGCCCGCAGCCCCGCAGGTCTGTCTGTGGCCCTGCCTCAGGTCTGTCCATGCCTTTCCCATTCCGAGCCTCTCATCCAGTCACATAGGCTAAGGCCAGAGTCTTGGAGGACAGATGTGCTCCAGCCCCACACCCAGCCACCCTGCCGCGCAGGGGCTACAGGGAGGCTGAGCACCCTGGTACCCCTTCCCACATGCCAGACCCCCTTTCTTGGACATGGTATACAGCTGCATGCAGCCCAGAGAGGAGGAGGAGGAGCCCTGGTGTTAGGGAGAAGCAGTAGGAGAGAATTCTGGCATCTGTGACATGGACAATGGCCAAGGGCCTGACTATGAGTCTCCGGTGGCTTGGATAGTAAAGAATCTGTCTGCAGTGCAAGGGACTCAGGTTCAGTCCCTGGGTTGGGAAGATCCCCTGGAGAAGGAAATGGCAGCTCACTCCAGTATTCGTCCCTGGCAAATCCCATGGACAGAGTCTGGCGGGCTATAGTCCATGGGGCAGCAAAGAATCAGATGCACCTGAGCAACTAACACATAAAGGCCTAACTAACACATAAGGCCTCCAGGCACTTAAAGGAGCTTCTCAGCTCTCCCTTTCCTGGCACTTGCCCTGTGGGCAAACACTGCGCTTTTAGCCTTCAGGGGAGGCAGTGCTGGAGAGCCCGAGGGGGCTTGCAACAGTGGCGGGTGAGGTGAGAGAAAGGTCTGGGCCCTTGTCACTGGCCTGGAGCTAGCTCAGCTCCGAATCCAGAGGAAGAGTGTGTTGGGGGTGTGGGGACTGCAGCACACGGCGGCTCCGGCTCTCCTTCTCCTTCCCCTGGCCTTCGCCACCCGCTGTCTGCTTCAGCCTCCTGCCTCCCCCATCGCCCCGCCGACCAGACACGCCGCAGAGCTGAGGTACTCACAGGAAGGTGAATTTGGAGGTGGAGGAGTCGACCAGGCCACTGCCCCAGGTGCTGTCCACCAGGTGCCATCTCCCCTCGAGGAACACGGCGTTCCAGGCATGGTCAAACTCCCCGGAGAAGCTCTGCCCCGGCTGGTAGCCAAAGCCCTTGGAGTAGCCAGGCACGGTCATGCACTGCACTCCAGCGATCCTGGGGCGGACACGGGCTCTGAGAGGCAGCTCCCGCTGGGGGCCCGCAGCCCCCCGCAGGTCTGTCTGTGGCCCTGCCTCAGGTCTGTCCATGCCTTTCCCATTCCGAGCCTCTCATCCAGTCACATACACATAGCCTGAGGCGGGGTCACAGGGCTGGCTGGTTCCCCCGGCACAGACTGGCGGCAGTTTCTGCCATCTGCTCCTTCTGCAGCCTGGACACAGCACCTGGGAATGTCTCCCCTGAGCCCACCTGAGGTGCAGCAGTGAGGACCACGTGGTGAGCACAGAACCAGGGGCGTGACAGTGTTCCCGAAGAAGCAGAGTGACTCTGGGCATGCGGCTGGGGAGCGGGGTCTAGGGGACCCCAGCGGGGTGTCGGGGAGGGGTGCTGGATGTGAGGGTGCAGGAGAAAGCTGAGCCCTCCTCCCCTTCGTGTCCTGCCCGTGGACACCTGCGTGAGGACACCTTGGGCAGGCCAGTGGAGGGCCCTGCCTTGACCTGGCGAGGAATGGCCCACTGCCGGGCCCAGCACGGCACATCAAGGCTGTATGCTGACTAATTGCCCTGGCCATGGCTTCAGAGTCCCCGATGGCTGTCATTCGGGAGTGGAAATGCTGACCAGTGAGCCAAGCTTTTACCAAGGCCCGTTTAACAGTGCATTCTCTCACTGCTCCCAACAAGCTGGCCTGGACAGTGGCTAGTGGGCACTAGTCACCTCTGGGGACAACAGGAAGCATGTAGCTGTAAGTCTGAGGCCCAGACCTGGGCTGCGGGCACAATGCCACGGCCACAGGAAGCACCCTGAGAGTCCTGCCATGGCCACCTGGCCCCGCCCTTCAGCAGCCCTGCCCCCACATGGCAGCCGAGGGGCGGACTGCTCTTTTGACCCAGGGACCCCTGTGCTAGCCTTTCTGGGGCCTCTGGGTGAGTTAGAATAAGGCACTTCTCCTTCAAGACACTGTCCCTTCCCCATGGAAGGCTGGTGTGGTCCACACCCCAACCCGTGGTATCCAGGATGCGGGTGCCAGCCCCTCGGGTGGGCTCAGCAGGAGCCGCCCGCTGACCCTGCCTTCCCCTCGCGTGAACTGAGGCTGCGCCCTCACTGAGCCTGTATCAAAGAAGTTCCTCGAGGTGGTGGGGCCCCTTCAGGAGCAGGTCTACAGCCTCTAAACCAGAGGCGGTGGAACCTCAGGGTGATGGAGTGAGATGGCCACAGGCTAGGAATGGGCATAGGAATGGGACGTTTTTTGCTGAAAATGAATGTTTAATGAAAAATTAGCCAAATATTGGATTAAATATGGTTTATCTGTGTTGACCTATCATTTGTTAAGTGAGCTAGTGAGGCAAGATGTGAAGCCTGCAAGTCACCAGATTCCACCTGGCCAAGGAGGCTGAGCACATCCCCATGTGGCTGGAGCTCCCCTTTCCCGCTGGGGGCAGGCCTGCCCTGCAGAGGCTCCTTAGGGACTGGGAAGGTTTAGAGCCACCCCGTGCATCACGGGGCTTCCCTGCTGGCTCAGACGGTAAAGAAGCTGTCCGCAATGCAGGAGATCCCTGGGTAGGGACGATCCCCTGGGGAAGGGAATGGCAACCCACCAGTATTCTTGCCTGGAGAATCCCACGGGCAGAGGAGCCTGGTGGGCTACAGTCCATGGGATTGCAGAGTCGAGTCGGACATGACTGAGCGACTTGCAAAACATGCATCGCCCCCCACCCCCACCCTCTATCTGCCGCTTCACAAAAGGAGGTCCAGACTCCCCAAGCTGTCAAAGAAGCCCCAGAAGAATAGACCAGCTAGGCCCTTGGGAAGGGTTTCGGAAGCAGCTGGTGGAGGTGGGGAGCAGAAAGCTAGAGAAACTAGATAGCAGGACTGTGCAGGTACAAGCCAACACTGCTTCCCAGAGTAGAAGGCCCCGCCAAGGCAGGAGGGCCGGCAGGAGCCCAGGGCAGGGGAGGGGAGCAGGCACACCTGCACAGCCCCCTCCTCACGCAGCCGCAGTGGGATAGGACGCCAGGGGTTTGTTCTCAGGATGTGTGATCTGAATGAATTTATAGTCTTCGAGGAAACAGGCGGCAGAGGGGAGGGTCGCATGAAAGGCCAGAGGGGTGGATGAAGGTACTGGGATGGGCGGGGTCTTCCATCAGAGGTAGGGCTCCATATACTCAGAGAGTGGATGAGCAGAAGAATGTTGTGGAAAATATTTAATGAGGTAAGAGATACAGATGACAGTCACTGTTAATTGACAAGAGCCTATAAAACCCACTATCGGCACAGTGCCTCTGTGTGTGTGTGTGTGTGTGTGTGTGTGTGTACGTGCATGGAAAACCAGAGGAAGAGGGGGAGGGCAGAGCGAGAGAGACAGCACGAAAGTCATCTGATCTCTTAGTGATGGGATTTTGAGTGATTTTAATTGACTTCTTTAAGCATCTCTCTATTTTTAAAATTTTCAGTAATGATTATGTGTTACTTTTCGAATTGGAAAAAAATCCATAAATGCTACTTGAAAATGACATTTTTAGTGAGTTATTTTCCTTTCTTGGCCAGAATGCTAGTGCCTATGCATTTCTAGGATGTTGTGGAGGGCGCAGGGACAACTGGGAAGGGGCTGCTTTGTAGGGAGGGGTGGGGTGGGAGCTGTGGTCCTGGGGGCATGCTCGTCCTCCGCTCAGAGCCACCTGGTGTCAAGGGAGGAAGGAGGCGCACTGAGCGCCCACATGGCCCGCAGGAGCCGTGGGAGAAGTCGTGTCCCACTGAGGGGCTGTGATGGTCGCCACGTAAGGGAGCAAGTGTGAACGCCCGCCCCACACCTGGGGAGGACTGGAGGAGGAGAAGCAAGGGGCCGGGTGTCCTGCCCCAGGGCTCGGGGCTGTAGGAGGTGGTGACTGGGCTGAGCCAGGAGAACGGCTCCCTCCAGCGTGACCTTGCCAGGCTCATCATGGACAAAATGAAAGGTCGGCATTAAATAATCTCCAGGGGCTGATTCTCCACTGACAGGCTGAGGAGAAGCTGGGAGGGCCGTGGGGAACGCCTGGAGCAGAGTAAAGATGAACAAAACCCCTCGGCTGTAAGCTGCTGTCAAGCCTGACTACGATATGAGGCTGTTTTATTACCTGGCAGCAGTGTGCAAGATGAGTTGGACAAAGCAGTCATAATGTAAAGCATTATTGTTAATAATCCATAACGCGCATGCAAACATGTGGAACTAGTCCTTCCAGCTGCCGGTTGCTGGTCAGGTGAGCCACCCCCACCGCAGGTCTCAAAAGACTGCCGACAGTACACACTCTACAAAGCCAGGTGGGCCAAGGGATAATATCCCATTTCATATCATTTCAAAATATAAGTACTATAACACAATAAATTATAAGGTTCTCAAAATACAGCTCACTGGTCACCCTAGGTGTTCTCACATTAGAAGAGGGAGAATATGTAAACCATCAAGGAAATGCTACTGATAATAAGCATAGCTCTTCCAGGAAACCCAGAAGAGGAGGAATTTGCTGGGAAGATCTGAGAGAACACTGAGGATGAGAAGCGTTTCCACCTCCTAAAGATCCCTGAACAGCCATCCTAGAGCCCAAATACCAGCCGAAAATGACATTTTTAGTGAGTTATTTTCCTTTCTTGGCCAGAATGCTAGTGCCTATGCATTTCTAGGATGTTGTGGGCGCAGGGACAACTGGGAGGGGGCTGTTTTGTGGGGGGGGGTGGGGTGGGAGCTGTGGTCCTGGGGGCATGCTCGTCCTCCGCTCAGAGCCACCTGGTGTCAAGGGAGGAAGGAGGCGCACTGAGCGCCCACATGGCCGCAGGAGCCGTGGGAGAAGTCGTGTCCCACTGAGGGGCTGTGATGGTCGCCACGTAAGGGAGCAAGTGTGAACGCCCGCCCCACACCTGGGGAGGACTGGAGGAGGAGAAGCAAGGGCCTGGGTGTCCTGCCCCAGGGCTCGGGGCTGTAGGAGGTGGTGACTGGGCTGAGCCAGGAGAACGGCTCCCTCCAGCGTGACCTTGCCAGGCTCATCATGGACAAAATGAAAGGTCGGCATTAAATAATCTCCAGGGGCTGATTCTCCACTGACAGGCTGAGGAGAAGCTGGGAGGGCCGTGGGGAACGCCTGGAGCAGAGTAAAGATGAACAAAACCCCTCGGCTGTAAGCTGCTGTCAAGCCTGACTACGATATGAGGCTGTTTTATTACCTGGCAGCAGTGTGCAAGATGAGTTGGACAAAGCAGTCATAATGTAAAGCATTATTGTTAATAATCCATAACGCGCATGCAAACATGTGGAACTAGTCCTTCCAGCTGCCGGTTGCTGGTCAGGTGAGCCACCCCCACCGCAGGTCTCAAAAGACTGCCGACAGTACACACTCTACAAAGCCAGGTGGGCCAAGGGATAATATCCCATTTCATATCATTTCAAAATATAAGTACTATAACACAATAAATTATAAGGTTCTCAAAATACAGCTCACTGGTCACCCTAGGTGTTCTCACATTAGAAGAGGGAGAATATGTAAACCATCAAGGAAATGCTACTGATAATAAGCATAGCTCTTCCAGGAAACCCAGAAGAGGAGGAATTTGCTGGGAAGATCTGAGAGAACACTGAGGATGAGAAGCGTTTCCACCTCCTAAAGATCCCTGAACAGCCATCCTAGAGCCCAAATACCAGCCTAGGAGATGTATGTCAAAGCCTTAGGCTGCAGAATCTCGACTTTTAATTTTGACAGTTTTGAAAACCTCAAATGAGATGATGGATCCAGATTGTGACCGTCACTTTAAACAGTGACAATCCCAGACCCCGCAGCAGGGTGGCCGGGCGGCCTGGTGTGCTCACAGCACACACCAGCCCCTGACCACAGTGGCTTCCTCAGCTCTGACCACCTGTCTCCGGATATCTGAGCTATAGGAGAGTCGGTGAAGCATGCTGTTTTCCTTTCTCGAGGAAAACACTGTGATTTCTAATAGCAAAATTACAAAACATGGTTTCATTAACTTTAAGCCCAATGGCCAGTTTAACTGGGCAAACACATGAATTAGAATTTTTAGTGCCTGCAGTTTCAGAAACAGTCCTAGAAGGCCATAGAAAACAAATGTATGGTTCCCAAAGAGGAAGGGGGAGGGATAAACTAGGAGTTGGGGATTAAAATATACACACTCCAGGAGCTTCCCTGGTGGTCCGGTTGGTAAGGACACCATCTTGCAGTGCAGGGGCCGCCGGTTCTATCCCTGGCCTGGGAAGATCCCACATGCTACAGAGCGGCTGGGCCCATGTGTCCAATTACCGAGCTGGAGCTCTGCGGGCACATGCACCCAGAGCCAGTGCTCCGCGATGAGAGAGACCACTGCGATGGGAGGCCCACACGGGCCAAAGAACAAAGATGGATGAAGGACCAGTAGAAGTGGCCAAAAAAAGAAAAAAAAAAAATATATATATACACTCCAATATATAAAATAGATAACCAGCAAGGTCCTACTATAGCACAGGGAACTATACTCAGTATTTTGTAATAACCTATAATGGAAGAGAATGGAAAAAAGAATACATATAGATATGCATAACTGAATTATATTGCTGTACACCTGAAACTAACACAGCATTGCAAATCAACTATATTTCAATTAAAAACTAATATAATATATATATATATATGTATATATATATACACACATCTCTCTCTCTATCTATACATATATAGATAGATAGATAGATAATCCAGACAAGAGGTAAATTCTAAACTGGTGAACAATTTGTGATTTCTACACTGAAGCATGACACACATAACCATGACTTATGTTTCACAGTTTATGTAGCTGACTTCTTATAAATTTGGTGGGGTCTTTATATTTCTGCTATATGGTCCTCTCTCCCTTTCCTTACACCAGCCCCTTATGGTGAGGTCAGTGACTGTAATCATGGTAGTAATCCTCTCTCCCCAGGCCTGTTGGAGCCTTTTGAGGTTGACTTCAGGGGTCTCCTTCGTGACAAGTGAGCAGTCAGTAGTTCAGAGAGGGAGGCTGACTTGCCTGGGGATGCACAGCGGGCTCAGTGCCGAAGCAGTGCCAGGATTCATTCACCCTGACGAGGCTCTGCACCGCACCAGCCTTTTTGTATGACAAGATTTGTTTTAATCTGCAAGCTTCCCGGTGGTATACGGAGTCAAATTAAAGAGTGGTTTGCCATAGTGACATAATTTATCCTCATGAGCAGTATCCTCCTCATGAGCAGTATCCTTTGGTGTGTCTATATGGGTGGGGGAGTGTAGATGCCCTTTTCAGGGGCCACATGGGATGGGGATGATGTGAGGTTATCCAGTAGATCAGCTTTCAGGGCCTCTTTCTGGGATGGTCTGGGACAGGAAGCCGAGCAGCAGGCTACAGGGGCAGCTGGAGGCAGCATGGGAAACAGACTGACTTCTGATCAGCGACAGTCAGTCTCCTCAGCATCAAAGCCCCAAACTGGTAATAAGCTCCTAGCTTTCTCAGATGTCCCTGGAAGATCTGCTAGCCGGCGATGTTAGGGCCGTGGTAACAGGGGAAGAAATTGCACTGGAGGCTGACATGGTGGTAGAATTCTAGGGCATTAAGCATGACCCTTGCAAAGAAATGAAGCAGGGCTTCCCTGGTGGTCCAATGCGTAAAGAGTCTTCCTTGCAGTGCAGGGGGCACCGGTTCCATCCCCGGCCTGGGAAGATCCCACGTGGCGCGAGGCAGCGGTACCCGTGGGTCCACCACGAGCCAGCACTCTGGGCGCATGCGCCCAGAGCCCGTGCTCTTCAAGGAGAGAGGCCACTGCAATGGGAGGCCCACCCAGGCCAAAGAATAAAGATGGCTGAAAATAAATGAATAAAACCAACAAAAGAGGCCAACATTTCTTGTAAAAAAAAAAAAAGAAAGAAAGAAATGAAGCAGATTTTGTGAAGGCTGTTGGGCAACTGAGGCAAAAAGATACATCAATGCTGGATGAAAGAAAGTCAAAAAGAAACCGGACCAGCAGTTACAAGCAATAGTGCTAACAAAAAAGGCACATGGGTTACTTGAGAAAGACGAGGAGGAGACGAATGATATTTCAAAAATACCTGAATTCCTCACCAAATTACTTTATTAAATCAGTCTTTAATGAGGCCGTTGCAAGGAGGTGGACTTGCCTGGGGATGCACAGCGGCTCAGTGCCGAAGCAGTGCCAGGATTCATTCACCCTGACGAGGCTCTGCACCGCACCAGCCTTTTTGTATGACAAGATTTGTTTTAATCTGCAAGCTTCCCGGTGGTATACGGAGTCAAATTAAAGAGTGGTTTGCCATAGTGACATAATTTATCCTCATGAGCAGTATCCTCCTCATGAGCAGTATCCTTTGGTGTGTCTATATGGGTGGGGGAGTGTAGATGCCCTTTTCAGGGGCCACATGGGATGGGGATGATGTGAGGTTATCCAGTAGATCAGCTTTCAGGGCCTCTTTCTGGGATGGTCTGGGACAGGAAGCCGAGCAGCAGGCTACAGGGGCAGCTGGAGGCAGCATGGGAAACAGACTGACTTCTGATCAGCGACAGTCAGTCTCCTCAGCATCAAAGCCCCAAACTGGTAATAAGCTCCTAGCTTTCTCAGATGTCCCTGGAAGATCTGCTAGCCGGCGATGTTAGGGCCGTGGTAACAGGGGAAGAAATTGCACTGGAGGCTGACATGGTGGTAGAATTCTAGGGCATTAAGCATGACCCTTGCAAAGAAATGAAGCAGGGCTTCCCTGGTGGTCCAATGCGTAAAGAGTCTTCCTTGCAGTGCAGGGGGCACCGGTTCCATCCCCGGCCTGGGAAGATCCCACGTGGCGCGAAGCAGCTGGACCCGTGGGTCCAATTACGAGCCAGCACTCTGGAGCGCATGCGCCCAGAGCCCGTGCTCTTCAAGGAGAGAGGCCACTGCAATGGGAGGCCCACCCAGGCCAAAGAATAAAGATGGCTGAAAATAAATGAATAAAACCAACAAAAGAGGCCAACATTTCTTGTAAAAAAAAAAAAAGAAAGAAAGAAATGAAGCAGATTTTGTGAAGGCTGTTGGGCAACTGAGGCAAAAAGATACATCAATGCTGGATGAAAGAAAGTCAAAAAGAAACCGGACCAGCAGTTACAAGCAATAGTGCTAACAAAAAAGGCACATGGGTTACTTGAGAAAGACGAGGAGGAGACGAATGATATTTCAAAAATACCTGAATTCCTCACCAAATTACTTTATTAAATCAGTCTTTAATGAGGCCGTTGCAAGGAGGTGGACTGGACTGGCAGAAGCGATGCCGGCTGTGCAGCTACAGCTCTCGCTAAGAGGCCACCCTGACAACAACGCAGGGATAAATCAGCAAGTGTGGATTACACGTCCTTGGTTATTAAGGGATCTGTTAATGAATTTACCAGACCTTCGGCAGTTATTTTAAAGAGAAGAGGACTTAGGAAAGACACATGGCTGAGATTATTGATCTTTAAAGCCCAAGTTAAAGGAATTCAGAGAACTCTGAGCTATTGTTACACATCCAGGTGAGAAGGAGAGTATTTCACAGGGTAACTGCCAGGTGGGAATCTAACTTTAAATGATGCAAAACGTTGGAATGTGTTTTAATGATCAGCTTTGGGGCCAGAGTACAGTCATTGTTAAGCATCAGGACCAGGCCAAAAGAGCTGACAGTTCCTCTTAAGGCCAGCGTCAATTTTCTGAGCCCGTGGGCGACTGTGTGGGCGTGCAGGAAAGTTCCACAGAGCAGAGTCTCCAATAATGAGAGGACGGCTGGGCGGGTGGGGTTAAAGGAACAACACCCACATTCTCCCTGAGTCCTGCCTGTAAGCAGTGGGGTCCCCAGGGTACAGATGAGGAAACCAAGGCTCGCAGAGGCTCAGTGCCTCCCAAAGGAACAAACCTAATCAGTGGGACGTGGAAATCAAGGACTGGGAAACTGGGGCCTGGAAGAGTCTTTCTGGGTGTAAGTCTGGCATTCCTTCCGTATAATGCTACGAAGACTTCTACTGGATAAGAAAGATATACTCTGTGACTTAAAACCCTACGTGTTTTCAAATTTGCAAATTAAGATGAAAATAATTACATTGAAAGATGCTAGGCTCAAATAGAGCTGAGTACAGATTGAGGGTTATTTCATGACTGAAAAAGAGAAGATGGTCCATTTCATGTTAGTCTTCTAGGAATAGGGCCTACTGTGTGTAGGATTCTGAGATAGATGTTCAAAGGGAAAGCAGAAGGTGGAGGGAGATCTGAGGATGTCTAAGACCCATAAGAAGAAACAAGCATAGGCAAAGCCTATATGAGAGAACAAAGCCCAGTAAGCAACAGGACCAAATGTTAAGTGTTAATAAGTGGCAGGATTCAGGGTGACTTAACTTTCTTCTGCTTGCTTCTATGCACTTTATAAACTGTCTATGGTTAACTTTTGTTTTTAACTTAGAAAAGCGATGAAATAAAAGCCTAAGCAAGACCTGAGCTGTGTACAGGTTGACTGGGGAGCGAGAGGAAGGGGCCAACCCGCTGTGGGGCCTGAAGAGCACTTAAGAGAGGAGAGCACATGGAGCCCTCGGAGCCAGAAGTGCAGGCAGGGCTGGAAGGGAGGCGGGGCTGCAGTTCCTAGGACCTTAGCAGCGATGTGAGCGTTTTGTCTTGCTCAGAACCTTGTGCCCCGGAGCCAGGGTAGGGGCCCGGTGAGGACTCTGGTTCCTAGAAACCCGAACACAAGTGGGGTGCCTGGGTCTAGGGTAGGGTGGGAATGTGGGTGGTGTGCAGAGGCTTGGCATCCTCTGCACACTGACCCCCAGGCTCCCCCTGAGGTTGTGGTCTCGGGGGTGGGCCCTGGAGATAGAGGAGGGAAGAGCAGAGAGCAGACAGAAGGGATGGGGCCGCGTGTCTGTGCTGGGCTCTGGGGAGGGTGGGAGGCTGGGGGCCAGGCCAGGAGTGGGCAACGTGTTCCCTGGGGGCAGGACGTCCTGTGGCCACTGTGCCACAGTGGACATTTAGATGATTGTTGCCACTCTTGATTTGATGAACTGGCCCCTGCGATCCTGGCCAGCTGACGTCTGGGAGCCTGAGAAGACCTGGCCCAGAGGGCCACACGGCCAGTGGGCACAGTCTGTCTATACCTCTGGGGAGGGGTTCTTCGGTGGCTTCCAGGGCTGGCCGATTGTTCCTGGAGGAACACAGCAGACCTCAGACAGTGCGCCCAGGAGGCTGCAGGGTCAGCGGGGCTCCCCAAGCCAGGACTCTGTCTCCAGGCCACACAGAACCAGCAGTGAGATCACCAAACACCAGTGCTTTCCTCACCAGCCACTCCCCTGCTCTCACCCCACCCGGCAGCCTGGCAAGGCACTCGCTCCCAGAGCCATGGGAACCAAGCCCAAAGGCTCCAAGAGACCAGCTGCTTCCTAGTGATTCAGATTCTCCATCTGACAAATCTTTCCAGGTGGGGGTGCTTTTGTGCCCCGAAAGGCCCCTGTGCCAGCCCCGAGGACAGCCTTTCACGCGCCTCCTGGTGCTCCCAGATCTGCCATTCTTCTAACCTTCAGCTGCACAGAGATGGGAGAAGGTGGAAAAACGGCCCTTTATAACCAAATTATCTCTGTGCATTCAAAAAAACCCTGCAACAATTTTATGTTAGGAGAGCACATGGAGCCCTCGGAGCCAGAAGTGCAGGCAGGGCTGGAAGGGAGGCGGGGCTGCAGTTCCTAGGACCTTAGCAGCGATGTGAGCGTTTTGTCTTGCTCAGAACCTTGTGCCCCGGAGCCAGGGTAGGGGCCCGGTGAGGACTCTGGTTCCTAGAAACCCGAACACAAGTGGGGTGCCTGGGTCTAGGGTAGGGTGGGAATGTGGGTGGTGTGCAGAGGCTTGGCATCCTCTGCACACTGACCCCCAGGCTCCCCCTGAGGTTGTGGTCTCGGGGGTGGGCCCTGGAGATAGAGGAGGGAAGAGCAGAGAGCAGACAGAAGGGATGGGGCCGCGTGTCTGTGCTGGGCTCTGGGGAGGGTGGGAGGCTGGGGGCCAGGCCAGGAGTGGGCAACGTGTTCCCTGGGGGCAGGACGTCCTGTGGCCACTGTGCCACAGTGGACATTTAGATGATTGTTGCCACTCTTGATTTGATGAACTGGCCCCTGCGATCCTGGCCAGCTGACGTCTGGGAGCCTGAGAAGACCTGGCCCAGAGGGCCACACGGCCAGTGGGCACAGTCTGTCTATACCTCTGGGGAGGGGTTCTTCGGTGGCTTCCAGGGCTGGCCGATTGTTCCTGGAGGAACACAGCAGACCTCAGACAGTGCGCCCAGGAGGCTGCAGGGTCAGCGGGGCTCCCCAAGCCAGGACTCTGTCTCCAGGCCACACAGAACCAGCAGTGAGATCACCAAACACCAGTGCTTTCCTCACCAGCCACTCCCCTGCTCTCACCCCACCCGGCAGCCTGGCAAGGCACTCGCTCCCAGAGCCATGGGAACCAAGCCCAAAGGCTCCAAGAGACCAGCTGCTTCCTAGTGATTCAGATTCTCCATCTGACAAATCTTTCCAGGTGGGGGTGCTTTTGTGCCCCGAAAGGCCCCTGTGCCAGCCCCGAGGACAGCCTTTCACGCGCCTCCTGGTGCTCCCAGATCTGCCATTCTTCTAACCTTCAGCTGCACAGAGATGGGAGAAGGTGGAAAAACGGCCCTTTATAACCAAATTATCTCTGTGCATTCATCTGCCATTATGTTAATATATCGAGAAGCCCGGCAGATGGTACAAAGTCAATTATGCTGGTGTTAAAAACGAAGAGATTGACCTTTTCAGGACTCACTTGGATTCAGAGCAGTTTGCAAACTCTGCTTTCAGGTCCAGCGTGTGGGTGAAGGCACAGGGCGCGGGGCCGGGGGAGGTGCTGGGTCAGGGTGGTCAGCCTGGGACCCCTTTGTACCTGCACATTCTCTCAAAGAGCCCAGCATAGCCATCACAGTTGGTCTTCTGTGTCTGTAGGATGACAGTGGGTTTGAAGGCCTGGCGGTCCTTCTCCTGGGCAGCCTCGATGTCATATTCTGGAGGGCAGAGGAGGAGGCGTGAGGAACCAGGTCTTTGGAGATGAGCAGGCTGGTACAGAGGAGAAAGGGGTTCACGCAACTGCCCCCATCCTCCGCTGGAGTTCTGTATCATGTGGGCTGGCCTCTCTCAGGCCCATGAGAGGCTGCTGTGGCCTGAAGCAAACATGGCCAAAGGCCAGACGAGATCCGAGAAATGTCCCCTTGGGTGGTGGGAGGCAGAGCAAGGCATTGGCAGAAGGGGCCATCCGGTTCTAGGCCATTACGTTTTTAGAGAACTGTATATTCAAGTCTTTGGCTCAAGAGGGGCTGGGATGGGAGGGATCAACACAGCACGGGCAGGCAGGCGTGGGGCTCTGCCCACGTGTCCCCTTGACCACGCAACTCTCAAGCCATGCCAGCAAGGCTGCTCGCCACCCCTGCTGCAGCCCCCAAGGCCATCGTCTCACACTGACCCGAAGAGGACGCACTGGGCTACTACTAACACGTCCCAAATAGCGAAGACAGACAGACACTGTACGTCACTAATAAGAGGCAGGAGGTCTGGAGGAAGGAGTCACTATGGCCTCTGAGGGCACAAATGGAGTGTGTGAGCCCACATGTGTGTGTGAAGGTGTGTGTGAGGGCAGCATACAAAGTCCTATCACATGTTCTGATTCCCACACTGCCCCCTTACTAGGCCCAGGCTGAATTGCTCAGGGAGAGATGGGAGAAGGTGGCCGCTCCGGCTCTGGGGGCAGCTGGCCTATCTGTGTGAGGTCAGGGCATCTTCTAAGCTGCATCCCTAAGGGTCACTCTGGGAGGACAAAGCGAAAACCCAGTGGCAGCAGGTCACGGGAACCCTACTGGTGACTATGTCACAGGGAAGTCACTAGAAGGCCACCCCGGCTCCTCCATGGGCTGCAGGAGACAGCAGCCAGCTTCCCATTAATAACCCACTGTAGGCGTGGCTTGGGCTGGTCAGACTCCTAAGGCAGTCCTGTGAAGAGCTGGGGCAGCCGTGTGGCCCCTGGCTCTGAGAACTTGGAGACTGGGCTGAGAGTGGTAGCGAGGTCACCAGTGTGGGAGCAGGGAGCAGGGAGCATGCAAGGGGTGCCTTTTCCTGACATGGATGCTTGAGAAACCTCTGATGCTGCAGCTATGACTCATCCCCAGGCTCCGTCTTCTTGGAGACAAGCTTCTGCCTGGGTTCTCATCTCCACGGAGCAGGTTAACCAGGAAGGCAGGACTGAGGGAGAGGCAGCTGGATGAGAGACCTCAGCTCTGGCTCTGTGAGATCCCTGCCCCTAGCCCTTCAGGGAGCACATAGAATCTGGGAAGTGCACATGTACTTGAGCTAACCCTTCTTGGCTTGTCTGGTTTTTGAACCCAGATACCAGGCAGCCCCTCTCCTCCACCTCCCATCTTACTCCACACACTCTGATGATGGAATCAAGCCCAGAGATGCTCCTCTGGGAACAGGGTCCCAGAGCCCTGGCCCCCACAGGTGGGCCTACCTATGTGGTGGCAGATCCAGATCCAGATGGCGCGGACAATCTCCAGGTCACTGTGGGCCTCCTGGAGCAGGTCGCTCACCAGCTCGTCAAGACCGCTCTTGACCATCACCTGGGGAGTGGGAGGGGTGTGCTAAGTCAGGGCCTGGACAAGGGCTGTGGGGAGCCCAGTGCCTTGCCACCTGCCACCAGCGCTGCTCTTTTTCCAGGCAGAGGAGGAGGAGAAGCCCAGAGAGTCAAAGGGTGGGATGAGGGCAAACTCTGTGGGGGGCTGGACATGGTGGGCAATGCTGGCCAGCTGAGCCACTGGCCCTAGCGCCACTACATCATCTCCCTGTAGCTCCTGGGACAAGCCAGGTGGACACATGGGTGCTGCAGGAGACCTCAGCCATGGTCATCACTACCCAAAGCAACCTACAGATATAGCACAATCCCTACAGAAGACCAACATCCTTCTCGGCAAAAATGGAAAACCATTACTCAGATTTATATGGAAGTGTAAGGGGCTTTGAATAGCCAAACTTATTTTGAAAAAAAAAAAAAAATTCCTCCTCTAGGGGATCTTCTTGACCCAGGGATTGAACCTGTGCCTCCTGCTCCTCCTTCACTGGCAGGTGGATTCTTTACAACTGAGCCACCTGGGAAACCTTAAGGATCATATAGACTAATGGAACAGAATTGAGAATCCAGAAATACACTCACACATCTATTACTACTGACTTTTGACTAGGGTGTCAAGTTCATTCAACAGAGAAAGAATGGTCTCTTTAGGTGTCAGACAACTGGATATCCATATGTAAAAGAATGAAGTTGGACCTTTACATCATACCATACAACAGTTAACTCAAAAATAATCAATGACCTAAATATAGGAACTTAAACCATAAAACAACGTAGAAGAAAACATGGGGGTAAATCACCATGACCTTGGATTTGGCAACGGATTCTAAGATATAATACCGAAAGTGTAATAGACAAAAGAAAAAAATGCACTAATTAGGCTTCATAACATTAAAAAGCTTCTATTCATCAAAGGACAGTATTATGAAAGTGAAAACATAACTTACAGAATGGAAGAAAATATTCTCAAATCATCTATCAGACAGTTTAATATGTAGAATATTCAAAGAACTCCTGTAATTCAACAACAAACAATAACCCACTTTTAAAATGGGCCAAAGACTTGAATATACAGTTCTCTAAAAACATAATGGCCAATTAACATATACAAAGATGTTCATCATTAGTCACTCAGTTCAGTTCAGTCACTCAGTCGTGTCTGACCCTTTGCGACCCTATGAACTGCAGTATGCCAGGCTTCCCTGTCTTTCACCATCTTCCAGAGATTTCTCAAACTTATGTCCATTGATTCAGTGATGCTATCCAGCCATCTCATCCTCTGTTGCCCCCTTCTCCTCCTGCCTTCTATTTTTCCCAGCATCAGGGTCTTTTCCAATGAGTCATCTCTTTGCATCAGGTGGCTAATGTACTATAGTTTCAGCTTCAGCATCAGTCCTTCCAATGAATATCCAGGGTTGATTTTCTTTAGGATTGACTGGTTAATCTTGCAATCCAAGGGACTTCAAGAGTCTTCTTCAACACCATAGTTCAAAGGTATCAATTCTTCAGTATTCATTCCTTCCTTATGGGCCAACTCACATCTATACATGACTATTGGGAAAACGATACCTCTGACTATACGGATTTTGTCACCTAAGTGAGGTCTTTGCTTTTTAAATATGCTGTCTAGGTTTGTCATAGCTTTTCTTCCAAGGAGGAAGCATCTTTTAATTTCATGGCTGCAGTCACCATCCGCAGTGATTTTGGAGCTCAAGAACATAGTCTGTCACTGTTTCCATTGTTTGCCCATCTATTTCCCATGAGATGATGGGACCAGATGCCATGATCTTAGTTTTTTTAATGTTGAATTTTAAGCCAGCTTTTTCACTCTCCTCTTCATCAATAGGCTCTTTAGTTCCTCTTCACCTTTATGGTGGTGTCATCTGAATATCTGAGGTTATTGATATTTCTTCCTGCAATCTTGATTTCAGCTTCATCCGGACCAGCATTTTGCATGATGTACTTTGCATATAAATTAAATAAGCAGGGTGACAATACACAGCCTTTGTGTACTCCTTTCCCAATTTTGAACCAGTCTGTTTTTCCATGTCCTGTTCTAACTGTTGCTTCTTGTCCCACATACAGGTTTCATAGGAGACAGGTAAGGTGGTCAGGTAATGCCTTCTCTTTCAGAATTTTCCATGGTTTGTTGTGATCCACACAGTGAAAGGCTTCATGTAGTCAATGAAGCAGAAGTAGATGTTTTTCTGGAATTCCTTGCTCTTTCTATGATCCAGCAGGTGTTGGCAATTTGATCTCTGGTTCCTCTGCCTTTTCTAAATCCAGCTTGTGTATCTGGAAGTTCTCGGTTCACATACTGTTGAAGCCTAGCTTGGAGGATTCTGAGCATTACTTTGCTAGTGTGTGAAATGAGTGCAATGGTGTGGCAGTCTGAACATTCTTTGGCATTACCCTTCTTTGGGATTGGAATTAAAACTGACCTTTTCCAGTCTTGAGACCAAATTTGAATTTTCCAAATTTGCTGGCATATTGAGTGGAGCACTTTCACAGCATCATCTTAGCTCAGCTGGAATTCCACTACCTGCACTAGCTTTGTTCATAGCCATGTTTCCTAGGGTGCACTTGACTTTCTGTCTCTAGGTGAGTCACCACACCATCGTGGTCATCCAGGTCATTAAGATCTCTTTTGTATAGTTCTTCTGTGTATTCTTGCCACCTCTTCTTAATATCTTCTCCTTCTGTTAGGTCCATACAGTTTTTGTCTTTTACTGTGCCCATCTTTGCATGAAATGTTCCCATGGTACCTTGGTACTTTTCTTGTAGAGATCTCTAATCTGTGTCATTCTATTGTTTTCCTCTATTTCTCTGCATTGTTCACTTAATAGGGCTTTCTTATCTCTCCTTGCTATTCTCTGGAATTCTGTCTTCATATGGGTATATCTTTCCTTTTCTCCTTTGCCTTTTGCTTCTCTTCTTTTTTTCAGCTATTTGTACGGCCTCCTCAGACAAGCATTTTGCCTTTCTGTATTTCCTTATCTTTGGGATGATTTTGATCCCTGCCTCCTGTACAATGTTATGAACCTCCATCCATAGTTCTTCTGGCACTCTATCAGATCTAATCCCTTGAATCTATTTGTAATTTCCACTGTATAATCATAAAGGATTTGATTTAAGTCATACCTGAATGGCCTAGTGATTTTCTCTACTTTCTTCAATTTAAGTCTGAATTTTGCAATAAGGAATCTATGATCTGAGCCACAGTCAGTTCCAGATCTTGTGTTTGCTGACTGTATACAACTTCTCCGTCTTTGGCTGCAAAGAGTATATAGTTCCTTGCCTTTCTAAATCCAGCTTTTTTTGTTTTCCCATGCCAGGTGTTGGCAATTTGATCTCTGGTTCCTCTGCCTTTTCTAAATCCAGCTTGTGTATCTGGAAGTTCTCGGTTCACATACTGTTGAAGCCTAGCTTGGAGGATTCTGAGCATTACTTTGCTAGTGTGTGAAATGAGTGCAATGGTGTGGCAGTCTGAACATTCTTTGGCATTACCCTTCTTTGGGATTGGAATTAAAACTGACCTTTTCCAGTCTTGAGACCAAATTTGAATTTTCCAAATTTGCTGGCATATTGAGTGGAGCACTTTCACAGCATCATCTTAGCTCAGCTGGAATTCCACTACCTGCACTAGCTTTGTTCATAGCCATGTTTCCTAGGGTGCACTTGACTTTCTGTCTCTAGGTGAGTCACCACACCATCGTGGTCATCCAGGTCATTAAGATCTCTTTTGTATAGTTCTTCTGTGTATTCTTGCCACCTCTTCTTAATATCTTCTCCTTCTGTTAGGTCCATACAGTTTTTGTCTTTTACTGTGCCCATCTTTGCATGAAATGTTCCCTTGGTATCTCTAATTATCTTGAAGATACCTCTACTCTTTCCCATTCTATTGTTTACCTCTATTTCTCTGCATTGTTCACTTAATAAGGCTTTCTTATTTATCCTTGCTATTCTCTGGAATTCTGTCTTCATATGGGTATATCTTTCCTTTTCTCCTTTGCCTTTTGCTTCTCTTCTTTTTTTCAGCTATTTGTACGGCCTCCTCAGACAAGCATTTTGCCTTTCTGTATTTCCTTATCTTTGGGATGATTTTGATCCCTGCCTCCTGTACAATGTTATGAACCTCCATCCATAGTTCTTCTGGCACTCTATCAGATCTAATCCCTTGAATCTATTTGTAATTTCCACTGTA